>CAVMJV010000019.1:1200000-2400000 GCA_963681835.1 Meloidogyne enterolobii
AGATTTCGCGCTAAAAACAGACTTATCATTTTCAAACTTTATATGCTGCGTCTGTCTGAGAAAAACTGAGAGCCAGGATTGAAAATCGAGATAATAGAAAATTGAGGGCCCTAATTTGAGGGCCCTAACAACCCTAATTTAATATTTCCTTTTTTTATAAATAAAGAATGTCGCTTCAATGAATTTGGAAACAATGGAGATAGTTGTCCAAACATTTCTTTTCCAATAAGTTTCCATAAAGCTGATAAAAAGAATTCAATCTTTAATTTAACAAAGAATGGATGTTTTGATAATTTAAAAAATAAAAATAAAATTCGAAAGAAGCGAGATATTGTTGAGGTTGTTTGGGTCGATTGTGGAGGTTTTATTGTAAGCGTTTGGTTTATATTAGCTTTGATTGGATGGATTGTTGGTGCGGTTTTTCTGGGAATTTACTTTTGGCATTGAGCTAGTAATGGTGAAAACTTTGTTTATTTTTAGTTAAATTTGGAAAAAATTTTTTAAAGCTTCTATAATAAGGTTGACGGCGGATATCCGAGGATCTCCAACTATACGTCAACTTTATTCTATAGTATAAACATTATTTCTATAGAACATTTATAGTAGAGATCGGAATTTTGTTCCGTACCGTATAATACCGATACTGATAAATACCGAAAAATACGGCCGTAGTACGGTACGGTCTGATCTTTAATTTATGGTATTAACACAACTCTCTATTAGTGGGTAGAGAATTGCTTATAGTTAATAATGTTAACTTATACAAAAGTAAGAAAAGATAAAATGTTGGTAACAAAAATAATTATTACCAGCTTATTTAACTTTTTTAATAGACCTAAAGCATTTAAAAGAATATTAAATTTTTTAATTTGTTACAGTGTTTGTTATGGCCCGGAAACTAACTCTAAAGTTCCCGATGCCTTTAGTGCAGAGTGAGGAGGATATCAAGTACCAAAGATGACTTTATTTGATTTTTTTGCTTTTCTAAATTTTTTTTTTCACTTTTCCATTAAATTACCCTTAAAATTATGGTAGAGAAGTGCGAAAACTTCATCTCATAACTGCTAAAATTTAATTATTTTAAGCAAGATATTTTACATAAAGTTGAAAAGAAATTAAGAAAAATTCAGGAAATTCTCTTAAAACAAAATATCACGAATTCAGTCTTTTTCGCACTCTATTATTAGTTAAAACACGCACTGATGTAGATTCAAAAGTATTGAAGTAAACACACCAAAAGTTAACATATTTTTAGCGTTAAATGTAGAGTTGTTGGTGACCAGTTAATTTTTCCTTGTATCGGGGCAAATAGAGAAGAATAAGAAAAAGCTTTGAATTGCCACCTGTAAAAATTAACCGGACACAAACAACCATAGCCTCGTTTCCCGAAATTTTTCGGTATTTTTTCTACCACTTTTCTCTAAAAATTATTATTTTTCTTCAATTAGGTAGTTGAAAATGTGAATTTCTGCCCTATTGACACAAAATAAAAAAATTTTACCTGCGGTGGTGAAATCAACGATTGTCTAATCTTAATTGCGTCGCATAATGATATCTAACATTGACACTCCGCAGACTAAAAAAATACGAAATTCCATAAAATCGGGAATTTCCTATGTTTTTTTTGTGGCGGGAATTTCCAATTCCCGAAATTGGAAATTCATTTTTTTTGTGGGAAATAATTCTCTCATTCACTATCTTTACTTTTAAACATTTTCTTTACTTTTTCCCTAACATTACAGTTACCGTAAATCTTCTAATAGAACCAGACTCTCTGAAATAAGCACATTCTCCAATATAACCACACCCTATGAGAGGATCGAAAAATACAAGCACATGTGGTTCTATTAGAGCATTTACGGTATATTTCAACTCATACTAACACACCATTATTATTTAGTCAAAAACACTTGTACATATATATTCAAGTCAAAAGTATTTAAGTAAACACACCAAAAATTACTATATTTTTACCATTAAAAGTTTTAAATCTGAAAATTTCAAATTCCTATCTATCAATTTATTACAAATTATTTTTAATTTTTCATTTTTGAAGTCATAAAGTAGATCAAACTTTGTAATCCAAAACAAGTTTTTAAATCAAGTTTGATCTACTCTATTAAAGTTTTCATAGAATTTTTACATTTTAAATGGTTACAAATTGAAAATTTAAATTTTAGAAAGAAAATCTTTGAATGATTTAATCTCCAATATATTTACCCATGTTCAACTGTTTTGTAGTTTATTTACAAAAATTTTTTGCATAAATTCTTTGGGTCAACAATTTATTTAAATCTCTAAAATTACTTTTTAAGATAAACCTTAAAAACAAAAAATTGAATTAACCCCCGGGGCTTTATATTTAAATTATCCTCCAATAGGTAATTAATGCATAGTAGGACTTTTTGTTTAATTTTGTAGCGAAACTAAAAAGAATCAAAAAAGATTATTTAAATAAAAAACCCCATTTATAAATGTTGAAATAGAAAGTTCTAATTATAATGAACCTTCCAAAATCCTCAAAATTTTTGCTTGCAGCCAAAAAAAGGAGGATATTAAATAGGCCCCTATTTCTGTTTTTTGTTTGATTTGAATAAAAAATTTTATTCTCGAACACGAAACAAATAAACTAAAAAATTCCAATTTTTTATCAAAATAAAATTCAAAATCAAAGAAAGCTCTTTTAAAAAATTAAAAGAAGGGTTAGGCATACTTTCGATTATTTTAAGCACAATTTATTTGGGCGAGAAAAAGTGATAATTTATCCCATCAAAAATTAGATTTTAAAATATTTCCCCGTTTAAACTTTTTTTATAAACTTTCATCTTCCCATTCTCTCTCCATTTTCTATTTAAATAGTTTGATTTAAAAATTGTGTCAAAATATAAAATGCTCTTTTAGGTGCCCATTGCGGGACCTATTAAAAATAAAAAATTTCTTAATATACTCAAATTAATTTCATAAGACTTACCATATGCCCAACACCTCTAACTGAAAATTGTTTTAATTAAATTATGTAATAAAATATTTTTATCCTAAATAATGACAGATTTTAGGGGCATTTCAAGGTACCGCGGAGCTATAACTTTGTTCAAAGTATAGAATAACGAAATTATAGATCTGCGGTACCTTGGCCCGCTCTCCAGATTTTAGAGTATTTCTGCCGTTATTTTTTTCTTCCTATTCATCTTGGATTTTCGTTTTTTTGTCCCGTTTCGTTTATTCTTCGGTTTGTAAAAATCGGTTAGACATCCTTAGAGTCTAATTTATTACTTTAATCATTTAATTTTTTTACTTATATCACTATGTATTATATAGTGCATTTTTATCGTGTATGTGAACTTACCGGTTAATAAAGTAAATCCGTCATATTCAGTTACAGTACCCCCAATTTGGTCGTCAAGAATCCAGGGGGTTTTTGGTGTTAATAACTAAAAGAATATTTTTATAATTTAAAATGTAAAAAACTGTAATTCCAAGTTGTGTGGCAAATCTTTCACCAATCAAAAAATTACAAACAATATCAGTATCTCCATAATATGCCCATACTGGCACCTTTGCTTTTATTATATTTTTCATGAAATCTACCATATCAGCTGGAATTTTAAATTATTTTCCATATTTATAATTTTAAAAAAATAATTTTTATTTTATAAAAAGTTTTTATAAAAAGAATTTTCTCAAATGAATAACAAAATTATTCTAACCATATTGTAGATCATATTTATTCTTAAAATCATCATTACATTCTTTCCATGTAATATTGTTTGGAATATGGAATGCTTCTCGAACTTTTAAAAATGAGTTAATTCTAATTTTAATTAGTTAACAAAAATACCTTTAGGTAAATTCATGTAATTATTTATAATATTTCCTTAAATTAATAAAGAGGATTTTCAATAAAAATTTCTTTATTTAAATATACCTTTAATACATGGAATTATTGGTTCGTCATAACTGTCATTTTCTGATTGGATTTTTAAATTTTCAAATTTATCTTCCTAAATAAGAATCATATAACAATTACATACTTAATAATAGAGCCCGGCTCGATACCATTTTTTCGATATTTTTCGATATAAAATCGACGATATTTTTCGGTATTTATCGAAAAAATATCGACCGACCCCTTCCCCGTACGGACTCTGCTTAATAATTACCCTGTAATTGAAGAAGTAACTTTTTTCCTCGATTCGGAGAAACTTTAAAACCCGGCCCGATTTTTGCTCAATACGGCACATTTTATTTCAGAAGACATACCGTAAGTAAAAAACTCCCCAATGTTTTTAAAATAAAAGGTGTTCGAGAAAACATTCCAAGCAATGAATTTTTTGTCAGAGTTTTTGATTTTGTTAACATATTATCTTTAAAATTTGCATAATCTTTAAAATCATACACTAAAAGTTATTTACCACAATCACGATAAATATCATAAGGATTGGAGATACCATTATAAATACTCTTAAAGATCGAACCAATCTGAATAATAATTCATGAAATAATTTTTTATTATAAAGTAAAGCAGTTGGACTATAGCTATTTATCTCCTTTAGCTAGTGCAAAAGGTTATTCGGCGGCTGGGAGCGAACCAGCATCTTCAGTAGACCGGACTGATGTGTTAGCCATTACACCACGCCGCCTACTGCATAGCCTTACGAATTAAATAGCTATATGCTTTACAATAATTTAAAACAAACAATGTTATAACATTCTGTTTTTGTTTTATTAGCATAAGAATGAATGTCACAAGTATCTAAATTAATTAAATTGGAAATATTATTGTTAGATATAGTAAAAGCCCAAGTATTAGAGACGTGCGAGACCAAAAATTTTCTAAGACTAGACCGCAAGACTCAAGACCAAAAATAACTAGATTCAAGACAATTTTTGATTCCATAGGGCAAATTCTTGGTTAATTTTTTGTACTTCATAAGACATTTTCTTCAATTTAATTTCTAAATCAAAATAAACTATACCAGCACATCCTTTACAACATTTTTTGCCAAAATATTGCCATAATTCTTCATCTATAATAGCATGACCGTAAGCATAAAGTGGCATTGTATTATCATCTAGAATGTGACTCAACATCCCATTTCCAATTAGCACTCCCTTTTTTGAATTAAATGTTAAAAATGAAATAATCCCTCAATTACTTTCAAATTTATTGGGAACTTTTTTTGTCTTTTAATAATTAAATTAGCCAACATTGGCAAATAGACACCAGCATATGATTCACCACTTATAATTGTTGGGCGTCCTTTATATTCAGGAAATTTGTTGAGGAATTGTTTTAAAGCTTCATAATTGTAATTTGCCGTCTTTAAATAAAAATAGTATTAATTCATTCATTTTTAATTTCACAGAGGTTTAGGCCGAAGGAATTAATTGAAACTTTAACCTCTTTGGTATACCTTTGCAAATGCTTAATTGACTAAGGCTGTTACCAGTGGTGGGAAAGTTCCAGCAGTTCCAGTTCCGGAACTGGAACCGTGGAACCTGTAAAGGTCTGGAACCGGTTTGGAACTGGAACCGTGGAACCGATAGAAGCCTGGAACCGTCATTGAAATCTTTAACCCTTTCTACAAGCATTCTAAAACACTCTCAAATGAATCCTTATAAACGAAGTGAAATTATTCTTGTAAACTTTCTCTTCTCGTTTTTTACCTTCATTTATATTCTCTTTACCAGCATTAGGCTGTTAATTCATAATTTTCAAATTTATTTTACCTCTCTCTCTTTTGAGTGTTCTTTTTTGGTGTAAATCTATAATTTTTTCTCTTTCCAACTCTCATAACTAACGTAAATTTGGAGAGAAAAAATAATTAAATTTAAATAAATTTCACAAAAAATTGTGAAATTTTTTATGGAAATTAAACAAATAAGAGAAAATAAAATTGATTTACATAAAAAGACTGCCTGGTATTAAAAAGAAATTTGTTTTTCTTACTTAACCCGTTTTACATAACTTTTTTTGTTTTGATTTTTTTTCGTTTTTCCGAGAAACAAAACATTGTGTATTCGATATTGGGTATAACTAAAAGTGAGGTCCATATCAAGGAGTGTGCCGTCCCTATTCTCGAAATCGGTAATTTTAATGTCGGCGCGTTCGCTGGTCCAATTCCTAAAAATACATATAATTATTTACTTCATCATCATTTGTAGTAATATTTCCATCAGTTGAATAAGAATATCCAACCCCCGCTGGGGATTCAAGAAACAAAACATTAGCATTGTTATTCCAAGAATAAGGATTTCTAATTAATTTATTAGAGCCATCCTCCAAAAGCAAATAAGGGCCCAATTCGGTAAATAGACCGAGAAGTGAAGAACATCCAGGGCCACCATTTAACCATAAAACCTTTTTTTGAAAATTAAGTAAAATTAAAATTTTAAAATAGTATCTGATAGGTTAATAAAATTAATGTTTAAATGAGGTATGGGAGGAATTAAAGGGAAGCTTGGGGTATTTGGGTTTCACGATATCGAGTGATCAAGATATAATCTCCTTAATCCCTTGCTATTATTTTCGACCCGAAAATCTCTAGATTTGAAACCCCGATCTGACTTTATCTCATCAGGTTTCCAACTAGTCTGAAGTTTCATCAAAAAATGGAGGTCTTAACAACATTCAAAAAAAGATAAAATTTACCAAAGGATCCTTATCAGAATTATTTTGTGATTTAGTAAAGACATAATGGAGAAATTTGGTTTTTGAGACTTGAAGATAACCTTAAAAAATTAAAAAATAAATAAAACGGCCAGATATCTCTTTATAATACACCCAATACGAGGTAAACTTTATTAAGATACTTCATTTAAAAATGTTTGGCCTTTGTTCCAGAAAAGCTTATTAAGCGAATTTCTCTATTTATGATACCCCTCAGTATGATTTTTCTAGACACGTATTTTAAGTGAGTTCTAACATTAAATTACCAGAATAATGTTTAAAATTAAGGTCAAAATCTTGTCCAGGAAGTCTTTCAGTAATTTCATCATCTTTCCCATTTTCATTTATTTTTTGTGCCAAAATTAAGTTTAGGGATAAAAATATTTTAATTTTAAATAAATTATTTATTAAATTCATTTTATTTTTTTTAGAAAATGATTTATTTTGGCAGGGGAATTTTGCTTTTTATTTGGCAACTTTATTTTGGGAAAATTATCTAAATTTTTATGGCCATTCAGAAAGGTTTTTAGAGAATTTTTTTAAAACGTGGATTTTTTTTAATTTTTATTAAAATACAAACAATAAATAAACATACTCCAAGCAATTATTTTTAGCAATCCAAATATAGAAGAAAAAATCAAAGAATTTTTTTTCAAAATGTACCAAAAAAATCTTTTATTAATCCATGTAGTTTGTCTTGGTTTAAATATTCAATAAAAATAATAAAAAATATATTTTTTGGGAGTGTTTTATTTTCCAGAATAATAGCTTTTGTTATAACATTTATGTATATTTATTGGCCTCGCCTTTGTATTTTTTATTTTAGTTTTTGCATATTAATAATTTTACCAAAAATAAATATATTTTATGATTAATAATCTTTAAATTAATTCACGTTTCCGTAAAATCTGTTGGATTTTACCTATAAATTGGTAAATTACCTATAAATTGAGCATAGGTAATTTAAAGAAAAAGTGGTATCGAAAAGGTACCAATTTGTTCAGTAGTCGACATTTGGGAGGGATATTTAGGGACCGATGTTTGAGGAGTGTGTTTGAATAAGAAATTTAAATTTTAAAAAATGAAGCAATATTTAAAAAATGATATCAAGGGAAACGAGTCAATTTCCAAATCCCATAAGGAGGCATGACTGTTCAGAATGGATGAAATCGGCAAAAAAAGTTGACATTTTTTTAACCTTAAAAATAATTAAAATTTCAAATAAAAAGCTCTATTATTAGTGTTGTCGATTCTATACCGAACCGATGATCTTCCGGAACCGATGATCTTTCGGTTCGGTTTCGGATATCCGAAACATTTCCAGGTACAGATTTGGATAAAATATTTAATCCATTTTGATAAAGTACACCTCGAGACTTATAAATGTATTTTATTTTGAATTCTAAAAAATTAATTCAAATTTATTTCTTTATTTTTTTCCCCTTTACGATTAAATCGTAGTAAATATGTATTATGTAAAAATATACAGATTTCTTTTATCTATTTTTCCTATTTTTAAGTACTAAATATGCACGCCGACTAAAAGAATGGGCCAGTAAAAATCGAGCAAAAAATTATCTATCTACTAAATACATTAGCATAAATAGGAAAAAAATTGAAGAATTTATTTTCTCCTTTTTATTTGTCTATCTTTTACATTGATTTTTACAATTTTATAAATGTAAAAATTTTTACATTAGGTATATAATTTTTCTATTTTTAAAATTATTTTTATTATAAATTTATTAGATAAATATAACTTGTTTAAATATATCATTTAGAAAAATGGTAATTGTCTCCCATTTTGGATTCTTTTTTTCGAGTTTCTTGACTTCTAGAAATTTAAAAATGGTTAATAGATTTTGTGGGATGTACTAATCCTGTCGCGATTGTTATAAAAGATCCTGTAAATAAGATTTTATTTTTTTAATATAAAAATAAGCATTTTTCATCAAATTTCTAGAAGTGAAGGAAATTAAAAATTATATTAATTTAATTAGAGGGCATTATGTGCGAATTGGTATAAAGTTAATACATAAAAAATAAAAACGGATGAGATAATACAACGTTAGTCTAATAATTATTTCCAAATTTTTTGAATAAATTATTCAATCAAAATAACCAAAAATTAATTAAATATTTACCTAATATAATAAATTTTGAATATAATTTAATGAAATTCGTACTAGCCACTGCTAACAGGATCCGTTATATACGGCGAAGGATTTGACGTCCTAGCAACCTAGTTTTAATAGATTAAAGAGAATTGATTTAATCGATTATAACTAATAAATTAATCAATACATCAATCTTTTAA
This sequence comes from Meloidogyne enterolobii, assembly GCA_963681835.1. Classification (NCBI taxonomy): domain Eukaryota; kingdom Metazoa; phylum Nematoda; class Chromadorea; order Rhabditida; family Meloidogynidae; genus Meloidogyne; species Meloidogyne enterolobii. The sequence goes on from CAVMJV010000019.1 coordinate 1,208,988, forward strand.
ATGCAAGCCACTGCCAAGGTTGCAAATATATAAAGCATAAAGTTCCAAAAGGACGACCTGGCAACCTTGTTAATAATGAATAATTTTGACTAAAATAGATTATATCTTCCAATCCATATTTAAATAAATTGATAGCTTAAATGCCTAATTTGTTAATTAATGTATTTGTATTTGAATGAATTATACGATTATAAAATATACAGCAAAACGAGCAACATATTTCATAATTAAATATTTAAGACTTCATGTAAATATTATAAAGATTTCGTCGATAATAAAAATATCGTTAAATTCTACTGAAGATATATAAGAAAATAAAAATCTCACTTAAATAATTATAAATTTCAAATAAAATAATATATTATTAGATGGAATGATTGTATAGTTATATGCTAAGTAAATTTCAATAAATTAGATTATTAAATTTGTTTTTAATTTTAATATTTAAAAATAAAGAGTAGCTTCTACCGTTGATGACAAAGTTTTATTTATGCCATTTAATTAAAAATTTTAAGTTAAAATAATTTACATACATACATATTTAATAAATTAATAAATCTAAAAATTGATGAACTAAAAATATATGAGTTACATAAATTTACATGTGTGGCCTTTGGAAAAATGAGTACGGAGATTCAAAAATCAAATTTTAATGACTATCTTTAATTAAAAATTAAAATCCATAATGATAAAGAGCACTGAAGAAGTGGATATTTTGTTCCCCGCTACAAAGCAGAAAAATCTAAATATTAAATAAATTATACATTTTTATATTGATAATAAATATTGAATAAAGTTTTGTGTAAATAAATTTATATATTAGTTAGATTTTAATTAATTTAATAAAATGCTTGTATTATAAGGTCAAAAACAATGACCATCAACCCTATCTTATCAGCTAAGTACGATGACATAGGTATTTATAATATGTATATTTAATTATTTAAATATAATTTATATAAATATGTATATTTGTTTAATATAAATAAATTATTAGTTTATATATTATTGATGTTAATTAAATTAATAAAAATAAATATTTACAGGAAATATGAGAAAAATTTAAAAAAAAAGATAGCAAAAACGCCTAATTGGGATAGTGCAAAAAGACACTGGACATGTTGATGTGAAACAAATTAAAATAATAGAAATTCTTCAAATATGTAAATATTAATAAAATTCTTCAAATAAATATTTAAATAAATTGATTGCTTCGAATACATAATTTGTTAATATTAATGTATATGTTAATAAAATAATGATCAGATTAATAAATAGATAGTGAAGGGAGCAGCATTAATAAAATTTAAATAATTTACATAATATTAATTTTTTATTTAATTTTGATATTGATAAAATTAGTGGCAACTCATAATGACAGATTGTTCATTATCCCAGCTTATTAAAAATTTTAAAGTAAAATACATATGTATTAAATTTTGATAGATTTACGTGTGAAGGCCTTGGAAATGTGAATCTGGTGATTCAAAAAATAAAAAGATTTTTAATGCCTATAAATATATTTTTAATTAAAAATATATATAAAAATATGAATACATAGATGAAGTGTTTCTTCTGCATCAAATTACATAAAATTTTAAATAAATTTAAATATTGTTATATCTAATTATATAATTGAGAAGAGTGTGTCTGTCTGTTTGTCCTTTTATAGACAAGTGGGTTTTTATAGTAAAATGATTTGGGGGAGTGAGGAAATGGGGGCTTTTATAGTAAAGCGTTGCCAGTTGAATTGAGTTGTAAGGGTAAGAATATAGTATAAAAGCAGGGTATTTTGGTCAGTCCTCAACTGCTTTCAACACTTCTCAACATTGCCGTGCCGTGCTCTTCTACGTTAACGTTTGCTGGAGTCCTGTGTCCTCTTGAGTTAGGCGTCAACAAACATTTGTCAAGTGCTAGATGTCAACGTTCATTTGTCAAGTGTTAGACGTCAACGTTCATGTGTCAAGCGCTAGCCGTCAACGTCACTTGAAGTGCCAGGCGTCAACGTTCATTTGTCAAGTGCCAGACGTCAACGTTCATTTGTCAAGTGCCAGGCGTCAACGTTCATTTGTCAAGTGCTAGGCGCAAAGTTCATGCAGGCGGAATATTGAAACAATAGGAATTGTGAAGCAGGCGGAATATTGAACAAGGGGAATTGTGAAACAGGGGGAGTTGTGAAGCAGGCGGAATATTGAACAAGGGGAATTGTGAAACATGGTGAGTTGTGAAGCAGGCGGAATATTGAAACAAGGGGAATTGTGAAGCAGGCGAAATATTGAAACAGGCGGGATATTGAACAAGGGGAATTGTGAAGCAAGCGGTATTGTGAGAGGCAAGAGGAATTGGTAAGGAGGCAGAATATTGAAACAAGATGAATTGTGGTGCTGGAGGAATATTGAAACAGGGGAATGATGTGAAGCAGGCGGTATTGTGAGGCAAGGGGAATTGCGAAGCCGGGGAATATCGAAACAGAGGGAATTGGGAAGCAGGCGGAATTGTGAGGAAAAAAATGTGTAAGCGAGATGGGCCGGCCAAAGGCTTTTGAATCGGATCTTGAGTTGAATTGTTTATTATCCTAGCGGAGTCACACGACGCCTGTGTGTACCCTATCAGGTGCACCTATTAGATGCTTTGCTTTGTTAAATGTATTTGTAATCAGGAAATGTTTTAATGCTGGTCAATGTTATGATCATCGTGTTTTTCTGATTATGATGGATTAGGACCAATTTTGAGGTTGTGATAAGTTGATTTAGAGTTTGTTTTTTGGTCTGTTTTGTTTTTGCTAGCGGGGTGGGGCGGCCGAAGGCCGACCAACTCCGCTAGTTATTAAAATATTAAATGAATTATGTATTAAATTAATTTAAATAAATTTAAATATATTCGTTATTATTAGAATTTAATATAGAGAATTATTAAAAATAAATATCGATATTAAATAGATTGATTAAATATTATGATTATTAATATTAAATATATGATTAATTATTATTTAAATTTAATAAATACAAATTTGTTGAATGTATCATCAGCTACAAGTGATGATAGAGTGTGTTCCAGTTCACAAATTTAGTTAAAAAGTTATAATTAAAATTTAAATAAATTAATGTTTTTTATGCATATATATTAAAATATTAAATTTGTTTAATAGATAAAAATTAAAATTGATGTATTAAATTATTAAATTGAAAAAAAATCAGGAGATATTAGCTTCAAAAGATCTTGAATATCAACTATTTTTAATTAAAAATAAATAGATTATTAGATTATATTGTTTATTAAATTAATAAAAATAATGATTGATGATTTTTAAAATTTTATTATTTTTTTCAATTATCTAAAAAATTGAATTAAATATTAAATAAACTTTGTATTAAATAGATAAAAATATAATAATTCTATCATTTATTTCAAAAAAACTTCATTTGGCATGGATCATTAAAAAATTAATAAAATAAAATTGATACATCAACTAAATTTATGTATTAAATTAAGGTTTAGAATGTAATGTAATCAATTAAATTATATGTATTGATGAAGCATTAAAACAATTTTGCATTTTTTAAAGTTTCAAAAACATTAAAATTAAATATTAAATAAATTTATATACATATTTTATTAAATTTAAATATTTATTGCATGATAAAATTTCATTTTAAATCTTCATTAGAATTAGATAATGATCAATTAAATTGTAATTTAAGAAACAAAACATGATTGACGGTTTCACCAAATTTTTCGTTTAACCAAAACAAAACCGAGGATTTTCGGTTCTGTTTGAAACCGATAACATTAAATGTGGCAACATAATCCTCTAATGTCGTTGTTGTGTAATTCTTTTAATTGAAAAACTATTTTCAGTTAAGATGTTAAAAATTTTATGCGAATTTACGAAATTAAACCCGAAAAGACAAAATGATTTTAATTTTTATTTCCGGTTTTTAAATTTGGTTTTAGCTCAAAATCAACGGTTTACGTTTTATATTGAGTAACTTTAACTGAATGGGTAATTGAGTTTTTATTTTTTAAATTTAAAATAAAAATTTTCTACCCACTTTTAAAATGTTTTTTTTGTTTCTGCCTAATGAGAAAAAAGCAGATGATATATTCTGCACTTGCTTTTTTACATAAAGGCCACCCATATATCCTCAATAACCGAGAGGGCGTGTAGTAGTCCCACAAAAAGGGTTAGGGCACGTCAACAGCAGTTGTGTGCTAAAGCAAATCAAATACCTTTAGTTTAAGTGAAAAGAATTATTTGATGAAAAAATAAATGTTTCTAATCCCACCTTACAATGTTGTAGTGGATAAAAACTTTTTTTTTAATTTTTATTTAAGGTTTTTTTTCTTTATTTTTAGTAATTTATTTTAAAAATTTTCTATTATTATTATTTTAAAAATTATTTTATTATTTTTTAATTTGAATATCTTCTTTTGCCAAATGACTTGCCTTATATTCTTATTTAATTACCCTCTTTCGAATAATTATTCCCCCGCCCCTTTTATTAATTATTCCGACTATAATAAAGTTGAAAGAATTATTACACTTCCTCAAATACCCTACCACACGTTACCCAAGATAATTATTCAAGAAAATAAGGTATTTCGAAATAATTCTTAAAAAACTTCCCCATAACTTTAAGGATTTTTATTGAAGTTTAATTTTTGCCAAAATTCCTTAATAATATTAAAAAATAACCTAAAAATATTTTTTATTAATAAATTAGTAATTTTTAAGGAATTTTCCCCGTAATTTTAATCAATTGATCTTCTCTCACTCTCTTTTTACTTTTTACCAATTTATACACTTCCGGATATTTTCTTTCTTTTTTGTTTTTGCTCATTTGTTTAAATATATTTATTTTATCCAATTCATCAAATCCAAAAAATTTTTACTAAAAATCTTTGACCAATAAAAACAAAAAAAACACAAACTCATTTATTAATTATGTAATCATTCCCTCTTTATTTTTTAATTAAAAAATTATTTTGGTAAAAAAATGAGTTATCTGGCATCCATTGTTGCCGCTCAAAATATGGAAGATTCTGATCAAGAATTTGAGGATGAAATGGAAGGGGAGATAGAATATGAGGGAGAGGAGGGTCAAGTAGAGGAGGGTGAATTAAATGAAGTGGGGATGGAAGAGGAAATGACTGACGAGGAAGAATATGAATATATTTATGAAGAATATAGTGAAGAGGAGGAGGGGGAAATTGAAAAGAATTTGAATATTAGTGAGAATTGTGATGAAAAGAAGGAAGCTGTTAACAACAATTCTACTATTTTATCAACTCGATCGGCTGTCGAAGAGGCGGTGTTAGATGAAGGGCTGCGGAGGTGATTGTTTTAAAATTTGTTTTAAAAAAGTTGAATTTATTTTTTCTTAGAGTTGGACCTCAACCAAATTATTTAACCTCGACGCTCCACTCTTAATTTTACCTAATTTAATATCGATATACAGATTTTCCGTTATAGCGGTATAACTTCATAAATGAAAGTTTTTCCTTCAAAATTCAAGAAAAACTATCTAAAGCTATTAGAATGATTAACTTTTCTAATATTGTTCCTTATAATGCTATTATAACGAGGGTTTTTGAAATTATTTTTCGAATTATTAGGCAAATATTAATTTTATGACATTTTTTAATTTTCAAAAATCCTAATTTAAGACTAATCGAAGCCCCACAAGATGAATTTGAACGTGAATCAGCTCTAAACCTTCAATTAGGCAACAATGCTTTTTGGATACCAGATAAAGAACATTCTTTTCGACTTTGTAAAATAGATGGAAATGCTAATAAATTAATTTGTGAACAACAAATAGAGGTTGAAATAATTAATGAAATGGGGAATGAAAAAGAAGCAAAAGACTGCGGAGATGATTGTAAAAAGGTGAAAAATAAATTTAAAAATTTTGAAGAAAATTTAAATTAATAATTAAATGATAAATTAACCTCGTCTTAAATAAAACCGACTAAAAATTTAGTCAGGTTCCTACTTATGGAACACTTTTGCTTTCTATTTTACTTTATAAGTAGATTGTAAATCGTTTTACCCCTCCTAAATAAGGCTAGCGGATATTCGGAAATCTTCGGAATCTGGATCTGAACCGAAAATTTTAGATATCCTGCTTTTTTCGGATCCGGATCCGCCAGCCTTACTCCTAAGCATTTTATATTCTAGTCGGAGATTCTTTTCTTGCAATATTTTTTTGTTTTCAAAAAATTCATTTCTCTCCATCAAAAAATATTAAAAAAGCGTTCCACATTCACTTGCAAACTGTGTGGCTTTAAGCGAACCCAATTCAAAATAGAACCCATCTGCTATTTTTTTAATTTAAACTTTTCTCTGTCCTTCTAAAAAATCGAAAAAATGTGCAAAAAAATTTAAAGAAAAATATATTTAATTACAAGGCTGCAAAAAATATAAACAGCTGTTGTTGTTAAAATATTTTTATTTATTTTTGTTTATTCTGTAAATTATATTTATTATTATATTTTAAGTTGCTAAAAATGATAGTAAAATTGGTGTAAGAAAAAATAATAAATTATTGCACCTAAATTATATTTTACGAGAAATGGCGAATTGAAAGGTGTACGGAATTTTGGTCACCGGAATTCTGGTCACCACGCTTTTTCGGAACTTTGGTCACCAATTTTTTTGGAATTTTGGTCACCAGCGGAATTTTGGTCACCAAGTCAAAAAACGGAATATTGGACACTGAAATTTTGGTCACCAAGAGGAATTTTGGTCACCAAACGGAAAAAAGTATCTTATCTAAAACTGATATCAAAGTGATAAAAATATTGTTTTTCAACTCACAGTTGATCAATTTCTATGTTGATCACTCTGCCAGTTAATTAATCATCCGGTAGAGTGATCGAGAGTGATCAACGGGCGAGTGATCAGCCAGCAAAGTGATAAACATTGAAATTGATCAACTGGGGGATGAAAAATCATTTTTTATCACTTTGATATCAGTTTCAGATAAGATTCTTTTTTTCCGTTTGGTGACCAAAATTCCTCTTGGTGACCAAAATTTCAGTGTCCAATATTCCGTTTTTTGACAGGTGACCAAAATTCCGCTGGTGACCAAAATTCCAAAAAAATTGGTGACCAAAGTTCCGAAAAAGCGTGGTGACCAGAATTCCGGTGACCAAAATTCCGGCACCCAATTGAAAGACGTGTAAAAAACGTAATAATAAATCTTGCATCAACATCTTTTTTAAATTAGATTTTTAAATATTTTGGGGACCCCCTAAACTAACCTAGACATCGGCCAAATAAAAGTTTTGTCAACTAATTTCAAGGCTTGATCAAAAAAATTTTCGATTTTCAAGTATCTTTCATCGCCTCCTTCGCCCCCCCCCTCCCTCGACCTCGCATTCTGTCCTTTTGAATTTTATTTTTTCAATTTCACTAACTCCGAATTTTTCATAATTTCATTATTTTCAAATTACTTTCAAAAATTTTTTAATGCAAAATTTCCAATTTCAAAGAGATTTAAAAGAATAATTTTCAGCAAATCTGCATTGTTTCACGAGAATGTTTGCAACAAACAAGTGTTTCACATCTCTGCTCGGATATGACACAACTGAGCGAATTAAATGAACCTTCTGTTTTAGAATGTATAAGACGACGATATTCATTAAATTTAATTCATGTAAAAATTTTTAAAATTAAAATAATATATTAACAGCTTTTTAAACTACCCGTTTGTTTCGAGCGTTTGAAGAGCTGTTAACCAAAATTCCACAAAATATTAAGAAAATTAAAATTTTAAGACATTCTCTGGTTTATTCTGCGTTGTTGTAAATCCATGGAAAAATCTTCCAGGTCTTTATTCAAAAGAAATGCGCAATATTTATGCCAAAGCCTGCACAACTTCAACAGAATTACCTCCTCATGTATTTTTTGTTGCCCAGAGTGCTTTTGATGGAATATGTTCTCCACCTTCAGTTGTAACCTCTCAATCTATATTGATAACGTAAGGGTTTTTAAATAAAAGTTCTATCGGACTTCGCTTAAGATATTCTCAAATTAAGATGTCTCTTAAAATTTGGTAGGTCACTAAATGGGCTGTCTAAGCGAGGATCCAAAATTAGATAAATTGTTATAAAATCTGACATAGGAGGTCCGAATTTTGAAAAATTTTAATAATACATCAATACTAACACAAAAAATAAAATATGTAAAATCTTTAAAATAAAATTTAATAAATTTTACACAATATTTTTCTTTTCAGTGGAGAAAGCGGTGCCGGCAAAACAGAAAATACAAGAAGAATAATTGAATATTTAATTAATGTTTCTGGAAATTATTCACAAAAAACGCCAAATTTAAACGAGGGAAGAAAAAGCATAGATTCTGCCCTATTAGCAGCAGGGACTGTTTTAGAAGCTTTTGGAAATGCTCAAACAATACATAATGATAATAGCTCCCGTTTAGGGAAATTTATAAGACTTGAGTTTGAAAATGGTGGCAGACTACGATCAGCATGCATCGATTGCTGTGGGTAAAAATATGTTAATTAATTAAAAATTTTATCTAAAAAATTGTCTTATGTTGAAAATAGATAAGAACTTCGCTTAAACGGATTAATAGCTCCCAAGTGCCAACCAACTTCAAAAATGTATCTTAAATTGAAGTATGAACCTTTAGGCATGAGACGGTTGAAAATAAAATCGGGCCGGGGTTTCAAAATTTTCTCCGGATCGGTAACCCCTCCCATCCCTGACGGGGTTTATCCAGAAGGGAGGTTCTACTCTAAAAGCAATAATAAAAATAAAATTATTTTTTAAGATTTATTGGAAAAATCTCGCGTTGTATGCCAGAATCCGGGAGACAGGAATTTCCATATTTTCTATCGACTTCTCAAAAATTCTTCGTTTTTGGCATCTGATAAGGCTCAAAAAATCGCAAATAAAATATTTGGATATTCTTTAGTCGAAGCTGATTTATTTAGATTTTTGAATCAAGGGAATATTGCCGAAAAGAGTGTGCATGCTAAATTTGTTGATGATCTGGAAGGAGGACGTGAGACTGAGGTGGGGTTCTTATTCATTGAAGTGATAATGGTGTGGCATGATAAACAAATTCCATAAGTCCAAGTTAAAGACACCTTGTTCTTGAGTGACTTGAACAAGGCCTCGGTCCTGGAAACAGTCTTTTAGTCTTTAGTTTTCGAAAGTTTTTGTTTTGGTCACATCTACGTGTTACCTTTTAATAACGGTTATAATTAATTAAACCCACCGGCAATTCTTTACCTAACGCTCTCAAAAATTTTTCTGATAAATTTCCAGCAAGCAATTGATCAATTAGAATTTACATTGAATGAAAAGAGTTGGATTCGAGAATTAATGTTTGCCTGTATTTTAATTGGCCAAATACGTTTTGGAGAACGTTCGGGGCTCGATATGAGTTATGTAGAGGAAATGTTGGAGATTGAGGCTGTTAGTGAATTACTTGGACTTAGCCATTCGTCTCACCTTGTGGATGCTTTAACTCAACCAAGTATTAAAGTTGGAGATGTTTTTATTAAAAGGTGGGTTATTATGAGGGAAGGAGAAGGAAGATTAAGGGAACAAATAAAATATTAGCCTTAGTCAATGGTTAACTTTGGTGAGCTTCTCTATAGCAGAGGTCGGTCGGAACAGTCAGAGGTGTCGGAAATCGGAAGATCCGGAAATCGGAACTGGCTCAAAAGTCGGAACTCGGAAATCAAAATTTTTTTCGGAAATCGGAAGGTAAAAACGCCGGAAATCAGAATTCCGACCCACCTCTGCTCTATAGTATATAGGAAGGTTTATGTTCCAGGGAGAGACTTTTTGTCAAGTTTCCTTTACTCCAAAATTATTTCCCTTTACCATAATCATTAATACCCATATTATTTTAAAGGAGCCAACCTTTACGTAAAACACAAGCATCTGCGCAAGCTTTAGCTAAATGTTTATACGAAAGAGTATTTAATTGGATATTAGCAAAATGTAATAAAGCTATTGGGATAAATAATAATGAGGAAAATGAAAATAAAGAAATGAAAAATAATAAATTTATTGGTGTTTTGGATATGGCTGGATTTGAAATTATGGAAAGAAATTCGTTTGAACAGCTTTGGTAATTTTTAAAGAACTTGATTAAAATTACACTTGAATGTGAGATAAAATTGAGATGAAATTCATGTTTATTTGTTATTAGGCGCATCTTTTAATGGGGCCCAAGACTAAAATAGACCAGAAAATTTTATTTAAATTTTTCTATTTTCAAAAAAAATTACTAAAAAGTTTTCTAAAAAAATTTTTTTAATTAAATTATTCAAGTATAAACTTCACAAATGAACGTTTACAACAATTTTTTAATGATTTTTTGTTTGTTCGAGAACAGCAAGAATATACTCGTGAAGGTATTCAATGGACAGAGCAATCTTATGGAGATGATCTCCAACCTACAATTGACTTGATTGAGAAGGTATGGAAAAATAAAAAATTATATGTTGTCAATTAAATTTAATTAATGGCTCAAATTCAGTTTTAACATTTTATTAAATCTCAGTTTAACTAATAGCAAAAATTGAAATTTTCGTTCTTCAACTACCCTACATATTCTATGCATTCACTTTATAAATTTTTTCTGTTCAGCCTTTGGGAATACTTTCATTATTACAAGAAGAATGTATTGTGCCTAATGGTTCAGAACTTTCGCTTTTAGAGAAAATGTTTCAAAGATTGTCTCATACAGCTCCATCTGTGTTTTCCAAAGCAAAACAGACATCTCGGTAACATCTTCATTTTCCCCTCTTTTACATATTTTTTAAAATTTAAACAGAACATTAAATTCCGGTCATTTCACAATTTGTCATTATGCTGGTTCTGTAATTTACAATGTCGATGGATGGCTAGAAAAAAATCGGGATTCTGTCGATTCAAATATTTTACAAGTTCTGGCCAATTCCCAACATCCTTTAATTTTCCAACTTTTTACCAATTCTCAATTAATTTATTCAAAAAGAAAAGGCCCAGCAATGGCACAAGCAAGCATTAGCTTTGTTTATAGAGAACAATTAAATAAATTACTTGAGACTATTAAACAAACTAGGGCACATTTTATTAGATGTATTGTGCCTAATCATCAAAGAATACCCTTTCAGGTACTTTTGTTGGATTTTTGAATAAAAATTCAAAAAGGAATTTTGCCATAATAGCTAAATTTAACTTAATAAAATTTTTGTCCTTAAACGTGTAAACTTTTTCCAAAATTTTAGTTGAACGGACCTCTAGCAATGCATCAATTAAGGTATATTTTTAATACACTAGATTAGGGTTGCCAGCTCGAGAACCAAGCCAAAACCAAAGCTCAAACGTCGGCTCGAACCGAAAACGGCAACCCTACACTAGATCATAAACTCTCCTTTAGCACAGAGTGAAAATCATTTATCAAAGTTAAAAAGGAAAGTCTATTTATTAGACTTGCTGTATCCGGATATGTGAAGATGTCCAAAGATCAGCCAACACTATGCAAAACTATATTAATTCTTAATTCCTAACTATGCTTTAAAGAGCTTTTGATATATTTAATAGTCCTCTTCCAGAACCCGTTCCAAAATTATTTAAAAGCTTTTACTTTGTTCTAATTTACATAATTCAATTAAAGGTGTAATGGTGTATTGGAAGGTATAAGAATATGTCAAAGAGGTTACCCAAATCGAGTTCGCTTTGAAGAATTTATCTCTCGATATCGAATTCTTTCATTTAAAAGCCAAGAATATCAACAGAAAAAATTATTAAATGAAGATCCTAGAATTTTGGTTGGAAATTTATGTGAGGACTTGGAACTTGACGAGAAACGATTTCAGGTGTTTAAAATATCCCTAATTACACGAAATATTTTTAAAAAATTTTGTGATAACGTAACGTTATATAATCTCTAAAATTATTTAAAAAGATTGGAAGAACACGATTATTTTGTCGAGTTGGACTTCTTTCTGAATTAGAATCTCGTAGACGAAACAAACTAAGCCAAACTTTAACTGATTTACAAGCTTATATTCGTTGGTATTGGGCACAAATTGAATTGAAACGGAGGAGGGATGAATGGTTAGTTTGTATTAATTAATATCGAAATCATAAAAGCCTCCATTGTCGAGACCAGAAATTTAGTTTTTAGAGCATGGACTTTTTAAAAATAGGACCAGAAACCTTTGAATTACTGATCATTCGAGGCTTAAAAAAATTTCATTTTAAAGGGAATCATTATTAACAATTCAACAATCACTTCGTTACTATATTCAACTAAAATCTTGGCCTTGGTATAGACTTTATCAAAAAGTATTTCAATTAATTCCTCTCGTTTTGGATAAACGGAGATTGAATGAATTGTTGGCAGAAAACAATGAACTTAATAGAAAACTTGAAGAAAGTAATGAAAAATTGCAAAAGACAAAAAGAGATTTGAGTGAATTTAGGTGGGAGAATAATTTTTAAATTGCAAGAGCTAAACTCATTGTTAGTTATACCAAGGTTGTTGGAATTGGGCAATTATTCCCAACAATTATTCTGAAACCCTGAAACCACAGATCACGGTTCGCCTTTGGCGAACTTCAATAAGAACTGTGGGGCGACGTCTTAACGATACGCCCTAGTCCCCTTATGTCATATTTAAAGAGAATCTACAAACAATAATAATAGAGATGATTCCGAGAGTATAGAAAACCTTAATTGTATGACTGACTTTACGTTCTCAGAGAACCCAAAAACAGCTTCAGATTTATTTGGATATCTGTATCATAAAGGCACCGAAACTGGTTTTAAAAAGCGAAAATTGAAGGTACACCCTCGCCCTTATACTATATACTCTATAAATTAATAAACACAAAGGTTAAAAATTTTGTAAAAAAAAAGTGTTTTTTAAGCGAACGCTTAGAAAAATCAGAAAAATCCAGAGAAGATGAACTCTCAAAAACTCAAGAATTACGTTCAGAATTACATTTAAATGAAGAATTATTGGAAAGAATGGAAAGAAAATGGGATGAACAACATTTAAAAGTTATGAGATTAAATAACACTTTAGGGGAACAAACTAAAGCTATTGAAAGATTGGAGGAGGAAAGAAATGGATTAAATAAAGAAAATGAAATGGTAACTTTTAATTTAAGGAAAATATTTAATAAGCTCCGTCTTCTTTTTTTTAATCGGCTGGACATCCCTGATCAACGGCTATTAATCCTTTGCTTATTTGAAGTAATACATATAAAGTTGGACTAAGAGTCTATTAATTAGTGTTTCAGCGGATCGAAAATTTGAAACCGGATTCAATTTGAGTTCCGGATTCCGAAACCAAAACCAAAAATCGCAGGAACTTTCCGGAACTGGAGTCGGAACTTCAGGTTCCTGTCATAAACTTCTTTCGTATAAATTTAGCAAAACTCAAGAGCTTTATAAGCATTTTTAAATAAAGTCGAGTTTCTCTAAAACATTGCCTTCGGGACCGAAATGAGCCGAGGTGAAGGGAGGTGTTATTTGAAGGGAGTCAAATCACACTAGGACATCGCCTCATAACCTAATTTACTCGACATGTGAAGGGAAGTTCGTTTATTTATTTAATCATTTTACCAGTTAAAAGAAAATTATCGTCTTGAATGTTTGGAACGTCTATCAGTAGAACAATCATTAAATAGTTCACAGGAAGAAAGTTCAAAATTGCGTGTAGAAGCAACAGAAATGTTAACAGAAATAAGCCGTTTACGTTCAGAAATTAATTTAAGAGATGAACAAATACACGAACAAAAAGAATTAATTAACGAAAATTTAATACAAATTGGGGATTTAAATAATTCTATTTTTGAGGCTAATGAAAAATTAAATGAATTACAACCTTTATTACATTCTGAGAAATTGGCAAGAAGAAGAGCTGATAATTTAGCTGATGATTTAAGTCAAGAATTAAATAAAATGGGGGAAGAATTGGATAAAGTTAATGGGAAAAGAGATGCTATGGTGAGTGAATATGCATCTTTTGGTTGTCCTGAACCCATTAATCATCCTTGATAATTATTTTTCCAATTCAACACCATAGTGATACCGGGGATAGTGATCGGGAAATCGGGAAGCTCGATGTTTTTCGGACCTGGAATCCCTGATCCTAAAATCGGGAATTATAATTTAGCTCGTTTCCAAAATCAAGAATTCATTTTTTATGTCGATACATAGTGGGTACTTAAAGTTAATAGAGAAGGGCAATCATGATAAGCTTTTGTTGTTTCCTAACCTTCAGAAACCCCGACCAAGTCTGGCTTAAAGGGATAAACTTTGATAACCTAAATATAGTTGCAAGTTTCACTTAAAGCTTGACCGGAAAGGATGCAAGAACAATAGAAATATTTAAAAATACTATCAAATATCCATTAAAAAAATTTTTATTCAAATAGAAAGAACAATTACGTGTCCGTGAAGTTCAAACAAAAAAATTAGAAAGAAAATTAGAAGATAAACAGGCAGAAATGGATGAATGTGTTTGTGAACTTAAAAAAGCCCATAAACGTATCCAAACAGAATTACAACAACAATTGGATGATTGGAGAAGAAAAGGGCTTCGTTTAGAAACAGAAAATGCCCAATTAAAAGGAAAATTGGAAGCTGCGGAAATTAAAGAAAAAACTTTGGAAAGAAATAATAGTGGAAATTTAAGGAGTGCAACTGGCCGTTTTGGGAGTTTACAGGCTACACAAGAAAGGGATTTGAGAGATTCTAGTGTTGATTCTGATGTTGGGATTGTTGGAGGAGGTGAATGAATTTAATTATTTTTTATATTATTCTTATTAGGCGAGGGTGCCTTTTTCATTTATTGAAGAATCTATTTAAGAGATAATTGAGATAACTACAGGGTGACAAGAAATGTTTAGGACAAACTATTTATGCCATAACTTTAACCAAACTAAAGATAATGAGATCAAATAAAGATGAAATTATAGAGAACTAAATGGAGAATAAAATATAAAAATCTTTTAGAATTTTCCCTATTCTACTTTGAGATAAGGTTAAAGGAAAGTGAGAAAAATTATTGTCCTGGTCGCAACTTTTTTTGAGACTTTTTGCCAATAACATTAGAATACATTGCAGGAATTGCAAAAATGTATATGAGAAAAAAAGTTATGGCAAAATTAATTTTGTCCTAAACATTTCTTGTCACCCTGTAAACTTGAAAGACGAAGTAGATATCTCGAAGGTTTTGATTCTTGATAACTAAAATTTTTGTAAGGTCCATCTGTAGTTTTGTTTCTTATAAACCTCCATTTTTCGATAATTTCCTAACGGCCTATTTATTAGAGGCGAGTGAGGGGCTGTCAATTATTTCACTTGCTACTACAGTTACTGACGGTTGCTCTTTAAATTATTGAAAGGATAAAAGCTGGACAAGATTAAAATGAGTTCCATTTAAATGAATTCCTTTGAGAGTAGTGTCTTAGAGTTCCAGAGATTCCAATTTAATTCCAATTTCTTTAGCATTTTTCCAAAATTTATTTTAAGGACTATTTCGCCCGTCTTATTCCTCAAGAAATACTACATTAATGTCAGCTACAGTTTCCTCTACATGTTCTTCCTCTCTATATTCTGGAAGCTTAAGTCGTCGTTATAAACGTTATGAAACAAATAATGCTTTGTCAGAATCAACACATTCAGCAACAACTACTTCTTTGTTTGAATCTAATTTACTTCGACGTTCGGGATCGAGAACCTCTTCAATGGGAAATTTGTCTTCTTCTGTTTCTTCAACCTCTTCTTCTCTACGTAGGGCAGCGGTTGCTAATTCTGCTGCAATGGTTTGCACAAAAACCTAAAAAAATATTCTTTGCTTATCCAAAGGGGCTTTTTTCTCAGTCCACTTTCAGTAATTTTCTGTCTAACTAGAGAAAGAAAATAGAGTTAAAGTTAGAAATAAAAAGGAAAATAAATATAGAAATAAAATTTTAGTGAAAGATGAGAGAATATTGCGAGGGAGTACTCATTTTTCCTTTCCAAAACTGCGTTTCTCACAAACTGACATTTTACTCTTATAAATATTTAATAGATGATGGGTATTTGTCCTCTCTGAAACTTACCTGGCTGGGGCGCTCATGCGATCACGAAGGCATGGCGTCTGTGGTGAGACTTCCCCATTGCACTTAAGGGCGAGGTTGACCCGCAGGGCGGCTCCGAACTGGGGTAGGCCCACAGCTAAATTTTTGAGTGTGGGGGACAGCGTTCGCGCTTCCCCCTTAAAAGCTGGATTGTTAACTGGTTGTTATAAACAAGCATTTGTTTTATTAAAGTCAAGTATGAACTTTTTAAAATAGAGCCAGTCTAGATCAAATTGCCTAATTTCTCTTTATTTTTCATAGATAACTTCATTAACTGCAACAATTGACTCGGGCCTTCTTTCACGTAGCCCCTCAGCTGCATCTACCGTTTCTGGATGTGTTGCTAACACAAATAATCCTTCAGGCACTAATTATATGCAAAGTCTTTCTCAGCGATTAGAAGGTGCCGAAAGACGTTTACTTGAAAAAGAAAGGGAAATACAAACAGCTAAACAAGATACACAATTAGCAAGGAGAGAATTGGATGTTTATAAACAGTCCTTACAAGAATCTGAAAGGGTAATCAAATATTGGTAAATGTTAACATTTCATTTGTACAGTCACGGGATTCATTGACCAAACAATGCCGTCAACTTACCTCAGAACTTGAACAAATGGGCAAAAAACTTAAAGAGGAAGAGGAGCATTTCCAAACCTCTCAATTTGAGTCAAGAAAACAATCCAACGATTTTATTATTTTAAAACAAAAAATTGAAGAGTTAAAAGAAGAAAATGAGGCAGAAATGGCCTTAGAAAAGTATAAGAGAAAATAAAAAAATTTTTGAAAAAATTTTAAATTTTGTTAGGAAAAGAAATTCAGAAAAAATGGAAAAGTTGGTTTATGAGGTTGGGAAAAATAACAGAAAAAAAAATTTAATTTCTTTTCATTAGTACGAATCACGCATTCGCCAATTTGTCAATGCCCAACGAAGTCAAGAACAATTACTTGAAAGACTGACTGAATCTGAATCACAATTGGGTTGGTTTTTCTAAAATGCATTCTTAGGGGCACCCTGAGTTTAAAAAAACAATAATTGGGCTCTTATAAAATCTTGAATTTTTTTTTTTGAAAATTTCTAGACTTCCAACGAATTTTCATTTTTAATACCCACTTGAAATGTATAGGGAAAATTAGATATATTTAATGGGCATTTCTCGATAGTCCGTATACTGAAGACTAATTTAATAATAAATTAAATAATAAATTAAACTAAATCCCTATACTAAGACTAAAGTTTAAGTATTTTGAATAATTTACTAAGATAAAACCCAATCACAATTGGCTCACATGGAAAGACTACAGCGTACACAATCTGCTATAGGAGAGACATGGGAAGCTCAATACCGAACTGCTCAGTCTGAATTGGAAGGTATTAGGGATGAAAATGCTGCTTTAAAAAGTCGGATCCGAAGGCAGAAGAAGCAAATTGAACTGCTTACACGTAAGGGGAATTTTAATTGTGAATAATTTCCTCTCTTTTTTAGAAGAAAATGAATTATCTGAGAGAGTAATTGAACTTGAGAATAATGTTGGAAGAGTACAAAATCGTCTTCAAGGGGATAAATCTGTGAGTGAGAGTTGCACGGAACAAAAAAATTCTGAAATATTTGTAGATGAAGAAAGAGGAAGTGAAGTACCTATATTTACCTATTTTTAAAATTGATATTAGCAGATTCTAGTCACTGCCTTGTTACAGATTTTAATAAAAAATATTTTTATTTCGATTAATCAAAATTTTAACAAAGATTGCATGAATTAGCACAAATACGTTTCTTTAAATCATTATTGAATAGACGATTCTCACAAAATCCGCGTTTGGCCCAACGTCCACATCTGATTTTAAAAATTATATTTAAAAATTGCATGATAAAATTCAGGGTACCGCCTACGTAGGCGCGCGGCTATAACGACGCAAAGCCATAGCTTGCTCCAAGATTTCCGAATCTTACCAAATTTAGTATTTCCTCTCATCAGCTAAAGAGATTGGTACTAAAATTGATAAGGGCCAGAAATTTTCCAACAAGTTATGGCTTTGCGCCGTTATGACCGCGCACGCCTACACAATTTTTCAATTAATAAAAATATTCTTTTACCGAAAGCTTTTATCGCTACATTCACTTTTCTTGATTATATCTTTATCATCTTCACTCTCTTTCGCCTCTTCTAAACTACTTTCTTCTACACTGTTTTCCCCTTCACTACTTGCTTCTTCTTCACTACTCCCAGTTTCTTCCTCATTTTCTCCACTTTTAATTTTTTCTTCCTTCTTTTTATTTAAATAAATTTTACAAGTACAGTCACAATTTTCTTTCATTAATTCCTGATAAGGCTTTATTCCACAAAATATATTATTTTCTAAACAATTTTCTGCCAAATCTACACACTCATTTTCCTCCTTATTTAATCCCTCTTTGTTGCTTTCCTTTCTGTTTTTATAGTTTCTTTTTAGTTTAAATTTTAAAAAATTATTTTGCTGTCTTTCTTTCTCCAAAGCCTTGAAATAATAAAAAAATTTTTTGATTTGAAAATATTTATTTATTTACCTTCCTTTCTGCTTCCCTGGAAACGATTTTGAACTCTTCAAAAGCTGTTTGCAGCAATATAGGAAATAAAGACAATTCATTCCATGGAGTAAATTTGTTGGTCTTTAAATAGTTTTTGTCGACCTCGTTTTCTCTAGAAGGTTTTAAAATTGTTATTGAAATCGAAAATTTATTTTCTAAAAACTAGAGAGAGATCCCGCATGCTGGAGTAACTTCTAAAAACGACTGCGGAACGGGATCCGCGGGAATAATCCCGCAAATCCCGCACTCCCACAAAACCCCGCAAATCGAAAAAAAGTGCGGGATTGAGGGAGCGGTATTTAGCAAAATTGCGCGAAGGGTCCCATCCCGCGCCGACCTCTACTATAAACCGCTTACTTGTTCCAATTTTTAACACCCTCAAGCGGGATTTCATTCCTCCAAGTTTCAATTAATAAATCATTTCCCTCATTCTTTTCTTTATTTTCTCCTCTTTTTTCATTCCTTTTTATATAAAGTTTTTCCGGAAAGTTTTGTTCTTCTTTGTTTTTATTTCCCTTGTTGTCCTCTTCTCTTTTATTGTTCTCTCTTTTAATCTCTTCCGGAATTTCCGATTTTTCTCTGTCATCTTTTCCCTCTTTAATTAATTTATTGTTACTATTTCCCTCTTCTTTTTTCTCCCTTTTCTTCTCTTCCAATTTATTTTCTTCATTTTTAATAATAAAAGGCTTATTCAAGTTAGCATTTTTCCTTTTTTCTTCATTTTTCCCTTGAAGTTGTTTTTCCTGTTTTGTGTTAAATGAAGGTTTAGCTTCAATAGTTGATGACCCAAGACTTGAAAACGGATTAGTACTTTCTTCTTTTTTCTTTTCAAAATTTATTTTTTCTTTTATTTCATCCCCATTTGGTGCAAATTTGCTTAAAAATGTATTATTATAATTTTTTCTTTAAATTAGGAATTTGATTGATTTGATAACTTCCAAGTTTCTACCAATCTTTAGTAATTTTAATTAGTTGGTTTTCGTTATATTTACCCATAAATTCCCAAATCTATTATGGTTGGGGTTGCCAAAATGGCCCGACTCGGACCGAAAGAACGAGTCGGGCCTAAGATATTTGGCCCGAAAAAGTCTCGATGCCCGACTTGATAAAATTGAAGCCCGAAAAAAATCATCTAAAATTCATACAATCGCAAGTTCAAAACCCCTTCCAACAATTCAATTTATACGATTTTATTTATTATTCTATTTTTTGATAAAAAAATAAATTATTAATTTTTACATATTTGTTCGTTGATCGTCGTCCTGTTTTCCAATTTCATTAACTTTTGACTGATTATTTGGAACAACTCTAACAAAAATTGGATTTGTTGGATTAT
This sequence comes from Meloidogyne enterolobii, assembly GCA_963681835.1. Classification (NCBI taxonomy): domain Eukaryota; kingdom Metazoa; phylum Nematoda; class Chromadorea; order Rhabditida; family Meloidogynidae; genus Meloidogyne; species Meloidogyne enterolobii. Next base: position 1,228,998 of record CAVMJV010000019.1, read on the forward strand.
TATTCAGTCGGTGTCCATTTACTACCAACGGGACAAATTGCCTTTCATTACCCTCAGAATTTTCGGAAATTAAAGGATTCTCGTTATTTAATTGTTTATTTGTTTGGAGATTGGGGGATTTTTGTGAATTTTGGGGCAAAATTGGCGGGACTTGGGCAAACGCAAGTAATTCAGAAGGTTGCCCGTCGAGAACATTAAAAGAGCCAAATACAAGGGAAAATGAATTTAAAATTAGAAAAATAATTAAAATCGAGAATTTCAGGGGAATCTGAGTCATTTTAATTAATTTAAATTAAAATTTTTGTGGAAACTAATTAAAAATTAATTTTTCTCTTCATTTTTATTTGACAAGAATTTTGATTTAAAAAACAAAAAAATAGAAAGTATTGTGAAATTTGTTTGAAATAAAGATAAAAATAGAATAAAAGGGGTGAAACAAAGGAATTTTTAAATGGATAAAGGATAAAAATACAAAAATAGAAATAAATAAAGAGAGATGATTTTTAAAAAATAAAATTTTAAACAAAAACAGATTTCTTTATTTTTAGAAAAATTTCAAAAAAAATATTTTTCATAAAACAAAAATAATATTTAGTAATTATTTTTAGAAAACAAAAGAATATTGAAAATTAAATAAAATTTGTGTATAGCAACATTTAATTAATTTTGTATTCCAAAATTCTCCATCATTTTTGCCATCTTAAAATTTAAAAATATTTTATTTTTACTTCTAAGAATTTTTTTAATAAATTCTTTTCTAAAAACAACATTCTTCGTTGTTGAAAATATGTATTTCCGAACAAAATAGATACACCTTATTTAAAATACATACATGCTTTGAAGTCTGAAGGTCACTGAATATGAGAAGCTGTCTAAGGTACCTTTTATTTAAGGTATATCTCATTATCAGTATACCTCATTCGATCCTGCCTCTAGCAAGTTTAATTTTATTGAGTAACCATCAAAGTACAGAAAAAGTACAATTATAAAATTAAATTAAAAATTGTCAATTTATTTAAAATAAACTTTCATAATCTCCCTTTTTAATTTTAAATTATTATTAATTTTCTTTTTCTTGCCATAATGAATAAAACAATTTGTCTAATCATTTATAAATTTTGAAATATTTTCTTTTAATAATTTTTTTACAATTTCTTTTAATTATTCTTAGGATTTTACTTTTTCTTTTTTTAAAAAATAAATTAACTGAGGAGATAGTCTATAGTAGTGTTAGGCACGGTTCGGTACTACCGCGGTACTACCGTCAGTACCGGACCGGTACTTTTCGGTACTACCGGTACCGGTACCGTACCGGTAAGATTTTTGGATTTTCGGTACTGACCGGTACCGGTACTTTTCGGTACTACCGGTACCGGAACCGTACCGGTCAGCTTTCCAGTACCGCGGTACTACCGGTTTTTCGGTACTGGAAAATTCTAAGAAAAAATGGAAAATATTATCATATGGACTTCCAAAATTCCTAGAATTTTCACACGAAGCCTATCAAAAATCGAAAATTTTTGCCTGCGGCGCTATAACAAGAAGAAATCTTGGCTTCTTGGCCTTCCAAAATTTTATTTTTTTGGAATTTCATGGTCCATCTCCTCAAATTCCTGTAAACCCCGATTAAGGTTAAGAATATCATTAAAGTTAAGAATACTTAAGAATACTCACATTCTCTGATATGCCCCATACATATATCTAAATGAAAAGCTCTTAAGCGGATATTTTAGGCTAACAGATATAAATGGATTTGCGGGATTAACAAGGATAAAAGAGGATTTGTGATGTTTAAAAGTAATATAGAGGGATTAGGGAGATTTCTAAGGATATTAGATTAGGTATATACTGGTGTATTTTTCAGTATTTATATGTAGGGGGATTAAGATGGATATCGGGGAATTTTGGAAAGGATATCAGAGGATTTGGAGAGATATCGAAAGAATAAAACAGATATGGTGGATTTAGAATCATGTAATAAAGGCATTACATCTCACAAAGGTATCTTAATCCGATCAAATCCAGCGAAATCCCCCTATATCCCTCTTAATCCCCTAATATCCCTTGATATCCCAACTAACAACGATCATATAGGTATATAGAACTGTTACACATCAATTAGCACATTTATAAGGCCATATTTGGGATATTATTTCATTTTATTTTCAGTACCGGAGTACCGCGGTAGTACCGGAAATTTTTTTCCGGTACTGACCGGTACCGGTACTTTTCGGTACTACCGGTACCGGTACCGTACCGGTCAGATTTTGGGATTTTCGGTACTCGTCCGGTACCGGTACTTTCCGGTACTACCGGTACCGGTACCGGAAAAATCCATTTGCCTAACACTAGTCTATAGAGGATTTTGCGGGATCCCGCAACACGATTTATCGTATGAGATATTTCGAAAGATCTCGATCTCAATAATCGTGATTTTTGTTCGAGATTAACTTCTTAATATTTTTCCCAACTAATTTCTGAATTCTTTAGTAAAAAAAGAAAGTTTTAAATTATCCTTTATAGTTTAGAATTTGTTTTCTTGTTTTATACAATGCATTGAGTCATAGAATTTTTATAAATCTCCCAAAAATGTCAAGCTGGTTCCAGGACCGTGATAGCTTTTAGCGCTGCAGTGCTGAAAAGTCGTTTCTCTTTCATTGCAATAAAATATTCGACAATTTTGCCCAGTCATTTAATCATGCGCATTTTAGCATTTGCCATATGATGGCAGGGGGAGAGAGGCAAGGCGAGAGAGGCAAGGCCTGCCATTTAATCTCTTAGAATTTATTTTTATTTTCCCTTTAAAATTTTAATTGATTTTAATTTTTAAATGATTGACAGTGAGGGGAATTTACATAGCATTCTTAATTTTTTAAATTTAAAAAAAAATATTTTTAATAAATAAATAAAATAAAAATTGTTAAAATTATTTTTCTAATTACAGCAAAAAATAACTTTGAAACACTAAAATATTTCTGTCCATTTAAGGACACATTTGTTAATAATAGGAGTCTCCTATTTGTGCTATATTTATATTTTATATTTATTCCCATTTTCTTTTAGGGGAATTTTAAATTTTAAAATTTAAACAGAAAAAGTTTATTTATTCAATTAAACATGAAAATGTTTATATCTATTAGCAGTAAGTTTTATCTTTTAATAATTTAAATTTTGATTTCCATAGTCCTAAATCTAATTATATCCTTACTTTCTAAGTTATATGTTTAGGAATTTTGAAAAACCGGCCGGAAATGATCCTGACCGTGAAACCCAGTGCCTGGGAAAACAAGCATTTTCAATTTTTATTTTTCTCAGCTCTTAAATAAACGGGGACCTGAACGGGAACCGAGAATTTTGTTCAAACATTACCTCATTCTATAGAAATTATTAGCTTGTTACTATTCAATTACTTAAATACTTTGTGAAGTCTTTTTATCAATGACTTTATGCCTAATTTATTGGATATTATTATCAAAAGTTGCTCTGATAAGAACTAACTTTTTGATTTTTCTATAGCAAACAGAGGGAGAGGGGGGATTTTTTCAATAAATTTGAAAATAATCTTGAAATCTATATTTTAGTTTTCCCTGCTATGATATACTTTCTGTTACCAACATTATCTACATGTCCATCAACATCTCAAGGACCACAACCAATTAATGTTGTAACAGAAACAGCAAGTGAAGAAACTTCAATTTTGTCTTTACTACCAAGAGAGGAAAGAGAAAATTGTGAAATGTTGAAAGAATTAGACGCAGCCCAAGAATGGAGTATTACAATTCCATCAATTTTAGTGAAAGAATTTTTAATTGGTTCATTAACACCATACAAAGTTTTAGATAAGGGTTAGTTAGAATTCTTGCATTTTTATTAAAAATATACCGTATTTATTCTAATAGAATGGCCTCTCCAATAGAATGGCCCCTTTTTGGGGGTATCGAAAAATAGAATTACGGCCATTCTATTAGAATAAATACGTTATATCAAAATTTTGTTTTGTGTCCAAAATTTGTGACAAAAACTGTTAGTTGTTGGTCTGAAACGAACCGAAGAACGGAGAATTTTACGATCCGTTTCTTCAATTAGGTTTCGGATATCCGAGAGTTGTCAAACACCGACAAAACTATTCTATATTTATATTTATATACAGTGAATCTTTTGGTAATTTCTGTGTTATTAAAGGGTATTTTCTTGAGTTGAAAATTTTCGCTTTCTTCTGTCATAAAAAAATCAAAGACTTCGAGTTTTTAAGTGTCATTTTCCTTTTTTAATCTAAATATAATTCCGTAGATTTAAATAGTAAATTATCGTTTTTGTTAATAATTTTAAAAAAAGTTTAATTCAGAGGTTCATGAAGAATTAGATAAATTCAATTTTAACAATAAACTCGGAAAAGATATTTTGAAAAGAATTAACGAATTAGTCAAAATAGAGGACCATGTAATTAGAAATTTCTTTATCAAAATTATTAAAAAATTAAAAGCAATGGAAATTATTAGCAATGTTGAAATGATTAGCAAGCATTCCGAAAAAAATATTAGCAAGTATCCCGAATTAAATAAATTAATGGAGTGTTTTACTGAAACAGGAGATAAGATTGAGGTAGGATATTCGATTCATTATGTTGTTCGATTCTTTAAATGATGTTACCTGCTTGTCCGAAAATAACCTAAATTAGTCACGCTCAAATAAGGTTGGCGATTCTTTGGAAATCTCCGGATATCAGGAACCTGTATCCGAACCAAAGATTTCGGATGTCCAGAGCCGAAATATTTATTCTCAAAATATTCGCTTGTTTTAATTGAAGGATATTGAGAGATTAGGACCTTCGATTTAATAAACTCTCGTTTTAACCCTCCATATATAATCAAGAAAGTACATAATTTGCAAATATTATTATTTTTTAATTTTTAAAAATTAGAAAAATAAATTTCAGGAACTAGAAAACATAGATTTCAAAGCAAAAGTTTATTTATTCTACTACATGTGGATTTGGCAATTGATCGATTTTTTGGATCTTGATGCCATTAAACGAATTCAACTTGTCGAGGATAACAAAAACTTTCTTTATGTACCCAATCGCGTTTCTGAAGTTTTGTTTGCTGATTGGTTACAAAATAAAGTTTTGCCAAAAATCGAAGCAGAATTTATTTCACAAGTAAACTACCTATATACATATTTAATTATTATTTTATTACTTGATTTAATTAAATTTAATTGATTTACCGTTAACTTTTGCTGAAAGTTGATACTTTCATTTTTGATACTAAAGTCAATGAATTTTTTTTAAATTCCCAAATTTCGGAAATTTATGAAAATAAAATATTGAAAGTTCCCTACTATATTCTAGCCTCACTTTTGGGGCCTGAAACTCGTATCTAATTTTAGTCATCTTCTGAATTCAGCGGCCAACTAAAAGAAAAAAAAGCATTCTAAACTTGTTGGGAATCTTATGTTGGGTTACCTTTGGGTAATCTTTATTTCTTCTGAGTAGTTAATAGTAGACCTGCTCACGGATACGGATATGGATACAGATAATACCAAGATGCCTGCGGATATCCGCCGTAAATATTCGGATATGGATACCATCTGGTTAATAGAGTAATTAATTTTCATTTCTCATTCCTAATTATGATTATTTATTTATTTATTTATTCATTTACATATTTAGATAGTCAACAAAAATAATTACTATTACCTTAATTTTGGAAGCAAATATTTTCTCAAAAAAAGTTTGTCAACAATTTTAGACCAAGCTTACAAACAACCACAAATTTATATTAAAAAGGCAAAACTTGAAATTATTTTTCGATCTGACAAAAATAATAATTTCAAAAACGATATTGACTTTATGCTTGAAATTATCGTTAAAACAGCAGAAAAAATAAAAGATAATGTTTACAACTTTTTTAAAGAAAATTTTCTTAAAAAATTTAATTTTGATGAAAATTATTATAAAATGGTTGAAGAACTTGTTGAAAAACATTTTGGAAAAATTAATTATAAAAATACAATTAAAGTAGCTATTCTGCGTTTTTATCAAGAATTATATTCAAAAAACATTTTTGTTAAAGGATTATCAGATTTATTAAAAAGAAAAGCGGATGATGCGAAGAAATCTACATTTCCTCATTAGAGGACTATGTAGAGTTTTAGAGTGTCACTGGGATTTGAGTTTATTTTTTAAATTACATATTGAAAGAGCTTTTTGATGATTTTATTTAAATTATTTTTTATCTATTACACTTTATACATCCAAAATATGTTTATTAGTCTAATCAACGTTTCCGAGATGCATAAGCATTTTGTGCTGGAAATTTTGCTTATGCATCTCGGACTCATAAACGTTGATTAGACTAATAAACATATTTTGAATTTGGAGCTAATATCCTAAGGTGCTCTACCTGTAATATTTGCGGGGATATATAAAGAATGTGCCGAAACAAAATTTTATAATGTTTCGGCACATTCTTTATATATCCCCGCAAATATCACAGGTAGAGCACCTTAGGATATTAGCTCCAAATTCCAGTTAGCCTTCAGGCTAGCCTTACTTTCACTAAAAATATTTTATAGAATGGACTATAGAAATAAATTAGGTATATAGTTCATTCTCTAACATATTTTTTAGACCCCGACCACAGAAGCTCCCTACACGAAATCCAAATTTTGTCTCTGAGATATGCGAGAACCTGGGCTTGAGTCTTGATTCCAAGACTTTTCTTGGGTTTTTTTCGGTCTTGGTCTTGGGGTGAGGTCTTGGGGTCTAGTCTTTGTTTTCTTTAGTCGTTTTTTTCTCTTTTTTAAGGTCAAGTTTTAGTCTTGGTCTTGAGTCATGAAAAAATTTTCGGTCTCGCACGTCTCTATTATGTCTTATTATTTTGTTATTTTATTCTTTTACTTTCATTTCCAATTTCAAATTTTCGTTATATTTACATAGTTGCTAAGATTATTTTTCGTATAAACTCCCGTTTATTATTATGATTTAACAAGATTTTTATTAAAATTTTTTTTCAACTGAAATTTTTTAAATTACCCTCTTTTTTGTTTATTTTTTGGAAAATGAAAATTATTAAAAATATTTGTTGCAAATTTATTTATTTTACTGTTTTTGCAATAAATACAAAAAAGAGGGTTTTTATTGAAATATTTATTTTTATTTTTGGCCTGTATAAACAAATTTTTTCGGTGAATCTCTCTTTCTTTCTTGCGCAGCTGCATAAGTACAGGTCCAAGAGTCAGGTAGAAAAATGTAAACTGAAATAATTTTTTACCAAGTATCATGTCATTCTACCTATCAAGAATAGATATAAATTATAATGCAAAAAATTGCTTGGCAAAATTTTTACTAGAAATACGAGAAATCTGTGGATATTTTATTTGCCTAAATTTATTTAATAATTATTAGAGTTTGGATTTTTATTGAAAAATTTTTTTGCAAATACATTTCGCTTTTTCGGTATTATGCTTTTGAACAAGATTACATTTAAATATTATTTCAAAATTTTATCAATTTTCCCGCTATACCCTTATTAATGCAAAAAATTGTTTGGCAAAATTGTTCCTATTATTCACAATTTTGGAATTTTTATGTCCTTATTAGGCACTTTTTGCAAATTATTTCGACATTTTTACCATAATTTTGTGCTTTTTATAAATTTCACAATTAATAATTTCCCGTTAAAGTCTTACATTCTATAAATATATTTAGTGTTGATTATAGTTTTCAATATTTAGGGCATTCACTATTTTGGTGGGATATTTTAGGGGCGATATTTAGAGATGACCCTATTCAGTTAACATCTGCTACCTTATTTTTTATATTTCATTTTGTAGTCGCAATATTTGCATGTTTTGGTATCATTTGTAATACCTTTATAAATATGTTCCTTGAACCCTATGGCCTTCCGCATTTTAAAAACCGAAGGAAGAAATGTTAGGCTTTATACAAATTTTTTAAATAAAAACACACTTGATCTCGGAATGAATAAATAAAATATAAATAAATAAAATCAAAATCAGATATACATATTTCCTTCATACTTCTTTCATAAAATCAAAATAATTTCCTCATTTAAAAAATTTCTCAAACAATTTTTGTTTTAATCTTCTTCACAAATTCTCGAATTTTTTTCTTTAAAAATATGTTTGCTTTCACTTCAAATTCCTTTTTTAATTTTAAATCAAAAAATTTATTTGGATTTTCTTTATAATTTTTCTCAAAATTTTCAATTAAATACTCCACAATTTCTATGTCATCAGTTTTTATGGGAAATTTATTTTTTAAATCTTCTTTTTCGTAGATTAATTTTATAAATTTCATGGTTGTGTGGAAGAAAAGAAGTTTACATATTGTCTCTAACTCATCCCGATTTTCCTCATTAAGACCGTCTTCATCTAATAAATTTTGTTTTAAAAATATTCGAATATTAAAAAAATTTTTAATCTGGTTGCCGTTCTTGATACATATAATTGATCAAAAACAGTAAGAGGATGTGAGAATTTTTGCGTTTTGCGTTACTTTTTGGCTGACTTAGCAGCTTTTAAAAGCGCTTAGGCGGGTGGTAGATAATAAATTATGAGAAAAAATAAAAGCTCCAGTAGCTCAGTTTGTTAAAGCATCTGCAAGGTAGTGATGTTCGAGAGTCTCGGTCTCGACTCTCGAGTCGAGAAATTTCTCGGTTTTTTTGAGCTCTCGGTCTCGGTCTCGGTCTCGGTGTTTTACTCTCGGAAAACGAGACTAAAATTACACCCCTAATGACGGAAATTTTTAAGATTTTATATTTGTACTTATATAATACACAACGGACCAAAATCTTTTTACCATTTTGAAATTTTCATGTAATTTTTTCGACACTTTGAAAAAACACTTTGAAAAAAAGAAAAGGATGAGCAGTTCAACTGAGTCGCGCGATAAAATGGATTGATCGGAAATTTTAATATCAAGTTACCAAACCAGATCTTTCTATAAATATTTTCAAACACTTTTAAATTTTTTTTAGTTAATTTATTGATTAGATTTTCTCTAGGACTATTAAAAATATGGCTGAATCTGAAATTGATAATGACAATTCGTTATGTGATGTTAATGAAACAGAGGATATAACTATTGAAAAAAATCGATCAAAACTAGACTTAACAGAACCAGCACATTGTTTTTTAAGATATTATTCCTATGTTAGAGGTGAAAAAGTTGCAAAATGTCGTCTTTGCAAAAAATTAATCGGTAGAAAGGATGGAAGCACAACAGGAATGGAACGAGCTCACGTCTTAATACAAGTTAACAAATAAAATTTATTATTAGTATCTCATAAATAAATTATATTAGGATTGCACAACAAGGTGGAACTCATCGTATTATATGATTAGAAGAATAGTTGAGCAACAACGTGTTTTGATTATGACTCAGATTGATTTTCCCGATGTGATTCTACCAAAATTTGAGCTCCTGAAAAATGTTTTAGAGGTTAATTATTTTATAAGTTACAATTATTTTTAATCAAACATTTTTATAAGGTCCTAAAACCTTTCGAAATTTTCACCGAAAAATTGTCAGTACGTAAAGAATCAATATCTAGTGTGCTCCCGGCTTATAAATATCTTTTGAGCTCATTGCAAGATTCAAATTTGGATTTGCCATCGATAAAAAATTTGAAAAGTGTGATAAAATGTGGTCTTAGAAGTAGAATGGAAAAGTATGAAAATAAAAGGTTTTTATTATTCTAAGAACATATTCTTCGAAAATTAATTTAGATTTCTTGTTGTTTCGACAATTATTGACCCTAGATATAAGAATAATCAGAATATCTTCTCCGATTCAAACGATCGAATTTGTAACAAACAACTACTAATAAGCGAAATTCAATCTATACTCCATCCAGAAAGAAGGTATTCCACCGATTCACCCGACGCAAATTTTCCAAAAAATACTCACAATGGCGACGATGACGATATTCTTTCAGCATTTTTGGCTCCTACCGTTATGGAATTTGAGGACGAATTTGATTCTGGAAACAGTTCTTCACAAAAGTCAAAAATAGTTGATGATTCTTCACAAAAGTCAAAAATAGTTGATGAAGTTGAGGAATTTTTAAAGGTTTTTCTCATCCTAACTCATTTCTTTTAAAAATGTTATTAAGGCGCCACTACAAAAACCTTCAATTGATCCAATTGAATACTGGAAAGAAAATACAATTTATCCCTCAATAAAAAAAATTGTAAAAAAATATTTATCCGCACCTCCATCTACTGTTGAATCAGAACGCACTTTTTCGCATCTTAGCAATATTTATAGTGCAAAAAGAAATCAATTGACACCCGAACATGGAAAACGACAGTTATTCCTTCACTTTAATTATGATTATTGATTTTGATAAATGTTTTTTGTTTTAATTATAAAACATTAACGCGTATCAATTAAATCGGCTACATATTTATATATTGATATAAACCTATGAACTTTAACTTCAGAAATGAAATTTGTCTCGGTCTCGACTCTCGGTCTCGACTCTCGACTCTCGGTTTGGTCTCGGTCTCGGGGTTGATTCTCGGTCTCGACTCTCGACTCTCGGGATTTTTTGACTCTCGAACATCACTACTGCAAGGTGTAGGCGAGGGAGGTTGAGCGGAAACTAAGCTAACAATAAGCATTTAAATGTGGCTAAACGATACAAAAATCCCTTTGGTTAAAAGTCTTTTTAGGATAACCAAGTTCTTATGATAAGATTCATACAACTCGGACTTATAATTTTGGCCCCCTCCTCTCCCTCTCCAACCTCCAGTTGTATTCCCCCTCTAATAGGATACACATTTTGAAGATAACTGAAAAATAGTCAGCCTCGTTTTAAATTAAAAAAAATAAATTTAGTAAAACTTTCACTTAATTCCGGATGAAATTCTCTAATTAATTTTTTTAATTCAATCAGAAATCCTTCCATATATCCACCCCCATTTCCTTCATTTTTTACTTCCTCCAAATTAAATAATAAATAGAAATTTCCATTTTCATAAATTGCTTCCAAAAATTTTTTATTCTCTTTTTCAACAGAATTTTTAACATTCCACCCCAAACTCAAAATTTCTTCATAAATTTCTTTGTCATCCTTGCTTGTTTTTACCCCTCTAATAAAAACTTTTAACTTTCTTTTAACATAATTTTCCATAAAAAATGAAATTTTATCTTTAACCATTTCATTTGTTATTTTCTTATAAATTTCTTCAAATTTTTTTGTAAAAAATACTTGAGGGGTTTTTATATTTTTTTGAAAATTTTTAATTAAATAAAGCACTAAATCTTTATCTTCCCCTCTTATTTCTAAAAATTTTTGATATTTTTTCTTAAAAACCAATGATTTTAAAATTTCTAAAATTGCACGAAACAGAAGTAAATTACATATTCTTTTGGCATAAATTTTGTCGTGAACTAAATTAATTAATTATTTAATTTAAATTCTTGTTTTCATACCCCAAAGTAAATCTGACTGGGGAGAATTTCTCGATATTTAAAATCTCCGCCGTAAAAACCTCGACAATGATACATAAAAAGGATATTCGGGACTATTTAATCTATTCTTTTAGCATAAATTTTGTTTATAAGTAAATATTATTCAAATTAGTAGCCCCAAAGTAAATCCGCTAAGCTTTTATTGGCAGCTAAAGATCTCCAACGCTAAAAATACATAAAAGTCTTAAACGTTCTGTAACAGAAAGAAGGATTAATTTATTTTGAATGTTGGGGATAAGATGTTTATGAAAAGATTTTCCGAAATAACAATCTCAAAAATTTCAATCAATCCTCAAATTCGGTTTTTAATTTTAATCGAAATTATTTTAATAAAATGAGAAGATTGTAACAGGTTGGTACTTTTGCCTCTTTTTAGGGATTTGTAAAGGACCACCCTGGATTGTAAACACAGTTGCCATTTTACGAAATTTATAAAAAAAAAATAATACTTCTAGAACTCCGTTCCAATTCCCATTCATAATCAGAAAGAATTGAATGGAATTTGTCCATAAATATTTTAAATTCAACAAATTCATTTTCAATTTCTTCCAACTTTTTTAAATTTCCTTTTTTATAAACTTCTTGCAAATAATTTAATTTATTTTCTGTTATTCTAATTTTAACTTCTTTTGCAAAATTTAAAATTTTATTATAAAATTTTTTTCCTTTTATTGGACCGAAATTAATCTCTTTAATTTCTATTTCTCCTCCACATTTTTCTTTACCTTTTACTTTTAATTTTTCTTCAATTTCTTTTAATATTTCTTTATTGTATAATCTTAATTTATTAAGTAGTTATACGAGAATCAATCCACTCACTGACAAAATTCTTTCCGAAAATAAATACACTCCAGATAAATGGTAAATTCATGTTTTATCGTTGTGTAGTAAAGGGCGCTAGAATTTTCGTCTCTCGAAAGAGAAAACTCAAAAAAAAAATCTTAGAAAGCCTTTGAAGAAAATACCGTAAATGCTGAAATAATGTCCCTCTCTCAAATAATTACCCCCTCCCTATTAATTACCCCCTCCAGCGAGAGGTTGAAAAAATAATTACCCTCTCTCAAATAATTACCCCCTATTTTTCCTGAGCTACTTTTGAAAATATTTATTAAAAACCATTTTGAGTTTAATAATAGACATTTTAAGGATTAATATAAAAATAAATCAAAAGAATAAAAGTATTTGGAGAGAATATAGTGGAATCTACGAGAATTAAGAGAGATTAAGAGGATTTGGTTGAGATTTTTTATTAGAATTTTAAGCATTTAAATTATACTGACTCTTCCCCTTCATATTCGACATAGGCCTCTAGGTGACTTTTTATATCTAAAGATTATAAGTGTATTTAGAGAATTTAGGGTATATTCCCTAAATAGGAATCATATATATTTGTATACATGTCCTCGTGTCTTTATATATCCCAGGAAGGAAGCATTGTTGTTATTGTACCATCTTGGGGTACTTTATTTATGAAGATATTAAGGGAGTATACTAGAATATCGGTGAAAATTTAATATTTAGCTCCAAAATCGGTAACTTATTGTATATCCCTGTTCATATGCTTATGATTAAATAAAAATTTTATATGTCGAAAAAATAATGTCCCTCTCTCAAATAATCACCCCCTCCCTTTTAATTACCCCCTCCAACGAGAGGTTGAAAAAATAATTACCCTGGATAATTATTTTAGCAAATACGGTAATACCCAATAGTAGGGTTTGTTCTGGACCGAACCGAACCGAGGATTTTTCGGTTCGGTTCTTCAATTCGGTTTCGAATATCCGAAGAATTTCCAGGAACCGACAACCCTATCTAATAGAAAATCTAAGGAATTTATTGGAGACAGAAATAAAAATAGACTGAAATTCCATATTAGGACATTAGAATTTATGGCCAGTTAATCAACTTTTTATTGGAAATTGTTTAACAAAAATAATTGCTATAGTCGAACTTTAGATTCCAAGAATATTTTGGCCAGTGTGCGGATTGCCCTAAAACTATTTTTAATTGAAATTTACAAACATTTTTGTAGTATCAGGATTGATAGTCAGATTTTCAATATTCATCTTTCGCTTTTTATTTTCCGATCCTTCACCTTCCAATGGGAAATCTTGATCAAATAAACGAACTTTCCTTTCATGCAATCTTGTTAAAAATTTTAACCTATCCGTTCTAAATTGGTATTCTAAATAACGTGGCGTTAAACTTCCATATAAATATAAAACACATATCCCATAGTAAAACATTTCCTGAAAAAAATTTTGGTACTTCATTGGATCCCAATGAAACCATCACTTTCTTTTATCCCTCCTTTAGCTAATGCAAGGGTTATACGGCGGCTGGGAGAATTAATGCGGATGGCGTAAATTTCGATTTACGGGAAATTTCTTTCATTGTGAAAAAGAATGCGACGAGTCTCGCGAAGTCGGAAATATAACTTTTATTTTTTCCATAATTTTATTTATTTTCCATAAAACCATTTTATTTTGTACTCCTTATCTAAACATGTAGATCTAAAGAATTTTCCCAGCCTTTTCTAAACGCTTCATCTTTAGCCTTTATTCTTTTTATGTACACATTTCTTTGTATATATGCTTATTCCCTTTTCCTATTTTCGGATCAGTTTACATTATTTTTCCTATTACCTTGGATCAGTTTATGTGGTTTTTCCTATTCCTTCCTTTGCTTCACATTAGCAATTTTTAGACTACCTTTTTTATATATTTTATTTGTGGAAGAAATAAACTTTGATTGGAAAAGTATTTTATTTGTTTTAACCTGAGAGAAATTATCCCAATCTCTCGAAGTCGCTGGATTCAGAACTACCCTTATTAGAGAAACACAGCGTTTCTCTACACCTGCAAAGCTTTAGGAATTAAATACATAGCTATATGTTTCGCATAATTTGAGATTATTTAATTTTCGCCAGAAAATTTTTTCATTTAAGGATCCTTTGTATTTGAGATAAAGAATAATTACCGAATTTTCCTTTGTTATCAAACCTCGGTAACCTTTTCTAAAATATTTTAACGACCCTTTGAAGTTTGGATTTTCTTTCTTATAAAATTCAAGAATTTTATCTTGCATTTCATAACTCAAATCATATTCTCTTTTTGGCATTTCAAGGCCGAATAAATCTCTTTGTCGTTCATATATTTGCTTTTTTAAGCTTTTTTTTCTCAGTGAATCTTCAGATTCTTTAGCACTGGCTTTTCGTTTTTTAGTTTCTTTGCCTTTGCTTTCACTGAAAAAGTTAATCCTTCTTTAAAAAACCTTTAAAGACTTAATAACCTTTTAGTAACACTTGAACCCACACTAACGACTAAATCCCCACTATCTTCATGATTTTCAGAAGGTAACATTTCTTCACTCATAGGGGCTTAAATAATTAAAAATTTTATTTTTAAAAATATTTTGTTTTATAATTACAATTAGAATCCTCGCTGAATTTAAAATCATTTGTAGCTTTTAAATAAAATAAAAGTGTAAAGTTAATAAATAATACAAATTTGTTTATAAGCATCTGAAAAGTGATAATTTTGAATATTACCATAATTGGGACAAACAAGAAGCAAAATAATAAGGTGAACTCATAATTTCTGTGATAGTAGTTTTTAAGAAATTTTGGCATGATTTTCGCCTTAATATTGCAAATTGTCTGAGAACTTACTATATATTTCGGAATAGGCTAAATAAACATATCTGCAAACCATATTATGATGAAATTTAGGGGTGAACTCATAATTTTGGGACAGAGTGTATCTATGTACATAAAATAAACGGGATAAATGAAAAAACACTTCTAAGGAGGAAGTTTTGTAGAAACCCTGTAGGATGAAAAACTGATAAACGGATTTCATATCACCCCTTACACATTGACTAATACATCTCTCCAACAAATAGTTAACATAAGGAGGTTAAAACATATTCGGTATGAGTACTTAAAGAAATGTAGAAGCCAATTTTAAAGACATAGATACCGCTTATTTTTTCTAATCCCTTGGATTTGGCGGTGAGTGCTAAGACTTATAGGATTTCGCATTGTCTGTCTGACTAATAAGACTGCCTTTCCTTTCCTATGTCCTTTGATAATATATTGGATATGAATAGCCAAGGCTGGCGCTATGTTTCACAATCGCTTTTCTCAATTCATTAAGAATATAGAAGTAAAGCAGAGCTGGGGCAATAGCTATTTCTCTCCTTTAGCTAGTGCAAAGGGTATTTGGCGGCTTAACCTTTTAATCGGCGGCTCTTCAGTAGACCGGACTGATGTGTTATGCATAGCCTTAGGAATTATATAGCTATATGCTTTACATAGAATAGGGTTTTTGGCATTAACCGAACCGAAAACTGGTTTTTGGCTAATTACCCTAAGTAGAAAACCGGAGGTCAAAAGCCACAGTCCCTAACAATTATTCTTGACCTTCAAAATTCTCAAAAGTTTGCGCTAAATTTCAAAAATTTTGTCGCCTGATTTATAGAATAGGTATTTCTTCAAATTGTTTGGACAAAACATATGTAGGATTCAAAAACCGATTAAGTCAATACCGAAACCAAAAACTGGGGGTTCCATTTAATAACCTGCTGCTAACTTTCACTTTTTGTTTAATATTTTCCCTTGGAATAATTTATTAAATTTCTCTAGGAAACAGTAATTAATTATAAAATATTAAGAGAAGCTTTTAAATAAAAATTAAATTCTATTAAAGTGATAGCCAAATGGAAGGAAGCATTCGATTTTGAAATACCTAATTAATCAATTAAAATTTTTTATATTTTCTTGTGATTCTTTATTGTCTGCCTCGCATCCAATTTTAAATTCGAGGCGCGCGATTTTAAATAAAAAATTAATTTGAAAATAATTGATTAATTAATTAATTCAGGGCTCTCATCGACAAAATACCAATCAAGAGTACAAAAATCTCGATTTTAAAGTACATAGGGACAAAATTTCCAAATTTAAAGGACACTCAAAATTAAATTACAAAATATTTATTCGCCCTCAAATCTTTTATACTATTTCTCTGCTAAATGAATTTTTCTAATAATCTCTTGTTTCCACTGAGCATTTTGTGCATTTCATACACGCCATGTCAAAATTCGCTGTCTCAAGAAGTAAAGCCCTGACAGTCTTAACCTCAAGCAAGCTACTTTCTTACGTCCATTTTCAACGCCGCAGGCGAAAATTTTGGGAAATTTCGGGGTTCTTAAGACAGATTTTTTCCATTTTTAGCGCCGCAGACGAAAATTTTTTAAATTTGGCACCCAAGAAGCCAAATTTCTTCCTTTTTCAGCGCCGAAGGCGAAAATTTTGAGAATTTTGGAGTTCCTTAAGCCAGATTTCTTCCTTTTTCAGCGCCGCAGGCGAAAATTTTGAGAATTTCTAAGGCCGTAGGCCAAAAAAATCCACTTTTTTGCCCAATCCTTCCCTATTTTCATTTTCAATCCAAAATGTTGATTTTAAAGTACATACTTTCAAAAAAGTACAAATTCAATTTTGTAAGTACGGAGGTCGATTTTAAAGTACTGTACTTTCAAATAAAGTACGAATGAGAGCCCTGAATTAATTAAAACTTCTAAATAAGTTTTTGTTGGCTGTCTCTATTTAATTAACTGGTCTCCAGATCTTATTAAATGTTTAACTTTCAGTTATGGGAAACTCATTTACCGTATTTACTCGAATTCCCATGAGGAATTATTTTTTCGACCTATCCATGGTGTTTCCAACAGAAAGAAAATGTTTGGAAAGAATTGAAAGGAATTTTTGGGCGGAGAATAAAATAAATAAAAATATATTTTTATGATTAATACGTTTTTTCCCACGCAAATTTCACTCTTTTTAAACCGTCAAATTTTGATTATTTTTCAGTCGCTTTTGAACATTCGAAATTTGGAAATAAATATTTTACTGTGGAAATAAATTTGAGAGTTAAAATAAGGGGCTTTAGAGAAATTACCCTAGAAAATATATAGGAAGGAAAACCTTATAAAATTTTAATATTTTGGTTTTCATATGGTGCCACGACCATAATTGGTTTATATTATATTGTTTAAGGAAAACAATAATTAAATTTGTTTGAAGTTGAAATTTTTTTAAAAAATAAAATTTTTTTTTTGATTGTTTGAAGAACAGTCTGATATACCTTTTTGAGGTTTAAATTTATTATTAGAAGAATAAAAATGTCGGGAACTATTCGTCAAGCTATGACCCCGGCTATAACGCGTTTGCGTGAACATTTTGAGGAAATTCGCCCCGTTTTAGATGCCCAAGAGCGCACAGTTGAAGGTATGGAAATGTTAAGGACTAGATTAGTTAAATTGCGACGTATAGTTAATCGTCTCGAAGAAAAGGCCAACCAATGGCAGGATTATATTCGTGGACTTCCGGCTAATGAGAGAGAAGCGGAAGAACAGGTTTTAGCTCGTTTTGCGCCATCAGAGCACCATTATGCGGAATGGATAGAAAATGCTCATGAAATGATTGCGGATATTGAGATTTTGTTGACAGAGTCAGAAGACGGCAGTACTCAGTCCGATCTTTCTGTAGAATTGGGAGTTGGACAAAATAGAGCCAACCAGTCAAGGAGGCCAGAAGCTCCAATAAATGAAGGGCAGACTCAGTTTAATGAGAATTTATTTCGCAGGAATGAGTATAATATTCCTGCACATTTGCCTAGGACAAGGTTGGCAGAATTTTATGGAGACCCCCTAATTTGGCCAGAATTTTGGCAATCTTTTAGTAGAACTGTAGATAGCCTGGAGATGGACCCAGGGCTAAAAGCACATTATTTAATTCAGTGCCTCAGAGGTAAGGCCAAAAGAGCGGTTTTAGGTTATCGGCCGATTGCCGAACATTATGAACCGCTCAAGGATGCATTAAAAAGACAGTTCGGGAATGAGAAAGCAATAAGGGATACACTCCATGCGGAATTAATTAGCCTTCCTATGGCAAATGAATCGGTTTATTCACTTCGTTCTTACCTTGAGGAAGTCGAAAGGATTTGCAGATCCCTCACGGCAATGGGAAGAGTTGAAGATGAGTCTATAGTTATGATGGCAATCAAAAATAAGTTGCCAAAAAATATTGTTTTAGAATTATTAAAAAAGGAAAAAGAAGCAAGAGCGACTTGGAATGTTGATGAATTAAGAAAAGGGTTAGAAGAGATAGTAGCTCTCAGAGAAGAAGCGCAAAGGTGCGTTCAAACATTTTCTAAAAATATTAATTATAACCAACAGAGGGTTGGGAACAATTGGAATAATAATAGAAGTTTTAATCAGAAGCGAGCTAATTTTAAAAGAGAAAATTTTGATCGGGTGTTTACTGTACAATCAGGTGATTATAAAGCAAGAAACAATAGAAAGTTTGAAATTTCTTGCTATTTTTGTCATGGAGCTCACCACGCAGAAAAATGCGAAAAAGTGAAAGCGATATATATTAGGACAAAAATGCTTACAGAGCAAAATCGATGTTTGCTTTGCTTAAGGAAGGGCCATACAGTGACGAACTGTGTCACTAGAATTGAGTGCAATATTTGTAGAGGACGTCATAATAAATTGATCTGTCCAAATTTATATAAAAAGGTAATAAATGGAAAAGAATTTAAAAAAGTTGAGCAAGTAAATCAAGTAGAGACTTCGGAAAATCTACTTACTATAGTAGAAAAACCGAAGGAAGTTGCATTAATGCAAAGTAATATGGTTTTATCTAATTCAGTAATTAATAAAAAGTGTAATTCGGTTGGCTTATTTGATACAGGAGCCACTATTAATTTTATTACCGAAGAGAAAGTGAAAGAATTGAATTTAAAAAAGATAGGAGAAAAGGAATTGGGGATACTTCCGTTTTCTCATAAAGAGCCTATAAGGATTAAATCGGCAAAGGTTTTATTTGAAATTATTCTCGAAGATGGAAGTAGAGAAGAAATTATAGCATATAAAATTAAAAAAGAAATAATGCCGAATATTAAATGTGCTAATTTAGAAAATGGTAGAATTCGAACGTCAGAAAAAGTACCAGACGTTTTAATTGGTATAAAGCACTTTTGGAAATTTTTCCGCAATTTGGTACCCTTATCAGATAATTTGTTTAAGGTTGACACTTCGGTTGGTACAATTATTTGTGGAGAGCTTGAAAGTGAATTAAATGGAATTTTATCAAAAAAGAAAAATAATAAAATTGTACCAATATTAAATATAGACTCTGATGAAAAATTAAATAATTTTTGGAGTTTGGAAACCATAGGAGTTAAGGATGACCCGACAACCAAAGATGATCAGGTTGCAATGGATTTCTTTAAAAAGACTATAAAGCGTTCTCCGAATGGTCGATATATTGTAAAATGGCCATGGAAAGAAGAAAGAGAAAATTTACCTTCCAATTTTTCTTTAGCCTATAGGCGTTTTGTGGGTTTAATGGAAAGACTTAAAAAGAACCCAGATTTAATGCTTGAATATGAGAAAATAATTGAAAATGACATAAAAAGAGGAGTTTTGGAAAATGCTGATCGAAACAAAGGATCAATAGAGCATTTCCTCCCTCACCATCCTGTCATCACCACTAAAAAAGTGAGAATAGTGTATGACGCGTCGGCTAAAATAAGAGGAGGAAAAAGCCTAAATGAATTGTTATATCGCGGTCCGATAATAATGCCAGAATTAGCTGGAATGTTAATTAGATTTAGGCTTCCAAAAATTGCCATTTGGGCAGATATTGAAAAAGCGTTTCATTGTTTAGAGCTTGATCCAGAAGATCGAGAAGTATTAAAATTAATATGGTTAAAGGACGTAAGAAAGCCAATCACTTCAGATAATATAAAATATTTACGATTTTCAAAGGTCCCGTTCGGGGTAATATCAAGTCCTTTCCTTTTATCTGCCACGGTAAGGCATCATTTAGAGTCAATGGATGACCCAATAGCACAAAGGCTTAAAAATAATTCATATGTGGATAATATATTGATAGGTGTTGATACAAAAGAGGAAGCTTCAGAAGCATATTTTAAATTGAAAAATATATTTAAAACAGCCCAAATGAACCTTCGAGAGTTCATTTCTAATTGTTTAGAATTTAATGAAGAATTGCCTATGGAAGATCGCTTAGAAAAAAGCAAATCAAAAATTCTAGGAATTCCATGGAATATTGAAACTGACAAACTTTCAGTAACTTTTCCTGTTGTTGAGAATAATAAAAAGATAAATAAAAGGTTGGTACTGAAACAATTAGCTAGCGTATTTGACCCGCTAGGATTTGCTTCCCCGAGTTTATTATCCGCGAAATTGTTTTTCCAGTCTTTATGGGAAAAACAGCGAGAATGGGATAGCATTTTAATCGAAGAAGAAGCCAACAAATGGTGTGAAATCATCGAAACATGGAAAGTTTCGCCTATTGAAATTGAAAGAAAAATAATAGATAAAAGCGGTGAATATCAATTACATGTGTTTTGTGATGCATCCAAAGATGCGTACGCTTCTTGTGTTTATATGAGATGTATCACCAGTCAAAAAATTATGCTTAATATTTTGTATGCCCGAAATAGACTCAAACCTAAAAAGATGAGCGTTAGTATACCACGAATGGAATTGTTAGGGGTACTAATTGCTACTAGAGCGGTAAATTTTGTTTCAAAACAAATTGGTTTAAAAATTTCTCAAAAATATCTTTGGTGTGATTCTAAACCTGTTTTATATTGGATTAAAGAAAATTATAAAGGAGAAAAATTTGTTGAAAATAGAATTAAAGAAATTAGAAGTCATGGTGATTTGAATTTTGGCTATATTCCAACAGAGTGTAATCCTGCGGACATTGCAACACGCGGATGTACACCTGTTGAACTAAGCATTAATTCATTATGGTGGTCAGGACCTGAATTTTTGAAAAATTCTGAAAATTTATGGCCTGACGAGTTAAATTTTGTTGTTGAAAATAATGAAAAAGAAAATAATTTTGAAGAAAATTTTGAAATTAATCAAATAAATATTAAAGAATGTAATAAATTCATTAATTTTAATAAATGGAATAGCTGGAATAAAATTTTAAAAATTATTTTAATTGTTTCTCTCTTCGCTCGAATATGGTTGAGTAAATGTAAAATGAAAATTAAGAGCGAATTTATTAAATCAATAAGCGAAAACAAAAGACATACAGGTGCTGATATTAAAAGAGTGGAAATATTTTTACTAAAATTAATACAAAAGGGAATTGACAAAAATTTAATAAATAGGAATACAATAATTATTACTGATAAAGATGGACTTTTTCGGTTGAATTCTAGAATAGGCAAAAGCGAAATGTCTGATGGATTTAAAAACCCTATAATATTGCCAAAGGGTCACCCTGCTGTAAAATTAATCATGGATAAATTACACATTGAGCTTTTACATTCAGGCGTGGACGCCGTTTTAGGAAATTTCTTAATTAAATATTGGTCACCGTGCGCCAGAAGAGAGGCCAAGAAAGTAGTAAGGAATTGTAAAAAGTGCCAAAAAATAAATGGACCGAAATTCGCACTCCCAACAATGCCAGGATTGCCTAAGGAAAGGCTAATTAAATCAAGAGCCTTTGAGGCAATTGGCGTTGACTATTTAGGACCTTCTCTCTTTAAAATTGAGAATGGAAAGTCTAAATTTTGGATTGTTCTTTTTACGTGTTTTACGACTAGGGCAGTCCATCTCGAAATAGCATTGGAGCTCTCGGCACTAGAATTTTTACACTGTCTAAGACGTTTCATCGCCAGTCGAGGATGTCCCAAAAAGATACTATCGGATAACGCCAATCAGTTCAAAGTGGTTTCTGAATTAATCGGCGCTAAGCTCGTAGGAAAATGGGTCGAAAAACAAACAAATGAGGAAAAAAGATTAAATAATTTTTTAATAAATAAAGGAATTGAATGGTGTTTTATTCCATCGCTTTCCCCATGGGCGGGAGGAGTTTATGAGCGTTTAGTTAAATTGGTTAAAGACTCCTTTAAAAGAACACTAGGAGGTGTTATATTAAATTTAGAAGAGTTAAGAACCTTCATAAAAGAGGTTGAATTTTCTATTAATTGTAGGCCTATTTCTTTTGTTTCTGGAGAGATGGATGGACCATCTTGTCTTAGACCTGTTGACTTTCTCTTGCCAAATATTGAAATTAATGAAAATATAAATGAGTCAGATGTAGAAGAAGAATTTAAAATAGGAAAACTGAGTATGGGAGATCAATTAAGAGTACGATTAAAAGCCACTCAAAAGGCCTTTGAAAAATTTTGGACGAGATGGACTCGCGAATATTTATTGATTTTAAGGGATAAATCGAAATGGACCCATAATAACGATCGGACTTCACTAAAAAGAGAACCAAAGGTTGGGGAAGTGGTGATTGTGCAACAAGAAGGCCAGCCAAGGAATACTTGGAGTTTGGGAAAAATTATTGAGCTAGATGGAAGCCCGCCAAAGAGCGCTAAAGTGCAAATAGGAAAAAGATGTTTAGTAAGGCCTGTCAATAAGCTTTTTCCGATGGAAACAAAAAATGACGTAATTAAAAATGGAGAAGAAAAAAGTGAAAATAAACTGGAGAATGGCCAAAATAATGATGCAAATAAAAATAAAATAAAAAATAAGGACAAAGAACAAAATTCAATAAATAATAATTCAAAAGGAATAAAAAATGGAGAAAATAAATTAAAAAATAAAAACAATATACATCCCATGGTCACCAGAGCAAAAAAGGCGACATTAATCTTGACAATTATAAATTTATTTTTATTAATGAACTTTGTATCTTCAAATCCCACTTATTTAGTAAGCTGCAGGGGTTGCAGAATGAAATGTAAAAATTTCGGATTATTAATAAGTGTCGGATCTGAAATTGACAAAGTAGAAGTTTGTTGTATGGGTACTTGTATAATCGAAACAAATGGATTGGAACATTTAGAATTAGGACTGCCAAAGGATGTAACGGCACTAGATTATAGATGTCGAGCAAAATATATAAATGGTCGACGAATATTTCGAGGAAGTATTTTTTGTCCGGCAGTAGATCCTTGTTTAAGAATTACAGAAATTTGGGAAAGGATATTAAATCCACAATGTGAATCAACAAAAACTATAACCATAGTTGGTATTTTCTTAGCATTTATGCTTTGCCTATTAATAAGCGGAATGGTTTGCGCTTGTAGAATTTTTTCAATATTAGGCAAAATAATTTTAATTATTTGGAGATTAATTAAAACAATGGCTAAAATTTCTTCTAAAAAAGATGGAAAAATTGAAAATAAGGACCTTGAAATACTTATTGATCGGTCCCATAAATTAAAGAAAATAAATAGAATAAAAAGGAATAGAAGATTAAACCGACTTGGATTATTAAATATAATTATTTTTATTATTTTTATGAAAATTGTAAAAGCCGATATTGAGGTTATTTCAATTCAGGCGAGATCGGAAGATTGTTATAGATACAAAAATTTAACAACTTGTAAAATTACCACTACTAATACCTTAACTTTATTACCTGATGGGCAGGTAATTTCCTTAACTTTAAAAAATGATAAAGGAATGATAATGGGTGAAATGGAATTTATTATGAATGGTCTTTCAATAAAATGTAACCAAAAATCTCAAAGACAATTGAGATCATATGAGCTTAAAGTTGGATCTGTTAAAAGGTGTCCAGCTCAAGGGACCTGTAAAGCTGGAAGATGCCAACATATTAGATCGAAAGAAAATGTTGAAGAGTTAGATGAATGGATTAAAAAACCAGGAAATTCATATTGTGTCGAAGGCCACGCATTATGGGGATATCAATGTGGATTACCTGGAGCGGCCTGCTATTTCTATAAAGTATATGCCGAACCAATTTCTGATGAAGTATATGAATTGGTTTCGTGCCCTACTTGGGATTACGTAATTGATATAGAAATGTCAATGAGATTTAAGGGAAATATATCAAAATATAGTTTTTCATTAAGTCCTGGAGCGACAATAAAATGGGATAAAATTAGAATATCTTTATTAGATATTACTCCACCTATGGCCCCAATTTTGAGCAGTCAATTTATAATTGGTAACAATGGAGTAGCAATGGTAGATAATTTTAAATCAGATTTAGAGTGTTCTGATGCCAAAAATTTTTCAAAATGTGAATTAGATATAAATTCTTGTAAAGAATGTTGGTTAGATAAAGAAGAGGAACAAATAAAATGTGCTTGTATTGATTTAATAATTGAGGAAATATTTAAAGACAAACAAAAATCTTTGCCTTTAGATACAAAAAGGATTAAATTAAGGAATAATGGAAGAAATATATATTCAGAAACAAGTTATTTACCTATAGAAATTATGGTTAGATTTGAGAATTATTCTATAGCTTCAAATATAGATATTTCTATTTGTAAAATTGAACCTATTATATTATCGGGTTGTTATAATTGCTTTGGAGCAATTTTTAAATATAAATGTTTTTCGGACTATGGAAGTCCTCTAGCGGAGATTAAATGTAAAAATGGTAACATTTTTACAAGTAAATGCTCAGTAAATGGAACTGAACAAGTTTCAGTTCTATCTTTTGATAGAACAGAAGTAAGAGAGTATTGTGAAATTTTTTGCCCTGGAGGCAAAACAAACTTTACAATACAGGGAACTCTCGAATATATTCTCCCAGAAAAGGCTAAAATTATAGTTAAAAATGGAACCCCAAGTTTATACACAATGGAAAGTGCGTGGGGAGGTATTTTTGACAATTCATGGACGAATTTTAAACTTTTGGACATACAAGGATTATTTTGGGAAATGATGAATATAAAAATAATTTCAATTGGAATTTTAGTCATCATTATCATTTATTTCATATTAAAAATTTTTTTAAAAGTCAACCCAATGTTAAAAATGTATAGATTAATCATTACCAGCTGTTTATTGTTGATAACAAATTTGGGGGCGGGAGGTTTTGGAGTGACACCTCCAAGTTTTGAAAATTTTGTTGAGATGTCAAGGGGGCATTATTTTTGTATAAAAAGCTTTAAAATTTTTAAATTTTATTCACTTTCAAAAAATCCTTTAAATTTAAAAATATTCATGGCCCCAATTCCCTTTACTCAATTCGCCGCTAATATTTTAAATTGTGATTTAGAAGATGTCTATGGAAGACTATATTTCAGCCGATTGGATCGGTCTACAGTTGCTAATGAAGCAAGAAAGGTAGAAAATAATAATGGAAATATTTATTGTTCTACTAACGAATTTTCTTGCCCAAGGGGGGTTATAACTGGATTAGCCGAATGGATATTGGTTGACGATAATAAAAATTTGGCTGTATATCCGGAACAAATCCCTCCACAATGGTGGAGTGAATTAGTTAAAAGAAATAGGATGAATACTCAAAATTTCTTTTATGATGAGGAAGTTTCTAAAACAATTGATATGGGACCAGGGATAGAGTTAGAAAATCCTTTAAGAGGTGTACTTGAGTTTTATCCTTTGGAAGGATTAGAAATAGAAGAATATATTGAGGAAGAGGTCCCAGATATGGATAGATTAAATATAAACATTGAAAATAATAATAATAATATTCAGAATAATTATGGTAGTCAAACATCTGCACGAGCAACTATGGAAGTTGAGGTTAGTAATGGAAGTTTAAAAAATATAAAAATGGATTTTATTCAGGAAAAATTAGTTGTTACTATGGAAGCCAACTCGGATCTTCATTGTTCAAGCAGCGGATCTGAGGTATCCACTGTAGAAGTGAAGGTTAAGGCTAAATTGTTTCGTGGTCCGTTGTTGGGAATTTTTTTCTTATGTTTGGTAGTTGGGACATGGACTCCCGCTATGGCAGCACCAAACAGCAACACCCCAACAACACCCTTAGGGGACTCCAATTTGGATACGGAGGACCCAGAAGCATTTGAGGAGTTGTGTGATGCGTTTTTGGGCACACACAATTCTTCTGTGCCTCAAGGGGAGGCACAGGAGAATGCAACCAACACATCACAAATGTATTCAATCTTCGATCAATTAATGGATAATTGGGCAACACGTAACCAACACTTACCAACAACCTCAACAACTACAACTAGGCCAATCCAATTTGTGCCTCAAACAACAACAACAACACAACAAAATGCAGCTATTACCCAACAACAGCAACGACAACATGTTGGTGGTCCGATTCGTGCGCGAAGGCAACCCAGACAAAATTCAAATCAGGGTTGTTTCATTTGCCACGCTTCGGATCACTTCGCCAAATATTGTCCAGTAAAACAACCCTGCAGCAGCAACACGTTAATGCAGCGGACAACAAATCCCCCCAGCAACACACACAACCAGGACACCCAAACAGCAATGCGAAGCGTTGCAACACAATTAACAAGAATGAGCCAGCAGTGGACAAACATCCCTGCCATTTCAGCATTTCTACTTCAAATGGCACAATTCATTCTTTTGGCATTGGACGCTCCGAGACGACACTAATTGGTGGCCGGGAGTGTTTCCAACAGAAAGAAAATGTTTGGAAAGAATTGAAAGGAATTTTTGGGCGGAGAATAAAATAAATAAAAATATATTTTTATGATTAATACGTTTTTTCCCACGCAAATTTCACTCTTTTTAAACCGTCAAATTTTGATTATTTTTCAGTCGCTTTTGAACATTCGAAATTTGGAAATAAATATTTTACTGTGGAAATAAATTTGAGAGTTAAAATAAGGGGCTTTAGAGAAATTACCCTAGAAAATATATAGGAAGGAAAACCTTATAAAATTTTAATATTTTGGTTTTCATACATGGCATGAGGAATTATTCGAGTTTTGGCATTTGAACGTGTAGTAGGGTATTTGGGGGAGGGGGATTATTGTTTCAATTCATCCGTAGCATGGGGAATTATTCAAGGGAGGGGAATTATTCGAGTAAATACGGTATATACATGTTCAGTATTAGAGACCTGGCTGGAGAGTAGTATAAGAATCCTTCTAGATATCCCAAAACTCCATCTCGATTATCGAGATTTTTGTTTCAGATCTTGTCTCACTCCTGTCTATTCCCTATACAAACAATCAGACCTACTTCTAAGATACTATATCCAATATTAGATACTCCTTTTTAAATTCTGCTTTTTATGGGAGTTGCCTAAATGATTAAATAAAATTACTCAGCCATAAGGTAATAAAATATTTAATTAAGGAAATACTTTATTATTTTTTATAATTTATCAATATTTATAAACAACATTTTTATTATTTTCTTTTTTATTTTCAGTTGAATTGTGTTCAGTCCACGGCCTAGGCTTCATTCCCGCTCCAAAAAAGAAAAGCAAATTCAAAACCAAACTTATGGCACCATAAGCAAAGAATACTTTAGACCACTTAAAATAAAAATATTTTTATAAAAATATTTTCAATTTTTTTGCCAGTAATGTTTAGTGGGAGGTTTTTCAAATTTTAAAAACGTGACAAATCTAAACGCCAAACATCGGCCAAAAAACACCAAAATTTTGTGTGTTTTTGGACCTAAATTTTTATACCGTATTAAAGAAATATGGCTTCTTAGCCTCTAAAACACTTAAAAGTTATATGTTTAAAAGTTTATAATTTTCAAAAGGTTAAGAAGCCAGAATTCATTAATTTTTATCGCCGCAAGTAAAAATTTTGGAAATTTCAGAAGGTTAAGAGTAGAGACCGATACTGGACCAGGAGAGCCTTACATAAATCATGATCGATATCTCGAAAAATTTCGAAAAAATAAAAAAATTCATCGTACGAGAATTGTATGAGATTTCTCTTGTCTCGGTCCGGTCTTTAGTTAGGAGTAAGAAATTCCCCTTTTTTCTAAAAAGTACAAATAAGTGGTAAGTCCACGACTTGGTTCCAGTTTATTTATTTATTTAATTTACATCATTCGCCAACTCCTCTTGGTCTTTACTTGAAGCTATCCAAGCAATTATTATTGGTTGTATTAATGTAATAACATAATTTACTAAGGAAACTATTGATAAAATAAAGTGTGCATGTTGTCTAGCTATCTAAAAATGTTTAAAAAATTTTAAATATTTTTAAATTAATTCTCAAAATTTTTCCTTCACCCCCCGCTTGGGTGGTTAAAGTTGGCTAAAGTAGGGAAAACGTCCCGGGAACTTTCACTGTTGTCAATATCAATCTTTATCTCCCCATATTTATCAAAATCTACTCCCTATAGATTAATTTTTCTAAAACCAACCGCATGACTATTACCAGCTAGCCCAACAAAACCAGCCCCATTAGCACTTAATACAACAATTATAGCTATTTGGGCAATTAAATGGCTACTTGATGTCCATATTCCCAAAACAAAATAACACAAAACGTTAATTAATTGACAAATAAATGTAATCCAAACAATTTTAAATTTGAGGGAAATTTTTGGAAAATATTCAATTAAAGGGACTAATACTTTTGAGAAAATTGAAGCAAAATAGGGAGCGGCAATCCAAATGCCTGTTGAATTTACATTATAATTTAATACCTAAAAGTTAGAGAGATTGAAAAGTATGGCTAAATGAGCAAAGCATCTTAAACCCTTTATGGCCCATTTGTAGAAAATTTTGGAAATATATCAAGTGGCTCTTTGTATATAACGAGAAGTACCGGTACTCAAGGAGTATCGTAAATTAAAGTTGGATGAAGTATGGAAAACTGCCTGAGACCTTTCAAAGGCCAACTAATCATAGCTGTAACAAGGATTTTACCCTCTCTAGCAAGGTTGGCTGATAGTTGGAAATCTTAGGATATCCGGTATCCGAACTGAAAATTTCCGGATATCCTACCATTTTTGGATCCGTATATTCGGATCCGTCAACCTTACTCTTTAGACCGTAGTCTCTAGACCATAATTGTTACCGCGGATAAAATATGCTTCAAAAAATTAAAATCCCTTGCCTCATGCATATATAACGGTCCATATTGTGCAAATAACCAATGTGACAATCCACAACTTATAGCAATACAAATACAGGCCCAAACAGCCCTGTCTGTTAACATTTTAATATAGGGCACTTTTTCATCTTTTAATTTCTTTTTTTGTTGATTAGTAGAAATTATTCTAGCTTCTTTTTGTGAAATTAAGGAGGATTGATGTGGCCAATCACGATAGATAATAAAAAATAAAATAAAAACAATTAAACATAAAATGCCAAAAAGGTAATATGCAGCGGGCCACCCAAGTGATGTATTACATAATCTTCCAGTTATTGGCATTGTTATGATAACGCTTAGCTTTATTTTGAAGAAAATTGTTTAAAATTACGTTAAATATTTTTCGAATAAATTTTTTGGAACTCAAGTTTATCTGAAAATTCCCAAATACCCTTCCTCTTTTGAGGCCTTTTTCTCTTTCCATGCAGAACGATAACATCTGAACAAGCTGAACCTTGGAAACGGTGAAATTTCCAAGATGAAACGTGGAGACACTCGATCTGAGCTAACCCTAACATAGTTTTTGTGATAATTTTTGATACAAAAACTAGAGCTCAGAATTCTGTACCGTACCATATGCGGTATGAAAACCCGAGAAATACCGTCAGTAGTACGGTACCGTCCGGGTTCTAACAAAAACACTTCTTTTAAAAACATGTTTATAAAAAATACCTGCATAAATAACGATAAAATAGTCACAAAAATAGCTTGTTCACTATCTCTAGCCCAACTATGTGTAACTTTACTTATTGTAGGCATTGAAGGCATCAAACAAAATCCTTGTATAATTCTTATAATTAAAATTGCCCAAAACCCTCCATAAAAAAATAATTCGGGTAAAGCTGTTGTAACAATTCCAGAAACAATTCCACATACAGACAAAACTAGTCGAATACCAAAAATATCAATTATGGGGGGAAGAGTCCCAAAAGCCGCAATTCCCCCCATTGCTGTGCCGGCAATTAAAACACCTCGTTCATTTGATGTAAAATTAGCATCTTTTTTCATGCAAATTACGGTGAAGTTTAATAATAAAGAATTTGATGTTAATACCTTTTTTTAATTAAAAAAAAATAATAGTTAAGTTTTACCCTTCCTTTTATCTAAATGTCATCTTATTTTGGGGAACTACGCTTAGGGGTAGCTAACAGTGGCCAAACAAAATTTTTTAATGTATCATGCATCTAGGGAGATATCCGTCCATAATTGTTTTACTTAATGTTGTAAAACAATTCTCAAATTAAAAAACCTAATGATTTTATAATAATTTGTAAAATAGATGGGAGGAGTATTTATTTAACAAGGTTTTCTTTGTCATTTAATCCCAAATTTTCTTTCCAGTTAATTTATGATTCAGAGCTAACTCAAAAAATATTTCTTTCCAAAAAATATAACAAATCCAATGCAGTATTTCATCAAATATAGAGAATTTGGGCGCGGCTTTGCACCTACCTTTGGGCGCGGCCAGGTAGTCGCAAAGCCATAACTAGCTGGAAACTTTCTGGCTTTTAACAATTTTGTTACCAATCTCTTTAGCTCAATGAGAGGAAGCGTTTAATACTAAATTTGGTAGGATTCGGGGATATTGAAGTAAGTTATGGCTTTGCGCCTACCTTGCCGCGCGCCTACTTGGGCTGTACCCAGAGAATTTGTGTAGGTTAGGGACTGAAATTAATTAATTAATTACCGTCAAACAAATTAATGTAAGAATAAGCATTGCAACACGTAGAGAAAATAAATGAGCTAAAAACGGTGTTTTTACATTATTTAATTTATTTTGATCATTATTTTGATTTTTAATTATATTTTGAATATTTTCTGGATTTAATTCATCTATTGGAAAAATTTGGGAAATTGCCATTTTTCAAGAAAAAAATTTTTTCTGAATTTTTAGAGGACAAATATGAATGGTTTTTTATTTAATAGGAATTCACAATAAAACATAAATCGGTAAAAAAAAAATTAAATTAATTAATATTCTTTAAAAAATGTGCTGATTTTTAAATTAAAATAAAAGGAATGCGGAGTGACAAAAGTAAATTTATTACCTTTGCCCAAATTATATTTAAAATGTATTTACTGATAAGCAATTGTTTTAAACACAAAATAATTACTTTAAATGTAATTATTTATAATAATGTGATAATCTTTTTAATTAAGACCACTGCTCTTTGTTTTTCCTTCACAAAACCTTCACTTAAAAATTCTGATTTTAAGGGGGAAGCGCGAACGCTGTCCCCCACACTCAAAAATTTAGCTGTGGGCCTACCCCAGTTCGGAGCCGCCCTGCGGGTCAACCTCGCCCTTAAGTGCAATGGGGAAGTCTCACCACAGACGCCATGCCTTCGTGATCGCATGAGCGCCCCAGCCAGGTAAGTTTCAGAGAGGACAAATACCTAGAATCTATTAAATATTTAAAGGAGGAAAATGTCAGTTTGTGAGGAAAGCTGTTTTGGAAAGGAAAAATGTGTACTCACTCGAATTTTCTCTCATCTTTCACTACAATTTTATTTCTATATTTATTTTTCTTATATTTCTAACATTAACACTATTTTTCTTTCATTGGAGAAAATGAGAGAAAAGCTTTGGATATACTAATTCCACAAGAATCTTTTTTAATTAGGTTTTTCCTAATCCTTGTAGGAGAGTTGGCATTTGCTGCCCTGCATAGAGAAATATCCGGATTTTAAGCTTTTATTTGTTAGTTTACCCCCAGGACAAAGTAAAGATACTGCCAGAGTTTCCTTAAGTCTCGAACCAAGACAATGTTACAAAAATCAAAATTTTTTGTTCTAAAACGACCAAAAAGAAACAAAAAAATGGAAACAACCAAGAAAATATTTATTAAATTAAAATTTAATTTTCAACAAAATTATTATTAAAATCAAGAAAATTAAAATTTTTATTTTCAGGGCATTTTGACGTCTCATTTTTTGAAGTTAAAGACTGCAAAATTGAAGTATCAATTGCTTTATTAACAAATTCCCCTCTAAATTCAATAAAATCATTAAATATAACTTCCATTGTTTTAACATTAAAAGGCCTTGTTTTTATCCCTTTTTCTTCAAATCTTAATTTAAATAATTCTTCAATTTCTGGAAATTTTTTGACAAGAAATTTTTCAGCACGTTCAGTATCTTCTGGCCAGAAAAATAATTTCCCAAAAGATACTACCGATCCAATTCTTGCAAAAGTTCTAAAACAAATTAACATTGCTTTGTCCACAAAATCTTCTCTTTTGTTGTAGTCTTCTTCAAATTCTTCTTCAACTTCCCCATTATTTTTGTTTTGTGGTTTTAAATGGAAGCCTTTTCGAAGTTCGTTTAGTCCAATTTTATAAGTAGCGTCGTCTACAAGAAATGGAAGAAGTATGGTTACAAGTCCAGGCTTTGTTCTATTTCCGTGTAATTCTTTAAATTCGTCTTTTGAAATACAACGATTTGAAATTTTTGATAAAATTTGTTGGTAAGTTTTGTTGTAATTTAGTGATTGAATTTCTATTGATTCTAAGTTAGTATTATTTTTGAGATTATATGACAAATAATTATTTTCTGTCTCGTTAACTGAAATTTTTGTAGAATTTTCTTAAAAAATTTTAAAAATACAAAATTTAAATTTGAGATTCCCGGATATCGTAAGACTTTTTGGGTCACCAAATTCCTAAAAAGTCCAAGGAATTCACAGCAGGAATGGGCTATGTAAACAAAGAGTCCGGGTTGGGTTCCGAATTAAATCCTCGAAATTTTCTTCTGATCGTGTCCCTGATTTCAAGCTTTAAAATAGGGTTGGGCGGTTTTGGGATGGGTCATTCCAAAATCCCGATACCGCCCAACTCTACACTTACAACAAATTTACCGTTGCTTCCGATTTCCTTATAAATTAATTCCTCAGTTTTGTCTGATTTTACACTGTTGAAAACAAATAATATAAAAAATGAAATAATTAACATTAAATATTTTTAAATTTTATTTTATTTTAAGAACTAAAAATTATATTAAATATTTAGGAGTAATAAATAATGGAATATGTAAAGGAATAAATAATAATCTCAAAACAAACTTATAATTTTTTAGGTCAATGTCTTTTATGATTTACTAAATTGGCGTACATATCTTGGGCGGATATATTTTTGTGTTTATGAAAATTGTTTATTTGTACGTATGTTAGGATTTTATAGTTTATCTCATAAATTTGTTTACAAAAATTATAATTAAAAATTGGATTTAAAAATTAAAAATGGTATTAAAAAAACGAAATTAAGCGAAATTTTAAGAGTTTAACATGCCACGAAGCCAGAATGTTTCCTCTTTTGTCTGCAGATTTACGTTATTCCAAATTCCAATTCAGATTTGATGTTCGTATGTTATCGTTCAGTATATTAGACACTATCTCAAATATGTACGTGATTGCAATTAATCGTTTGTCCAAACTCAAGTTTAAGTAAAACCACAAACGTCCAATTTTAAGGGGGAAGCGCGAACGCTGTCCCCCACACTCAAAAATTTAGCTGTGGGCCTACCCCAGTTCGGAGCCGCCCTGCGGGTCAACCTCGCCCTTAAGTGCAATGGGGAAGTCTCACCACAGACGCCATGCCTTCGTGATCGCATGAGCGCCCCAGCCAGGTAAGTTTCAGAGTGGACAAGGACCTAGCATGTATTAATTATTTAAAAGAGGAAAATGTCAGTTTCTAAACAAAGCTATTTCAAAACCAAAATTAACATACTCTCTCACATTTCTTTTACATCCTCACATACATTTTTATTTTAAACAATAATTTTCTTTTTTTCTCTGTCATATGCACTCTTTTATTTTCTCTAACTATGTTTAGAAAAAGAAAGCTTTAAGAACATTAGAGTCTTAAAAAATAGATTTCAAAGCATTCTCTTTATTTTTTAAAATTTTATTAGGATTTTTAGCGACGTTTATTAACAGGTACCTCCGGTTTTCGGTTAATCTAAATTTTAGGAATCCGGTTTTTGGTCTGAGTTTTGGGCAAATACCGGTTTTATTTGGGGGAATTTTTAATAAAATCACTCATTTGCACAAATTTCCGGTTTTCGATTTTAAAATTTTCCAAAAAACTGTTAATTTTTGGCAAAAAATTTAAAAAAATTCCGGTTCTAAAACTGGTCGCCAACAACTCTAGATTTTATCAATGAAGTTGATACATAAAACTTTTAAATTTAATCTAGGGTAGCAACCCGACCCGAACCCCCGACCCAAAAGTCAACCTCGAATCCCGACATGCTTTCCCCGGCAAACCCCAATCCTCGACACACCCGTCCCCGAAGGGTCGGGTTGCTACCCTAATTTAAACAAATTTTTTTCTATTTTTTAGACAACTAAAAAAGATTTACTAAAAAAATATTTTGTCTTTTTCCTATTAAAAAATAACAACAAAAATCAAAAAAAAAAGTTATGCCTTCTCATTCAACAACAACTACCAAAAAGCAGCAAAGTCCTCGTAAACGTTTACAACAAAATCAACAAATAATTCCTTCACAACAAATTAAAAGGCCAAAAATATTTTTAATTGAAGAAGAAGAAAAAAAGAAAAAAACTTCAACTTCTTTATGGGTAGATAAATACAAACCAAAAACAATTAAACAATTAATTGGGCAACAAACAGACAAGTCCCCAACTAATAAATTGCTTGAATGGCTTAAAAATTGGGCTAAATTTCATTTAATTCAGGGAGAGAAAAAGAAAGGTTTTTTTTTAATTTTGGTTCATTTAAATAAAATTTTTGTAGCTGTTAAAAAACCTTTTGGTCCACAAGCTGATGGTTCTATTTTTAAAGCTGCACTCCTTTCTGGACCTCCAGGTTTTGTATTTAATTAATCGATTGGTTATGAAAAAATACAAAATTCCTGTTCTCAGGTCAGAACAGTTGATGTGATTTTCCTGTATTCTTTTTTGCTCTTCCTTTTTCCTTCATTTTAGGCACTCGAAATTCAACAAATTAATTTTATTTTTCTAAATATTTTTTAACCATTATCAAATTAAAAAGCAATAACTAGTGACTGGCAAAATCTTTTTCCGGCCCAGAAACCGAATTTTTAATTTTATAAATGCCGGACCGGCATTTATATATATATATTTTCCGAATTAACCCGGTCCGATTTTAGTCCGGAAATCTAAAAAACCCGGATTTTGACCCGGCCTTCGGAAAATCCGGCTGGAGTCTGGTCTGGCGCCGGTCACTAGCAATAACCTCCTCAATAAATTTGTCCATGTCGCTTTCAA
Source organism: Meloidogyne enterolobii (assembly GCA_963681835.1). Classification (NCBI taxonomy): domain Eukaryota; kingdom Metazoa; phylum Nematoda; class Chromadorea; order Rhabditida; family Meloidogynidae; genus Meloidogyne; species Meloidogyne enterolobii. Next base: position 1,264,668 of record CAVMJV010000019.1, read on the forward strand.
AAAATCCTCCGAAAAACAAACTAGCCCTTTTCCCTTCAGTGTGTTCTATTTTTTAGCTAGGAGTTTATTTCTACTTTTTATTATTTACTTAAGACCACTAATTCTAAATTAAAATTTTGACTTTTATTTAAAAATTTACAAGAGTCAAGCCTTTCAATGTTCCCTTTAATTTAAAGGAATTGGTAAAACAACAGCCGCTGAATTGTGTTGTAAAGAATTGGGATTATCTTTTGTTATAATGAATGCGTTGGTTTTTTTTTAAAAAATTTGTTAAATTTAATTTCTAGTTCTGATGTCCGTAACAAAGCGGCAATTGAGAAACGATCTGAACAACTTGTCTGTAACCAAATGGAACAATATTGCAGTAAAGACGGAGGTTTTATATTTAATTTTTGGGGATTTTGAAATTTAAAAATATTCAAATCTCACCTTTTTAAAATTTTTTTTGGAAAGATTTTCTATTGTTAACAAATTAAATTAAATCTTGCTTTTGCCCAAAAATAGCTTTTTGTGTCAAAAAACGGATTTTGATTGATATAAGCTAGAAACCTGACTGGGAGTGTCGGTACGAGAATCGAGATCTCGATAAATTTCGATTCTCGATAACCAAGCTTTTCGTTTGAAATCTCGGTCCGGTCTCTAATATAAGCTTTTCATTGTGTTTCTTTATTTATATGAGAGTATTTTCTTGTCATTGTTTTTTTGTGTAATTGCAGATGATGAATATTATGTTAGAACCCCTCCCCCCATAATATCCCAAAAATACAAAAGATAAGGTCCCTGGTTTACCTCTATTTTTGTCAGTAAATATATGACTTTTCAACTTTTCTATTTATTAACTCAATTTCTTTTTTAACAGCCTCTTCAAAGTCACCAGTCAAATCAGAAATTAAAAATAAAAAACCTTTTGATCATCTACTTATAATGGATGAAGTTGATGGAATGAGTGGAAATGCTGACAGAGCTGGGGTTATTTTTTAAATTAATTTTTAAGAATTTTTTAAAAAAAGATGTCCGAATTAATTCAAATGATTAAAAGAACTAAAGTACCGATTATTTGTATTTGTAATGACAGACAATCGATGAAAGTTCGTTCATTGGCTAATTATTGTTTTGATTTGAGATTTCAAAGGCCCAGAGTTGAACAAATTAAGGTTTTTTTATTTTTATCGTTTGTATAATATTTGAGGAAGCGGGTGACGTCCAAAATGAAATTTTTCATTAAGAAGATTATTTTTCTCGATGAGAACAGTGTTTTCTCTTTTCCATAAAATAGGGCTTTTCCTGACATTCCGAGTTCGAAAAAGATTCCAAAATTATGACGTTTCCTGAAACACTAGAAAATTGTGTATCGGGTAAATGTCCAGTTGACTCCCTACATGTCCGCAAAAAGAATGCGCACTTTTCTTCCCTTTCTTTGCATTTTTGGCGTTAGGAAGAGTGCCCGCTTAAAGGAAAAGTTCTCCCTCATTTTTCCTTTTCTATATTTACTTATGAAAGGAAGGAAGAAAAATAAAAATTAATTAAACTACTGTGTATATAGTGATTAATGGCGTGCAAAACCCGCGATGTCTGTCGGGTTTTGGATCGGGTTTCTGTTCGAAAAAAGATCGGTTATCCATAGCCGGGGGCTGAAGCCCTATCCCCAAGGGCGTAGCAAGGGGGGGGGGCTAATGTAAAGCCCCCTGGCTACGGCCTTGCTACCTTCACTGTTATTACGTAGTCATTAGAATTTGAATATTAGGAACATTCTTCTTTTTTCTCGTATCTCTTGGATGTTTTGATATTTTTGTCTTATTTTTTTAATTTTAGGGTTGTCTTTTAAGTATTGCGGCGAAAGAAAATGTAAAACTATCAAAAGATGTTTATGACAAAATTATTGAAGCATCGTCTCAAGATATTCGTTTGTGTATAAATACATTACAAATGGTTACATGTGGACAAATGTCTATGGATTTTCAGAAAAAGGATATTTTGATGGTTTGTTTAAATCTTTTATGAATTAGATTGGAATAAGGATAACTTTTGTCATGATTGTTCAGACGTATAATAAGGAATTTTGACAGTACCCCCCTCTCAGGGAAAAAAATCCTAGCTACATTTGGTGAGGAACCTTGTAATTTTCATCAGCACTTTGGGGATGTGGAATTTTCAAAAGGTGTACAACAGGGCTGGGCGATTTCGCATTTTCGCGTTTCGCATTTTTCAGCGCGAAAAGTTTCGCACTCCGCATTTCGCTTTTTATTTTTTGATTTCGCCCAGCCCTGTGTACAACTTTCAGTTGCTGTCTTTCAGTTCTAACTTTCATTTGTGTTTTGCCAATTTCTCTCTTACCTTTATAATTTTAAGAATTTATTTATCAAAGAAATAGAATAAAGATAACCAAATGGGTCCAAATTTTTATTTTATTTTTAACAATTTTCAGAATATCTTTGAAGCTGCTCGACAAATTTTAAGTGCGGATACTTCATTAATGTCAAAATCTGATCTTTTCTTTAACGATTATTCAATTCTGCCACTTTTTGTACAAGAAAACTATCCAAATGTTAGAAATTCAAAAATGAAGTTTTTATCAATTTTTTACTCGAACTGTTCTCAACTTTTTTTAGTAATCTCGACCATCTTCAAGCTATTCGACGTGCTTCTGACACAATTGCTTTTGGCGATATTCTTGCAAAACAGATAAGAACAGGTGGAGATTGGTCACTTTTGAGGGAACAAGTTTAAAATTTTAATTTTTCTTTTTTTATTAACTAAAGTCCTATAGATCAGAAAGAGTACGGGTATCCCCAACTTTTCGGTTCTGTATCAGTTCCGGGTATCAGAGAATTTCTCAGTAAACGCTAACCGTATTTTACATTTATTTTTCTGTATCCTTTCTCTGAACTTGAAGAAAATCAAACTATGTAAATTTAATTTGAGTTTTCTGATAAGATAAATAGCATAAAAGGGGTTTCCTCTAGAGACTTTCATGACAGATTCTAACAACCCCCAAAAAGCTCGAAATCGATAGTCCATGGTTGAAAATTCAAATTTCGAAGCACCTCTGCTTGAAACGGATGACTTTTCTATTCTGCTACCGTATTTCCGAAAATAGAACCCCATGGGGCTCTATTTTTCAACTACCCTCCAAAGTGGGGCTCTATTTCAGGGTGGGGTTCTAATTCAGGGTGGGGTTTTATTTTCGGAAATACGGTATATTGACTGTCTTTGTCTTTTTTTTAATTCAGAAAAAATTTTTATTTTGAAAAGAAATTTAAAGAAAATTATTTTTCTAATCTAGGCAATGTTCTCTTGTGCTTTACCAGCATTATTTATGGACGGGTATATGACTGCACAAATTTCTTTCCCGGCATGGCTCGGTAAAAATTCTAATTTACAAAAACGTCAACGTTTATTACGCCAATTAGCTTTACATATGCATTTGAGGTTTTTTTAGAAATTTTTTTGAAAATAATTTTTATTTATTTAGAATCGCTGGAAATATTCAATCAATGGTTCTTGATTATTTACCTGTCCTTCGTGAACGGCTTTATCGTCCTTTAATTGAAAAAGATTCTGCTGGAGTCCCGTAAGTTTTTTTAAAGAATTTTTTTGAAAACTAGGGGAGGTCCTGAAACCCGACGATCTTTTTTAGCTATAACCCTGACCTGAACCCCGAATGTTTTACCCTGACAACTCCCTGTCCCCGACACTTCTGATCCTGAAGTGTAGGGTTGCAATGCTATTTTAAACCATTGTTTAGAACCCTTTATTTTTGATGAGGTGTTATTTTTTTAACAATTTTTGGTGATATCTGTAGAATTATTTTTTGCGGTATCAATGTACTTCAACAAAATTTTATTTAAAATAAATTTTTAATTTGCCAAAATAAAAATTCTTCCTTAATTCTGGCTCTAATTTTGAGTTTTCTCTTTACTCCTTAATTTTATTTTTAACTAAAAAATTATAATTAATATATTTTTTAAGTGATGTTATTGCCCATTACAATTATTATTATTTGGTGAAAGATGATTCTGAAGCTATTAATGAATTGGGGGCTTGGCCAAATAAACAAAACAAAGATTTGGCTTCTTTGGTTAGCACTAAAGCAAAATCGGCATTAACAAGACAATTAAATAAAGAAAAACGATTTTTACCTTTTGCACAACCTATTGATATTAAAACTGGGCGAAGAAAGGGGGCGGAAACGAAAGGGAAAGGTTTGGAATTTTTGAAATATTATTTTAAAAAAATTTAAAATCTGTATGTTTTTTAATCTAAAATTTATCTCTCGAATATTTTCAAAAATTCATATTTAATTTGGGACCAGAGATTAATTTAATTTGGACCTTAAGTCAAAAATCTTCCTTTTTCTGGGCTGCAGGCGAAAATTTTTTAAATGTATGATAACCGCGAAGCCAAAATCCTCCATTTTGGCGCCAAAAATTCAAATTTTTTCAAAAATCGAAAGAAAAAACTCTCGAAAATCGAAATTTCGAAACAACTCTGTTTGGGGTCAATTTTTACTTCTTTTCATTATAAAAATTTTTTTATTTTTTAAAGTTGTTTCTGTGGATGAGACTGAGGAAAAAGAAGATTTGGAAGAAGAAGAGAATGATTTAGAAGAAGAGGCAATGGAAGTAAATATGTTACAAATGGAATATTAACTTTATTTATTATGGGAAGGAAAGTGGAGAAAAGAGGTGAAGTTTTAAATTATTAATTTACTTTTAGTTTTTTTTCATTGTTTATTTTTGACTTATCTCTTGTATACCTGCACGACTTGTGAATTTAATTTATTTATTATTTAAAGTTAACTAAAAACTTCTTTTTTAAGGTTATTTTTAATATTATTCCTACAAAATTTTTTGCAAAAACAAAGTCGTGGAGGTAAATTAAAAATCCCAATTTAGTTTTTATTTTTCTTTAGTAAATTACTGACTCAATTACTTTGTGCCTATTAAAAAAATTTTTTGTTTTGTTTAATTTTCATTCGAAAAGAGATTAACAAATTTGAATATAAAATCTGGTAAGATGTAATGTTTTAAATACTAGAGTTGGCAGTTCTGGATATCCGGGATCGAAAAGTCCGGATGTGTTTGTATTTAACCCTCCTCCCCAGTGTCACCATTTCACAAAATAATAAAATGCTAATTTAAAAGTTTTGTCACATCCTCTGCTGTGAATTCAGCCCCTAAAATACTTTGTTCCCATCTAGCTATTTTTGCCAATTCTCATAGAATAACAAATGCTAATTCAAGCGATTATAAATTTCCATCCATCGCCCATCAGCTAACATTTAAATTACTAAATAGTATTTACAATCTAAATGGAAATATGTACTATATGTCGCGGACAGCGACCAGTGATTTTATAAATAGTTTAAAGTTTATTTTTGTTATTCAACTTACTCTTTTCATTGAATTTGCCTTTTTTATTAATTAAGCCATCTGTTTTATTCCATTTAAATACTATTTAGTTACAATCATTGTCAGTGTGTTACATATATTATTGTACCTTTTATTTCTGAATAAATTTAATCACTCGTTTAATTGCTTTTTTAAATTGGCAAAATCTTTAATTTTTATTGATTTTTTTACTTTTATTACCATTCTGCAATTTTGATAAATTTTTGATTTTCTTACTTTTATTTTCGAGCAAAAAAAGTTTAAATAAAATGGATTCTCTTCCACTGGAAGTCCAAATAGATATACTTAAATATCTCAATTTCAAACAATTAATATCAATGCAACAAACAAATAGTTACTTTAATCATCTTATTAATGATAACGAAAATCAATTGGCACGGAAGAAATTCAGTTTTATCCGCTTTACATCTGTATATAGAATTGATTTCGTTTTGCTAATTTTTATTTTTTAGTTACTTGATATTGAAATTCATATGTATGAATGTAAACCATTTAATCCCGAACCTAAACTATATGAATTTGAATTGAGTAAAGAACTCGAAGAAAAGGTTTAAAAATAGTATAAGTTTTTTAATAGATCAGTTTTAGTGGAAATGTGGAATAGAAAAGTCAATGCCTTTATTTTTTGTTGATGATGTTGAAGGCTATGGTCAAGTTGCTTGTATATTAAATAAAAACTTTGGCGATGAACGTTCGTTTTGGGATGATTTAATTGATGATTATAATACTTCATGTATGTTTGAATTTATAAAAATTAGAAAAGTAAGGCAGCTGGGCCATAGCAAAGTTGTTGCAAAGTTGCCGGTATCGATATTTCTCTCCTTCAGATAGTGCAAAAGTTTATTCGGCGGCTGCGAGCGAACCAGCAACATCAGTAGACCGGACTAGAGTTGGCCGGTATCGATATTTCGACATAAAATCAGTATTTTAGAATGATTTTAGAAACCAACCTCGGTATCAGGGTTGGCCTAAACCGGATTGGGATCATCATCTTTCCTTTTCCGGAATATGGTCCGGAAATTTTGGAAAAATAGTTTCCGCAAAAATGTTAGTCTTAATAATGTTCTGTTTATGGGGGTAAAAAACGAAGATATTACAGACATCAAAATATACTTAAAATCTTTGAAACTCCACAATAACACCTTTACGAGCGTATAAATTATTTTTATTTGTCCAAAAATTATTTTTTAATTATTTTTTAGCTTCAAATTAAGCTAAAAACATATTTTTTAAATGCTTCAGGGCATTTTTAGTTTAGAAAAAATATCAAGAAATTTTCGCTTCATTGGAATGAAATATCCGTATTTTCGGGCAAAATCTGCGGATAAATTCTGAGGCCCTTATTAATTTAAAATTATGTTTATTTTAAAATTTTTAGCGATCGAGTTTTTACTTCCAGTTATTCCAACAAATATTAAAGAAATGAAGATTGCTCGTTATTTCTTTGAACAACTTTTTACTTGTGCTTTTAAAGATGCTAATTTTTATAACGTCATATTCAATCCTCAAATGCTTGAATTATTATTTGATGACAATAAAACAAGAATACCTTTAAGGGTTCATTCGCATGAATCTATTCTCATTAAGTTTCTTGACACATCTATTTCATTAAAATTTGTGTTAAATCATATGCGTTCTTATCACTTTACATCTAATTTTGGTGCAACAAACGACGATAATGATCAAACTATAGAAATTCTGTTTAACATTTTGAAAAATGGAGGAAATATATTTTATCGAATTTCTTATGATAATCGGCATTCGCTACAACTTTACAATCTTATTATAAAGGTAAAGGTTAATAAAGTGATCTCTGGGCTTTGTCTTCTAGGGTTCTATATGGTTTAACTTTCCTTAATATTTGATCCGATAGTGGATATATATTTTTAAAGTGCATATTTACCTGAAATTTCTGTAAAAAAAATTTTCAGAATAATCATTTAAATGTGAATTAGGTGTATACTTCCTATAATAGAGCCTATTAGGAATTGAAATTGAAAGAATTTCTCTACCACCTTTCAATTGGGGCTGTAATTCAGGATAGGGCTTTTTATAGAAAACACATACCGTATATGCTCTAATAATTACCCTGTGTAATTATTGTTTCAACCTCTGGTTGTAGGGGGTAATTAATAGAGCATATACGGTAATTTAATTTTAGCATATAGAAACATCACAAAACTTATCTAAAATGGTGAAGGAACTTAACTTATGCTTTACTCGCGAACCTATTATAAGTAAAACAGCAGAGAATATTGAAATCAAAATTGGAGGGAACAATTTAAAAGCTACAAAATATCAGCTTTCCAATAAACACAATCCAGAAATCAAGTTTTCTGTTTCTGTTAGAGAAGTAGGCTTTAGAGAATTAGGCAATACAAGATTTGATGTTAATTTTAAGAGAATTGCTTAATAAAATCTGCCTAATGTTTTTACATATTTATTCATAAATTAGTAAGAGAAAAATAAATTTTATATTTATGACGAACAAGTTTAGCTATTTTAGCATTTTTTTAATATTATCAAATTTTATGATATTTCACAAAAATTACTGACAATTTCATGAATTACTGATAAGAAAAAAAGTGCTAAAATATTTTTCCAATAATTTATTTTTGTTTTTCCTTTTCAAAATAAATTATTTTTTATGTTAATTAAATTTGTATTAATTACTTTAATAATATCAATTAATTTATTTATTGCACATATCCAATGTAGAACACGTTGTGTTCGTGCGAGGGGAAGGGTTATCTGTCCGACTGATTGTAAATATTAATTAAAATTTAAAATTAATTTTCTGTGTTAGCTGACAGTCATTTTAATGTTGAAGTGAAACTTATGGACAGCGACACACTTCCTTGGGAAAATGACGATGAAATGGGTAATAGCCCTCATAATTTAAAAATATTTTTTTTATTTTAGGTAGAGCGAGTACAGATTTGCTGGGGAATTACACAGTAGAGGGCTGTGCTGGGGATTTTGGTGCTTGGAATGATCCTGACCCGTTGGTTTTTTAAGATTTTTATTTCTTTTTGTAATCTTAGAATTCTGATTTCTGTTACTTTTGTCAAGGCTTAAACGATTATTAGCTGTTTTTCCACAAACTTGAAATTCTGTTTTATCCCTGGGGAAGCTCAAAAATTCTGATTTATTATTTTTCTCTTTCAAGCTTTATTTCATTTTTAATCTCTAATAATTAACTGAAAACATACTCAATTTTTAGTTATATTCTGATTACTCATCGATGTCCCGAAATTGGACATGATATTTCTGTAATTAAACGAAAACTAAGGTATTTTTTGAATATTTTAAATATTTTTAAAGAAATTCTTTTAAGAATTCCAATTAAAGAAATTAAATATTGTTGAAACTACTCGTCTTGATTTGGAATGTGAAATTTGTTAGATAAAGAGAAAAATATTTTTTTAATTAGACTTGGCAAGGACACAGATTTCGGGGTACTTATCGGTTATCAAAATGATAGCTTTATTTGACTTTGACAATTTCGTAATTTTAGGCAGAAGGGGCGCAAAGGAACTAAAATAGAAGAAAATGTGGGGGAGATAACCGATAAGTACAGATTTTGGAATCTATTTATATTTATCAGGGATGTTACGGTATCCAAACCCCAATCCAAAGAATATTCTGACAAAATCTGACCCGAACCCCCGACTTTTTTCTCTCAGCCCTTGACATCTCTGGTTTTATATCTGTTTAATTTTTGAGTCATTTATCCGTGGTGTACAAGTCTGATTTTAATATGTATAAAATTTATTCTTCAAATCAAAATTTTTTCAATTTTTTTATCAAAACTTTTTAAAAGAAAAATTAAAAATAATCTGTTTAATGGCGTAATTTTTAAGTGGAAATAAAGTGCTTTAAGAAAAAAATTTTTTAAGAGCATTAAAAAATGTGAGCAAAAATGAGTACTTTTCTGCTAGCCCAAAACTTTTTTTGTTTGTTTTTGTTTGAAGAAAAAGTATTGGCTTTAACTTGTAATTGAAATTAATTCTTTTTTTAACAAATTTTAAATGATTTTAATTAATTTACAAATTTATTTTGTTGGATTGTTTAGCTTTACTAGTTTATTATTGTTTTCTAATGGTTATCCAATCAATCATAATTTTGAGAAAGACCAATTAATTTTTGTACAAACTGTGAGAATATATTAAATATATCTAAATGGGGGGGGGGGGGGTAAAAGGGAGGGGAATTTTGTCTGTAGTATGGTCTCTTTTTATTTTCTCTCCAAATCTGCTGAACGGGTGTACCATAACTCTGGGTGAGTAAGTATCTCTATTCCCATAAAATATTTTAGGGAATACGGCGCCCTATCCAAAATAATAGTTGTACAATCACCGGTATAAGTTTTAACTGCAGTAGCTGGTGGACGTACAATATCGGATCTTGGGTTTTAACACGCAGAGCCGGGTACTTATTAACATAAATTTGGGAAGAAAATAGAAAAGAGTCATACAACGTTTAAAATTATCAAATGGGGGTTTAAAAACACAGATTTGGAGGCATGGTGATCGTTCTCCTATTTACATTTACCCGAATGATCCAAACAAGGAGAGTGCTTGGCCTAATGGATTTGGTGAACTAACAACGGTACAAAACTTTCTTTCCTGATTAATTTCTAATTTTTAATTTCAAAAGAGGGGAATGATTCAACAATTTAATTTGGGAAAATTCTTGGGGAAAAGATACATTGAAAAGATACATTCTTCTTGGGGAAAAGATACATTGAAAAGATACATTCTTCTTGGGGAAAAGATACATTCTGCACGATTTTGAAGTAATTTTTTATGTTTCTGTTTTTTAATCCTTTTTTCCTAAATTTGGTTTATATTTGCAATGGAAACATTTTATAAATTTTTCTTTAATACAAAGTCGTGTAGATAAATTAAGAATCCCAATTTTTTTTAATGAATTACTGACTCAATTACTTTGTGCCTATTAAAAATTTTTTTGTTTAATTTTCTTTCAAAAAGAGATAAATAAATAAAATTCGACAATAAATTTTCATGTCCGGAAACCAAGATTAAGTGTTTTATACATAGTAGAAAACACTTAATTTCGAATAGGTGTCAAATCCCGTTGATTTGATTTTTCTTCTTTAATCTTTGACCGAAAATGATCAATTTTTAAATATATTGCCCGCTCCAAATGCTAATTAGAATGGCCAGGATATTTCGGCCAATGTACATTTTTCTCTTTTCCCAGAAATTTATTCCTTTTCTTTCTAATATTATTCTACACTAAAATTTTGGCCTATGTTCTTCAGTTTTGCTTTTAAGTTATTCAACTTTACACCCGTCTGCCCGTTCTACTAGTAAACTAATCACCCATCACTTCACATTTAAAATACTAAATTTAATAGTAAAAAATATACATACGTATATGCATAGTGTCAGCTATTTATGTACTAAATAGTTATTTAAATGAAAATATGTAAAATTTGTTGGAAAAAAACAAAATATACATAGATTATTATTTCAGATAAATTCTCCCACTTTTTTCATTTTAAACCAGCCCTTAACTATCATCTAAACTTAATATAATCTAAACTTAATTTTGTATATTTTTTGTATTTAAAATGCTTTCTATTATATTATTTAACTAAGCACATCTGTTATACTTTGATTTGTTCTCTTGTTTTGTACCAGCCGTCATTCATTATTTTATATTTTTGCACATTAACATAGTAGTCTACCCGCCTATTTTTCTGGCTTTTTTTAAAAGTTTGCATATTTTTCCTCGATCAATTCTGAGCCAATTTTCACAATTTAAAAAGATTTTGAAAGTCCAATTTTTTCTCTTCCGATCAAATAAATTTTATAATTTTAAACTCTCATTTTATAGGTTAAAATTAATTTTAAAAATGTTATCATCTTCCGTTAAAACGTAAAGAATTTTTAGCTAAAATGAAATTTTAAATAGAGCGCACCCTATTCTATCTAAAGATATTTAATTGAATTTTTCTTTTGAACCCGCATTTTCCGATAAGGGTGCTGGGTTACCCTACCGCAAAAGTCGGCTAATCGTTTAATTTTCTTATTTTTATCTTCGAATAAAAATTTTAAATAGAAATGATGAATCTTCCACCAGAAGTTAAAGTGGATATACTTAAATATTTTAATTTCAATCAACTATTAACTATTCAACAAACAAATAGTTACTTTAATGAATTTATTAATGCTAATGAAAATCAATTGGCACTGAAGAAATTCGTTTATATTCACTTTGTTTGTAAAATTTTATTTATTTTACAAATTTTTACTCTATCTTTGTAGTCTTGTGTAAATGGGAGCTATTTATATAATTATTTGTTTGACCCAGCACCGAAACTTTATGATTTTGAATTGAGTAAAGGATTTGAAGAAAAGGTTTAAAAATGGAATAATTTTTGATTTTAAAATAATTTTAGTGGAAATGTGGAATAGAAAAATCACTCCCTATGTTTTTAATTGAAAATAATAATAACAGTTGCATGATTTTTTACGATTTTCTTAAAAATCGCGAAGAAGGTAAAGTATTATTTAATCTGGGTTAATAAAATGTTTCCGCTTATAAAATTAGGAACATAGACTAACCTTACAATATTTTGGAGTAACAACAAGCCATTTAAATAAAATTACCGTATTTACTGTAATATTAGAGCCCCATGGGGCTCTATTTTTCAACTATCCCGAAAAGGGGGGCTCTAATTAAGACGGGGGGCTCTATTTTTCAACCTATTTTTTCAAATTAAGCATATGTTTTTCAAATTTATTTACAACCTAACTTTTAAATAAAAATTTTAGCACAGAAAAAACAGGGAAAATTTATATTTATTACAACCAATAGTTTTCCTGTTCTCCAAATTCCGGGTATAAGAAAGAAGTATATCTGGGAATTTGTGAGAATTGAGGCATATACATAAGTGGATCAGGGGATTAAGAGCGGTATGAAGTTATTTAGGTGGATTAATTGATATAACATGGAATTAATGAATCTAGTGAGATATAGAGGAATTGGGGCATTCTTATAAAAAGACATTTGCATATTTAAATTTTTGCCCTAAAATCAGCCTGTTTCCCCATACGGTCTTATCTTGATGATAAAATTTGTTAGAGAACTTAAAATTACCGCAGCTGTGGATAATCATTCACCCCAGATTACCGCAGCTGCAAGTAATCATCGAGTTCTGGGTCGATTTCTTTATAACCGGGTTAACCCTCAGCTCTGGGTTCTATTACGCGAGTAAGAGAACCTGGTAAATTTACCAGATTCTTCTATACCATTTTTATAATACGCTATCTACCGATATCCACCTTGAACCTTTGATATCCTCTCCTCATCGTCCGATATATGATATCACTGTATATCCCCTAAATCTCACGATATATTATTCATTTTCTTAGAAACTCAATTTTACTTTTAGACTGCAATTTTAATTTTAAAATCCGCAAACGCAATCCGCAATGACAGACTAGGTTGTAAATTACCTATTTGACATCTGACAAATAGGGGGCTCTGTTAAAGAGGGGGGCTATAATACAGACGGGGGCTCTATTTTTCAACCATCCTCGAAACGGGGGTTTACACTTTAACTTCCTATCGCCTAGCGTATGAATTCTGCTTTTCTTTAGTTGACGTGAATTCCCTTTTTCTGCTTTTTAATCAAAGCCCACTTAGTTTTCTGCAATTTTAATTTTAACGCTTTAGATACTAACAATCTCGAGATATTATTTCCAAACATTCCAAAAAATATTGAAGAAATGAAAATTGCTCGTTATTTATTTCAACAACTTTTTACTTGTGCCTTCGAATTCGTTCATTTTTACCACGGCATAATCAATCCACAAATGGTTGAATTATTATTTGATGATAATAAATTAAATATACCATTACAAATACACTCTGAATGCTCCTATATATACATGTTCAATAGCAACTATGATAATTGTCTTTTATTGAAAAGTATATTTAATCATATGCTTTCTAATGATTTCATTATTATTGGCATCGTTAATGATCAAACATTGGAGACTTTATTTAAATTTGTGACAAATGGTGAAAATAATTTTAATAGAGTTTATTTTAATCAAAACGACTACCCAAAACTTAACGATTTTATTATAAAGGTAAGAGGAATGATTTTTTATTTGGGTATATAGATTACTATATTTTAGTTTTAATTAAATACATAGAAGGGAAAACTAAATTAGATTTCTAGGATATTGTCTTCTAGAGTTAATGGATATTTAGAATCTTCGGAGTTTTTTGTGAGAAATCTCTATAGAAAATTTTTTGGTAATCATGGACAATCCGGGAGACACCTTAAAAACACTTTAAAATCCATTATTTTTTTTGAAAGTAATTCTATGTAGGTAAGCGACCATGCTGAGTCCGAATCTGAGCTTAGAATTTGTTTATTTCGAACCCCGGACCCGATTTCGACCAAGTCGAATTCGGGGTAGAAATTCGAAATTACGATATTATGATCATTTTGACTCGTCTCTTTATTCTGAGTCGAATGGTATCAAAATTATTCAGTTTCGACTATTTTGAGCGAAGTTATGATCAATTAAATAACGCTTGGTTAGACTTACGTATACGAATCAGACATCATAACTTCGTCCAAAGTTGTCGAAACTGAATAATCTTGATACCATTCGACTCAGCTCGAATAGGCGCATCAGATTAGTCATAAATTTTTAATTTCGAATTTTTTACCCCGAATTCGACTTGGTCGAAATCGGGTCCGGGGTTCGAAATTAACAAATTCTAAGCTCAGATTCGGACTCAGCATGGTCGATTACCTACATAAAACTATTTTCAGAAAAGAATATAATAATTTTTAAAGTGTCTCCCGGATTGTCCATGATTACCAATTTTTTAAAATAACTTATCTAAAAATTGATTTTATATTCTCATAAGTAAGGCTGTGATTTATAGGCAAATGCCTATTTTTTCTGCAAGCTTGGGATGATGTAATACGTTCAAAAAACGTGTTTTTAGCTTGGCCCGAAGAGTCTAGCATGACTTTTAATTTGCCTATTTCTGCCTATTTTGGACTTTTTGTGCCTTCTTGCCTATTTTGAAATTTTTGGTACTATTTTTGCCTTTTTTAGCGATTTTTTCGAAATTTTGCCTAAAAATCAGTGCAAAATCTAAAAAAATCAGTCCAAAATTGGAAAAAATCAGTGCCAAGTCCCATTATTGATTTTTAGTTCGTTAAATTGTTTATTTTTACGCTGTTGGACATTTTTAACTGGGAAGATTTGGTTTTGGGACGTTTTGGGGTGCGGCGTTTTGTGTGTTGGATGAGATTTCCATTTTGTCAATTATCGACATTTTAAAAAAATTTAATCTATTTTTTTCAAAAAATGATTCAAAATGTCGAATAAATGGCAAATAAATGGCAAAGTTTAATAAATAGTTTATAATTTATAAAATGACGATTAAATGGTTATTTTTTTGTTTTTACCTTAATTTTATAGGCCTGATAACCTTTTTTAAATGCCTATTTTTGTGCCTTTTTTGGCTTTTTGATGCCTATTTTAGGCGCCTATTTCACTAATTTTACATGCCTAACTATCACAGCTTTACTCATAAGATTCCATGTGACTTCTACCATCTATCTGACATTCTACCATCTCCCAATTGTGGCTGTAATTCGGGGTGGTGCACTAATATTAGAGATTGTATACTGTATTTACTCGATTAATTCCCATGGGGAATTATTTTTTCAACTTATCCGTAGCATGGGGAATTATTCAAGGGAGGGGGATTATTCGGGTTTTGAAATTTAAACGTGCAGTAGGGTATTTAGGGAAGGGGGATTTTGTTTCAACTCATCCGTAGCATGGGGAATTATTCGAGAGAGGGGAATTATTCAAGGAAGGGGAATTAATCGAGTAAATACGGTAATTTAATTTCAGCATATAGAAACAGGAGATGTATTTAAAATGGTGAGGAAATTAATATTCAGTGTTACTCAAAAACCTATTATAAGTAAACATGCAAAAAATATCGAAATCAAAGTTGGAGACAACAATTTAAAATGTACTAAATATCAACTTTCTAATAAATGGGATCCAGAAATGAAGTTTTGTATTTATAATAGAGAAAAAGCGATTTACGTTGGAAGCGATTTACGTCCAGCTTTTGATGTTGAAATTAAAAGAACTAATTGATAAGAAGGGAGAATAATATAAACAAGATTTGTCAATTTCAATAATTACTGATAAGGAAATGATAAAGAAAAAGTGCTAAAATATTTTTCCTATAATTTATTTTTGTTTTTTCTTTTTCAAAATAAATTATTTTTTATGTTAACTAAATTTGTATTAATTACTTTAATAATATCAATTAATTTATTTATTGCACATATACAATGTAGAACACGTTGTGTTCGTGCAAGGGGAAGGGTTATTTGTCCGACTGACCGTAAATGTTAATTAAAATTTAAAATTAATTTTCTGTGTTAGCTGACAGTCATTTTAATGTTGAAGTAAAACTTATGGACAGCGACACACTTCCTTGGGAAAATGACGATGAAATGGGTAATAGCCCTCATAATTTAAAAATATTTTTTTTATTTTAGGTAGAGCGAGTACAGATTTGCTGGGGAATTACACAGTAGAGGGGTGTGCTGGGGATTTTGGTGCTTGGAATGATCCTGACCCGTTGGTTTTTTTGGAAAATTATAGATTCTGAGATTTTTATTTCTGAGCTTAAACTAGTTTACTTCATTTCTAATTTTAAGTTATATTCTTATTACTCATCGATGTCCCGAAATTGGACATGATATTTCTGTAATTAAACGAAAACTAAGGTGTTTTTGAATAAATTAAATATTTTTAAAGAAATTCTTTTAAAGAATTCCAATTAAAGAAATTAAATATCTTCCTAATATAACAACTATTGAAGCATTTGTTGAAACTACTCGTCTTGATTTGGAATGTGAAATTTGTTAGATAGGAAAATATTATTTTTAATTTTTAATCGGACTTGGCAAGGAGGGTACTTATCTGTTATCTCCCCACATTTCCTTCTCTTTTATTTCCTTTGCTCCTTCGATCTCAACTTACTAAGGTCAAATAACGCTATCATTTTACCATGTCCAGCTCTGTGTTTTAGAACCGATACCCATATTTTCCGAACCTACAGTTTCAATAAATATTGTATTCCCATATGTTCTTGCATAGAAATAGAAGGCTAATAAATTTATTTTTCAATATTTTCGGGGTATCGGAAAATATGGATGCAGATTCTAAAACACAGCTGGGTACTTATCGTTATACAGTAAAACGATAGCTTTACTGACTTTGACAATTTTGTAAATTTAGGCAGAAGGAGCGCAAAGTGACTAAAAGAGAAGAAAATATGGGGGATAACCGATAAGTACAGATTTTTGAATCTATTTATATTTGTCAGGGATGTTATGGGTACCCAAAACCCAATCCAAAGAATTTTGACAAAATCTGACCCGAACCCCGACCTTTTTTTCTCAACTCTTGACATCCCTAGTTTATATCCGCGTAATTTTTGAGTCATTTATTAGTGGTGTACAAGTCTGTTATTTACATAAATATAAAATTTATTCTTCAAATAAAATTTTTCAGTTATTTATCAAAACTTTTTTAAAAGAAAAATTAAAAATAATCTGTTTAATGGCGTAATTTTTAAGTGGAAATGGAGTGCTTAAAGAAAAAAATTTTTAAGAGCATTAAAAATGTGAGCAAAAATGAGTACCCTTTTTTCTCTAGCCTAAAACTTTTTTTGTTTGTTTTTGTTTGAAGAGAAGTATTGGCTTTGACTTGAAATTGAAATTAATTCTTTTTTTGACAAATTTTAAATGATTTTTATTAATTTACAAATTTGTTTTCTTTATTTTGTTGGGTTGTTTAGCTTTAATTATTTATTGTTGTTTTCTAATGGTTATCCAATCACTCATAATTTTTTCGAGAAAGATCAATTACTTTTTGTACAAACTGTGAGAATATATTAAATACATATATTTAAATGGGGGTTTAAAACACAGATTTGGAGACATGGGGATCGTTCTCCTATTTACATTTATCCAAATGATCCCAACAAGGAAAGTGCTTGGCCTAATGGATTTGGTGAGCTTACAACGGTACAAAACTTTCTTTCCTAATTAATTTCCAATTTTTTAATTTAAAAAGAGAGGAATGGCCCAGCATTTTCATTTGGGCAAATTCTTGGGGAATCGATACATTGATGAACTACAATTCCTTTCCCCTCACTATCGGAGTGAAGAAATATTTGTGATTTCGACTGATACTAACAGAACAATTCAAAGTGCAACTGCAAATATGATGGGAATGTATGGAGGGAGAGGACGTTGCGGGATTGGTAAAAGTCTCGATAAAAGATTAACTAACGGCTTTTCTGACAGATTACCCAAATCTGGTTGAATGGCCTGCACCGTTCGTTCCCATCCCTATTCACAGCTATGAGTTTATGAAGGATCCGGTAAATTAATAAAGTTTCCCTTGGAGTTTAAAGAAAAATAAAGATGGGATATGCCCGACATCACTGCAAAAGAACTCTTGATTTGTTTGCTTTGTTAGAGCAAACACCAGAATATAAACAGTTAAATCGTTCTAGTGCTGTAAGTTTGTTAGATTAATTTTTTATTCTCCCTCATTTTCTAATTTCTGTTTATTAGGGTTGGGGACCCGGTCAGGTCCGGAAGATCGAGTCGGGCATCGAATTTTGGCCCGAAAAAATGACTCGAACGTCGACCCGCACCGTTCGGCCTGCACCGTTCGTTCCCATCCCTATTCACAGTTTTGAGTCCCTATTCACAGTTTTTGAGACTCGAAGACCCCAACCCTACTATTTATATTTCAATTTAAGGCACTTTTGTCAAAAATAAGTGAATATGCTGGCTCTTCCATTACTCTTAATAATTTGTGGGGATTTATCGAAACGGTCAATATTGAAGTATAAAATTCTTTTTTATTATAAAAAAATTATTTTTATTAGAAAACACACGGATTGAGGTCCCCCGATTGGGTACTTCAAATATTACCTAAAGCATTGGAAGTAGATATGCGCCTCACAGATTTACAAATTGGATTAGGTATTTAATTAAGTATTTTCGAATAAATAAAAATATTTACTAAAAGGAATGGCTTCTTTCAAAAATATTAACTTACAAATTGAAATTCCTCGAATGATTGGGGGCTCCTTTCTTTGGGAAATAATTGAAAGAATGGAGAAAAAGGCAAGTTAGTTAGTTTAGGTGGTAATTCTCTGATATTTTGTTTAAATTTAAGATAAAATGTTTGGAAAAATTGAAAAACTTTAATCGAGTTAATAATCGCTTTGGAAGCGATCCTTATTCCGATACTAAAGTTGAAGGAAAGGAATGTGAATGGCTTGAAAGACTTAAATATTACGCTCACTCTGCTGTTGGTTTTTTAAATAAATTAAAAATATGTAGTCGAGGCTCTATTTATCTCCAAAATAAAATAAATTTTATTTGAAATTCATTTTAAATTTTGTTAGTCATGGGGTTAGTGAACTATCGAAAGGATTTTCTGTTTATGAGATATCATGTTTAAGGACCCCTCATTATAAGACACTCTTATTTTTTAGCCTGGGAGGATATCTCAAAATGAGGTTTGACAATACAGCCGTACCTCAATATCACATCTTTTCCATTAAGAAGTCTCTCCTATCAGTCCCGTGGGTGAAATCCTAGTTAGATCCATATAAAATATTTTTAGCACGATATGTCCATATCTGCATTATTTTCTACCCTTCAATTTGACTATACTGATTTTGACCAAGACGGTCTGCCAGGTTATGCTTCTTGTGTTTTGATTGAATTGTGGAGAAATGTTGAAAGAGGGTATTATATTAAAGTAACGTTTTAAATTATTCTCTCTTTCAATTCTATACTCAATTTTGTAGGTTTTATATAGAAGAGATAATGTTGATAATTTGATAAATCTAACACCTTATATTCGTGGATGTAATGGAGAAGAGTGTAGTTTGGAGTTGTTTAAACAACGTTCTCTGATTTTTAAACCTTTACCAAATCAGGAAACGGTCAGCTACATTTAATTTAATTGTTGTTAGACAAGGTTGGGGGTTCTTTTCCGCTTAGGCTTTTTAAAATGCGGCAAGGCCCTGCTGACATGAGTAACTTTGTCTTTTCACTTAAAAATTCAAAATAATTTAATTGGCCATCAAGTATTCTTGACATCCCTTAACAATACTTTTATAATTAATATACTATTAATTAAAGTTATGCAAAACACCTCTCTCACAGAATATATGGAATTCAAGTAGTATGAGAATATTTAGAAATAAAAATCTAATATTTAATCACTTTATTATCATTTTATTTTTCATTTTAAACTAGCTGAAGGGTGAGTAGTTGAATGGACGTGTAGCTTTTGGGTTTGGTTACGCTGGGGGGAGCGTTTGGTTACATTTCTGGACCGGTGAGAATCGTTTGGGGGCGCGTCCAGGGACGCGCGTGGAAAGCCTGCGGCTTTAAAAGGACGCTAGATTTGTTTCTTGCTTGGCGATTTACGTTAAATATATTTAAATTCTTTGCTTTGCATTTTGGGGGCCTTCGGCCCGCAAACCCACCGGTTATACGGATACTTTGCATTGAGGTAGCTTTGATGGGTTGTCTCGGGCGTTTTGGGGCCTTCGGCCCCCCAAACTCACCGGTTAGACGGATACTTTGGCTTTTGGTAGCTTTGGTGGGTTGTGGCACCGGTTAGACGGATACTTTGCGTTGAGATAGCTTTGATGGGTTGACTCGGGGCGTTTGGGGGGCCTTCGGCCCCCAAAACCCACCGGTTAGTAGCTTTGGTGGGTTGACTCGGGGCGTTTGGGGGGCCTTCGGCCCCCCAAACGCAGCGTTTAGGAGGATACTTTGCCTTTTGATAGCTGTGGTGCGTTTACTCGGGGCGTTTTGGGGGCCTTCGGCCCCCCAAACCCAACGTTTAGGAGGATACTTTGCCTTTTGGTAGCTTTGGTGGGTTGACTCGGGGCGTTTGGGGGGCCTCCGGCCCCCCAAACCCACCGTTTAGACGGATACTTTGCCTTTAAGTAGCTTTGGTGGGTCGACTCGGGGCGTTTGGGGGGCCTCCGGCCCCCCAAACCCACCGTTTAGACGGATGCTTTGCCTTTAAGTAGCTTTGGTGGGTTGACTCGGGGCGTTAGGGGGGCCTTCGGCCCCCCAAACGCGGCGTTTAGACGGATACTTTGTCTTTAGGTAGCTTTGGTGGGTTGACTCGTGGCGTTTGGGGGGCCTTCGGCCCCCCAAACGCGGCGTTTAGATCCCCCCTCGGCCTTCGGCCTCGGTTTTGGGGCCTTCGGCCCCCAAAACCCCCACAACTTAAAACTCTGACCGCCATAATTTGTTCAGACTCAAGTGACCCTCCAAACAGAGTATATATTTTTCGATGGATTTGAGGTTGCTCTACAATATAACGTAAGTCTTTTTAATTAATTACCACTCCTTTGGTACCCCCACTGGGTATGCTACCGCCCACCCCCAAATTTCGACCTTTTGTAACTTTTGCCAAATGGTCAGAAAATTTCGGAAAAAATATTTTTAGACTCGGGGCATTAAGGGCTTTCGAATGATATATCATTTGCCCCATTTATACCAATTTTTAAAAAAATATTTTTTTGGCCGAAAATTTTGGCCGAAAAAATCGACCAAATTTTCAAAAAATCATAACTTTCTTAAAGTTAACCTTTTTTAATAGTTTTAAAATCCTATAATATGCAGAAAATTCTGCTCTATCCAGGAAAAATACTTTCGGGTCGAACCGCCGGCAAAAAACCCGAATTTTTTTCGAAAAACCGAAAAATTTTCGGGTTTTCGAAATTCGACCCCTACACCCCCAATTTCGAATTTTTTCGAAATTTTCTTCAGTCAAAAAATACCTAATTTTTAAGACTATTTTTAGAAAGAAACCACAACCCAATCCGATAATCCCACAAAAAATTAAGGTCCCCCAAAAAATCCCGAATTTTTCCCAAAAGGGAGGGGACAAAATTTTCGAATTTTGACACAAAATTCGACTTATATGGTACTCTGACATGCGCTGAGTACGAATCCGGCGTCAGAAAAATTTTAAAAAATTTCTCCGGGACGTTAGAGTCTCATAAAGTTTCACGACATTTTGCCACAACGCCTATAACTTTTTGAGACTCAAGTGGACCCCCAACATATTATACCTTTTTCTGACCGCCAGGGGACGCTCTTTCGATCTGGCTATTGAAATCGAGTTTCAATTCACTTTACAAAAAGTCGACTTTTCGACCCTGACTCTTTGGACCATATCACCCCCAAAAGTTCACCCGAGACTCAAGTGGTCAACTATTTATAACTCCCCCACACTCTACCCTCCAACATCACTCCCAGGCCCCAAGACCCCCAAGTTCTCAAAAACGCGTTATAACGCGTTGAAATTTTCATCCGGCCATTTCGGTGCCACACTCAAGTGCGGCACCAAAACGACCTATCCCAAAAAATTCCCCATAGCCACTTACCTAATACCCCCCAGGTCCCATCCAATTCCGCCGCGCCGTTCACGAGATATAGAAAATCGAAAAACCAATTAATTGGTTTGGGGACCAAATAAAAACCAATGAACAGGCACTTCGGTATTTAGACTTCACCGAATTTCGAAATTTTTTTTTAAAATCATATCTACTAATCGTGGCGCGCGTGCCTCCCAGCAGACTTTTTCTGCTCCGACTTACGGTTCACGAGATAAAAATTTTAGTGGGGTCGTTTCGGCGCAAAGGGAAAGTCATGGCGCCGCGGCTATAATTTTCCTGAATGCGCCTTAAAAAGTTGCCCCCAGGATGTCAGGCTTCGGGGAAGCGGCCGGCCTTCGGCCGGCCGATATTAGTTTTTAAATTTAATTGGGCTCTGGATTTTATATTATATAACTAGCTATGGGTTACGTATGCGATGGCGCGAATAGCATACTCTGGCGGTAAAATTTTGGGGTGCCCGTTGGAAAGCCTATCGGCTTTGGGGCGCGCTTCGCGCGCGGCTAGAAATTTTATTGGCTGGGGTGGTCAATTTGAAAATTCATAACTTTGTACAAAATGGTCAGAAATTTTTTCTGTTAGTATTTTTAGACTCAGCTCACTGAGAGCTTTCATTTGATATATCATTTGGCCAACTTTAAAAATTTTTTAGAAAAATTCAAGTTTTGGCCAAAAATTTTTGTTGATGTTTTCAGAAAATTTTTGAAAAATCATAACTTCGGTTGTTGTAGGGATTTTGAAATAATTTAAAGTTTAGCATGTGTATAAAATCAGGCTCCATTTTTAAAAAATATAATCAAAAACCTCTAATGGTTATACCCCGTCAAATTTTGAAAAAACCGGAAATTTTTTAATTTTCAAAAAATCGACCCTAAGACCCCCAAACCTTAAGTTTTTCAGAAATTTTTATGCATTAAAAAATTTCTAATTTTTTTCTTTATTTAATAGTTTTGAGTTCGTATGAATATGACAAAAACTCACAAAGTTATGGCCGATCAAACTTTTTCGGAAATATTTCATAAGGGGTACCCCTTTGAAAAATTTTGGGAAATTTTTTTTCGAGAAAATTTTCTAATTTTTGGCCATAATAGGTTTTAATAGACGGGGATAACGAATACGTTGTCCGTTTCTTGCTAAAAATTTTTTCCTCTAAGTTAGAGGCCAAAAATTTTCACTCTTGCCCTGAAGTTGTGGAGACCCAAGATTTGGGCACTCATAACTTTGTACAAAATGGTCAGAAATTTTTTCTGATTTTATTTTTAGTTTCAGCTCATCAAGAGCTTTCATTTGATATATCATATGGCCAACTTTTAAAATTTTTGGAAAAGTTAAAGTTTTCGACCAAAAATTTTGGTCGATTTTTTCAAAAATTTTTTTGAAAAATCATAACTTAGTTTGTTATAGGGATTTTGAAATAATTTAAAGTTTAAAATGGGTATAAAATCATGCTCTATTTATTAAAAATATAATCAAAAACCTACACTGGTTGTACCCCTTTAAATTTTGAGAAAACCAAAAATTTTTGATTTTTCAAAAAATCGACCCTTAGACCCCTTAGTCGTAAGTTTTTCAGAAATTTTTATATATTAAAAAATTTCTAATTTTTTTCTCTATTTAATAATTTTGAGTTCGTATGAATAGGACAAAAACTCACAGAGTTATGGCTGAATAAAAATTTTTGTAAATATTTCATAAGGGGTACCCCTTTGAAAAATTTTGGGAAAATTTTTTTCGAGAAAATTTTTTAATTTTTGGCCATAATAGGTTTTAATGGGCCCTGATAACGAATCCGTTGGCCGTTTAATTTTAAAAATTTTTCCTCTAAGCTTAGAGGCCAAAATTTTTCAGTCCTCCACAATTATATGGAGGAACATAAGATTTTTTCTGTTTTTAACCGTGCTCAGTCGTTTTTTGTTACAAAAACGTCCAGAGTACACCACGTGGAGGTGCACGGTGGTAAACAGAGTACCATATACTCCTCACTGGGCTATGAATGGGGAGGAAGTAATAAGAAAAAGCCAATCTCAAGGGGAATTTACAATAATAAGAAGGGTTCTACAATTTGACTTAGTCAAACTGTATACCACGGGCTACAACATTAGTAATAAGGGTGTTCCCATCATTATCCTTAGGTTTATTGGGGGCAAAAACTCTTATGAAGTTACTATTGGTACACCGGGAGAGGGCTGTATAAAGCTGTCCGTGGGCAAAGGGTTCATCAGAGAAATCTATGCCCAACCTCTCGCATGTCTGGCCTTGGGCCTTTGTAATAGTCATGCAGAAGGCTGTTCGGACAGGGAATTGGAGGCGCACGAAGCTAACCCCGTCTTGTGGGTCCTGGTGTGTCATTCGGGTGCGGGAGAGCCCAACAGTTACCCCTTGGTTTACGCCGTAAATAGTTTCAGCTTCAATTAAATGATCACGAAGTGCAACTATTTTTAGGCGGGTACCGTTACACAAGCCTTTGCTTGTGTTAAGGTTAATAAGGAGGACAATTATAGAACCTACTTTGAGGTGTAAGTGGTGGGCGGGGAGACCGGACGGGGTTAATGTATTAATATATGAAACATCTTGCTGGGCGGCATAGGGGTCTAACGGGTCATCAGTGAGACATCTGTCTACTGAATAATAGTCTCGGGATTGACTATTGAAGGAGGCGAGGATGAGGTCATTATTAAAGTCGACGGATCGGTTAGTAGGAGCGAGCATTAATCTCATAAGAAGTTGACTACTTGAAATATTAAACCCTTGATCAAAGACGAAAGAGATTAGCTCATCACGAGTCTCTACCATCATTGATTTAGGGAGGGCGATTTTTTCCCGGGAGGTATTAGTACCCAAATTATAAAGCCATTGTTTAAATTGGACCTCAGAAGGTTGGAGTCTCATATTTTGGATTAGACGATTTTTAAGAAACATTTTATAAAGGTGGGAACTTTGTATACAAACGGGTACAGCCATTTCTGGTATAGAGGAATTTTTAACTACTGGGAGTGACTGTTTCCAATCACCGGAAAGGATTACCACTTTACCAGCAAAAGGAATATCCCTTTTGGAAGGAACCATGGTCCGGCATAAGAGGTCAACATTTTCTATCATTGTCATCTCCAGCAATGTTATTTCATCGATGATGACAACATCGCTTTCGATTATTCGGCGGCCAAAATAGCTTCCGAATTGGATTTGGGGGATTTGACCTGGACGATGGTTGATTCCAAAACGGAATGCGGAGTGCAAAGTCATGCCACCGGCATAAAACTTTGTAGCGGCGATCCCAGTCGATGCGGTTGCAAGGACTTTGTGACCTAACCGCCTTAAATGGAAGAGCAAGTAATTTAATAAGAAAGTTTTCCCGGTTCCCCCATCCCCAGATAAGAAATAAAGTTTTTGGGAATTAGGATCTCTTATTGAATTAAGAATTAAATCAAAGAAATTATTTTGTTCGGGGTTAAGGGTGGCACTGACTAATGATGATGTATCGGCAGTTGCGTCGGTATCATCATCATTTACATGTTGGGGGAAGAAAAACTGATCAACAGCTGTATCAGGGTCGTCAGTGAGGGAATTATGTGGAAGTGGAAGACCATAATCAGACATTTGCTTGCCATTAGCAAGCAAATATCGTTCAATTATGGCCAAAGCCCGGTCAATACGAATAGGACGTTGATCTTCGGTACAACGTCGGTCAAAGAAATGGTCTATGAACATGTTCCACAGATGCAGAGCATCTATGACGCAATCATCTGTGGAACTAAATACAAGGATGTTTACGAAAAGTTGACGCATTTGGGAAGGAGTTAAATTATAAGAACCCTCTCTTAAAGTTCGTTCCCATACGGAACTATCTTCAAAGAGGCCACGTTGGCGGGCTGCTTCGGCAAAAGTGGTGTACTTTATACCGTTCACAGTTAATAATTGGTCGGGGTCCCCAGGGAAATGTTTAGTAAGTATATAAAGGGCGAATTTTTCAGGGTCTTCTCGGGGGGAAACAGTATAAATCCTTCCTAAAACAGGCTGACCTTTAACAGTGGACCTTTTACGGGGTTCCCAAGTTTTAGTATCATCATGGAATGCATAAGTTTCTGGGAGATTTTCGAATAAAATATTTTTAACATTATCATCCTTAGCCCAAAGTTTCCAATAAGCAGTTAATTTGGATTCCGGGTATTTGCCCTGGCCAACATCAGCTATTATTTGATTACGGGAGGCAGGAGTCATATAAACAGGTTGGTACCCAGGTAAGTGAATTGAGAGGGGGATTACTGCATGGGAAAGGTCAGCATATTTATAGGATTGGATTCTGGAAAATGCCTCAGCTGGACTGCGATAAAGCATTTTGGCATATTGGGCGGGTTCGTCAATGTTAACAGTGCCGGCAGTACTTTTAATATAAGAAAAACTCGCTCCTTTGAAGGGGTACTTAAGGGCATATTTAAGGTTGTCGGTTTGACCGTAGGCAAGTTCCAAATTGTGGTGGCATTCGAACATAACCATTATGAAGGGATTATAGGGGACAATACGAGAGTTATCGTATTTGATGATGGCTTGTCCACGTGGGACACTAAGGACTTCACCACCATCTTCGGGACTGGGACGAAAATATTCCGCGGGCCTATTTTCGTGAATAATGGTCTGCCTGGAGAAGGCTTTTGGGAAATATTTCATACATTTCCCATCATGCCCTCTGCAGTGAGAACCACAGTCATGGACTTGGAATTTTGGGATAAGGTCACGAACTTTCCGAATAAAGTTCGCCCAATCAGAAGTATCTGAATCGGGTGGGTTTGGAGGGATGTGGGCCCAGATTAAATTAGAAATATTTTCAGGGGTTGCTACTATGTCCGTTGTATAGACTCTATGAAGATGAGGACCGCCGATCCTTTTTTGAAATTCACGGCTTTGGGCAGAACCGAGTATTTTCCCCAAAATATGTTTATTATTAATAAGGTCAGTTAATTTTCGTTTCTTATCTTCATAGACTCTACACATTACATCAAAACGGTCAACTAATTTTTGGTTTTTATGGAGGAAATTACGTTTTATTTCGGGCCAATTGGGATTAGAAGTGAATGTTAACATGAACGATGCACAACCCTTACGTCTTGTGCGAGACATAATGGTTGTCGCATCGTAAAACATGTCCTGGAAGTAGGGCCGGGTCCCAGGATGATATTTACGAAAGAATACTACACTTGTAATGTCGTCGACTGATTTCAGTCTTCCGTCATTAGCCAAGTGTTTAAGAATAGTTGGGGGGATAGTCTTAAGAAGGTTAAATCGGGGCTGGCGTAAGAAACTTGCTACTTGAGCATCAATTCGTGCCGCATAGTCAAGAGTGAATTTTTGTGAGAGGCCACCACCTGCACTCCAAATGTTGTGCAGGGGCTCGTTCTTGCGAATAGCAAGACGATAGCGAATATAATCGCGGAAGGAGAGGTGATTTTTGGAGGTGGGGCTTTCTTCAAGCTCATCATCGGATCCAGAATCCTCCGAGTGGTCCTTAACTGATTTGGGAGGAATTTTATTAGTATTAAAGGGGTATTTTTCATAGAAGCCATCATCTCCATTGGGAAATAACAGGGGATAAGTAAGAGTGTCGACTATTGGATTATAGGGTTTAATTTCAAATAAAGATCCTTGGAGATCAGTAATATAAACACCTTTTAATAAGGGGGGATCAGTGGACTCTGTCCAGATAGAAAACATCGCCTTCTCGTCAGGTAAATTTACTTGACGAGGATGCGCTGTGCGATCTCTAATAGGGGCAGGGACATTTCGTTCCTCCAAAAGAGTAAACCGAAATTTGCTTACAGCATCGGGGCCATCCTGTTGCAGGATCCTTTCAT
Source organism: Meloidogyne enterolobii (assembly GCA_963681835.1). Lineage (NCBI taxonomy): Eukaryota > Metazoa > Nematoda > Chromadorea > Rhabditida > Meloidogynidae > Meloidogyne > Meloidogyne enterolobii. The sequence goes on from CAVMJV010000019.1 coordinate 1,292,482, forward strand.
ACTGAGTATGAAAGTTTATATAATTTCTGGCAAAGGGGTGGGTGGTCCTAAGGAGGGTGTCTAAGTCCTGGAGAGTTTTCTTATTTACTCGGTCTCCCCCATATTGAGTGTTTTGTGTCCGTATATCCAGTGCTTCGTTAGCATCGAGGATATACAGTTGGGAAAAGGAAGGAGTAAGAGGGCCCGGGAACATTGAACTAATACGTCTAGAAAACTCTCCATTTAACATCAAACAAACACTACCATGAAGGGAGGAGTCTTGGTGCCCAACGGAAATGGAGGCAAAGGCTAATAAACTATTATAAATATTTTGATTATTAAGAAATTCCTTGGATTCTGGAGTATTCCCTGTTAATAATTTTTTTAATAATGGGGGATGTTCAGTATATGCAGGGAGGGTTACTTTACCACATTTACAACAGAAAGAGGAGGTATCCCTTTTAAATTGTTTCTTATGATCCTTATTAACCTCGGACTTGAATAATAATGCCCAACAATAATAACAAACAGAGTCTCCCAGGTTACCCGAGTCATAATATACCGTAGTATGCTGTGATCGAACATCAGCACAGGGCCATAAGGGGTGATTACCAGTACAACGACTGGTAATCGGGTTGGATGAGAAGGAAGGTGGTGGGGAAGTAAGGGAAGAAGGTGCTGGTGTAGCATCCTTCTTTGACTTAATACGCTCAGAACGGCGCAAATTTTTGGAGGGAGGGTCGGGTTCTAAGAATACGAAGGGGTAGTTGGGTACAACCACCCCTTCGTCGGGAATTACATTTTCGATGACATGTTGAGGGGGAACTACATGTTCGATGACATGTTGAAGGCGAGGGTGGTATTCAAAGTTATCCCCAGTAAAAAGGTTATTAACGTGCCAGAGGATTCGACGTTTTTCGGTATTAATATTAAAGTTATGAAATTCCAAATTACGATTATTAAAAAGCCAGGCTTCGGCATATAAACAGGTATAGTACCCACAACTGTTCCCATCAGTTTGGCGGGTATATAAATTAGTGGGATAGTCGTTAATATGAATATTATTAATAGGAATATTAGTCATACGATTAATATAAGATTGAATAATAGGAATCCTTTCATCACCATGCAATCGTGATTGATAGGGTAAAAAGAGGGAATCAATAAAAAATCCTCTATTATCAGAGGCATCCCAAACTACTAAGGTCCAGTGATTTGGGAAGTTAAGGGGGAAAAGGATTATCTCAGGCACTTGGCCTGGGATAAAACCATAGCACCGGTCTACGAAATCTTCCTCTGGAATGTCTTGGACATTCTGATTCATAAGAAGAGGAATAATGACATTTGAGTCAACTACAACGGTGTATCTATGGCAATGTCGGGACAAATAGCAGAGAAATCCATAGATTTCAGAGCCATCGAAAAACTCTGTTAAATTATTCCAGAGTGTTTCTATACGAAGGGGAGCCCTATCATTATCTTCATCACGAAGTGCCATGAAAGCCCTATTACAAATTGCCCCGGGATCATTAGTTTTTTGGGTTACAAAATTAAGTAATGGGAGGTTTTCAAAATTAATAGTGGGAACCATAGGAGCCTCAGGTTGTTGGGGAATAATTTTAGGTTTTCGGCCTGCATTTTTTCGGGTTTGTTTCTTTGGGCGACCCCGTTTAGTTGTGGAAGTTGAAGGAGAGGAACCTCTTGACGAAAAAATGGAGGCCGAATCAATGGAAGACAACAAACTTTCAGTGTCAACAGAGGACTCTCTAGTCTTCCTCTGTTTCCTCGGCGCTACGGCCTCGGAAGTAAGGGAAAATGGGGTAAGTGGAGTAGTTGGGGTATGAGGAGGACCCAGGTCTAGTGTGTCACTAATATTTACATTTTCAAAATTAAAATGAAGAGATTGATGAAGAGAAGAAGAAGGAAGAGAAGAAACAGAAGAAGATTCACCACCCTGAGTCGGGTTGAAAGATATATTGCTCTGAAGAGAGCAGTTTTGGTTTCCCAGATAAAGATTCTGATCAGAATGCTCTGGTTGGACATTCTGTTCAGTGCTCTGAAGAGAGCAGTTTGGGTTAGAGTCCGCCGAACGGCGGTCTCGATTTTTTTTACGCTTTGTTTGTTCCCTTGTTGGCATGTTTTAAATATATTAAATTTAATATTAAACCCAAAATTATTTTTAAAGGAAAATGATTGAAAAGCGTAAAAAGAGAAGAGATGAGGAAGGAGGAGAAAGATGAAGGAGAAAAGAAGAATAAATGAAAACAAAGAGGAAGAGAAAGTAGAGATGATAAAAAAAAGAAAATTACTGCCCCAAAAAATATAAATAAATTACTGCCCCAAAAATAAAAATAAATCTACTACCCCAAAAATAAAATAAATCTACAACCCCAAAAATAAATATACTGCCCCAAAAATAAAAATAAATCTACTGCCCCAAAAATATTACGCAAAAAAATAAATAGAGGGAGGAAGGGACAAGTTTCGCTACACATCTACGCAGGAAAAATAAAAAAAACATTGAAGAACAAAAATAAAATAAGTTCTATAAATTACTCTGCGTAGAATAGTAGCGGAACCGACATAGTATGAAATATAAATCAGTTCTGCCGAATCTATGACCATTATTCTAACAAACATGATTATTTTTTAAGCGTGAAATAATTTTCGTAACATGTTACAGAAAAGTTTTAAAAATATAATATATTTTAAATTTCTTTTAATTATAAATTTAAATATTTAATCATGTTTGATAGAACTCTGAACAAAGATCGGAGTGAGGGAAAAGGTTCTGACCAAGGCTTATGCCGTACGCATTGGACGATGTGACTTCAGGGAGAAAAAAAAATAAAATAAAAAAATAAACGAACCCAGGGAAATAGAGAGATATTGAGTAATTAATATATATTTAAATAATTTCTAAGGTAAAATAGAAAGGTGTAAAATATTTTTGTTGGTAAATAGTATAAATATTTGTATTATTAGGATTTTTAAAATGTATTACTAATTTTAAAAATTATACTGTTCAGTAAAATCCAATGGAAAATATTTTTAAATGATAGGGAAAATATTTTAATTTATGTTAAAGACAAAAAGGGAAGAAAAAATTCAAAAATTGGTAAAAATCCCTCGAGGTATTTAAGATAGGGTTGGGTAGAAGTCACATATCCGCGTACAGCCCTTGGTAGAAGTCACCAGATGGCATCAACTGGGGGGTACCAGTTGACTGGAGTGCCAAAAGATGAAAAGTTGGGTACAAAATAATAGGAGCGGAGTCTACCTGGGCTTCCAACCGGTGTAGAGAAGGGAATGAGGCCCACCTTAGAGTTCAAAGCATGATGCATACCAGTATTGGCATCCGCGCAGTAGGCTAGTATGCATTAAAAGGGGAAATGTTAGATATACTAAGGATTTTAGATTTTTTTCATAGAATTTTAGATTGGGGCATGCTTTTTACCCTTCGGTGAATTGACAACACCGCATTCCCGACCCTAATTGGAAGGAGCCACTTGAGGTAGCTAAGAAATGATGCATTAAATGCATACATTAGTAAACGTGCAATGCTCCGAGGCGAAGTGCAATGCCCCGTATGAGCTGTTTAGCTAATGTGTAATGAAAACCCACACATTATGCAGCACCAGACTCCACAGGTCTTCTGCGGCATATATCCGAATGGTTGGCCTTTTTGAGGTACCTGTACTATAACCCGAAAATTTTTATTTTTTTAATTTTTGAGTACAGGTACCAAAAAATCATAATGTCTACGACTATTGGTAACTTAATACACAATAGTAGACATTATGATTTAGCCAACCAAACGGAAGCACGCATCCTGCTTCCTCCGGTTAACCACATAATGATTAGGGAAAAGCTCTCTTTATTATAAGAAACCCCAGAATGGGGAGGGAGGAAGAGAGAGAGAGAGAAGAAAGAAAGAAGAGGGAATAGAAGAAGAAGAAAGGAGAGAGAGAAGAGAGAGAGAGGAGAGAGAGAGAGAGAAGAGAGAGAGAGAGAAGAGAGAGAGAGAGAGAGAGGAGAGAGAGAGAGAGAGAGAAGAGAGAGGGGAAAATAAAATAATTTAGGGTTTAATATTAAATTTAATTATTTTTTATTTTTTAGAGAGCATATTTTTAAATTTTTAAAATGATTTTGAAAAATGACTGGAAATGAAAATTATGGGGTATATCCTCCTCCTTATATAGTCCCATACCCCCCATAGTACTCCCCTGCCCCAGAGTTACCATTTTGAGATTTTGACCATTTTGAGCCCTGACCATTTTGAAATTTACCATTTTGACATTTTTTGCCAAAATGACCTACTCGGGATTCTGAATCGATATGTGAAGGTCTCGAGCTCGAGTCGAGCTCGAGACTCGAGCTCGAGGGCTCGAAAGGTACAAAGTTGCTCCAAGTATAGGCATGTGGGTACTCGTTCAAACGGGCTCGTCGAGCTGAGTCGGCATATGCAGGTCTCGAGGTCGAGACTCGAGGCTGGTTCTCAAACTCGAGACCTCGCCCCTATTTTAGGGGGGCTTCTCCCACAATATTGGTCCTTTTTGACCATAACTCGGTCAGACTCAAATGGATCAGCATAGTTTATTCTTATCCGAGATTCTAAATCAATCATTGAACGCTTCGAGCTCAAGTCGAGCTCGAGACTCGAGCTCTAGGGCTAGAAAAATATAAAAATTGTTCAAAGTATAGGCATGTGGGTACTCGTTCAAACGGGATCATCGAGCTGAGTCGGAATATGCAGGTCCCGAGGTCGAGACTCGAGACTGATTTTTAAACTCGAGACCTCGCCATCATTTTTGGGATGTTTCACCCACTCTGACCCCCATAATTTTGTCAGACTCAAGTGACCCTCAAACAGAGTATATATTTTTCGGTGGATTTTATAAAGCTCTACAATATGACATGGCCATATATGCGAAATACTTCTTCTTTGGTAACCCCAATGGGTATGGTACCGCCCACCCCGAAATTTAGACCTTTTGTAACTTTGTACAAAATGGTCAGAAAATTAAAAAAAAATTTTTTTTATGCTCAGCTCGATGAGAGCTTTCGATTGATATAACATTTGCCCCATTTCTACCCATTTTGAAAAAAATATTTTTTTGGACGAAAATTTTGGCCGAAAAAATCGACCAAATTTTCAAAAAATCATAACTTCCTCGAATTAGACCTTTTTTATAAATTTTAAAAGCTTGTCCGGTGCAGAAAATTCTGCTCTATCCAGGAAAAATACTTTCGGCGCGAACCGCCGGCAAAAATCTCGAAATTTTTTCGAAAAACCGAAAATTTTTCGAATTTTCGAAATTCGACCCCTACACCCCCAATTTAGAATTTTTTCGAAATTTTCTTCGGTCGAAAAATAGCTAATTTTTTGCTTGGTTTTATAAAGCAAACCCCATCCCGATCCGACTCCCCAAAAAAAAGTTATGGTCCCCCAAAAAATCCCGAAATTTCCCCAAAAGGGGTACCCCTTTGGTTCTGAGGGCGGAAACAAAATTTTCGAATTTTGACCCAAAAAACGGCCTATATGGTGCTCTGACACCCGCTGAGTACGAATCCGGCGTCAGAAAAATTTTTAAAAATTTCTCCGGGACGTTAGAGTCTCATAAAGTTTTGCGCCATTTCGTCACAATGGCTATAACTTTTTGGGACTCAAGTGGACCCCCAACATATTATACCTTTTTCGGTGCCCCAGGGGACGCTCTTTTGAACTGGCTATCGAAATCGAGTTTTAATTCACGTTGCAAAAAGTCGACTTTTCGACCCTGACACTTTGACCCAAAACACCCCCAAAAGTTCACCCGAGACTCAAGTGGTCAACTATTTATAACTCCCCCACACTCTACCCTCCAACATCACTCGCAGGCCCAAAGACCCCCAAGTTCTCAAAAACGCGTTATAACGCGTTGAATTTTTCATCCGGCCATTTCGGCGCCGCACTCAAGTGTGGCGCCGAAATGACCCACTCAAAAAAATTCTCCATATGCGATTCCATAATACCCCCCAGGTCCCATCCAATTCCTCCGCGCCGTTCTCGAGATATAAAAAATCGAAAAACCAATTAATTGGTTTGGGGACCAAATAAAAACCAATGACAAGGCACTTCGGTATTTAGACTTCACCGAATTTCGAAATTTTTTTTTTCATTAATATCCCCTAATAGTGGGACGCGTGCCTCCCAGCGGGACTTTTTCGCTCCGACTTACGGTTCAAAAGATAGGTACGTGACGATGGACGTTTCAGTGCCAAAAGTTCATCGCAGAAACTTTTCCGTATTTTTCCCAGATGCGCCATAAAAAGTACCCCCCAGGATGTCAGGCTTCGGGGAAGCGGCCGGCCTTCGGCCGGCCGATATGAATTTTTAAACGCTAAAATCGATGTTTTTATAAGTATATATAAACTAGTTGTGCCCATTGGGGTATGGCGGTAAGTTACGTATGCAAATCTTTGATGTTTGCAATGGCGGTAAAATTTTGTTGTGCCCGTTGGAAAGCCTATCGGCTTTGGGGCGCGCTTCGCGCGCTGCTAGAATGTGTGGATGCGTGGAATATGTTTGATTACCTCTGCCTTTTCATTGCTTCGGGCCTTCGGCCCTCGCCGGTAAAGTTTTGCCCTGCCTTTTCATTGCTTCGGGCCTTCGACCCTCGCCGTTAAAGTTTTGCCCTGCCTTTTCATTGTTTCGGGCCTTCGGCCCTCGCCTTAAGGTTTTGCCCTGCCTTTTCATTGCTTCGGGCCTTCGGCCCTCGCCGGTAAAGTTTTGCCCTGCCTTTTCATTGCTTCGGGCCTTCGACCCTCGCCGTTAAAGTTTTGCCCTGCCTTTTCATTGTTTCGGGCCTTCGGCCCTCGCCTTAAGGTTTTGCCCTGCCTTTTCATTGCTTCGGGCCTTCGGCCCTCGCCGGTAAATTTTGCCCTGCCTTTTCATTGCTTGCTCTGCCTTTTAGATGGGTTGACAGAACGGGACTCCTCGGCCTCGGTAGAACTTGCTTTGTTTTTAAACGGATACTGTGTTTTTTAGTGGATGTGGTGGGTTGACCCGAGGCGTTTGGTTGGCCTTCGGCCCCCCAAACCCTTTGTTTAGACGAATACTGTGCCTTTTAGTGGCTGTGGTGGGTTGACCCGAGGCGTTTGGGGGGCCTTCGGCCCCCCAAACCCTTTGTTTAGACGAATACTGTGCCTTTTAGTGGCTGTGGTGGGTTGACCCGAGGCGTTTGGGGGGCCTTCGGCCCCCCAAACCCTTTGTTTAGACGAATACTATGCCTTTTAGTGGTTGTGGTGGGTTGACCCGAGGCGTTTGGGGGGCCTTCGGCCCCCCAAACCCTTTGTTTAGACGAATACTGTGCCTTTTAGTGGCTGTGGTGGGTTGACCATAGGCGTTTGGGGGGCCTTCGGCCCCCCAAACCCCTTGTTTAGACGACCCGAGGCGTTTGGGGGGCCTTCGGCCCCCCAAACCCTTTGTTTAGACGAATACTATGCCTTTTAGTGGTTATGGTGGGTTGACCATAGGCGTTTGGGGGGCCTTCGGCCCCCCAAACCCCTTGTTTAGACGAATACTGTGCCTTTTAGTGGCTGTGGTGGGTTGACCCGAGGCGTTTGGGGGGCCTTCGGCCCCCCAAACCCTTTGTTTAGACGAATAGGGGGGCCTTCGGCCCCCCTCAAACGCCAATTTTCCGAAAATCCTCCCCAAACGAAAACTCTGACCGCCATAACAATGTCAGACTCAAGTGACCCGTTAAAATTTTAAATTTTTAGATGGATTTCAGGATGCTCTACATTATAACGTAAGTCTTTTTAACTTATTCCCCCTCCTTAGGTACCCCACCAGCTAAATTAACCCCCAGACTCAAAAATTATAAAACGGCTTAACTCACTCAGACTCTTATGGAACCCCCAAAAAGTATATATTTTTCGGAGCCCCAGGAGATGCTCTATAACATTACCGGACCATATTTGATTAATTGCCCCTCCTTTGGTACCCCACCGGCCTAAGTGCAACCCCAGACTCAAACTTTTGACCTATCATAACTTTGGACAAAAGGGTCAGAAATTTTTAGAAAAAATATTTTTATGCTCAGCTCGATGAGAGCTTTCGATTGATATAACATTTGGCCCATCTATGGCCATTTTGGAAAAATAATTTTTTTGGACGAAAATTTAGGCCAAAAAAATAGCCGAATTTTTAAAAAATTCATAACTTTTTCAAAAGTAACCTTTTTGAAGAAATTTAAAATCTTATTCTATGCAGAAAATTCTGCTCTATCCAGGAAAAATAGCTATGCCCCGAACCGCCGGCAAAAAACCCGAAATTTTTTCGAAAAACCGAAAAATTTTCGGGTTTTCGAAATTCGACCCTACACCCCAAATTTCGACTTTTTTCGAAATTTTTTCAGCTTAAAAAATTTCTAATTTTTTATACTATTTTATGAACGAAACCCCACCTCAATCCGAAAATCCAAAAAAAAGTTATGGCCACCAAAAAAATCTCGAAAATCCCCCAAAAGGGGTACCCCTTTGGAAATAGGGGGTGGGACAAAATTCTCGAATTTTGACCCAAAAAATGGCCTATATGGTACTCTCGCACCTGCTGAGTACGAATCCGGCGTCAGAAAAATTTAAAAAAAATTCCCCAGGACGTTAGAGTCTCAAAAAGTTTCGCGCCATTTCGCCACAATGGCTATAACTTTCTGAGACTCAAGTGTACCCCCAACATATTATACCTTTTTCTGACCGCCAGGGGACGCTCTTTCGAACTGGCTATCGAAATCGCGTTTCAATTCACAATACAAAAAGTCGACTTTTCGACTCTGACACTTTGACCCAAAACACCCCCAAAAGTTCACCCGAGACTCAAATGTCCAACTATTTATAACTTCCCCACACTCTACCCTCCAACATCACTCCCAGGCCCAAGAACCCCCAACTTCTCAAAAAAGAGTTATAACACTTTGAATTTTTCATCCGGCCGTTTCGGTGCCACACTCAAGTGCGGCACCAAAATGGCCATGCCCAAAAAATTTCTCATAGCCGTTTAACTATAAACCCCCAGGTCCCATCTTAATCCGCCCAGCCGTTCCCGAGATCTCGCACCTCCACATTTTGCCAACCTCCAATGGCACCACATTTTGCCAACATTTAAAAACGGTTAACACGGCACTTCGACATTTAGACTTCACCGAATTTCAAAATTTTTTTTTTCATTAATATCCACTAATAGTGGGGCGCGTGCCTCCCAGCGGGACCTTTCCGCTCCGACTTTTAGTTCACGAGATAGCAAAATCCATGGGGTCGTTTCGGCGCAAAGGAAAAGTCGTGGCGCCGAGTTCGTATTTTTCCTGAATGCGCCGTAAAAAGTACCCCCCAAGATGTCACGCTTCTGTCGAGCGTCCGGCCTTCGGCCGGCCGATAATAGTTTTTAAAATGGAAATTTGTCTTTTTTATAGGTATAAGAGTAATAAAATTAATTTTTAAATTTTTAATAAATTTATTGATTAATTTTAGTCAGGGCTTTTATTTCGAATTTTTTAAATTCCGCAATTTTAAGCTAAAATATCATTCTCTGGGAATTTTGGAAGGCCATAAGAGAAAAAAATGACAACATTTTGTTCTAAAAACTATAAGAAAATATAAAAAATCCTTATAATTTTTAAATCCGCATTTGTTAATTTTGTTTAGCTTAATTTGAACTTTTTATTTTTTTAATTCTTTTATCTCCATTTTTTTATAATTTTACACATTTGTTTTACTAAAAATAATGATTTAATCACTAAAAAATATGTAAATATAAAGTGGAAAAAAGGGAAAAAAATATAAAGTCACATTTTTGTTAAAAAAAAAAAAAGAATTTGTATTTTTGTAATTTAGCTTTAAATATGTAATTCCTTTATGAAATTATATTTTTTCTAATTCATTTTAATTTTTATTAATGTACCTATACGAAAAAGAATTTAAAGAAAAAATTTATTTAAAAAATCTTTAATTCGCTTTTTTTTCTTCAAATTTTTAAATTTATACTTTACTATATTTGTTGAAATTTTATCAAATTAAAAATATTTTTTGATAATTCATCATTTTTAAAAAATTTTGGTGTAATTTTATAACAGCAGTTTATGAGTCAAATCAGATTTTTCTGAGCTACGGGGGTAGGTCGGCAGATCAAGGCTGAAAATGGAAAAAGATAGGTTCATGTTACTGTTGTAGAACCCAGCAACCGTTGATTATCAAAGGCAAATAAAATACCATACCATATTTTCTTGACTATAGTTTACTATAAAAGCTTTTTTGTTTTATTTATTTTCATCACTTTTAGCAGTTTAAAAGCTGCCAATTTATTTTTAAAAATTTTTAAACTTTAATTCTAGAATTTTTCTTTATTGTTTATAATTTCAACATGCTTTCTCTTCCACCTGAAGTTCAACTTGATGTTCTAAAATGTCTTAATTTTGAGCAATTATTCTCTCTTAAACAAGCCAACTTTTATTTTCGGAACTTGATTAATAAATATGAGGGAGGATTGGCAAGAATGAAATTCTATAGACTTGTAAATTTTAAATAATTTTTTGAGTTAAAAATTGATTTTAGATCGGTCCCAACAACTCATATATTGAAGATGTAATCATTAAACTTGGACCTGTAATTTCTGAATTTGTTTTGAATGATCTGATTATGGAGAAGGTTAAATTTTATTAATAATTCTGATATAATTGCATTATTTTTTCAGTGGAAAACAGCGTTAGATAAATCTATTCCGTTGTTTTTACATAATTCTGAAGTTAATACAAACTTTGTTGTTTCTTTAGAGAAAGAAGGTATAAAAATATTGTTATATGAAATAGTAGTGGGCACTTGTAAGGAAGCGGGCCCTTATTTGTTTTTTTTGTTTCTTTTGGCATTAACCTGTTAAGATTCTATTCATAACTGGTTGAATGCTAATGGAAGGTCCATATGAAGTTCACAAGAAAGCTTGTCTTTAAAGTCGGTGGTAATATGTAGTGCCATTCTTTCCTTAGTTTTTCACTGGGGTGGGGAGAGGGGTACTTTTAATGTCCTTTTGTTTTTTCTTGGGTTTCCTTGCTTTTAATGCTGCTTTTAGCACATACTTGTTTGGGTTAGGTACCTGCGATGGAGGGGTCTGCAACCGCTCACTAACATAACGATACTCGTTAGGATCGTGGATAAAATATCAATTTATTTGTAGTGAACAGGAGCTACAAGTATTATATATATAAATTGCCAAACATCCTAAAAACTATAAAAGAAATGATTGCTGTTCGGTTTTGGTTACAACAACTTTTCAACTGTGTTTTTGAATATGCTGAGTTTCAAAATGTTATATTTAATCCGGAAATGATCAATTTATTATTTGATAACGACAAAACAATTCTTAAACAATTTCACGTTAAAGAACTCCTTATAAATCTAAATAACAATATTGAAATTGAAAATATTTTGAATTTCGCTTTAAATTATTCTACAATTTATGTACATCTTGGGATCAGATTTGATCCGGACAAAATTGAAAATTATACTAATATTTTATTCAACATTATAATAAATGAAGGCAATAAATTACCGGAAGTTTCTTTTGGTTTTTATAAGTTCCCAAGCCTTTATGATCTTCTTGTTGAAGTAAGTGTTATCTATATTTTTAGAGAATAAATCTAAATTTTAGTATATAACAACATCTAAGGATTTCTCAAAAATGGTGACTAGTACTCGCTTAGCTTATAATTCATACAGAGATTTGCCAATATCCGAGAAAGCAAAAAATATTAAAACTGGAGAAATTTTTTTTACAAAATATGCAAAATACCAAATTGTCAATATTTATAATCCAGAAGTGAAATTTTCATTTTTCAATAAGGACCAAATGTGCAGTCACAATATTTATATCACTAAAGGGGAAGATAAAAGTTGCGATAGCCTTATACGATTTTTCAAATTAGAGAACTAGGTAGCACCCCGAGCATTCGGGGGGTGGGCGTCGGGGATCGGGTTTGTCGGGATAGAGTCTTAGGGATTCGGGTCGAGGTTTTTTCTAAAATTCGTCGGGGGTTGGATCAGGGTACGTGGTCGGGGTGCTGCCCTAATTGAAACATATTTTTTGAAAAAATATTTGATTTTCATTGAATATAAATTAAAATTTGTTGCTTTATTTATTTACTTTTACATTTTCTAGCAGTTTAAATTACCTGCCGATTTATTTTTAAATTTTAATTCTAGTACTATATAAATTGTGTAAGGGATGATTTCGTACCGCCGATTCAGTATATCGGTTTTTAGGGAAAAATTTCGGTAGACTATAGCTTATTTGACTAACAGAATCGAAAAATTATAGTCGATCTCCTAGTTGAACGAAGTGCCACTCCTGAAGCCTATAATACATATTCATTTGGGCAGGGCCGTACAAAAAATCGTGGTTAAATCTGTTGGTTAAACACTCTTACTATTTTAATTACTTTCCTTAATTCGTCAATTATTCTTAAAATTGTAATAATTATTTGTATACAAATTTGGGTTCTATCCGAAAACAGTGCAGGCATCCAATTTTTCCTTTCCTCCTCGAATGGGACAGAAAAAGTTAATTTTTAGGATGTAGTCTCGTCTCGCGAGCTGAGTCGAACGTACAACTCTTTTTTCCGGAGATGCCTGTGGACCGAGATATACATAGGTCCCGAAAATTGAAAAACCATCTGTGGAGTTGGCTTAATTTTGGAGTGAAAAATTCAATTTTTTAAATATCTCTTTCGAAAGAGCTCCTCGAACTGAGATTGACACCAAAATCACTGTGATTGAATAAGTTTGGACAAAGTTTACCACCGGTATACTATAATCTAAAAATCAACCGGTATACTACAGCCTAAAAATCAACTTTTCCTTTCCCATTCGAGGAGGAAAGGAAAAATTTGATGCCGGCACTGTTTTCGGATAGAGCCCAAATTTGTATACTTGAATTGTACTCAAGAATGAAAAACCTTTCTAACTTTAATTATTTTTCACTTTCCCTTATTCCTAACAACAATCCATATTTTTTAGGATCCGCAATCACACACACACACACAAATTGTTTTAGTACCGACAATTTATTTTTTCCAAAAGCAGCTCTTCCCCTTTTTTACCTACCAGCTTTTTCCTTCCCCCAACACCACAACTATCATTCTTTTTTATCCATCCACAACCCAAACGATCGCTAACAACATTTTCCTCTTCCGCTCAGCTTTTCTATCCAATAAAAGAATTTTTAATTAAATAAATTTATAAATTAATTGAGATATTAAATGAATAATTTAATAAATATTTTATCTGTTTCCTTTACTCTTTTTGTTATTTATCAGGCTTTGAATGCTCAAAGTTTGTGAAAAATTTTTAGAAAATTAATTTTTCTAATTTCCCCATTCTTTCCCTCATATATTAGGGCAGGATCAAATTATTGCTGATCTTGGAAGGCTAATTGTTGAGAATTGCCCACCCATGCTTTGTACTGGTAAATTAAATTGAATAATAAATTGATAATAAAATAAAGGATTGGATTGCGCTGTCGTCACTGAACGAAATGGATGTCAAGTAAATTATTAGAGAGTTCCATTCCTTATTTTATATATAGAGGTTTTTAACACCAAGGATATTAATAAGTTCCCTATATATTTAATTTTGATAATATTTTTTTCGAAAATACTTTCGCATTAGATTTCAATATTTTTTATCAAGTTTGCAAATTATGAATATTTTCCCGAAGAAAATTCCAAAGAGAATTTGACTCGGCAAGTATTGTAAATATTTTTTTCTTAAATCGAGAATATCTTATTTCCTTAAATTATTAAATTAATTTCCGGATTAATTGAAATGTTATTTTTAAAATAAATTTACACTAATCTTACCGCCTTAATTTTGAGTAATTAAAACAAAAAACTTCAAAACCCCCTTAAATAAAAAATTAATTAGCTCTGTGCTTGCCCTATTGGATCTCCAGCCCGAGGTTGTGACCCAATGCCTTTTGTTCTTTGGCACGATCTGATTGTTAACGGTTGCCCTAATGTAACGGTGAACACACGTGATCCAGCGCAAAAAGTTCATCGCTGGTTTAGAAGGGTATAGTTAAATATTTAATTATACAATCGGACTTAAATTTTATCAAAATAATCATTAATTTAAGAAAAATATTTAAAAAAAATTTTTTTGGCTTTATTAAAAGGTCTGAGATCGTTTCCAAGGGGGCTTGCCAATGTACTGCCAAGCTATAACTTCGTTCAAAATTATCGAATCCGGGACGCCCTCGTATGATTGGACACGCCTTGATGATTTGACATTAAACCGGAACACCCTGGGGCCAATTCCACCAAACGATATTGAATTTTAAAGTCGCTTTGTGGAACGCAATCGCAATCGGAGTGTCAAGCGATTGCCAAATGTTGCGACATTTGATGTCAATGTCGCTTCGTGGAATAGGCCCCTGGACTGGGTAATTGTAAAAAACCCCGGATACTGAGCCGTCATTTGATAAGTTGGTTCAATACGCTCAGACGAGCTGAATCTAACAATACTAGGGCATCCGGGATTCAATAATTTTTAAATAAGTTCTTTTTTATTTTAGGTAAACCGATTCACAAATACCGATCAGTGTGAGGTATTTCACAGTAACATTATTTCATTTAAACATTTATTTTAAATTAGCCTTATATTTTCCCTTATTGTTCTGAACTTGATTTTAATTTGTGGCGTTCACCTCGTACCAAACAAGAATGTGAACTGGTTTGTATTTTTTACTCCTTTTGTTTAAAAATATTAAATTTTAAGTATTGTTATTCTTCAGAGGAACAACGAAAAAGAGGAGGATCTAATGTTGTTTAAATTTTGGATTTAATTTTTAAAAATTATATTATTGGTCCTTTTTGTTATAAAAAATAGAATGATTATTTTGTAATCTCTAATGTATTCTTTTCGGTTATAAGGTACCGTCGATAGTACGCTACCGTCCGAACTCGATTTACAACAAAGGAAATATTGAGGAATTTTGGTATATCTAGGGATCGAAAGGGTTTGAGGAGGTATCGGTGGATTTGAAGCGATAGGAAAGTAACGGAGTATATGGAGGAATAGAAGGATATCGGGGGATTTTTGATTCAACTCTAACAATAAGAATGCTTTGATTCCTTAATACTTGGAAAGCGAAAGCGCCTAGTAACCTGCCGTGAGGCTACAGGCCTATCAGGTCTAAACTTTTAACTCACTCACTAAATTTTGGTTTTAAATATGGAAAAACATTTAAAAAATTGATTCAAGCAAAAGGAAGAGATAAAGTCATAACGCCGAAGATAAAGTATAGGGAATTTTTATTAAATATTTTAAATTTGAAAAAATTAAATGAATATGTAAATATTTTCCTATTTTGGTTGTTAATTTATTGAGGAATAAAGTGTGTAACAAACCTTTTGTATAACCCCCACCCCTACGATTTTTGAATTTCACCTAATATTTTTAAAAAAATTAATTTGAAGAAAGTTCCTGAAATTAATTTGTTTAATTAAACGAACACATTTTTGAGTGTTTTTTAACTAAGAAAAGCTTCAAAAAACTCTGAAACTTTCAAAATTCTAATTAACTACATTTAATATTAAAAAAGAAGTATGAGCAGTACGAGAAAATAGGTGGCCTTATAATTTTTTGGACATTTCCCCTTCAAAAATTTTTAAAATCCTATTTTTCTTTAATTTTGTCTAATTAATTCACACAAAAAACAACAAAAATTAACTTGAAATATACTTTTGTCTATCCTCGAATATTCCTCTACAACTTCAGATAGAGATGCTCAACATCCATACTTGCCTTGCCCTCATCGATATTAGAACCAGTCACCTAACAAATTAGAAATTTTTAAAGGAATTAAATAAAAATAAGTGAAATAGAAAACCTGATATCTAATTTAAGTAAAAATAGTAATAAAAAATTGAAAAAATTTTTTAAATTTCTTGCCCGGAAATTTAGGCATAAAAAGAAAATTTAGTAATTTCTGGCTAATTCTTCAGATAGAATTTGGGAAAACCAAAAGGGGAAACCAATTCCCTAAGCGCTATACGAGAATTTTGAAACCTTAATGACCTCCTTTCAATTTCTTCGATATTCTCGACTATTTTACTTCTGAAAACTAAATCAATCAAAAATTAATTTTGAGGTAAAAATAAGAAAATTTACATCAGGGCTGGACGCAATTGAAAAAAAAATTTTCCGCAGCCGCAATTTTTATTTTAAAATCCGCAGACGCAATCCGCAAGTTAAAAAAAAACACGCAATCCGAAATTGCGTACAGCCCTGATTTACATTCTCATTTTAGTATGGAATAACTAAAAAAAATCCAAATCTTCAAAAAACTTCAGTTGAATGCCATAAATGGAAGACGAACAATTATCCTAATAGAAACTATTTTTACTAATTGATTTAGCTTTCAGAGAAAAATAGCAGAAAATAAGGAGGATTTCCCAAAATGTTAAAAATAAAAAATATTTCCAATTAACCTGCATGATAAATTCAGACTCCTTCCTTTGATTTAATTTAGCTTTCTCGTGCTCCTGTTCAACTTTATGGATAAGTTTCTCAGCCTCCCATTCACGAATAAGTGCATGACCACGAGCAATTTGATGGAAACGAACATAGCCATAACTAAAAATAACAAAGATTTTCTATAGTCTTTTGTTTTTATTGAATATTGAAAAGGATTGAGTAGAAAAACGGGAATTTTCAATTTAGGGACTCATTTTCTGGTAAATGTGGAGATTACTGGTCCCGAAAAAAATGAGAAAAAAATGCTTTTTGATATTTTTGAGGCTTGCCAGTAGGTAATCGGGTGTGCTGAGTCAGAATCTGGGCTTAGAATTTGCTTATTTCGGACCCTGGAAACGAATTCGAACAAGTCGAACCATCAGTTCTTGGGGGGAATAAATGGGGAATAAATAGGGAATAAATGAAAAGTCCCTATAAAGCTTAAAATTCCCATAACTTTCTACAAGTCCAAACTTAAAAATTAAAATATTTAGCTAATTAAACCTTGATTAACAAATTAATAAAAACACAAATTACATTATTCCAGCGCCAAGAGCAGTCCAACGAGCAAAACGAATTAACGGAGAAACCTGGATTGGTTCAGGAAGAATTATATCGGTCGGATGCGGCTTTGACATTTTTAAAAATAAATTTTATCTAAAATTTTAATTAACAAGGACACCAAAAGTTTAGATTTTCAGTCAATCTTTCTTTGTTGTCTCTCGCTTTCTTGAGTAAAAGAGACTAGAGTCTGACCTTATTTTAAGATACTATGTACAAATTCTTTTGAAATGATTCTTATGTTAATGTTGTCAGATCTGGATCCGAAAAAAGACCGGATATACGGAAATTTTCGTTTCGGATATCCGAAGATTTCCAACTATCCGATAACCTTATTATATTCATATCGAGTTAAGATGAATACAAGGATTACTAAAGGGATTAATCTAATCCCTCATGCAAAAGTTACAATCAAAGCATGCACTTATGTATCTGGCAGTAACTTTTAATGTGATCAACCGGTCAGCTTCCGCATTTTCTTTTTAAAAAACTTAGGTCTTTTACTACATGAGAAAGAGAATTTTGAAAGAACATAAAAATCACAAAATTAAAATGACAAATAAATTTCGTTCAAAACGTCTATTGTATAATTGTAGTTTTAAATAATTTTTAATTAAATAAAATATTAATAAAATGAAAAATAAATTAAAAGAAATCAAATAATCTAGACAAATTCATTTGTAATCTAAATATTGCCTTTTGAGAGCCTGGATCGGTTTGAGTCGTTTTTTCTTCTTCCAACGATTTTTGTTTGTTTAACATGCCAATTAATGAAGAAATTAACTGGAATGAAAAATTTGTTTAAATAAAGTCGAATCTGATTTCTAGACACCCTTTTAGGGCGAAAAATAGTCTTATAATGAGGGAAATGCGTAGCCAGGGGCTATAGCCCCCCCCCCTCTAAGATGGAGAAAGGGAAAAATATTGGGAGAAAGATGATAGGAAAAATAAAAAAGTTTTTCGATTACGACCTTGAGAATTTTCAAAATTTTCGCCTGCGGCGCTGCAAAAATAAAAATATGTGTACAATAAAATTTGCGTTTAAACTCCAATGTAAACGCCGAAATTGAGGCGCACGCCCCCATTTTACACCTCTGAAATAGCCCCCTTGATTACACCCTTATAATGAGGTGTACGATTTCCAATGTCCAACCCCAACATAAAAATGGTTATTTTATGAGCTTGGGTGTATCTACTAAAAGTAAAATTTAAATGATTCCTTCGTTGAAAAAAATTACTTACCCGTTCTGACCTAATCCTCTCCACCGTTTGCATTGCTCGAATTTCGTCTTTAATTATTTTTTGCAATTTAATAAATTCTGCTTCTTTCCCAGGTTGAATAATCTTAAAAATTTAAACGAAGAAATTCTTTTAGAAAAAATAAATAATTAATTAACTGTAACTGCCGTAGTTTCATCCCTCGAAGAAATTATATTTCTATATTCTAAATTAATTAGAATTAATTTAAAATATTAAACAATTATTTTTACCTTTATATGTTCTAGCACAAATATACAATAAAGTAATTAAAGTTACTAAAATTAAGCGCCGAATTAATTTTGATGAAAGCATTGGGGTTGACATCTCTAAATACTAATTATTTTGTTAAGATCTGAAACAATTTAAAAATAGGGCTATTTATTGGAGATAGAATCAACTTTCAGGTAAAAGCCAAACTGCAACTTTAATTTATTTCACCGAACTATGAAACAATTTTCAAAAAAAAGTTTAAAATATTTGCAGGGTACAGCCCAATAAGGCGCGCGGCCATAACGGCGCAAAGCCAGAACTAACTGGAAAATATCTGAACCTTATCAATTTTGGTACCAATCTCTTTAGCTCGATGAGAGGAATCGTTTAATACTAAATCTGTTAAGATTAGGTTATCTTGAAGTGAGTTATGGCTTTGCGCCGTCATGACCTCGCGCCGATTTGGTCGTGTCCAAAATTTACATAATGCCAAAAAGGCAAAAATTACAGTAATTAAATTTTAGGATTTAAAGTCCAACAAAAATATAAATTTTAATTTCCAACTTTATTTTTACAATCCAAAATCCCAATTTAGTTTATTTTTACAAAAGCATTTGTAATTCTCTTTTAAGAGGCCCTAATAAAATTTTCTATTTTCACCCTTTTCTCTTCCCCCATCCTTTTTTATATCATTTTATGTCCTCAAAGCGCGCCCATTTCTTTCAATAAAAACGTGGTCAAAAATATGTCCATCCTTGTTATTTTCACTGCTTGATACGGAAGTTTTCCCAATCCAGTCAGTGTTTGTTTGTTGGCCGCCGATGACGCGAAATACCAACGACCTTTTTTGTTTAAAATGAGTTGCTTTTTGAACTACTAGACTAAAAGGAATGGCGGTAAAAGTTAAAAAGTCGCCGATAAAAAAATAAGGAATCGTCCTATCTTACACCAACCCGTGAAAAATGAATGAATGGGGTCATAAAAAAGAGGAAAACTTTTTTGTCACTTGAGCCTTGTTATTATAAAAAGGGTTTTAAATCATTTTTTGACAATCTTCTTTGTCAACCTTTGATTAACTCCACTCGAAAATAACTTTTATACTTTTTGCCGTTTAAATCCATCTCTTTGTCTTGTCAATTCTTTTTTATTTTCATTAAAATTTCCATTCAAAGTCCGACAAGCAGGGTTGTCTGCAGGGATCCTGCCGAGAAAAAAACAAAATTCCCGATTTCGGCAAATCGGGATTCTCAACAAAAATAAATTTCACGAAATCGGGAATCAGGAATTCCCGGGCCAAAAAACGTCGGGAATTCCTGATTTCGGGGATTCGGGTCGCCAGGATCGCTGGTCTGCAATCTGAATAAAATTTTACGTATCCGCAATCTGACAATACAAAAATATCTAAATGCGAACTTTTGGATATCCTTCCCGCATGAGATAACTCTATGTTCTGTCCCTTATCTAAATTTTCAACCAAAAATCAAAAAACAATATTTAAACCAAATCAAAAAAATCTATTTAATATTACATTATCTACTCAACTCTATATAATTAATATTTTCTTCCTTTCGTGCCTGTCTAAGGGTAAGATTGATGGAGAGTAAATGACGCCAATTCAAACTGACTGTCTTGGTAAACCGTCAATAAAGATTTAAACTTTTTATTTGAATCGGGTGAGGGTGGGGTTTAAAATCTTTTTTTACAATTAGTGCAATTTTGTTAAACTTTTTTTTGGTTGTAACCTCCCCCCCCCCCCCCCAATAAATTTCAAAATTTTTTGACAATACTGAAATAGCCCCCTACCCATTTACTTATCTGCCCGCCCAAATTTTCCTCCTCCTCTCCCTTCCCTTTCCTCATTTCCATCTTCAACCTTTCCGGAGGAGGAAAAGAAGAAAAAAAGGTACTGGTCATCTGCTTTTGTTTGCAAAAATGGATGATGATGAGAAAGCCATAACGGGAAAACGACCGCCCAATCGCTTCCCAATTCCTTCATTTAAAAATTCGGTAGTGTTGTTGTCCTTCATTCATTTATTCCAATAAAAATGCCAAAAAAATAGAGCGGAACTCTAAAAATTCCTTCCATAAATGTCCACAGATGTTTCCTTTTTTTGAATTTTCTTAGTTCAAATTTTCTTTTTCTTTCAGTTTGCGCAAAGGTTCTTCTAGTAGGACATCTTTTGCTTTAGATTTTCTATCCTTTCCCAAAGCTATTTTTCTTCCCAAATATTTTTTTCGTTCATCCAGACTTTTTTTTGTTCTTTTTTTGTTGAAAAAAACATTTAAAAAAAGAACAAGGTCAACAAATTTTTTTTAAATATTTTTATTTATTTTTCAGCTTTAAAGCCTTTTAAACCCCCTAAAAATGATAGATTTAAATCCAGCTAATTGGAACAAAGAAAATATTTGTGATTTACCTCTTTCTAAGTTTATTAATCCTTCAATTAATTCTTTAATTAATGGACAATGTGAAGAATTGGATAGTAAAAAGTTTTTGAAAATTAACAAAATATCTGGCAACAATGAATATTTGGAAGAAGAAAATTTTAAAGTTAAAAGAGGACGTTTTGAAATTGAAGAGAAAATTGAAAAAAATTGTGGAGAAAATGAAAATTTTGGTGGCAAGGAAGGAGGAGAGGAGTGAGTTTTTGGTTATCTTTTTTAATTTTGGGCAAATTTTGACAGAATTTTTGGATAATCACAGGCGGGTTACTAGAGATCGGTATTTTTGAAAAGTCTGGGCCTGTTCCTGGGTTCCGGGTTTGATTTATTGACCTTGCTCGGATTCTGAGCCTGTATTTCAGGAAAAGCCAAGGCTCAGGAAGGTCAAAAAATGTCTGAGCCTGGACTCTGGGTACAGGAAAAACTCAGGCCTTGGTCCAGGTCCAGCTCGATCTCTACTGGATAATCCTTAATTTAAGATACATTTTTTTAAATTTTGCTGACCTATTTTTAGCGAATCTGTTTAGGAAATGCTTAAGCGATACCCCCTCTTTAGGATAGCCTCGTTATGAGACAACATGTTTTAACTTTAAGGGTGTCTCTCTCTCGTAAATTTAGAACTATTTAAAAATAAAGATTTAGTATTCTCAATTTTCTTAAAGCCAGCCTAAAAATGATGAAGCTGAAAGTTTGGAGAGTCTTTATTGTTGGTGGGCAGAACGCCAAAATTTTCGGGATCACAAAGGTTTTTAAAATAAATTTGGGGAATTTTATTTTTCAATTTTAGCCAAATTAGCCTCCTCAAGATGTTTATTTCCAATTACTCAAACGAAACAAAATTTAACGAAAGAAATTCAAAATTTGGAATCTTCTTCAAAAGAAGTTAAAGCACGTATTGTTTTGGGGGAATTATTTTGTTATGTTCTGTCGCCTTTTAAAAACCAAGAATATTCTGATGAGGAAGAAGAAATTGAGGGAGATGAATTACCAATACAGCAACAGAAAATCTGTTTAACTCCAAATAAAGTATATTAAATATTTTGCATGTTTAAAATTTTTTTTGGAATTTTTTGGAGGAATTGGAAGTTTTGGATTAATTTAGAATATTAATTTTTAAGAAAAGAGAAAACATTCTAAATGGAACACGCCCAAAACAAAGCGCGGCCGGAAGCCATAACTTGCTTCGGGATTTCCTAATCTCAACAAATTCTTCTCATCGAGCTGCAGAGGTTGGTACAAAAGTTGATAAGGGCCAGGAATTTTCCAGCAAGTTATGGCTTTGGGTTGTTTTGGCCGTGCATTGTTTTGGGCTGTCCCCATTTAAAATGTATTGAGAATATTTATTTTTTGTACCAATTTCCAATTAATTCCAACAAAAAAACTATTTTTCTTCCCCCAACATATAACTGTCTCTCTCTTTTTGATTAACTTTAATTCTAAAACCTATTAATTTTTGATGTAAAATTATTGTAATTTAAATTTATTTTCAGAATTTTGTAAAAATACCACATTTATGTACCGATTTTTAATTGAAATTTAGAAAATAAAATTTGAGAAAAAAATTAAAAATCGGGCAAATTAATATTTATTTATGATGACCTCAACCTTCTTTAGACTGCCATTAATTGTATTTAATATTAATTTAAAAAGTGCCTACTTAAAAATAATATTTTTTCTTTCTCTTTCTTTCACTTAAATTTATTTATTTAAATAATTCTTGATATTTTAAAATTTTCTCTTTTTTTGATTTTTCACATTTAAATTTAAAGAAATAAAATTGGAAACATTAAAAAGTCAAAGAAAAGGGTTATTGAATTTAAAATTAACAAAATATTTCCTTGCATTGGCACAAATAGTTTACCCAACGAGGATTTAGTTTCTTGGTAGTAATGATCAGATCTAGCATATCTTGGTATCATTCGACCAAGCTCGAAGAACGCTTTCGAATGATATATAAATTATATACCAAACAAAAAAAGCTCAAAATGGTCAGGGAAACTGAAAAAAGGGGGAGGGCGAATTCCAATCTATTACCAATTCATTTTTAAATAATTCTTGATATTAAAAAAAAAATTTTCTTTTTTCACTTTCAACATTTAAATAAAAGAAATGGAAACATTAAAATGTCAAAGAAAAGGGCTAAGAAGAAATTTTAGATTTTTATTAAATAAAATTTTCGATTTTCTTGAATTTTTTTGTTTGATTTTTATTTCTTTCTCCCCCTCTCTTCTATTTATTTATTGTCCTCCTTTAAAATATTTATTTATTAAATATTCTTTTTTCGATTTTAAAACATTTTTCTGAAATTTATTTGTAATAAAAATTGGTAGCGAAACGAGAAAAAAATTTTTTTCTTTTTATAAAAGAAAATGGTTTGGTTGTTAAAAAGTATTTTAATACGAAAAGATTTTAGGGGAGGAAGGGGAAAGAAAAGAGAAAAGAAATACCCCCCCCCCCCTTTAAATATAATTCTCGCGCGTTTAATTCTTTTCAATTTTTATGGTTTTTTTAATTCTCGCAATTGATCAGAAAAATAATTTTTTTTATTTTGAATTATTTTTTTTAATTTTGTGGTTAATCACGAGAGAGAGATTACATATTTAATTTAGTCAACTGATTTGTTTTTGTAAACAAAAAAATATATTTAGAGAATTGACTTGAAAAAGTCTATCCAAAAACAAAAAATTGGCAAAATTGAAGTTTAAAAATTTTGAATTTTGATGGGTAGGTGGGAGAGGAGGAGATTTTTGGGAAGCTTTTATTGAAAGGGCTAGTATGGATAATTTTAACAATATCAGAGAAAATTCTTTTTGGTATTTTCAGACTAGAGATAAGACCAGTGCTTGGAAATTTCGTATTTGCTTGTACTCGTACTTCATACCATCCCTAATTTTGGCCTCGTACTCGTATTTCGTACCTGAGTGCGAGTACAAGTACGAATTTTGGTACGAGCTTCCAAGCAATGGACCGGACTGGGAGTATCGCACGAGAATCGGTACAAGATGTCTTGAAAATCTCGTCTCAATCCTGTCTCTATTTCGGACAGCTTAACAAAGTTATTTAATCTGATTAGATCCAACTTTCAAAATTTATTTAGGATTCCTTTTCTATATCAATCTTCTTGTATCCTTTTATGTCAATCTTCTTTTCAAAATCAATTCATCTCGATTTCTCTTGTAGTTTTTTGATTTTAAATTTTCATTAATTTTTTTGATTATTTTTATTTATTTTTTAGATCAACATTCGCAACTACTTTTTAATTTAACTGTCCCCCCTTAAATACTCCCTTCAATACTTACTAACAACATTCACGCGTTCCTTTTTTCTTGAAAAAAAAATTTAATTAAATTATTACTATTTATTAGTCTTCTTCCATGGAATCGATCATTCTTTTATACTTTTTCTCGCCCCTACAATTATTATTTAATTAATATTTTTCACTAAAAATGCTCAAAAAAACAACATCTGCAACAAGTTTAAGAAATTTTTTTTAAATTTTCCTTTCAATTTTTAGGAGACGAATCTCTCCATTGCGGGGTTAAAACTATCCAATGTGTTGGTTTTAATCGCAAAAAAGTGTGGCCGGCTAAAGAGGGGACAAGCAATGCAGAATCTAAACTTAGAGATAGCCTGAGCTTGGTAAAGACTTTTTTGGGATTAATTTTTCTCGAAAGAAAATTTTTGGGGAGATTAAACTCACAAAGGAGAGGCTTTTGGATGTCCGTGAGACTTCGGGATGAAATTCGGTAAATAGGTAGATCATACCCTACTTCTATTGTGAAATTTTCTCCATTTTAGCAAAATGTAAAATATATAAGCCCTCCCCCATTTACCAAATTTCATCCCGAAGTCCCACCGACACCCAAAAGCCTCTCTTTTGTCAGGTCAACTAAAGATGCTGGTTAGCTTCCACCCGCCAAAATAACCTTTTGTTTTAATTAAAGGACAAATAGCTATATGTATCCCTCTAAAATAATTTTTAGAAAGGTTTAAAGACCGCCGATTATATTTAAAAGATGACAGGACCAAAAAATATTTTGAGGTGAATAAGTGTTCCCCTTTTCTCGTAAATAAAAATAAATATAGATAAGAATTTATGACCTTGGAAGAAAAATAAGAAAAGAGGGAAAAAGAGACAACCAAAAGCGTAAAAATAATAAAAGGATTTTTTTCTGTTGCTTTATGTCCGGTGATTTTCATTTTCAAAAATTTTTCCAAATATTTACTTAGCTTTTTTAAAAAATTTTTAAAAATAAAATAATGATTATTTATGATGAATTAAATAAAGAATTGATTGATTCTCAAGAATTTATTTTTAATGGCTCTTTGGTAGATAAATAAATATTAAATTTATTTTTGAAGAGATTTCGGTAATTCCGAGCTCGCCCCCCCCCACTTTTTCCCTTACCTAATATTGTACATAATGGTCAGATTTTCTTCTTCCTCTCCTTCCTTTATTTGCCCTGTGGCATATTCAAACAAGGCACGAGATTTCTCAAAGGGAGAGAGAGAATTAAGGGTAATTTAGGTGTATCAATTACTAGGGTTTCACCGGAACCGAAATTTTGACCGGAACCGGATCCTATTTGAGTTCCGGTTCCCGGAACCGAAATCAAAAAACACCGGAACTTTCCGGAACCGGAACTTCCGGTGAAACCCTATCAATTACCCAATTCAATCCCAACTCCGAAATTTCCTTTTAAACATTTTTCCCTTCCATTTTTAGTCATATGTGGAGCATTATTTAACATTAGAGGAATTGAGGGACATTCATCCCGATTCTTTCATTGATTTGAATGCACCTGAGAAAAGTGATGGATTGTCTAGTGAAGAGGCTAAGTAAAGATTTTTAAGAGAATTTAATTTAAATTTGAAAATTTAGGAAGCGATTAAAAGATGGAGGTGCCAATGTTTTAGCCCCGCCAAAAAGAATCTCTAATTTAAAATTATTTGCCAAACAATTCCTATATAAATTTTGGTTGCTCTTGATGGGAGCGGCACTTTGTACAATATTTACTTATGTATGTCTCTAATATTTTCTTTCATTAAAAAAGGGGAATTCTTCATTTAAGACGTCTAAATGAGGGATTAAAATTCGTAAGTGAAAGCGGAATAATCACTTCGGTAGCTCAGTTATCTGTAGGGAGTAGGGTTGGCGGTTCCTGGTAAATTTTTGGATATCCGGAACCAACGTTCGGGCTTTTCGGTTCCGCAAAATCTGACCTTCTGTAGAGCATCTAAACTTTGCTGAATTGTGTCAGCTGGTGTCAGGGCTTGCTTTTATCTTCCCCTCCTCTTTCCTAACTTTTCCCCAATTCTCAATTTTACACAATTTTCAGTTTATTCATTTATATCACGGAACAGAAGAATTACTAAATCTTTATTGTGCCTTTACTTTAATTGCTGTTGTTCTGATTATGAGTTTTCTAAGTTTTTGGCAAGAAAAGAAAGCAATGAGGGTTGTTTATGATTTTGCCCAACATATGCCTCATAATTGTTCTATTATTCGGGATTGCGAAGAAAAACAAATTCCTTCAGATGAATTGGTTGTTGGGGATATTGTTATAATTAGGTAGATGTTTAAACTTTTTACGCGTTATTATTCTTAAAATTTCAGAAAATAGGCTAGTCTAACTAACAGATCAAACTAAAAGTTACTGCCAAGTAAGCATAAAAACACGATTATGCTCACTTATCCATAAATAACTTTTTGTAGGATGATTTGATCAAATCAATCCTGCTGGATAAAATAATCGACACATCCAGAGCTTTCGATTGATATAATAATTATTTAATTTGGTTAAGAATTAAAATAGTTATGGCCCGGGAGACTTGTCTAAGCGATACCCCTTTTTAAAAAACAATTATTTATTTACTATACTTTATAGTTTTTTAGCTCTACATAAGTCTATATCTTTTAGTGAGGTCTGACTATTTTAAATATTTTATTTTCTTAAATTATTTTATTTAAATTTACAAAATTTTAAGATCTGGTCAACAAGTCCCTGCTGATATCCGGTTTGTTTTATTTTCATTTTATAATCTTATTTTTCTTTTTTTAAAGAATTTTACAATCAAACGGAGTCAAAATAGAATCATCAGCAATTAATGGAGAGCCCCAAGCCGTTGATTACACAAACGAACCGGCGGCTAAACATGTTGCTCTTTTTGATGCAAGAAATGTAATTCTTAGAGGTTGTTATTGTACGGAGGGGGAGGCTATTGGATTGGTGATTAGAACGGGGAAATATACGGTTTTTTGAAATTATTTATGAAAAAATATCTTTTTCTAGATGTTGGGTAATTTTACACATTTACAATCGACTGTTAAATTGACAGAAACTTTACTACAAAAAGAAATTGCAAAATTTGTTCAGGTTTTAATTAAAATTATTTTCTTTTACTTCACTAATTAGGGTTGTCGATTCTGGACTGAACTATTGAGGATTTTTCGGTTCGGTTTCGGATATCCGAAGAATTTCCAGGGACCACAACCCTATCACTAATAATAAGTAAATAAAGCTCATATTTCGAGTGTATTTTTTAAATTTTCGATTATTAAATTAAAATTAAGCTCATATTTTGACATAAGTTTAAACTCAAAACATTGAATCTAACCAAGAAAAATTATTGCAAGATTTTTCAAATGAAATTGAAAGTTATAAGAACACATTTCAGCATAAAATTTAATTTAACCAGAAACGTGTTAGAATAAATTAATGAAAGAAAAGTCCAAAAAAAGGAATTTTTATGTTAAATAGGAAATATTATTCACTAAAATTTAAAACTTTTTTTTCAGTTTATTTCAATTATTGCTCTTTCAATGGGGGTTATTTTCTTTTTAATTGGCTGCGTTGTTACAAGGTATTTATTGAAAAAAAATTTTTTTTTTGAAATTTTTTATTTTTAAAAAGATTTGATAATGTTCTTTACCATTTTGTTACCGGATTTCTTATTATAATGTAAATTTTAGTTTTTTTAAATATTTACACTAAATTCCCCCCAAAAGTGTAGCTAATGTGCCCCAAGGCTTGCCAGCAATGTTAATGTCTCAATTGGCAATTATAGCTAGAAGAATGGCTAAAAAGAATGTGTAAATTAATTTTAAAAAATTTAAAATATTTAAAAAGGTTTATTAAAAAATTGGATATAATTGATGAATTGGGGGCAGCAACGGTTATTGCTACAGACAAGACTGGCACATTAACACAAAATTTGATGATACTTACAGATATGTGGTTAGTGGATTTTTTATTTATTTTAGGGTAGCTCCCCGAGCCTTCGGTGTCAGACGTACCGGGGATCGGGTTTGCCGGGGAAGGCAAAAAGTTACGGGGGACGCGGAGCTACGCTAATTTATTTAGTTCCTTTTAATTTTTCAAACAATTTAAAGGTACAATCGAAGGTATTTTTCAGGTAAAATTATTTTTTAGATATTCCCCCATTAAATATTACGTGTCGGCTTAAGGAACAGACAAGTCAAGGAACGACCAACTCATGGAATATTTAAAAAATCGGAATTTTTTGAAAAATCTGAATATTTTTAAGAAATAAGAATTAAAAAATTAGAATACTTCAAAAAACAGAATTTAAAAAATTCTGATTTTTAAAATATTCCATGATTTGGTCATTCCTTGAGTTAATATGATCCTTGACTTGTCTGTTCCTTGACTTAGCCCTCACCCAAATATTTCCATTTAAGTACACGGAGAATTGAAACATACCCACATGAAAGTGCTTAAACATGCAGCTCAACGAAAAGAATTGGAAAGGCCCTTACCTGAATTATTGGCAGTTATGTGTATGTGCAATAAGGTTAGTTTTTATAGTTTTAATAAAATTAAAAAAAAATTTTTTAGGCCCATTTTGAACGTACACGACGTTCTATGCGTCGTGTATGTACACAAATGGCTTTAGAAAAAGAATTGAGAGAACAAAAAATTGTTGCTCGCCAAACTAAAACATTTCGTGTTGTGTATGTTTCTTTGAAAATAATTTTTAAAAATAAAAATTTTGAAGAGACCAAACTGGACATGAATCTGTTCGGGTACCTTCAACAAACGATCTTTGTAAAATGGAGGCAACTCTAACGGGCGAGGGAATGGAAGAGGACCCAGAAAGGTGGCCAAAGGCTCGAAAACGTACAAATGATTTGATTGGCTCGCCTTCTGAGGTAGGAGGCTTTTTGATAATTTTTCTAATCTACACATAGTTTTGAAGGTTGCGTTGCTTCGTTATGTGGAAATGGTTGCTAGTGTGGAAGGAATTCGAAATAGATATAAGGTATGGAAGGGGGAATCTTTTCCAATTAATTATTTTTCCGTTAAGTTAATGTTGGAAATTCCATTCAATTCTGTTAGGAGATGGCAATTAGTTGTGGTTAAATGTCTTGTTAGTACTTTAAGTAGCGGAGTGAGTGCTGGAACGCCTGAAAAGAGACCTCAATTCAGTCGTTTCTTGACTCCATCACCAACTACAGAACATTCGGAAACATCAGAAAATGGGGAGAATAAAAGCCAGCATTCTCCACCCTCACAAAGTGCGGAAACTGATTTTTCAGTTATGATTAAAGGAGCGCCTGAAGTGATATTGAGGTAAATGATTGGAATAAATGTTTCATAAATATTTTCGTTTGCAGCCTTTGTTCCGATGTTTTAATGGCAAACGAACTCAAACCAATTGATGAACAATTTCGACATGATTGCCAAGCTGCTTGGGATCATTTTGGTTCGGAAGGTCGTCGAGTTTTTGCTTTTGCTCATCGTCAATTTAGAGCTCCAGGGAATACAAAGTTTTCTGCACAGTCGGAGAACTATCCCAAAAATGGCCTGACATTTCTTGGAATGGCTGCAATGATGGATCCACCAAGGTTTTTATTTTGGATAAATTATATAAGGGATAAATCTTCTTTAAGAAACGAAACGGCCGCCGCAATTCAACAATGCAAAGATGCCGGCATTAAAGTTTTTATGATTACTGGCGATCATCCAAGTGCAGCTAGTGCAATTGCTTCTCAAATTGGGTTAACAACGACTAAAAATGAGGTATTTTCTTCTAAAAACTTGAAGAATTTTTCTTTAAATTTAATTTTATAGGTTAGGTCCCGAGGTAATCAACAAATAAAATTAAGTCTCGATCCGAGTCCCCAAATTGACTGGGCAATTGTTCTAGGCGAATCACTGGCTGAAATGAGCGTGGAAGAATGGGATCGATTATTAACCCACAAATATATTGTTTTTGCGAGGTTTTTTTAGAATTTTAAGTAGTTTTTAAAATTATTTTAAAAATTCAGAACAACACCTGAACAAAAACTTTTAATTGTGGAACAGTGCCAAAAGCGAGGAGAAACAGTTGCCGTCACCGGTGGAGGTGTTAATGATGCCCCAGCGCTGGCAAAGGTTCTTTCTCAAGTTTTGTGTGAATTCTAAAGAAAATTTTTAAAGGCAAATATAGGAATAGCTATGGGTGTTAATGGAAGTGATATTGCTAGAAGAGCTGCGGACATGTGGGTAAATGAATCTGTATATACTATAAATACTTATTTATCTAAATAATTATTTTTGGTGAAAAAATTAGTCAAAAATATTCTGATAAATATTTTTATGTATATAATTAAGTTTATTTTTAAGAGTTTTAACAGACGACAATTTTGCTTCGATTGTGAAGGGTATTGAAGAGGGCCGATTGTTATTTGACAATTTAAGTATAATAATTTAATTATTAATATGAAGATTCTGGGTGGATTTTACTTTTAAGATAGCCCTTTGGGGCTTATAATGATTGTTACCTTAAACTTGGGGGTATCAGCAAGGGTGGGCCGAGTCCCAAAAAATACGAGACACGAGATTCATGAGATACAAGATTCTTAGAAAAATACGAGAACGAGATACGAGATCTCTCAAGAAATACGAGATTTCACGAGATACGAGACTAAGCCCACCCCTGGTATACAGTTTCCTCACCTAGTGGCTAACAAAATTTAAAATAACGCCTTAAATTGAAGAGTATCTGGATATATAAAAATAATTTATAGGACTTTCTATTGCCTATACATTGGCTCACCTTTGGCCTGAAGTTTGTCCAATCATTTTGAACTTTACTTTGGGAATGCCTTTAGGATTAGAACCGCTGCAGGCAATAAACAATAAATGTTTTGTTTTTAGTAATTTTTTTAATTTTAAAGATTTTAAGTATTGATTTGGCTAGTGAACTTCCCCCGGCTATTTCGTTGGCTTATGAAAGTCCTGAAAGGTTCTTAAAAAAGTTTTTTTCTTTTTACATCTTTAACTTTAAACAGAGATATTATGAAAGTTCCTCCTCGCAATCGAAATACAGAATTAGTTTCGAGTAGATTATTGTTATACTCATACCTTTTCTCTGGCACTTTTATAACAATTGGGTGTGTTGCTTCTTATTTGAGTGTTTATTGGTAAATTAATTCGTGCCCGCTCAAAGGATAGATGAATCAAAGGATAGATACGGCTAAAATCGATCAAAGGATAGACGCGGCCAAAAGCTGCTAAAGGATAGATAAGGCAAAAAACGATTAAAGGATAGATGCATCAAAGGATAGATGCGCCAAAGGATAGATTAGGGTAAAATCTATTAAAGTATAGACACGTCTAAAATTGGGTAAAAAATAGATAAAGTTTGGAGGCAAGTTGAGTATCAACTGTTAAGTGCACTTTTTTGATGGTTCAAGTTCTGATTTTTCTTATGATTTCAGGTTTGTTCTGATTTTTATTTTATTCTTACAGTAAAGTGTGTTGGTCCCAGTCCCTATAGAGGTGTCCCTTCTCAAGCGCAGTGGAGTATTTATTCTTTTTCTGTCATTTCTGTGTCCACGTTATCGCTCTCTTCACTCTCTTTCTCAAACTCTCATTTGTGGTCCAGAAGGACCTTAGAAGAGAAATATGAATTTTATTGAATAATATAAAGTATAAGATAAGTGCGATAATCATGATAATAAATAATAAATACATTCAAATAATAAGAAAATGATAAGTAACGAGAGCAATATCCGATACCAGTGATGTATATTATAAGCGCTTGTATTTCCCTTTTCTATTTATTTATTATAAGATTACATGGAAGATTGCACGTGATTAAAATCCTAAAAGAGAAGTGACTGAATTCCAAGTGAATTAATTCCTACCAACTGAATCGACTATAACTGTTTATCGCTTGCTTTTATGCTAGGATAATTGATAGGCGGGGACTTTTACATTTTAGGATTTGCAATTTAAGTCTCCGCCTTACAACTTCACCCTAACAGTAGATCGTCCTCGATCTAATTTTTAAGTTTAATGGCTTCCCTTCACTCTCTCTTGTCCTATTATATGCCTTCTTTTTGTGGTTCCTTTTTTTTGGAACATCTTTTCTTGGGCATTTATTATTTTTTTTTTTTATTTTTCTTTGGATACGAGAGTGTAACATTTGGGTTATATTTTAAATCACTGAGGGGGTTGTTGGTTCAGTTTCAGTTAATCAAAGAATTTAGTGAAACCAACAACCCTTTTTAAAATTGTTATAACATAAAACATTTTTCACGAAAGGACGGGATTTGAGTGTTTCTGTTCTTTTTGCGCTACAGCTGCCTCTTCCCTATGCGTAGACCGTCCTCGGTCTGTTGTCAACTGATGTTTTGTTGTTTTCTTTTTGATGTATTGTTTTTGAATTATATTTCATGTTTGTTGCTTTTAATTTTGAAGATTCCTGTGACGATTTACGAAGTTCGGTTCTCTATTCTAGAGATCTTCCACCGAAATATAATGTTTTTTTTCTAACGATGACTATTTTTGATAATTCATTTTCTTTTAGTGTTTTGCTGTTGTTTTCAGATTTTGTTGTTTTTCATTTTTATTTTTCTTTGTGATTAGACTTCTTTAGGCTTCTTTTAGACTTCAGTTCTTTTTCTTCTTTTCATTTTTATAGGGAAATTATATCACAATTAATATTTACAATTTTTTTTAGGGGTTCGGGAAGCCATTATTTTACACCCAAAAAAAATTTTTTTTTTTTTTTTTTTTGCAGCGCACGCGCGTTTGTAGAATTTTTCTTAGTCCTACTAATTTTTCGCTCTCGTTACTCTTGGGGTATATACATTATGTGGAAAAAAATTTTAAAAATTAAAAAAATATTTTATTTATTTTCTTCAACTTTCCATTCGCTTCGGGCACTCTTCAAATTTATGTCCCAACGTGTAACAAAACTCACAAGGCCGCTTTGGACAGTTCGCTCGGATGTGAGGTTCAGTTGTTGGGCACATTGGGCACAATTCAAATTGGCATGTGACAGCGTGCTGCCCAGGCACTGTGCTCGTACATCCACGGCATATCTGAGATTGAATGGGAGTGTATTGGATTAGATGTGGGTGACTTACTACCGGTTGACCTTCCCACCTACCCTCATATATATTTTGAAAACCTCCCTGCAAATGAGATGGACCAGGGAGCTGTTGAATCGCTGGTGCCATTCCAAATTGAGGTTGGACATATTGAGGAATAAATGGTGCTGAGGTGCCAGAAGGCATTTGTGTTGGCGCATTTCCTAAGGGCACAGAAGGACCAGAGATTCCAGAAGGACCAGCCTGAAAATTGGGTGATGAGATCTGAAGGGCCTCTACCCCTTTTAGGGGAGAAGGCTGGGGTGGTACCGTTACCTCCATTCTTACCTCGTACCCTCTCATCGCAGTGTCCAGGAAATCAGCCCCTTCTGGGTGTTTTACCTCTGCATAATGGTCTTCAGCTACTGGCATCCTGCCCTGAAAATCTGTTAAAACCCCATCTACCCTCTGAGTATTTCCACTTAGCATTAATCTTACGTATTCCGGCACGACAACCACTGTTTGGCTTCTAGCTTCATGAATGAAACGCGACCAGACAGCTCCATGTTTGCACAGAATCGTGAGATCACCTATAATGAATAACCCAAACCTTGCCCTGGATAACGCAACATTTGAGCGTTGAGGATCAGTCCAAAATGTTGCCGTTTCTTCCTCAACTTTTTTGGCGCTACCAGTTCGAGTCTTTGTTGTGATAAGCAATACTATATCCGCCTCCTGACTTTGTATGCTGTCTACTGTAGAGCAGCTTACATTCCTGACTTGCCTTGCCTCCAATTGTTCTTTTATCACATCCATTTGAGCCATATAGAAGCAAATAACTAAGATTCTCTTACGCCTGGCGAGTAGTGGCTGGCTTAATATGTCGATTAAGGCCATGGCCGTTTCAGTGTGCCCAGGATTTGTTAACGAGAACGAAGTCGCGTCTTGCATGGTCATGGTGTTTTGATGTATGAGTACAATGGGACAGGTCTGAACAGGAAGGTTTATACCAATTTCATCTGTGAGTAAATTCCTTTGCTCAATTGTAAGTCCCGCACGGAATTGCTCTCCTGCTGGTCTATAGACACTGGCTTCTAGGCATCGCACAATACTGGGATGTGACCTGAAAGATACTACGAGTCTATTATTACTAATACCTGCGTAGTCTTGCACGATTCCAATTATTGAGTTCATGGCCCACTTATTCCTTACTACTTGTGGCTGACTTGGGGTATAAACCTGTA
Source organism: Meloidogyne enterolobii (assembly GCA_963681835.1). Lineage (NCBI taxonomy): Eukaryota > Metazoa > Nematoda > Chromadorea > Rhabditida > Meloidogynidae > Meloidogyne > Meloidogyne enterolobii. The sequence continues at coordinate 1,327,045 of CAVMJV010000019.1, forward strand.
ACTGCAGGTAGTCGCCAGTAAGCAAAAGTTTGCGAAGATTCCTGTACTGGCAGATTGTGGAAAGAATGGCGTTGTGCTGGCACTGTCCAACTTCATCCACCACCATATGAGTTATGGTAGGTGTTATTACAGACTTGTTCTCACGCGGGCTTGCCATGCTTGCGTCTAGAAATGACTGGAATTCTTCTGCCAAAGCCATGGTCATGAAAAACACCCTAAACTTTTTAAGCTGGCTTACCTCAAATGAGGCTGCTCGCTCTTGAGCCCTTCTTGGCGCCCTTTCCCAATCCCTTTCATATTTCTGAATCAATTTACCGCTTTTCTTCATCAACTCCTCCCGAATGTCTTCATCCTTCACTCTATGAACAACTAAATGTTCACCCACCTGTCTGATTCTTTCCATATATCGGGCCTTTCCATTAACTGAGAAGATGGCCAACATGGGAACTTGTTGGCCAGCCATTCTCATTGCCTTATCCGTGTCTTCGGCAAGTTCACAAACAGCTACATTTATAGGTGCTGTGGCCAATATGACTGCTTTCGGGTCCCGTTGGAGTGTCGCCGCTATTGCCGCCCCCGATACCCAGGTCTTACCCGTTCCTGGCGGGGCTTGATTAAATATTACTCTGGGTCGGTTATCCAGGAACATCGCAACAGTTAAGAGCTGTTGCTCATTTAATGTTTGAAGGGCCGGGTGTTCATCTACAATGCCTCCAATGTGTTGAGGTGGTGGCGGTTCCCTGCGTTCACGACCTAAGAGAGCACTTGCAATTGGGGCAATGGGATGATCAGATTGGGCAAGCGACCAGGGAAGTCCGTCCATGAGAGTCAGTTCCCTTCGGTGTAGCATTTTTGTGTTGGAAATCGGTATTATTCTAGCCTCCCATTCACTGGTTACTAAGTCATGCCAATCGTCAAACCCCCGTTCGTAATTTTTTGCGTCTTGAAAGCGGGCCGCCATAACTATTTCCATGTTATAACCATCTCGAGTTATATTTTTCCTGGCCTGTCTTATTTCGCCATATCCGCAAACTTTAGTATCATGATCAGGTCTTTTTATGTGTACGCTAGAGTCTTCTTCGTAAGTTTTCCAATAACCTTGAAGTTCTTTCAGGTCTTTTGTGTGGATAAAGAATCTCAACAATAGGGTCTTGTCAACAGTCTTCTTTTTGGCCTTGTCGTCTTCCAACCAGTACAGCATAGACGTGACTGAATGTTTGATTAACCGACGTTCTTCAACATCTCTTTGGTGTGCAACAACAGCTGACATTGCTGCTAATGTTAAACCTACCCTAGACGACGAAAAGTTTGCTCGGAGTGGATAAGAAATCTGTTCTGACAATGGCCTAGCTCCGATAATAATCCAGTTCTGGTGCGCCCATACTTCATCACCGACACGGAATGGAGTTTTCTCAGGTAGAATATATGAGGAACCCATTCTCCATATCTGTGGGGAATTAATTGCACACAAATTTACCTCGATGAAGTGACCGGTTCGTAGGTCTTCATGGTGAATATTTGTGAGTTGTCTGGAATTAATTACCTGGCTACGAAGCATATCTGGTGCCATTAGCTCCGCCGATTTAAATGTACCCCTTGCTCTGTTAATGTTCACAGAAACTACTAAGGCTGGTAGCCAAGTTGGGGCTTCTCTAACTAATTCAACTGTTGCCGACGTCGCGGTGGCCTGGTAGTTTATTGTACCTGAAAATAACCACGGGGGATAACGCCCTTGGGCCGCTGGATCATTCGGTCCATTTGCCGCGAATTTACCTAACACTTCATACCCCTCTCTGTCCTCCCATTCACCTACCTCAACAAGATCCCCCAACTGTAATTTTCGGTGTTCCCCTTCCACCAAGTTCTCCGGTATTTTAGTAAAGAATGGCCCTTTTCCTGATATTCTCGCACCAATCAACTCTCCATCTTTGGCTCTTGCGATCATGTACCTTAATGGACCTTTACCTAATACAGCTTCATCATCACGAGCCGGTTCTGGTGTTGACGAAGTGATTCTTGCCTCATCTGGGAGGTCTTCAGGATTTATTCGCTCCGACTGCTGAGAGCTCGTAGGCTGGTCCCAACCACTATCTTTATTAGCCCATTCTGAGACCCCTGAAGATTCCCCTTCACGACCCGACGACTGTAAAATATTTTTCATTTTTGTGCCAGAAGGCACTTCATACTCGACACTTTTGTTCATGCCAGAAGGCACTTCAATTTCGCTCGTCTCTGTGTCAGATGACACCGACTCTATGTCCATATCCTCATACTCTGGGAGTTCCACCTGACTTAACCTTGCTCGGATTTTCATTAATATTTTACCCATTTTATTTGTTCCGAATTTCTCCGATTCAGGCGTGAACTGCTCCAGAATAGGATCACTCATACCATACCCAACTCCCCACTCACTATCTCTTGGATTGGCCTCTAATATCCACCCTTAACCTGTACTCAAGAGGAGACGCTTTAGTTCCGCATTCTGGTTATACTTTTCGAACGCTATCTCCTCAATAAGCGTCTCTTTTACCTTGGACCACTCTTTCTGTATTTTCAAATCCCCCACTACTTCTTTGCCAATCCATTTATAATTCCGTGGATGAACTTTCTTTTTTATGCCAGAAGGCATTTTATTGTTACACCCCCCACCCAAATGTTTTAACGACTTTACCTTGTTAGCATTCACCATATCCCCGAAGAAGTTAGCTTTTTCCCACACATACGCCTGCTCTACACAATCAAAGGATAAGTTTTTCCATACCAGTGGAGCATAGAAAAAGTTTGACAACGGGTGGAGCTGCCCTAAGAAAGGATAGGCTTTACCTCCCATTTTCAACGTAACCACTGGAAGCTCGTTCTTCCACTCACTCTCATTATTATGCCAGAAGGCATTTAATTCATGATTATTTGAAGACATTTTTTTTTTAATAAAGAATTAATAATAGATTTTTTTTATTATTATATCTCAAACTTGGGTAATTAAACCATCCGGTGCTACCAGTAAAGTAGCACGATGGAGATGTAAGGAAGAGAAAGAGAGAGAAAAGATCCAGCTGGCTAGCATTTAAAACGCTGACTGCGGGGGTTTAAGATCTTATAAAAGAGAAGGTGAAAGCAGCGTCCCGGTAGCTCAGTTGGTAGAGCACCTGTACGTGGTGAGCGAAAGCGCCTAGCAATAACTGCCAGGAGGTCGCAGGATCGAAGCCTGCCCGGGATTAAACTTTTACCTCGCTCTTACTGGTGCTCCCAGGCGGCAACCCCACTTGCTTCCAGCTGGATCGCCGGTTGATCGGTCTGGGCGCAAAGACCGAGGGACCGGTCTAGTGTAGGGATGGAGATGTAAGGAAGAGAAAGAGAGAGAAAAGATCCAGCTGGCTAGCATTTAAAACGCTGACTGCGGGGGTTTAAGATCTTATAAAAGAGAAGGTGAAAGCAGCGTCCCGGTAGCTCAGTTGGTAGAGCACCTGTACGTGGTGAGCGAAAGCGCCTAGCAATAACTGCCAGGAGGTCGCAGGATCGAAGCCTGCCCGGGATTAAACTTTTACCTCGCTCTTACTTTACTTTAGTATATTCGCGGAAAAAAGTTTTTGCCGCTGCGGAGCAAGCCGGGAATGTCGAGCGGAACGACGGCCGCCGCTTTGCTACGGCCGCCGCTTCGCTACGCACGACCGCAGCGAAGCACGGCCACCGTGTAGCGAAGACCATGCCCGGCCTACCCTCCGTAGCAGTACAAAAACAGTTTTTCCAGCGAAGATTCTGTTGGTTAAATATTTTTGTCCAGACTCAACCGACCTATTCCGCTGTCTATCCTTTGATCGCTTTTGACCGTATCTATCCTTTAGCGAATCTATCCTTTGATGCATCTATCCTTTGATAGTTTTTGGGCGTATCTATCCTTTAGGGCATCTATCCTTTAATTTATCTATCCTTTGTAGGGGAGCCAATTAATTATAGAGAGTAGGGTTGTACCCCGAATCCTGAGGGCACGTTTTTCGGGGAGTGTTGGAGTATGACTGACAATAAATTGTGAGTGTTATTCTGTCGTCATCCTCCAACGCTCCCCGAAAAACGTGCCCTCGAGATTCGGGTTACAACCCTAATAGAGAGTCTTAGTTTAAAATTTCTTTTTAAAGGTACAACAAAATATCGCCTCTCAACTTGCTGTATGTATCAGTTTAAGATTAGAGTGCGGCACTGAGTAAAATCCCGTCCCAATTTTGTCTCGTTCAATTTTTGTAAAAAATCCCCCTTTACAGCCCCAAACTTAACAATTTTGCCGCTCTCTATTTGAATTATCTTTTTTTTTTTATTTTTATATTCAGTTACACTTCAGAACGTTATTGGCATTATGAATCGGCCAACCTAACAATAATTGGTCCAAATTCTAAAGAAATATCATTCGATAATTTAGAACAAATTAGAATTAGGAGACAGGCCGCAGGTTTATTGAACTTGTTGTTAAATTTTTATTTTTTTTAAATTCTTTCTAGCTGCATGGCAAATTACGTTGGTTATGGTTAGTTTATATTTGGTGTTGATGGGGAGGCATTTCCCTCTGAAATTTTTTTCATTTTTCTTTTTACATTTTTTGTGTATTCCTCTGGAAAGAGATTCGCGATATACATCCAAAAAGTTAAAGAAAACTTTTGAGCCACAAGTAGAAAGTCAGGAAAGGATTAGGGTTTAAGAAAGAAATTATGAAAACATCCGTACCAGACTGTCTTCCGCCTTCCGCAGAATTCCCTTTTTTACCCTCCGCTTTCCGTTTTTAATGCATGAGGGCCCATCTCTGATCTATACTGTACATTTAAATAAAATTTTTAATAAATTTTCCAGTCTCAAGTATTCCATCTTTACATGTGCACAACTAGAAGAATTTCCATTTTTCAACATGGCATTACCAATTTAGTCAGCATTTTTGCAGTCATTATAGAAATATTATTGCTCAATTTATTTGTATACACGGTAAATAATTATAAATGTGGAAGGGGAGGGGAGGAATACAAAATCCAAAAAAAGAATAGAAAATTTTGAACAGAAATATAACAGAGAAAGAAAAATCCAAAAGTTGCTTCCTTGTAGACGAATTATTAAAATAAAACCAAAAAAATTATCCACTATTTTAGCCAGCATTTCAATATTTAATGGATATACAATCCCCACCTTTATTTGTATGGCTGTTTGCACCAATTGTTGGTCTCTACCTTCTAGTTTTTAATGAAACGCGGAAATATTTTATCAGGAATCATCCAAGAAATAGAATTGTTAATTTACTCAAATTTTAGAAAAAAAAACTAATAATTTTTGTTCATTTTGAATAAAATTTTGCATTTTTATTTAATTGTTTTGAAATTACCATATTTATCATTTTACTGGACAGAAGCAGTATGTCAGAAATTATAAAGAAAATCGAATTCAAAAAAATCGCTGCATTTTTGTTTTGGCGTTATGTATCAAAAATCGATATTTTTTGTCAACAAATTTGGGTGGGAGGCGAGACACAATCCGACCAAAAGACAATCCGGACATTTTTTAGAGTAAACACACCGTCCAACTTTTACAGATAATCCGGTAATCCGACTTGCATATGTCGATACATATTATGATTTATCCCTACGAATATTGATTGGGTCTTGGCTAGGAATTTACTCCTAGGCCTAAAATTGTACTTTAAATGCTGCTTGCTCATTCTTAGCGAAATGGTCAGTGACATTTTCACGATGGGTCCTTACATTTTCCTCTTCTAGCAGTACACCCCCCCCCCCGTTTTATGAACTCTAATCGATAATTGACATTATGAAAATTGGACATTATTAAAACTGACCGTTTTGCCACTTTTTTCCTTCAACGCGAATTAGAAATTTTGTGTAGACAAGTTATCGCGCTCAAATAAATGCACGCTCTCTCTGTTGTTTATCTTCCACATTTTGCGTTTCTTTTCCTCTTAAAATATTCTACAGCATACTAAATATGCACTTTTGTTGAAAAACCGAGAAGGGATTACCGGTTTTGAAGGCCGATCCTGGGTAAAAAATCGATTCCCTATGTGAATCCACGATTCAGAAGACGTTATATTTATAACAAAAAATTAACTCCAACACTACTAGTACCTTTTCTCTAACACTAAATAACAACCAACTATTGCAAGTTGGCGGGGCCTGCCTATTTTTAATGGATCACGTGCAAGTTACACTTACGAATTACAAAATGTCCAATTTACATAATGCCCAGATACATATTGCTGATTTTGGGATATCGAACACTGAAACCTGATATAGTCCCAGAACTTTAATGGCGCCTCCAACTCGCAACCCCCTTAGTTTAAATAATGTCTTCATCCTCTCCTCATTTTTTTAACTTTAATTTATTCCTGGGTTTCAGTGGCTATTTTTGTTTCTGTAAGATTGTTTGGGGTCGGGGCTTAAATTGGCTTGGGACCACTGTTAGCTTGTTGCTACCTTTTTCGGTCTGTTATACAAAAACTTTTAAATTCGAAAAACTTTAACAAACCGAAAAAAAGAAACAAAATTTACCATAAAATCGAGAATGTAATGGCTGTGAAAAAGTTTAGGGGACAAATACCATTCCCTGCATTTCGGGTATAAATTTACCGGAAATATACGGTATCTTATCATTTCCACACTGCCATTTCTAAATTGGGCATTTTGTCCTTCTGACATTTTGAACATGTTTTTTATTTTCAAAGACTATTTGCTTTCGCATTTTTCTACGCCCACTACTCTACTTTCCTTATTCTCTACACACATTTTGTGGCTTGTCTTCTTTCATTCCGATTCTTTCCATTATTTTCCTTCTATCCTTTCTTATTTATTCCCTTAACTCAAGCCAAGCCAACAACAACCCAGCATCTGCCGCCTAAAAGCACCGATATTTTTCTTCACCATATATTGTTTTTTTTTATTTTAGTGATACAAAAGTTAAAAAAAAAGTTTAAAAAACTTTCAAAAAATTTAAAATGTCTACTGCTGCAGCAAATTCTCCGACCACTACTCCGACTCAGCAAAATGCTAAAAAGGGAATTTCCAAGAAGGCGCAAAAGCCGAAGTCTCCTAAGGCATCGAAGAAACCAAAGTCGCCAAGCGATCATCCTCCATACAAATCTGTGAGGATTTCTTTCAAATTCTCGCAAAAATAATTAATTTAATTTCTAGATGATCAAAAAGGCATTGGATGAATTGAAGGAAAAGAAAGGGGCTAGCCGTCTTGCAATCCTGAAGTTCATTATGTCGCATTACAAGCTTGGAGAGAACCCGGCAAAGGTAAACGACTTTCTTTTAGAATTTCAAGTTTAACACAACTTTTGTAGATCAACGCTCATCTGAAGCAGGCTTTGAAAAGGGGTGTTCAGACTGGCTCTCTTAAGCAGACGAAGGGTATTGGTGCAGCTGGATCTTTTATTCTTGGAGAAGGAAAGGCAATCAAAATTGTCTCGAAATCGGTTTCGCCAAAGAAGGCTAAAGCAAAGACTGCCGGAGTGAAGAAGCCAGCTGTTAAGAAAGCAACACCAAAGAAGAAGGTTTCAGGAAAGAAGGCTGCCCCCGCAAAAGCAAGTCCTGCTGCTGCAAAGCCTGCTGCCGCTCCGACTCCTGCGGTTGTTGCGCCTACATCACCAGCAGCTAAGAAGACGGTCAAGCCTAAGGCAAAATCGGCAAAGAAGGGAAAATCTCCGAAGAAGTCTGTCGCAAAGAAGTCTCCAATTAAGAAGGCAAATTTTTTTCATTTTATTAATTAATATTCCCTAATTATTTTTGTAGGCATCTGCAAAGAAACCAAAGTCTGCAAAGAAGCCAAAAGCGGCCGGAGGGAAGAAGCCAGCTGCTGCAAAGGCAAAAGGAGGGAAGCCTGCTGCCGCGCCTCCAGCTACGAGCGCTTAGAAGGATGGATTTTGAACGATGCCAGACTTTCTTGGCCTTTTAAAAAAATTTTAAATCCCCCAATTGGATCTCTCCCATCATTTTATACTAAAACATCCATTTGATCGCTGTAGTGCACCCAATTTAAAATTTTTTCATTTCATTACCATATTCTGAAAAAACACCTCTTTGATTATTTAAATTTTGTGTTTGTGGTTTAAGTGAGGAAAAAATGTTCGGAATGGTTAAAAATTATAAAATTATTAAATACTCACTTAAACTATTAACTTGAAAAAGCTTTGTAACTAAATAAAGGTGAAAAGGATTTTTTGTTATCGGGAAATTGACTTTTAAATATTTAAATTTAAAAATTAGTAACAAAGCAAAAAATATCGCAACTTCTCTTTATGTTAAAAACAAATTTGAAAACATCAAGTCTGCCTTGTATTTATATTTAATTTTTGATTAACTTGATTAAAATAATTGATGAAAGAGAAAAGACTGAAGACTTGATGTTATATTGAGAACAATTTAACAAATATTTTGATAAAACAATTGACAAATTGATTTTTAATTATTTAAAGAATTTAAATTAAACATAAGGAAAATACGGTGATATATACCTAGTGTTATGTATCGACTTGCGGTGTGTCCGATACTAACAGAAAGACTAACCAAAGACTAACTATCAAAGGTTTATCACAAAGGTATCAATACAATAGAAATGACGAGACTATGCGCTGGAGTAGAATGTAGCTTGACTACGGACTAAGACTGACTATAGACTGACTCAAGACTCACAAAAGACTAACACTAACTAACTCACGCCTACTAAAAGGCTTCGCCTTTTATACTAAGCCGCCACCCTAACACCTAGTTAGGTTTGGGTCCTTTTTAAGAAATTTTTGGCTTGTTTCCAACTTAATTTCACACCCGTATTTCCCTTAAGTGAGAGGTTTTGAATGATTTTTGAGGGCATGCATGAATACCATTTTTAAATCATGAAGGTAATAAAAGGAAAAAGGGTGGACCCAAACCATAAAATCTCCAAAATTCTCTAATCTTCTTTTGCTTTTGGAACATCTAAACGTTTTATATTTTCTGCTTCAATTGATATTTTAGTAATTTCTGGTGTTGTCGTTGTCTCCGGCAAAGATTTAAAATGTTCCAGATTCCCTAGGAATAATTCAGCTGCTTCTTTATCTACAATTTCACATCCGAAAATTGGAATCAGGAGGAATTCCTTTTTTGGCCTAAAATAAAAATATCTTTAGTGAATTACAGTGTCTTTCATCCCCTTTAATTTTTACTAGTCATCTTTGGCATATATAGGCTTGTTTAGGGTTGGTACTTACGAAAACTAGGCTGAACTTTCTACTAACTTATTGATATCCTGTTTTGCTCTGTTACAATAAATTGGTCCTTGTTGTTCCCATACATTTTTAATATTTTTTGAATGTCTGCCGGACAATGAGAGGACTTATTGGGGAATAAGTCCTCTCAACTTATTGGGGAAAGTCCCCCAACATTTTTAAAAACATTTTAGAATAACCTAAAAGTCCATATCAATTTAGCATAACCCGCCACTCCAGTAGAATTACTGTCTGTTAAATCCTTCATATCCCCCAAACGAGCAAATTCATTTTGGCGAAATCCAAATTTCGAAAAATGTCCAATTCTGTAAATTGTTTTAGATTCTTTATCAACAGAGATTACACCAACAATTCGAGTTAATTCTCTATAAAAACAAAAAAGGGGGTTTATTTAAAATCTCAATAACCTTTTAACCAAAAAATTCACTAAAGTAGCAAACATTGCCAGTCCTAATTGGGGAGAAATTACAAGTAAATCGACTAATCCTGTAGCTGATAATTGTTGAAAAATTGAGTAAAATAAAAGAATATATGAGCCAAAAAACATTAAAGAATTTAAACGAAGAGTTATAAATAATCTAAAAAGTTAATTTTGTGGGAATTATAAATGAGAAAGACAAACCTTAAAAGGCCTTTTCGATTCCTGTAAACTGGAATCCTAAAAATTAAATTATTTTCTCTGGAGAAAAAATAAGTGTTAACAAGTTTAAATACGAGGGGGATGATTAACTGACCGGATTAAATGAAACTCCCTCGTTTCAAGTCGAGATTGGGGTATATGAGAAATTAATAACTGACCGGATTAAATAAACAGAGAAAGTAGGGAAGATAATGTTTCTGGTATTTAACCCTTGCAAATTAGTGGAGGGGGGGGGGGATAAAATAGCCCTAAACTCGAATATTTTGTATGGGCCATCTTAATTTTGTTAGGTTCTTTGTTTGCCACCCTTACGTGCTCTAGACTTTGCTTTCTCCCATAATAAATCAAATCCTCCGCCTAAAAATCCCCCAAAAACAACAAAATTCCCAACCAACCAAGCATTTTCACGTTCAGCCTTCTCTTTCAACCTTAATTCTTCTTCTGACCATTCTTCTTTTATATTGGAAGCATTCAAAAGTAAATCAAGAGCACTAGGTCGTTTCTGAATAATTTTATTGGAAGTATTTGGATCAGATTCAGAATCGGATGTTTTTACTGCCAATTGGGAATAATTTAAACGAACACAAAAAAGACGTTCTCTTCCATAAAGTAAAGATTTACAAAAATGGAGGCGAGAACTAAATTAATTTTTTTAATTTATAAAAATAATAAACAACCTTAAAGTACAACATTGAAGTCTGAACATTTAAAGAAAACTAAAAATAATAAAACAAAAATTATCCTTAACTCAAAAAATATTTAAAAAACAACTATAATTATTTCAATATATTAGACAAGATTTAGAAAAAAAGTTTATTTGAATATCAAGCAAATATCACTAAAATAAACATAAAGGGTTACATCAGGGTTTGGATCGAGAAAATGTTAAGTGTAAGTAGAAAAAGTTAATTTGGAAGTATATTGGGGGAAAATTTCAAAATATAAGTACGCTACAAAAAAATTTTTCAAACACCTTTTTGGCACCGAAAACGCTAAAAAGTCTAAAATTTTTTGCGCCGCATACGAAAATTTTGAGAATTTTAAGGTTAAATTTAATTTTTTAATCAAAAAGTCTATTCGTAAGTACGTACTTAAAACAGAGGTGGGTCGGAAATGACAAAGAAGTTGGATCGTCGGAAATTCTAAAAAAGAACTTTCGGAAATGGCTCAAAAGTCGAAACTCGGAAATCAGAATTTTTTCGGAAATCGGAAGGAAAAAACGTCGGAAATCGTGATTACGACCCACCTCTGCTTATAAATAAGTACATTTTTAAATTTGGAAGTACAAGGATCAATTTGTAAGTTCTGTACTTCCAAAATAAGCACGAATCCAAACCCTGGGTTACATAAAAATTTTAAATTCGAATCTTTGTTAAGTGAAAAGTTAGAAAAAAATTTGGGAAAAAAATTATTAGAGATCGATAAATAATTGAAAAAGTTAAATTACTGAATAATTTGATAAACTTTTACGGCTTGTCTTCATTAAATACTGCCAACAATTGATTAAATAATGTGTATCTAATCGAGCATATTCGACCATGTCTCGACTTAAAGGACTGAAAAAAGAAAATAAAATTAATTAAAACAAAGAATTAACCGTCTCATCCAATCAGCAGTTTGATATCGCTTATCCAATTTAATACCGCAAGCAATATAAACAAGTTGTTGCAGATTACAACGAGAGGTGCTGGTATCAAAAACATTCTTAATTTTAATGTCGAAAACTGTTCTTAACCATTTTGCATCATCACTGCCGTGGACAATCTAAATTTAGTTGGATCAAAATTTTAAATAAAACTTTAGGGGATCTTATCCAAAATCAAGTTATCACACAATAAAGGGGGTATAGTTTATAATCCGATTAAGAAAAGTATCTCAAATTGTGTTGGTTATATGCCACTTAAACTAAATTATGGTACTATCGCATTATACGCTACAAGCCCACAAAAGTTTCTTATCCTCTCTCTCTCTTCTCATAAAGATTGGAAATGTTCAAGGATAAAAAATAGCCATGATTAATTTAAAATAAGGCAGTCAATATTAGAAAAGTGCCATTTTTTATTTAAGTTTCAAAGTTTTTTTCAGCTCAATGAAACTAAGGAATGTTTACATTTAAGTATATTTTATTTTTGTTAATTAACATTTTTTATTCTTTATGAGAAGAAAAAAAGGAGAAACTTCTGCGGACAAACATTTGCGAACAAGTAGCGGTATAATATATTTAGATTGTTTTAAATTCTAAAAAAACCTTAATAATCTGCGGATTTTCAAAAGCTTGTTTGAGATAATTAGTAACGGCGCTTTTCATTCCATTTGCCAACGTGTCAATTACAAAATCCTTATTCTGTGTAGAGATTTGCAGTAAACACACTTTACTATTCGTGCCGTGACGGAAAGGAACTGTCCTTTCCAAATCGAAAGCAAACACTTGCTCACATTCTAAATCTTTTGCCAACTGAATAACATAATGAGGATATTCCATAAACCAGAATGGAGTTCTATCTAAAGAAAGACCAACTGGAAGTGGATCCTGAAATAGATAAAAGTTAAAATTGTTTATATCTTAAAAGGTACTTGTGAGTTATATCATACCGGTTCTTGCGGACATATTTATGCAGACTCACTCATATTTACAGAATGGGCAGACATCTTTCATCATCTTCACTATATTTTTCAATGGCATTATTTAATGAGGTATTAATAAAGAAAAGATTATTTTTTCTCTCCAATGTCACCAAATAGTCTGTATTATGAGTGAGTCCGCATAAATATGTCCGCAAGACCCGGTATGAGATAACTCACTACAGGCCCGTAGCCAGGATTTTCTTCCTGGGGGTGGAGGGACAAGGGGGAGAAATTTTGATTTTTAGCACCGCATACGAGAATGTTGATAATTCTAGAAAGCCGTAGGCCAAAAAATTCACTTTTTTGCAATCCCTTCCACAAATTTTTCCCTTTTCCCCATTTCGGGTGGGGGAATCCCCCCCCCCCCCCGGGCTACGGGCCTGACTCACAAATACCACTTAAAATTTACTAACCGGCATTTGAGTGGTTAATGAATTATATTGAGTACTCTTCTTCCGTTTTCTTGGTTTTTGTTTAGATGTACTCGTTACTTCTTGCTCAAGAATCTTTTTCTTCTCTTCCTCAGCTTTACTAATTTCATCATCAATTTGAGTACAAATATCATCATATAATTGGAAAAGGGGAAGTAGGAATTAGGGAAGTAGGAATAAAAACATACTATTCGACCAGAAACAGGACCGCAAGCCATTTGAAATTGACCTCCAGTAATATTTCCATCTTTTGCACGAAGTGCCAATTTTCCACAACTAAAAAATAAAATAGTAAAAAAGGTACTTTTCCGTTATATGACCGCAAACTGAGTGTCAACAAAATTTGATCAGTTAACTTTTTAATGCTTGATCCTTTATATGTCTGATCGCCCATTAAAAAGTTATAACTCGATAAATGTGAAAACGTCAAATAACCTAACTTATCGGGTTATAACTTTTTCATGATTGATCATATCTTTATATCCTATTAGAAAAAATATAAAGGTAATTCATTTGGATTGGATCGAGCATTAAAATAGTTAAAGCCGATCAAAATCGGTTGGCACTCAGTTTGCGGTCGAATAACTGAGAAGTACCGTGAAAAAAATAAAAAAATGTAGTAAACTAACATTTTAATCAATCTGTTAAACCTTTCTTTCCCAATATATTCAGGTGGAATTTTTTCAAGTTGTTTAATCAAATCACTTGACGAAAAAACCACATCAGACATTATAAAGAAAAATTTTCTATTTAAATTATGAAATAAAAAAAGGTAAAAACTAGAAAAGTATAGAAGATTCAATTAAAAATGAAAAGAATAAAATACTGATTAAAATATTGAAAATTATTTTCATCAAATTTAAAACTTCAAAAGGAATTTTAATTTTTAACTGTCTTATAATTATTTCAATAAACACATTTAAATGTCGTCAACATTTGAAAGCATCACTTTTCCTTTCTCATCAGGTTTGAACGGAGGAGTTCCCATATACGGACAATTAGAACATCGAAAAGCATCGCCCAAATAACACTAAAATTAAATAAAATATAAAATTTATTGTAAGGAAGAAAGCTAACCCGTAGCAATTAAAAAGCTTACAAGGAACACTATCGAACTGTCAGTAAAAATTTTTGAATAAAAATTATATGTACCAACGTTTAAAGCATGGTCGATAACCTATTGCCTAAATTTTTGGCACCTCCATTCCGAAGACCTTTGGAAAGATATACACGATGGCATAAATTAAATTGAAAAATTTTTCCAGAAAGTTCGATTGTGTTCCTTGTTAGGAGGGGGTTTAAGATAAAAAGAGAAAATGGCAGTAGTCTAGCAATAAGGTCAAATAGCCCTAATTTTATCGTGAATTCCCAAAATAAAATTATCTTTAAAAAATACATTTCCACAAGCAGATTTGAGCTGTGGCGCTTCCACCTTTTCATCTTCAACATCTTCTAATTCAGCCAAACCACAGGTACAATTTTTGCAAGCCCGTTTCTTCTTTTGTTCACCACCTTCCTTGGGAGGTCCACAACCTAATAAGATGTTCAATTTAAAAAATAAAAGAAAATAAACCACTTTTTTGTTCTGGTCTTTCCAAATCTTTCGGTTCCAACAAAGCATCCTCATCAATCAGATCATCATCGCCAACAGCATTTTTCGCACTAATTTGCTCCGAAGTGGAATCAGGAGTAGGCAAAGAAGATGACATCTTAATGAATTTATTTAATACTAAAAAAGGTATAAAATTTTGACAAAAAATTTAAAAATATATAAATGCTCACAGACATTCTACTAAAATATTAAAAAAAATTTTTTTGCTTAAATATTTATTTACATCGTTGTAATATACTGGAAATCAGAACAAATAAAATGTACACAAAACAAATCACAAAAAAGGGAAGGGAGGTTATTTAAAATTAAAGAGGGTATTTGTTAATAAATATATGTAGATTAACGGTTGAATGTTTTAAAAGAGAAACAAAAAAAATTTTTTTAATCCTTTCCAATCCTTTATGTATTGCTTAAATATTAGACTAATTCTCACATGCTCACTTCTTGTTTGTTTAAAAAATACCAATTAGGCAACGATTCCGTGTAGAGCTGAAAAATAAGAAAATTAGGCTAAAATTAATTAAAAAATCCGGTACTTATCGGTTATACGCCCACAAACTGATGGCTAGCCGAATTTGAGCGGCTTTAACTTTTTGATGATTGATTCAGTTTAATAAATCTTATATCATTCGAAAGCCTTTGATAAGAGGAATTTTTTCCAACTAAAAAAATCAAATCTGATCACTCGTTAAAATGTTATAACCCTATAAATGTAAAAACATGAAATAACTGGACTTATCTTGTTATAACTTTTAAATGGTTGATCAGACTTTATCTATCCTTTGGAAAAACGGTACTGCTTATCGGGTGCTTTTGAACGATACAAGAATTACTTAAATCGCATCAATCAAAAAGTAAAAAGCCGGTCAAATCGGCTAGCTCTCAATTTGAGGGCGTATAACCGATAAGTACCAAAAATCCTAACCATCAACCAAAGGTCTATTAACACTCTTCTCATCTTTATTTTTTGCTTCCTTATTTTTATTATCCAAATCCTCAGTCCCATTTACATTATATTCTTTCTCCGCCCCAGCATCATCCAAAACTTCTTGTTGTTTATCGAGATTGGCTGCTGCATGCAAAAGCTCTTTATGATTTGATAATTTATCACGCTTTTCTTCTTGTTCTGCCAAGTGGACACGGCCACCGGGTTGCCGTTTTGGAAAATCTCCGTTCTGCTTTTCGTTTGTGCCATCATCTTTTGCATCAATTTCCCCAACTTTGTCTGGAGCTACAATTTGCTCACGCTGGGATCCTAAATAAAGTTTAAAGTATATTTAGAGTTTTTGGGTCATAAAGAGTAGAATCGCCTCATTCTAGACAATCTAAACTTCCGAAGTTTAGAACTTAAAAATTCGAGTCGTGATTTCAAAAAATATTTTCATACCTTTTTCACCAGCTTTTAAAGTAATGTTCTTAGGAGGGTTGTCCGTCTCGACAACTCCAATAGGATTGTTCTGAATATTCGAATCAGGCAAAACTGTCTTTCCAGAAGGCAAAACAGCGTCAGATTTTTTCAATTCTAATTGACTACGCAACCTAAATTTGAAAAACTCTCTATTAAAAAGAACATGATTAAAATCAACTGTGTGACTGTCGATGTCAGCTCCGCAATTTTAGAAGCTTGTTCACTATTCTCGGACTCTTTTGCTTTCTTTTGTAAAAAATTATTTAAATTAAAAATTTCAAATTCTTACCAATGCAGAATTGGATACTTCCAATTTACTTTTCAATTCTTTTAAAGTATTCTCACAATCGGCTTTATTCGTCTCGACTCTACCCAAAGATGTACTTTTATCATATAAATCTTTCTTGCATACTAAAAATTTTAAAAATTTAACAGATAAATCCTAACATTAATTGGGTAATTTTGAAGTCCCCCCCCCCATCTTTTTTCTTTCCCAAGGCATTAAAAATGGTCAGTCTTTACGTTAATGTAGAACACATCGAGCTGTTCAACATTCGCAAACTCAGATAGGTCTACTTATAGTTAATGTCATAGCTTTGTCACATCTTATCCAGGCACATTGATTTTGGTGTCATTCGACACAGCTCGATGTGTTTTACATTTTTTGTAAAGAGACCATTTTTGATACTTTGAGAAAGAATAAAGAAAGGGGGGGGGGGGGTATGAACTCCAAAATTACCCAAAATTAAAATAAACCTTGAAGTTTGGCATCCAATTCATCTTTGCTAGACTTGCATTCAGACTCTGATTTTGTCAATTCCTCAACTTTAACATTTGCATCTTAAGAAAAAACAAACAAAATTTAAAAAATTAATAAAAAACCAACCAAGTAAATCATTTTTTAGGCCCAAATGTTTAGAATTTAAATTTTCAAAATCAGCACGGAAAGATTGCAATTCACTGCTAGTGCTGAAATATAAATAAACTAGAGACAAAACAAAAGCAACAGAAAGTATTAGAAAGAATGTTGAAGAACTTTTAGAACAATAAGCAAATCCGTGTCCATTTCTGAAAAAAATGATGGTGTAAAGTAAAAATAAAGCAAATTACCTTCCAAGCCGACGATAATTTTGAGAAGATTCAGACATTTTAAATATTGACAATAAACTGGAATTTTAAAATAATTGAATAATATAGGTAAACATTTAATTAAAATATCGCGTGATAAACAAGCAAAAATTAAAAAAACCCCCTAAATTTAGAAAAGCATGAAGTTAGCAAGGTACTCAACAGGCCCGTTTGATGAAAAGCGAAACGGGATAATTGAGTCCCGCCGGTTGAGTGCCGGGGCTATATTTTGGGCCATAACTTTTTTAATTCTTAATCAATTTAGGTAATTAATACATCGACCGAAAGCTCTTGATTTAAGGATTATTTTATCTAGCATGACTGATCCGATCATGTCAACCAAAATATGGCTTCAGTACTCAACCAGTTAAACTCAATGATCGGGACTCAAGGATGATTAGTATTATCGGTCGTGTTTCGCCAGTAAGACATGTGAAGACGGTTGCAAATAAAAAATAGAGTTATTGAAGGGTGAGTGACTGAATGAATGAAGCCACAGGGAAATTAGCTTAAATTATGCAAGGAAGAAATGACTGACCATTTTATACACCAAGTAAAAAGCTGACTGGGGCATAAGTGCGGAGAAGTTCAATTGAGTCCCGGCCCTATACTTAGCAAGGAATGGTCACTTTTCCATGTTCTTGGTGTTATTGTTTAGAGAATCTAAAGCTCTATAACATTTCAAAAGACAGAATTTTTGACCGATTGATAAAAAAGTTATGATATAAAAACTAACTTTTTCAAAAAAATCTGATTTTTCGGCACTTTACCGATCA
Organism: Meloidogyne enterolobii; assembly: GCA_963681835.1. Classification (NCBI taxonomy): domain Eukaryota; kingdom Metazoa; phylum Nematoda; class Chromadorea; order Rhabditida; family Meloidogynidae; genus Meloidogyne; species Meloidogyne enterolobii. The sequence goes on from CAVMJV010000019.1 coordinate 1,344,912, forward strand.
TTACTTTTTTACCAGTTGGTTAGGAATTTTGATTTTTTGGTATATTGTAGCCTATTTAATGCCCTACCCATTGGTACCAAGAGCAAAATAAAGTGACCACCCCTTTATAAGTTATAGGGTCCGGGACTCAGTTGAGTCGGGACTCAATTGAGGTGTACCGGTCACTCTCGTTTCTTTTCCCTATTATATCTTGCTTTTGTTTGAGAAAACTTAATTATTCGAAATATGAGTTTATTTTTATTTTATAAGGTTAATTGTTTCAAAGCAAAAATGATCACTCGAAGCAAAGCCAAACAACAAAATATTAAAATCCAAGCAAGTTTCACTAAAGAAAATAATCAAAAGGTTCTGTTAAATTTATTTGAGTTTTTAAAAGTTTAATTCCAAAATTTTAGTCGAAACGAAAGCGAACTATTCAAGTAAATCAAAATAACCAACAATCAGGACAAAATCCTAGTGGGAGCCAACTTCAATTTAATCGAGGGAGTAAAGTTGCTAAAACAGAGGTTCTGTTATTTTTTAATGCCTTTTTGATATTTTTGGTTAATGTTTATAATTTTTGGGCGGGTTATAGGTACAATCGACTTCTATGAGTCCAGTGAAAGTTTTCTGGAACCAGAGTCAGAATTGATTTGTTTTCAGAATTTTCTGATTTCTATTTTTAGATAATTACACCAAAGTTTTCTCTTCCACCTGAAGTGCTGCTTGATATATTAAAATGCCTTGATTTCAACCAATTATTTTCTCTTAGACAAACCAACTTTTATTTTTGCAATTTAATTAATAAATATGAAGTAGAATTGGCAAAGAAGAAATTCAATCGACTTGTAAATGTAAAACTTAGTGCTAAAGTCTATCGAAACGCTGAATACATTGAACGTAAATCTGGAATTTCTGAATTTATTTTAAATGATCAACTTAAGAAGAAGGTTGGTTACTTGTGTAGTTTACACCCCATAAGCTCAGCCCCTTTTTCCTTTGTTTTCTGCTTTTCCTCTTGTAAAATGATCATTTGGGTCAGTATTTTTATTAACATTTTCTTCTAAAGAAAAGGAAGAACGACAGAGGGGTGGGGCTTATGGGGTGTAAACTGCACAAGTAACGAAGGTTGAACTAATTTTTAATAAAATTATACATTTTCTTTCAGTGGCAAGCAGCGATAAAGAAATCAATTCCATTGTATTTAGAGCATTCAAAAATCCAAAGGCCAATTCTTGTTAAAATTGAAAAAATCGAGAATGAAGAGAATCTTCTTTTGAATTTGCCAAACTTTCCAAAAAATATCAAAGATCTGGTTGAACTTCGTTGTTGGTTTGAACACATATTTAGTTGTGCTTTTAAATATGCTTATGTTGGTCATAGATTTAACCCAGAATTGATTAAGTTATTATTTGATAATGACGAGTCAATTCTTAATCCGTTTCTCACTCAATAACTAAATTTATATTTTTAAAAATAGTTTCTCCTTGATTTTCGATTAAATTATTTTTGTTTTATGCGGGGCTCTTATGTATTTATTTTGGAATTAACCTACCTTTGTATTTACAAAATTTAAGATTTTTTTGGTTAAAAAATTATACTTTCCTTAAAATTTCGAAAATTTTCGCCTGTGGGGCTAAAAATTGAAGAAATCCGATGAGAGCCCTTGTTTTATGGAATTCATGTGTATTTTATTTTTTTAAATATGTTTTTTCTTTTAGACCTATAAGAAAATAGAAGGTCTATATTTTTATCTTATAAAATTTATTCGCATTTTATTTTTGTATGTGCCAATTAATTGTTATCATTTCCTTTCCATATTATTTTTATTTTTTTGTAAAATTTTGGCATTTTTAAGATTAATTTAATTAAAAAAAGATGATCACTCGAAGCAAAGCCAAACAACAAAATATTCAAAACCAAGAAAATTTGACTAAAGAAAATAAGCGAAAGGTTTTATTAAATTTATTTGAGTTTTTAAAATTTTGATTCCAAATTTTTAGTCAACTCGAAAGCGAACTATTCAAGTAAATCAAAATAACCAACAATCAGGACAAAATCCTAGTGGGAGCCAACTTCAATTTAATCGAGGGAGTAAAGTTGCTAAAACAGAGGTTCTGTTATTTTTTAATGCCTTTTTGATATTTTTGGTTAATGTTTATAATTTTTGGGCGGGTTATAGGTACAATCGACTTCTATGAGTCCAGTGAAAGTTTTCTGGAACCAGAGTCAGAATTGATTTGTTTTCAGAATTTTCTGATTTCTATTTTTAGATAATTACACCAAAGTTTTCTCTTCCACCTGAAGTGCTGCTTGATATATTAAAATGCCTTGATTTCAACCAATTATTTTCTCTTAGACAAACCAACTTTTATTTTTGCAATTTAATTAATAAATATGAAGTAGAATTGGCAAAGAAGAAATTCAATCGACTTGTAAATGTAAAACTTAGTTCTAAAGTCTATCAAAACGCTAGATACGTTAAACTTGAATCTGGAATTTTTGAATTTACATTAAATGATCAACTTAAGGAGAAGGTTTAATTAATTTTTAATTAAATTTCGTATTCATTTTTTCAGTGGAACGCAGCGCTAGAAAAATCAATTCCGTTGTATTTAAATCATTTAATAACTGAAATGCCAATTCTTGTTAGAATTGTAACAATAGAAGGCGAAAGATATATTTTAAGTTTGCCAAACTTTCCAGAGGACATTGAAGACATGATTACTCTTCGTTGCTGGTTAGAACGTATATTTAATTGTGCTTTTGAACGTGATTATCTTGGTTATAGCTTTAATCCAGAAATGATTGACATATTATTTGATGATGATAAGACGATACCTCATCAGTTTCTCACTCAATGACTAAAATTTTATTTAATTAAAAAATATTGTTTCTCATTGACTCGATCAAATTGCTTTTGTTTTAAAAGTTTATATATATTTGATTCATTTTTTAATCCTAAACATTTACTTAAATGTTTGAGGGAACTTAATGATTGACATAAAAAAGGAAAATTAATGAGACTCAAATAGGAGGGGTATGAACAGAGTACCAAAATTTTTCTACAAAGGACATAAGTACCCTTTGAGCAAGCTGAATCGTTTAAAAGCTCTGATAACCATATTTCATCTTTGGAAAGTTAGTATATAATCACCATTTATTCCCATTTTATAATTCTATATGTAGTGTTAACGAGATAAATAATTAAGAAATGAGCTTTTAAAAGTACTTGATGTAAATTCAAATACTTTTTTTTTCAAAAAATTTATTTCACATTTTGTACAACCACATTATTTATGTTTAAGTATAATTATTTTCTCCTCCCCATAACTCCATTTCCTAATCCTCCATAATTTCCCATAACACCTCCAAGTCCGTTCGCACCAAGCATGTTTCCCCCATACATACCACAAATTCCACAACTTGTCATGCACGCCTCAGAAATTGACTGAAAGTAAATTTTGGTGAAATAGACTTGAATAATTTTAAAATACTTCGAGAAAGCAGTATCGGACAAAATAACGGCAAGATGGGTCAAAATCTGTACAACCTAACGAGAATTGTATACTTAAAAAGTTACTATTTAGCAAACCGAATGGAGAGCCAATTCCGCCTCCAATGCCGCCCATTCCACCAATACCTCCAACGCCTCCAAGCCCTCCCATCCCTCCAATACCGTTTATTCCACCAAATCCTCCCATTCCCATCCCTCCCGGAACACCCATTCCGCCAAATCCTCCCATTCCTCCCATCCCTCCTGGGACACCCATTCCACCAAAACCACCCATCCCTCCCATGCCACCCATTCCTTGTTGACCAGCGATCATTTGTAGCATATCAGGGTTAGTTCTGCCTTGTGGAGTTTGAAAATATTTTTTTGGGTTTTTTATGATTTTAAAATTTATATTTATTTATATAAGCTACTCACAACAAGCACCATAAATACAGGTTTCTGAAGGTGTCCAACAAAAATTGAGTCTAGGACAGGCTTAAGATATATAAAATAATTATGCGTTAAGTAATTAAACTTCCGGATTTGGTCTACCCATATTTCAAAATTTAACCTACCTCCATTTGGTGTAGTACCGATTGGGCAAGGTGCTGCTTTAAATTATATAAAATATTAAATCATTTATGACAATGAAATAAAATCACCAGGATTCATAGGTACGACATTCTTCGAAGGCTGACCTTGGCAATTAAAATGTGTTTTTTATATGTAAATTTAGCCAAAAACTTACAACATATTCCGTTTAAACACACCTCTCTTGGATCCATACATCTTGACTTTAGAAAACTATTACAACCTGTTAAAAATTTTTATTTAATAGATAAAATTTGCCCTTGTAAAGAAGAAAATTTCTTTTCTTGCAGGTATTTTTTGTTCTCTTTGATTTCAGAAAATCTTTCGTTATTAATTTTAGATATCAATTTTATTTAAATTAATCATCTTTAGTATTCGATTCGTTTTTCTAATTTTTGCGTGTTGCTTCTGAATTGGGGTTGGGTCCGGTCCTGTCCGAAAGATCAAGTCGGGCATCAAATTTTGCCCGAAAAAGACTCGGTCGGGCCGGCTCGAAAAAAAATGACTCGAACGTCAGCCCGATTAATGACAAACAAGTTTGCAAGGAAAGGAGTGCTTCTCTCATTTTAATCTTTATAATTCCTCACTTCCATCTTGCTCCCATCCCATAGGGCAAACATTTTGATAAACGGGAGGAAATTGTGCGTGGACACAAAGACTTGAAATTAATAATGGGAAAAATAAATAAAAATGATTGGAGATGCGCAGTAGGTAGATTTTAATTGAAGTTAAAATATTTGTTAGGCATTTATTTGGAATTATTGGCATTTAAAGAGGGGGGATTAATTTAATTAAATGAAGAAATTAAAATAATTAGTCAATAAAAAATAAAATGGGAATTGAGAAATTTTTGTAAAAGAATGTTTGAACAAATGGAGTAAATTTAAATAGAAACTTTTAGGGAGAGAGAGATTTAGGGAGAGAGAGATTGTAGTAGTAAAAGGGAAAGGGGAAAATGTAGCGAAGAATTATTTAGATTTATTGAAGGCTTTATTTAAAATTAACTGAAATAAATTTAAAAAATAATTAAAATGCCAAAAATATATTTTGTAAAATATTTTCTCCTTTTTTTCTTTAAATTGGATGGTTCAAAAGGAATTGACTAATTACATGATCCATTTGTGGAGCTCGCCATTGTGGGGCCTTAAAATAAAAATTATTTTTGTAATTTTAGATTTTAAAAGGTTTTTAAACCATATGTCCAGCACCGCGAACTGAAAAAAGTGAAAATTAAAAGATGGTTAAATAAATGAAGACAGGAATTGGGGATCGACATCTTGATAAACGAGGTGTTATCCCTTCTAGCCCAGTAAAAGACTTGACTATAAATAGGGTTGGGGCCCGGTCCGATCCGAAAGATCGGTTCGGGCATCGAATTTTGTCCCGAAAAAGACTCGGTTGGGCTGGCCCGATAAAAATGACTCGAACGTCGGCCCGACTTCGTCGGCCCGACGTCGGCCCGACCCCACACCCTAACTATAAAATACCCAAAAATTAGGCACTCCTCAAATTTTTAAATTTAATTTTTAAAATTTTGATTGATCATTGGGTGGAGAGATCTGCCCAAACAAAACCCCCTCCCCCCCATCCCGTATTTCCGAAAATAGAACCCCATGGGCTCTATTTTTCAACTATCCTCCAAAATGAAGCTCTATCTCAGGGTGGGGCTTTATTTCCGGAAATACGGTATATCCCATTAAAAGATACGATCTTTTCGTCATAGTAAATTTAATCTAAAAATTCCCTACCAGTAACAAAAGTAAGTCCTTTAGAATAAATTGTTTTAAATCCAGCAATTTGATGTCCATACATCCACGGTTGCTTACCAACAACTAACTTCAAAATTAAATTTTTAAATTTAATTTAATCAAAAAAAGGACTTTTAATCCCAATTTCGAACAAAATTCTTGTCCAAGCATAAAATTACAAGCCATATCAGTATCTCCATAATATAAAAGTACACGTGCATGGGCTTTTATTATTTTCTTAACAAACGGGGATGTGTCATCTACAAAACTTAAAATTAGAGAAAAGTCTTCTATCAACAATAACCAATCTGTTTTTGATATTTTTCTGTTATATCATCACTGCAAATATCCCAATGTCCCAAATTATCAGGAATGTGTATAGCCTTTCGAACTAATTTTAAATTAATTAATTTCCTTTTAAATAAAAATACACCTTCAGGTAAATTCATATATGTAGTTAATGCTGTGTCTAAATTAGTTTTTTTAAATTTATTTTGTTTACATTAAACAAAGGTTGGCGGATACGGACCCGAAAAAGGCCGGATATCCAGAAATTTTAGGTTCAGATATCGGATCAGGATATCCAACAAACATCAATTTTAGATACACCCAATATTAATAAATAGGCCTCAATTTAAGATAGGTATATTTAATTTGGATGGCTATTAAATTGGGAGGGTCTCATTATGTATAAAAGCAGGGCTAGGCTAATTTCGCATCTTTCACATTTTTAAGCGCCAAAAGTTTCGCAATTCGCCTTTTATTTTTAGATTTCGCCCAGCCCTGGTATAAATTTACACTTCCTTATGGGGTATCTAAAAGAGAGTTCAAATGTTTCTACTTGCTAGACAAACCGTTAAGACAAGGAACTGAAGGAGATCCATGAAGAGTACTCTTTAATTAAAAAATTTTGAAAAAGTATTAAAATTAAATAAAAAAAGGGACCTTCAGATTCCATCGAAGTGTTTTAGTTGAATTTGAGTAAATACGGTGTAGCATTTTTGGAGGAATTAATCCTCGTTTAATTACTTCCATTTTCATTGAATTACGTCCAGGGCTTGGATCTATAAAATTAAGGAATTTTTTAGTGAAAACTACAGCCTCAGGGCCTTTACTAAAATAATGAAATTTTGATTTAAAAAATAGCACCCGAGCCTTCGGGATATAGCCCTACGGTATTCCTGCCTTACATAAACATTTTCTATCAGAAAAATTATTTTTGAACGTAATCTCGTCTCATTTCATTAATTACTATAAAATAATTTCGAAAAAAACTTGCCACAATCTCTATATAAATCATAAGGATTAAGGCCGCTATGCCACAAAAATTCAAAAATATCTTCCACCTTTAAAAAAGTTGTCTTATTTTTTAATTTAAAATTCCCCTCCTAACCATCCTTCCACAAGACTGGCCAAGTCCTGATAAATCACAGCCATCTAAAAAAATAACTTAAGTATTTTAATTCTAAAAATTTCCCTTTACCAATACAACCTCGACAACATTCCGTTTCTAAAGTATTCCAAACTTTTTGGTCAATTATACCGTGACCGTAGGCAAACCGAACAGAGGTGTCAATATTCATTTTTGCGTTCATATAGCCATTACCAATAGCCATCCCCTTTTGGAGAAATTAAATTTTAAAATTGTTTTCGGTGGTTGGACACTTTATAAATAACTAGGGTTGTTCCCCATCACCGTCCCCGAAAGTCGGGGAATTTGCGAGATTTTTCGAAAATTCCTCGCCCCCCTCCCCGTGGCGCTGGCACACCGAAAATTTGTCCCCATGCCCGCCCCCCCCCACCCCCCGTCGGGGAACAACCCTAAAGATAACGCAAATACTCTAGATGTAAATTACTAAAATTTGTGTAAAATTACTAAAATTACTAAAATCTATGTAAAATTACTAAAATTTGGTTGGGCATTAGGTGGAGGGAGCAACCCAAATAATACTCTCTATTTAAGACACACCCATTATAGAATACAATTTCTTAACTTCAAGGGATGTATTTATAAGTGTAGTCCAACACTCTCTCTTACCTTAAGATTAATTGGGAATTCCCCCTGTCCATCCACAATTCTCGCCCCAAGAGTAGGCAAATAAACACCACCATAAGACTCTCCAGTAATATATACAGAATGATTACGGAAAGTATTGTGACGTGCAAAGAATTGTTTAATGGCCTCGTAATTCTCCAATGATGTCTAAAAAACAAAGAGAAATACCCCCTTTAACAAAATTCCCAAATTTACTAAATCGTCGTTTGTTGTTGTATTTCCGTCAGAAGAATATGAATACCCGACACCGGCTGGGGCTTCAATAAACACAATCGAAGCATATTTATTCCAAGAATAGGGGTTTTTGTTTAAAGTTTTTCCATCCTCCTCAACAATATAAGGGCCTAATTCGCTAAGTAATCCGTCCAAAGAAGAACATCCTGGGCCCCCATTAAACCAAAAAATCTGCAATTGAAAGAATTGTTTGGATTATTAATTAGGAGTTCTTAAATAACCAATGGATCTTTGAGTGGATTTCCTTGAGAAGTGACAAACCAGTAATGAAGAAAATGATTAGATGAGACTTTCAAAAATCCTAAAATTTAAAATATAAGAGCAGTTTAGTTAAAATTAGGGTAGCACCTCGTCCCCCGACTATTTTTTTGGAAAAAACCCGAACCCCGAAAGCTCTACCCCGGCAAATCCCGATCCCCGACGATTCCGCCCTTGAAGGCTCGATCCCTACGATCACGTCCCTGAAGACTACGTCCTTGAATATAAGAGCAGTTTAGAGCTAACAGCAATTAATATGGGTGGTTGAACAATACTCTCTCGAGTTTCATTTAATTTTTCTCCGATTTCTGTTTATTTTTTAACCAAATAACATTTTTGTTTTGACTACTTTTTTTAGAAAAATCTCTCATTTTCAGAAAGCATCGGTTTTTAAATTTTCATAAAATCGCTTAATTTTAATAGAAAAATTGCGTTTTTTGGTTTAAAAACAGACAGAAATTACTTTAAATTAGAGAAATTACCCGAATAATGCTTAAAATTTAATTCAAAGTTAAGGCCGGGTAAGGAAACAATAGCATCCTCTTCTTCTCCTTCATTATTCTCGTTGTTATTGTTTTCATTTTGCAAAATATCCTCCTCCAAAACAAAAAATCTGTCGACTATTTTGCTTTTTCCAAAAGTCAAAGAAATTAATAAAAACACCAAAAATAATTGAAAGTTGCGGAAAAACATTTTTTATATTTTTAATTAACTAAAGAAAAATATTAATAGGTAAAAATAAATGCCGGAACATATTGGACGAGACAAAAATAACTATTTTCCTCAGAAATGAAAAATTTCCATTACTTTCTCCTTTTCTACATTGATTGACCTATCAACGTTTTGACCTATTATGTAACATTTTTTGCTTCTTTAATATCAGTCTCAACTCATTTCTTTGTAACTCATAAACTAAACTTTTATTCACAACACTCTTATCCTTCCTTATAAATAAAATAAAAAATAAAGGGAAAACATAAAAATGAAAGTGTTAATTTAGGCTTAGTCAATTCTAAAACCAATTAACGTTCAAAAAGTTGATTGCAAATAAAAATGGTGAATTAAAAATGAAATACACACACTACTCAGACATTCTTAACTTTTTATATTGGCTTTTAATGTAAATATATCCCCTAAAGAAGATTGATTTATTTTAAATGTTTTTTTCTTTGGTAAAGGAAAAATAACAACTGTTGCCAACTTTGTTTAATTAAAAGCAATTAATGGACAGTAGAAAAGAGGCCAAAGAACAAAAGAATATTCGCAGTTCTGTTTTTGTAGCTTTTGTCTTTAATATTTTGCCGACATTACATATTAACTGATTAATTTTTAGTCAACAATTTTTTCAGAATTTTAATAAAAATTATCAAAGCTCGACCAGTCCTAAAAAGTAGGTACTTTTCCATTATACACCCGCAATCTGAGTGCCAGTCGAATTTGATCGGCTATAACTTCTTGTCGCTTAATCCAATCAGAGGTGGGGGTCGGAAATCGGAACTGGCTCAAAAGTCTGAACTTGGAAATCAAAATATTTTTCGAAAACGGAAGGAAAAAACGTCGGAAATCGGAATTACGACCCACCTCTGGATCCAATGCATATGAATTTATATTATTCTAAAGCCCATAAGAAGCTGTATCTTTTTTAATAGGGCCGACCTTTCCTATAAGGTCGACCTCTCCTTTAAAGGTTAAAATGTCCCTTCTTTCATTTATTATTTTTAGTTAAATTTAAAAAAAAAGAAAAATAATTAATTTATTTGTTAAAGCACAAGATAAATTAAATGGCGGATATGTTAAGTAATTTAAAACAAATAAAAATTGAGATAATTTAAATTTTCGTTAAAAAATATATAAAAAGTTGCTAGGGTCGGGAATAAATATTTTTTAAATTTATTTCATTAATTATTTATCCAGCAACTTTTTATATATTTACACGGAGAGGTTGCGAGGTGTCCGACCTAAAAACGGTCAAGACCGGACTCATTCGATAGAGAATGTGCCCTTTCTAGCAAGGATTTTGAGCCGTTTTTTGATCTTGCCAAGATATGGCCCTCCAAAGTCGCAACCTCTCCTTGCTAAAGTTTTTCAAGTAAACAATAATTTCTTTAGTTTAAAGGCAAAAGAGGATAAAAGGCAAAAACACAAAACTTTTTGGTAATTTTTAAAATAAAAATATTTTTAATATCGTTTTTCTTGAATTAAATAAAAAATAAAATTACTTTACTTTTATTTTCCCCAACAAATTAAATAACCGAACATCTTCGCCTCTTTTTTGGCCGTGGAGCAATTACTGCCCGAACAGCTTCTTCAAAAACACTAGGAAGGCCTTGTTGGGTTAAAGCACTTTAAAAAATTTTAGAAAAAATTAAAAAAATAAAGGAAGGAAAACCTGCATTCACAATAAGCATAAGCTTTGATTTTAGCAGCTACTTTTTGGCATTGTGCTCGGGAAATTACTGTTTTCTTTTCGTTTTGTAGCGCCCTTAAAGTTGCAGGATCGTCTCTTAGATCGATTTTTGTACCTGAAACGAGGAATATATTTTTGAAATTTTTTCTATAAAATCCAAAAAATATTTTGAAGAAAAATAGGAATTTTTGGTAATTTTGAATTTTATAGGTAGAGTTTGGTTCGGAACTGAACTGAAGATTCGAGGATTTTTCGGTTCGGTATCAGATATCCTAAATTTTTCAAAAACCACCAACCCTTAATTTCTGTTACAATAATTATGAATCTGCTGAATAAAATTACCCTTTTTTGAATGATTGATAGTTAACTGCAAAAGAGAATTGATGAGAAAAAGAAAACAGGGTCAAGGTAATAAATAAGGCAGGCCGAAACTTGTGGACCGATTTTTGCGGACCGAAACTTGCGGACCCGACGAATTTCTCAAAACATAGCTCATTCGAAAGAGCTCGACGAGCTGAATCGAATGACATCAAAATCATCGTGATTGTACAAGCTTGGACAAAGTTACGATAGAAAAACAAAAACCTAAACCTATGGTCCGTAAAAGTCGGTCCGCAAGTTTCGCACTACCATATCAAATCAAGATTTTTAAACCACCAAATTAAAAAAAAGTAAAAACCAACCAACAAGAACAATAGGAATGGATTCAGTACAATATTGCCTAATTTCAGGAATCCATTTAGTTATTACATTATCAAAAGAAACTAAAAAATTCTAATAAAATTTTAAAATTGAAAAAACCTGGAGAGACTACACTAAAGCAGAGAATAAAAACATCCGTTTGAGGATAACTTAAAGGCCGTAATCTGTCATAATCCTCCTTGAATTATTTTTAAAATATTTTTGTTTAACGTTAAAAACCTGTCCGGCAGTGTCCCAAAGCCCCAAATTAACAGAATGGCCGTCAACAGTTATTGGAGCCGAATAATTGTCAAAAACGGTTGGAACATATTCTCTTTAAATTTCTAAATTTAATTAAAGCAAAAATTAAAAAAAAAACCTTGGAAAAGAATCTGTGGTGTAAGAAATAAGCATACAAGTCTTCCCAACAGTACCTAAAAATAAATAATTGATTAAAAATAATAAATTAAATACCATCCCCTACAACAACACATTTAATTTGTCTAACGGGCGAAGACATTGAAATTTAAAAGTAAATATAAGTTAATTAAATAATGAAAAAGTTAAATGTAAAATTGAGCAAATTATCTGAAAATGATTATCTTGAGATATTCTGATTCAATACCCGTAAACCGAAAATATCCAATATACGTGAATTCTGGGCGAAAATAGGGAAAACCCTTTATTAGTCATTCTTGCTTCTCACACAATCTTAAAAAGTAATTAAATAAATATCAACTGATAAAAAGGATTAAATGTCACTTGGATTTTTTAAGAATTAACCAATTGAAATATTTAAACAGATTTACCATTTTAAAGGGCAAGGGACGATTCAGAGTAGCTGGTTCAGTGCAGCGATTTCTAGGCCATAATTTTTTGTTTTTTAATATTTCAAGAATTTTCTTTTTATGATTCAAAGTTTCGAGATAAAGTATCTTTTTTATGTCTAGGTTGGTTGATTTGAGCATTCTACAAGGAAAAATTAGTGGAAGAATTGGTTTTCAGCTTTAGCCTTTTGTAGAATATTCAGATTAGTCCAATTATGAAGCCGTATCTTTGAAAAAAGTTTTATTTGAATTTTTTAGTTTTAAGATAACAAATTATAAAATATTCAATGGCTACATCAAAGCCAACTATGTTGGAGAAGCTTGTAAGAAATCTTGCTGTTTTATATCGTTACCACGTTGTGCAAAAAGGGCCGCGTCGTATGGAAATGCTTAAAAAGGTTTGGGAACGTGAACTGGCTCCACCCACGCCGAAAGATTGGCCGCAGGTTTATTTGAGAATTTTGTTGATTTTTTACAATCCTTCAAGATCAAACAAGATTTTGCACTTTTGGTCAAAAAAATCGAGACTGAGGCTTATCGCGACTTAAAAGTCAAGGTAACTTGGATATTTTTTCTTATGTTAATTGCCTTAATTCCTTAAAAAATAAAAAGAATTATTAAAAATAAATCTCATTTTTAAGGAATTCTTGGTTTATTCTTTTGTTGGTTTGGAGGTTTTCCTTTGGTTTTTTGTTGGAGAGCAGATTGGTCGGTGGAACATGTCAGGCTATGTTATTCCAGCAAACTATCTTGATCCGGTATAGTTGAAAAAATTGTTGGAATTTATTTGGTTTAAGGAGCTTTACGTAAACGTAATCAAAGTGTCATTCGAAAGGGGTCATATTGAGCTGGGTAGATAACGCCAAAATTGGTCGGTGAGCTCAACGACGACCTTACTAAAGTGCTAAAAATCGGAGTCCCCTGCTTATTCTCGGTGTTTATCGACTTATTCATGACAGCTTGATTAGCATTTTCGAATAACATAATTTTACCTAGTTTATGCCTTAAAAACCATATAAATTTCTTTTTTGACATTTATTAGAATTCACAAAATTTTTATATTTTAAGAAGGCAGTTAAATTTATGAAGAACTACAAGCCTGAAGACAAGACCGAGTTGGCTTAAGTTTTTAATAGGATTAGATGTCGAATATTTTTTGTTAGAAATTTAAATTGTATTCATTGTTTGTCAAGTTTATTCAGCTCATAAAGATAAATAGTTGGATAGGAAGTTTTTATTTAAAAGAAGTGGAAATATGTTGCTTTGAACTTTCATCCAGTTTTTGGAATTATTTTTGATTTGATTTACACAAGTTCAGGGGAAATTCATCTAGAAATGTTCTCTAAAATATACCTTTATTAAAATTTTATCATAAGAGAAATATGTTTTGTCCTACACAGAATATAAGGAATTATTGAATATTAAGGAATTTTTAATAGAAAAAACTAATTTTAGTCCCTTTCTCGATTCTTTTAGTATAAGCATCTTATTCTTTGTTCACTGAAGTTGTCCCACCCCTCGGATAGTATTTATCAAGAATTTTGGCTGGAATTCGTTTAAGCATCTAAAAATAAATAAAAATTCATTCAATCAAATTAAAAAACCTCTCTTGGAAAAATACGCAAAAGTTGCCAGCCAACATCAAGTGAATCAAAAATAGTTCTGTTCTCATAATTTCCTACAAAAATATTTAAAATAAATTTAAAAATAAAATAACCCTGTGAGATAAAATTCTTTTCAAATTTTGTCAAAAATTCCAAATAAAGAAGATCATCTGAAGAAAGAGCTTCTTCACCGACAACAGCCTTCATAGCCAAAACATCTTTACCGATTGCATAGCACATATATAGTTGATTGGATACATCAGCGTGGTCTTCACGAGTCATTCCTACAAAAAATAAATTTTTCTAAAAATATTCTTAAATAAAAGACCTTCTCCTATAGCCGATTTCATTAATCGGGAAAGTGAAGGGAGCACATTAATGGGTGGGTAGATTTGTCGGTTGTGAAGTTGTCGATCGACGTAAATTTGTCCTTCCGTGATATATCCAGTTAAGTCCGGAATTGGATGAGTAATATCTAAAAGAAATGTTTTTAAAAGGGAAAGAAACCTGGCATCTAACAAACCGTCGTTTGGCATACTGAGAATTGGAATTTGTGTAATAGAACCCTTTCGTCCTTCTACTCGCCCAGCTCTCTCATAAATAGTCGCCAAGTTTGTGTACTAAATAAAAAGATAGATTACTAGTCCAATCAGGCCCGTAGCCAGGCTATTCTTTCGGAGGGGGCCAAGGGGGGAAAATTCGGGCAGCTTCCCCCTGGCTACGGGCCTGAGTCCAATTCACATACCATATATCCAGGAAACCCACGACGTCCAGGTACTTCTTCTCTAGCAGCAGAGACTTCACGCAACGCCTCAGCATAATAAGACATGTCTGTAAGTACGACAAGGACGTGTTTGCCACACTGATAAGCCAGAAATTCCGCACAAGTCAAAGCCAATCGAGGCGTGATTATTCGCTCGATCGTTGGATCATTGGCCAAATTGAGAAAGAGGCAAACGTTCTCCATAGAGCCATTCTCTTCAAAATCTTGTTTAAAGAATCGTGCTGTTTCCATGTTTACACCCATTGCAGCAAAAACGATAGCAAAGTCGTCAGTCTCCCCTTCCTCTCCACCATGCTTTTTATTGGGCAATTTGACAAGTCCTCCTTGTCGTACAATTTGGGCAGCAATCTAAAAATAAGTTAAGAGAAATTTAATTCAGTTACTTCATTATGGGGCAATCCAGCAGCTGAAAAAATTGGGATCTTCTGACCGCGAGCAATACTGTTCATCACATCAATTGCAGAAATTCCAGTTTGAATCATTTCCTCGGGATAAATTCGAGACCAAGGATTGATAGGCTTTAAAAGAAATTTTATTGATGCTATATGAGAAATACCTGGCCGTTAATATCCAAATAATCTTCAGCTAGCACATTTGGCCCTTTATCAATTGGCTTTCCAGAACCATTGAACACCCGTCCAAGCATATCTTCCGAGACAGGAGTTCGAAGAATTGTGCCAGTAAACTCACATATAGTGTTTTTAGCATCGATTCCTGATGTCCCCTCAAAAACCTAAAATTTAAAAGGCAAACCTTCAAAGACTTAACTAATATACCTGTACAACAGCTTTGTCCTTTGTAACCTCCAATACTTGCCCAGTCCGTTTCGTTCCATCAGGTAAAGTTAAACGAACAATTTCATCGTATTGTGGAAATTTCACATCTCCCAGAATGACCAACGGGCCATTAACTCCAGTAACCGTTTTATAAACTAAAAAATATTAAACAAAAAATATTCAAATTAATACAAACTTAGATGGGGCTGTGTATTGTAATTACGAATTGGAGCGGCTTTGTCCCCAGTAATTGCTTTATTAACATCTACAGCTGCTGCAGCCATCTTTAGAAAACAAAATATTAGAACTTAAAATTGTGATTAAAGTTTTTAAAATTGGTTGACAAGACAATATTCGCGATTATTTTACTGCGAGAACGACAAAAGATTAAAGATCATTGTTTCGACACGGTTAGAGAATATGGGGGTACACGCCCGAATAGTCGCGCGGCCATAAGGTCGCCAAGCCATAACTTGCTGGAAAATTTCTGGCCCTTATCAATTTTGATATGAATCTCTTAAGCTCGATGAGAGTAATAGTTTAATACTAAATTTAGAAAGATTCAAAAATTTATGGCTTGGTGACCTTTTGGCCGCGCGACTATTCGGGCTGTACCCGAGAATAAGCCATTTAATCGCGAAGGGAAAAATGAACGAAAATTTTGCCGGAGCAGTTCAATTGAGTCCCGGCCCTATAACTCAAGTACGGTTTGATGATTTTTAATGTTTTTGGTACCTTTTGATAGAGCATTAGATGGACTACAATATACCAAAAAATCAGAATTTTTGACCAACTGATAAAAAAGTTATGATCTAAAAACTAACTTTTTCAAAAAAATCTGATTTTTCGGCACTTTATCGATCATAACTATTTTACCATTCGGTCAGGAATTTTAATTTTTTGGTATATTGTAGCCTATTTAATGCCCTATCCAATGGTACCAAGAGCAAAAAAAAGTGACCATCCCTTCATAAGTTATAGGGTCCGGGACTCAATTGAGGTGTACCGAAATTTTGCTATATGTAAGTAATCGCGGACTTACCAAATAATCGCTAGGCATTTTAGAGCAAATCTTGGCCTATTATTAGCTTTGTGCATGTTTTTTTTCATTTTATTATTAATTTTCTTTTAAATTTAGCCGGTATTTTTACTTAACTTCAAATTTTGTAAAATTATATTGCCAATTTTTATACGTGCTCATGTTCTGGCGTTCTTCACTTTATCTCTCCTTTCGTCCAATACTGGTTTTTTTTAAATTATTTTTTAATTATTTCTTTTATTTTTTCAGAATGACTTTTTGCAATATAGATTCTATGCAACTTTACAAAAAAATCCAAAAATCTTTCCTAGTGCCGCTGATGCCATTCGTGATATTCCAAGTGGAGCAACTCTTTTAGTTGGAGGTTTTTTTTAATTTTTTTAAATTTAATTTAATCTGTTTATAGGCTTCGGTCTTTGTGGAATCCCTGAAAACCTTATTTCTGCACTTGTGAATAGCCGTGTTGACAGTTTAGTCTGTGTAAGTAACAATGCTGGAGTTGACGATTTTGGACTTGGATTGCTGTGATTAAGCTTTTGTATAATTTTACTTGTTTTATATCTTTAAGGTTAAAGTCAGGCCAAGTACGGAGAATGATTTCCTCTTATGTTGGGGAAAATGCTGAGTTTGCAAGGCAATATTTGGCTGGAGAATTAGAATTGGAGTTTACACCACAAGGTAAAGAGAGTTTGTTTTTTAGGTCTTATTATTTCTAGGCACTCTTTCGGAAAGGATACGTGCTGGGGGTGCCGGAATTCCTGCATTTTATACACCAACTGGTTATGGGACACTTATCCAGACGGGTGGAGCTCCAATTAAATATAGTTCCACAGAAAAAGGGAAAGTTGAATTGGCTAGTGGATCAAAAGAGGTTTTTCTTTATCATTTAACATTTTTCTTTAAAATATTTTTTGCTAGACAAGAACTTTTAATGGAATTAATTATGTTTTGGAAAATGCAATTCGTGGCGATTTCTCTTTAATAAAGGCTTGGAAGGCTGATAAACTTGGAAATCTTGTCTTCAAGTATTTTTTAAATTTTTATTTTCTCAATTAATTAAGGGGAACTGCTGCAAATTTTAATATTCCGATGTGTAAAGCAAGTAAGTGCACAATTGTTGAAGTTGAAGAACTAGTTGAAGTTGGTCAGATTTTGCCTGAGGAGGTGAATTTTTACTTTAACATTAAGCATATTTCAAGGGCGTAGCCTGTGGGATTTGCGTCCGGAACGCCAAAATTTTGGCACACCACCCACCGAAATTGATCCCCTGGCTACGCCGTGGCATTTATAATTATTTTTTAGATTCATGTGCCTTCCATTTACTGTCACCGAATTGTTGTTGGGGAAAAATATAAAAAGCCTTTCGAAAAACTAATTTTTAACGATTCATCTGAAAAGAAAGATAAAAGTACAGACCAGTTGGATAATGTCAGAGAAATAATTGCTCGTCGGGCAGCTTTGGAATTTCAAGATGGAATGTATGGTATGAAATTAAAAAATGAAAATTTTTGTATAAATTTTTCTCTTTTAAAGTAAACCTTGGGATTGGCATTCCAACTCTTTGTCCTAATTATTTACCAAAAGGAATAAGTGTTCATCTTCAATCCGAAAATGGTGTTATTGGCGTGGTTTTTTTTATCAAATAAAAATTAATTTTCTTAAAAATTATTTAGGGCCCATATCCAAAACCGGGAGAGGAAGATCCTGATAGAATTAATGCTGGGAAGGAGTCAATCACTTTTCTACCTGGCGCCTCTGTTTTTGGTTCGGATGAATCTTTTGCTATGATACGTGGGGGACATATAGACTTGACATTATTGGGAGGTTTGCAAGTATCACAATATGGAGATCTTGCAAATTGGATGATCCCCGGCAAAATGGTTAAAGGAATGGGCGGAGCAATGGATTTGGTGAGATCATTTAATTATTCAAGCGTTATCTAAGGATTAGAGTGGAATATGTTATCCGGATTCCTCTTTATGCCTTTGATAACTGAATCAATCAAAAGTTCTAAATGTATCGGTCTGGAACTCAATGTCATATTTATTAAGGGAAGTGGGAAAGCAGAAGAAGGGTGTCAAAAAATTTAAAATTTGCCGGCTATTTAAATATATTTTATAAAATCACAGATTTCTGCTCCAGGTTCGAAAGTTGTTGTCACAATGGAACATACTGCTAAAGATGGTACACCGAAAATTTTAGATGAGTGTACACTCCCTTTGACAGGTTTTTAAGTTAGAGAATATATTTATAAAAAGGGATGTCTTTTTACAGGAAAGAATGTTGTGTCGAAAATAATTACTGAAAAGGTTTATTAAAAGAACATTATTTAATTAATTTTTTAGGCAGTTTTTGATGTAGACAAAATAAATGGATTGACTCTTGTGGAAGTTTATAGTGATTGTTCTGTTGAGGATGTTGTCCAGGCAACTGACTGCGATTTTAAGGTTTTTTAATTTTCTTTTTAAATTTCGATTTTATTTTTTATTTAGATTTCTGAAAACTTGAAATCTATGGGACAGGCTTGAATGATGAGAGGTTTAATGAATTTTTAGACTAATTTAAATGTGGGTAATGTGATATAAATTATATATATTTTAAATGACTTGTAAAAATTTGTAGTTTTTATGTAAACCTTGATCATTGAATTTTCATTAATATATTTTTTTATTTAATTTGAATTTGATATGGCATTAAAAGAGCTAATTTTTCCCTTCAGTCTTAAAAAGATAAATTATATCTAAATCAACAGAATATTTTTTCTTTGATTTTGAACATGCAATAAAAAGGGTATTTCCTTAAAGAAAAGGATTTAGCTTTTTACAACAAGTAGTTTTAAGAAGATTGAATTAAGCGTAGATTTGTCAGTAACGTTAATGTCTTGGTCTGAGTTTAGCCTATAACGCTTTTGGGTTTCAGAGTGTATTGGTAATAAAGCCTACTTATTCCGTTTTTTAATTTATTAAATAAAATCAAATGACCAGGCATGTCCTAGAGGGCGTCTGATTGTCCCTTGCCGATTAATCGCAGACGGGTCAATCAGCTGTTCTCGAGTCGTGCCTTTTTATAAGTTTCGAATTTTAATTTTTTAGACTGAAAGTTCTTTTGTATTTCAAATATTTTAAAAATAAATGGCACAAACAGATGCTAACACTGGAATGGTTCTTTTGACTGGAAATTCCCATCCAGAATTAGCTCAACTTTTGGCAGAGTAAAGAATTTAAATAATAAAATTTTGTTTTTTAAAGGAAGTTGGGCATTTCTCTTTGTGATGCAACTGTTATAAATCAGGCAAATAAAGGTTTTTTTGAAGATTTCTTTAAAAATTTTTTTAAATAATTGTAAAGCATATAGCTATTAATTTCCTAAGGCTGAGCAGTAGGCGGCGTGGTGTAATGGCTAACACATCAGTCCGGTCTACTGAAGATGCTGGTTCGCTCCCAGCCGCCGAATAACCTTTTGCTCTAGCTAAAGGAGAGAAATAGCTATAGCCCAGCTGCTTTACTTAATTATAGAAACTGCTGTCGATATAAGACAAAGTGTTAGAGGGAAGCATGTATTTATTCTCCAAACTGCTAACAAGTAATTAAAATATTTTAAATCTAACTTTTAATTTAAAATTTAGAAATGTTAATAATAATGTCATGGAAATGCTTATTTTGATATATGCTTGCAAAACATCAATGGCAAAGTAAGCAGAGTTTTTTACAAGGAGAGGTTGCGAGGTGTCCGACCTAAAAACGGTCGAAATCTGGCTCATTCTATAGATAATATGCCCTTTCTAGCAAGGATTTTGTACCGTTTTTGCCCGTTTTTTGATCTGGCAAGATACCTCTCCTTGTTAGTAAAGATTTTAAGTAAATTTGTATAAACACAATAGAACACCCTCTATTTTAGGTATACCTCAATTTAAGATTTCAATGGGTAAATTGAGTTGCCTAGCTGAGCGGCACCTTTCATTTAAGGACTTTCATTTTACATGAGACGAATTTTCTACCCAAAGAGGTTATCTAAAAATAAAGGTCGATTTTATGATAGAAAATCTCAAAATTTCCCTTGCTGTTGTTGGTGATGTTAGTAATAAAATTCTAACAAAAAATTTTAGAACAATTACTGTCGTTTTACCTTACATGCCTTACAGCAAACAATGTAGAATGTTTAGACGTTCTTCTGTTCCGATGAAATTAGTAGCCGATATGATATGCAAAGCTGGTATTTTAAATTTAAAATTATTTTTTAAATTTATTTTTAGGTGCTTCTCGTGTTGTTTCTTTGGATTTATATCGAAAGGAGATACAGGGCTTTTTTGGAATTCCTGTAGATAATTTACGTGCTTCTCCATTCCTTTTACATTATATTATTGGAAATATTCCCGATTATAAAGATGCTGTTATTGTAGCAAAGAATCCGGGAGTGATGAATAAAGCAACTTCTTACACTGATCGACTAAAACTTGGTTTTTATTTTTTAGCTAGTTTTTGGATTTTTTCTTTTCGAGCAGATTTTAAAGTTATCTTAAATTGTAGGCAAATATTTGGGTATAGAAATTGGGTTTAATTAAAGTTCAACATTTTCAAATTGCTAGGCCCGGTATTCGGTTTTTTTCCTTCGAACTGGCCCGTTTCGTGTTAAACCGGATTTATTAGAATACTCGGTTTAAGAGCTTCAGGGTCCGTAAAATCCGGTCCAGACCCAGTTTCAAACTCTAATTATAAGGAACTCTATAACTCTAATTTCGAACTCTAACTTTAATAAAATTCAAACATTGAGATCCTAAAAGTTGTATGGAAAACTGTCAGAGCTCTCTATTAAGACATCGCCTTCAAAATTACTTCCCTTTTTGCGTCAGCTCAAGTTTTTCCCAAGATTTTCATAATAGAGTTTCAGCTGTAAAAGAGAAACTTCAATACAATTTTTATCTAAACAAATTTAAGG
Organism: Meloidogyne enterolobii; assembly: GCA_963681835.1. NCBI lineage: Eukaryota > Metazoa > Nematoda > Chromadorea > Rhabditida > Meloidogynidae > Meloidogyne > Meloidogyne enterolobii. The sequence continues at coordinate 1,366,327 of CAVMJV010000019.1, forward strand.
AATAGCTGTAATACATGGAGAACAAAAAGTAGATGAAGAGAGTGGGAGAGAGGATGGCCGTCAAAGTCCTCCAACAGCTTCACTTGGAGTTACTTATGAATTTCTTCCTCCAAATGTTCCAAAAGACAAACCTCCCCTTACTGTTGTTGGGGATGTTAGTAATAAAATTGCGATAATTGTGGATGATATTATTGACGATGCTCATTCATTTGTTGCTGTTGCAGAGGTTTTGTTTGTTTGTTTATTTTGGAATAAAAATTTAAAAAAAAAAGGTTTTGAAAGCTCGTGGAGCTAAAAAAATTTATGTAGTTGCGACACACGGACTGCTTTCACTCGATGCGCCATCACTTCTTGAGGCATCGCCGATTGATGAGGTATAAATAAACATTTTTGGGTTGGTTTCGTGAAAAATGGCCCTCGCTATGAGATAACTCCAACCAACTTGAGATTTGTTTTTGAAAACTTGGTTGATTATAGGGGTGGGGCAGAGGTGGGTCGGAACAGTCAGAGGTGTCGGAAATCGGAACTGGCTCAAAAGTCGGAAGTCAAATTTTTTTCGATATCGGAAGGAAAAAACGTTGAAAATCGGAACTCCGACCCACCTCTGGGGTGGGGGAAGTTCTATAATATTCTCTATTTAGGTTAACTTGATTATAAATTTAGTTTAGTTGTCAGAAGTAAAACACTACAAAATTCCAAATTTCCCTTTCTATCACCAGATAATTGTGACAAACACAGTTCCACATGAAATTCAAAAGCAGCGTTGCCACAAAATCAAAACTGTTGACATTTCACTTTTGCTTTGTGAAGCAATCCGACGAATATACAACAATGAATGTTTGTTTTTTTAATAAAATTTTATTAAATTAATTTTTTAAGCAATGGCTCCGCTGTTTAAAGATCTTACAATTGATGACTAAATATATAGATTTTTTATATTACTTTTTAAATTTCTAATCAAAAAAGAAATGACTTATTTCACATTCTTTAATAAAATTTTGGTCAGTTTTGTCTAGTTGAGATTTTTTGTCTGTTCCACCTAGTATCGTTGATACTATTCGACATTTTTTGTATTGTTTTTGTAACTAAGGTTGTTCATTACCAAAATTTTAACTGGTTTCAGTTAGATATCTGGTTTTGTTATGGGAGAATTTAAAAGAATCTCTCATTTTCAAAAATTCGCGGGTGCTTAAGCTACTCCTACATAGACATCCGTATTAAGCGCGAGCGTTTTGTCAAGCGTCAGTAATCTTCGGCGCATCCTCCCACATAGACATCCGTGTCAAGCGTCGAGTTGCACGTGCCTCTCCTACATAGAAAGAAAAAAGCACGGAATAGAACGCTTGAAACTTGACGCTCAAGATCCTATGTGGGAGTAGTGTTAAAATTCCCAGTTTTAAAATCGGTCATGGACTTCTAATTATTGTTCTTTAACTTATAACAACATAACTTTTATTCCATAATAACAGCAACAAAGAAAAGTCGAACAAACATCACTTAAAAGAAAAATCCGAGAATCTTCCCACCAGCATGTTTCCTTCGAGCTTCCTCGTGATCCATAATTCCACTAGAAGTGGTCAACACCAGAAATCCAAATTGACGAGATGGCAACAAGTTGCTCGTCCATTTCTCCAAATCAGCCATACGAATGTCGAAACGTGGACTGAACAAATAAAAAAAATAAGAAAAAGTTTTGATAATACTTTGATTTAGAACCCCCCCTCTAGTTCCTGACTATTTTGAGAATTCTGTTTGATCTAATTTATCTTTACTACTCGACCCTGTCTTCAAGCTCGATCAAATGCTACACTAGTTTTGGTGATTCTGAACAAATTATTACCGCTTTTAAGTATTACAGAAGCTGCTTATTTAACGCGAAACGCGTTAAATCAGAAAAAATTGTTTAAATCGAGTTTCATGAGCCCATTTATAAATTCTGCGAGATTGATTGTGAGCCGTGGTAAATCAAAATGCCCCTATATTCTCTCTAGCATTTAAAATAAACTTGCCTGATGACTTGGCACTTGTTGATACGTCCAGTAAGGTTAACAACAATTTTACCGGCACGATGATCATCAACAATTTCAAACTCGCCTATATAGCCGTGCTTCATCATAACAGTCAAGAAACGAACAATTACTTTGGAAGATGGCCGAATAATTACCTAAAAAGAAATAAAAATAAAAGAATTGGGAATTTAAATAAACCTGTCGCTTCCCACGCTTCTCAGCATTATTGATAGACTTTAAAGCATCAGCAAGCACATTCATGCGTACCATTATGATCAACTTTTAACTTATCTAAATTATTTAAATAAATGACACCCAGTCTATAAAAATCGAGGAAATGATTAATCGAAATTTACAGAAAATGTTTGGAGGTTTTTGGAAGAGGTCGGAAAGGGATCTAGTTTTTGTGGATCACTACCCAAAATCCTGATTTTCTTCTATTTTTAAGATTGGGCCCTCGAAGAGTCCAAAATCAATTCCATTTCGGGGTCCCGGGATTGCGATCTTGATCTCTAAATTTTAGATTTTCTCTGTTAAAAGAAAAATAATGCTTCGACTAAATAGTTAAATTTATCTTTACTGACAAATTGGTAAATAGGCAAAAAGAAAATTACACAATGACATTTATTTTTTAGAAAAAAGACTATTGAGTCCCGCCGGTTGAGTCTGGGCTATACTCGATCTAGAGTGCGGGAAAATCGCATTCCCTGAATCCCGTAACGGGATTAGTTTTCAAAATTTTTACGGTCAGGATTCCGCGGGATTAATCCTGTAAATCCCGATAATCCCATTCGTCGCCTAAAATACGGGATTTCGGGGCAGGATCCCGCAAAATCCCGTTCGGGATCCTGTCCCGTCCGCACTCCAATTCGATCCATAACCTTTATAAACTCGTCCATTAAAATTTTAATCGAGCTTTTTAAGATTTAAGAACGTAAATATTTTCTCTCTTAATTATGTTGACGAATTCTGTTAATTTTCTTTTTAAACGTTCTTTTGCTATTTCTGCGAGTGCACTTCAAGTAATTCGTCCACCCGTTCAAGTTTCTGGCATTGAAGGAAAATATGCTTCGGCTCTCTATTCTTCTGGGATGAAGGAAAAAAGTTTGGACAAAATTGAGAAGGATTTGAGTCAATTGAAGGTGCTTTATGACACAAACAATGATTTTAAGGTTTGTTTATAATGGGAATATTTATAAAATAATTTTTTTAGTTGTTCGTTGAAAATCCAATATTGAATAAACAAAAGAAAGCGGATGCAATCCAAGCTGTTCTGAAGAATCAAGGAATGTCGAAAACTGTCCAGAACTTTTTTGGTTTGATTTTTATATGTAATAATGGTCTGACTTTACTAATGGCCTGGTTTTGGGCTCCGCAATTTTTAGAATTTTACAAATTATGTATCATTCGAACGGTACCAAAATTAGGCAGCGGAAGCAACTATGATACAGGCCCTTTGAAAATCGAAACACAAGCACCAATCTTATTTTTGTGGTCAAAAATTCAAAAACTTCGATTTTTTCACTTACTTTCTCGAAAGCTCGATTGCACTTTGAGTAAAGCCTTCAAAATTTTTTCCGGGTACAAATCTAATTTGTAAACTTTATTTTAGTTCTCCTGACTGAAAGTGGTCGACTCGTTAAACTTTCGTCTATCATCAATTCCTTCGAAACTATAATGCGTGCGCATCGCAATGAATTGCAAGTTGAAGTGACTAGTGCAGAAGTAAGTCCAAATTTAGTTTATTTTGTTTTAACAACTCTGATTTTTAGCCATTAAACAAAAAGCAAGAACAATCATTGAGAACTGCTCTTGCAAGTTTTGCTAATGCCGGACAGGAATTAAATATCTCTTTTGGAGTGAAGCCAAGTCTTATTGGAGGGATGGTGGTTACTATTGATGACAAATATGTTGACCTGTCAATGGCTTCCAAAATTAAGAAAATGGAAGTTTTGTTGGAGAAGTCAATTTGAAATTAATTAAAGATTGAAATAGGCTATATTTTTTTGATAGATGTTATTTTTAATTGGGGGTTTTAAGAATATTTAAGAGTTGTTATAAATAAACGGTCATCTGAATTTGTTGAAGTTCTATTAAGGTTGATCCATTTTGTTTTTTGTGACCACATATAAATACCCTAGTTCGAAAGCTACACTTGGAGTTACGGAAAACGAAAGTAGGGTTCAACCCAACTATTGAATAAAGTTAGAGATATTCTCCTTTCTAATTTTAGCCTTTATATTATAATTAAGTAATGAGAGCTTAAGTTCACGAAAAATTTGTCGAAGGATAATAAGATATTTATTTATAAGGGCAATTTACTGGCATAACACAATAAATGAAAAATTGATCACGTATTTGATGACTAGTCTAACTACACTTTTCTTCACAACTTCCTTCATTTTAATCTTTGAGTTATCGAAGCCAATGCAATAGCGAATGCCTGAATTGCTGAGAAAGGCTCACGAAAGTCGAGGGTGTACGCGCCATTTTCGATCCTCCCAAACTGAAGAACTTGCCGATTCTGATATTCAATTTGGAAATTTTTTGCGGACTCTTGAGTGACTCGGCCGTTAAAATCCAGCTTAAAATTAATAAAAGATTTTCTAACTATTTAATTATAAATGGTTAGACCTGGTAAACTTGCGATTGCTCATTCCAAAAGGGTCTCTTGTTGGTCATAACAAGCATTTTTGGCCCAGACGAGGTACCGGGGTCCTCTGGTCTTTTACTTGATATGGGCTTTTCTCTATTTCCTGAATTTTTCCTCTCTAGCTCATCCAAGCATTTCTGTAAAGTAGATTTTGTTCGATTTGATTGGTCGGTAATTTCGGCATAAGGCTCAAACGGCGAATCAGTTGTAGGCTAATTTTTAATTTAAATCTAGTGTAAATACAGGCAAATAACTTACTCGTTCATTTCGCCCTCTATTAGTTGGGACCGGTAATTCCTTTTCGCAATTCTTTTTTTGAATAGATTCTTGTTCACCGCTTAGGCACAGATGTTCCTCGCTCCCATCATCCTCGCCTAGAACAACTTTGATATGTTGAACTCGCTGTCGTAAATCCCCGCTTATCTCATTAAGTAGATCATTGATACGGATTAACTATAAGTGCAAATCTATTAGAAAAACTACAATTGAAAGTACCTCTTCAAATTGAACTATGTGACGAGCAATTCCTCGGACTTTCTCTCTTAGAATCGACACATTTTTGTGTCGATTTCCAGACGGAGAAAGCATACGAGGACTTGATCGAGATGCTTCTCCAGATACCGAACAACTGCTTGACGGTGAGGGTTGCCCAGTGGAATCATGTTTAATTTCAAGCATTTCATATTTTGTACCCGACCGTTGGCAGTTCTGTGAATGCCCCATAGAGTGGATTGCTGACGAATGGTGACGCGTGGCAGATAACTCGGAAGCTAATCGAGAAAGCTAAAAAATTAAATATTCAGCTTGTTAAAAAAAATATGGTGTACCTTATCTACAATAGCTCGTATATCGTTTAGTTGAGAGATTCGACTGTTATTTTTACTGTTAGCATCAATAACGCCATCTTGATGGGGATCTAAGGGAAGAGGCTCAAGCTTATTTAACGTTGATTCCAACATAAGAGGTGTATATGTCATCAACATATTTGAATCACTTTGTTGGGAGAATGAAATAGGTACATTGGATGAATAATCCTGATTATGTGTAAGTGTGGTTGGACGCGAAGTTAGGTGATCACCGGTAGAAAGCTGATGAGCATCGTCGTCAATAAACTATAAAATAATAAATAAATTTTCAACGAAACATTGCCTTTTTATCAGTTAATTACTAAATTCCCTGAAAAATAAGAATTCTATCTCGACCGAGTACGAAAAACTTGATAATTTATTCAGACCTCTAGCTCTTTTAGTCGTATATGCCACCCATCCAATTCGACACCAGATGCCGGTGAACTCTGAGGTCTAACATTCGGACGGTTATTGTGTGCCAACTCCTTTGGTGAAGGACTAAGACTTGTTGAAGTAGTTGGCCTATGATCTTTGCATTTATTTTGTTGCTTCAGCATAATCTTTGCCGCAACTGGACGCTTTCGATCTTTAACAACGGAAATTGAAGGTGCCACAGGTATTTTTGAAGTGGTTGGACTGACTTCAAATGACATTGGTTTTGGATTACAGGAAGGTGCATCCAGAATAGATACAGATTGTGATTGTTCAAGTTCAGTAGCAAATTGTTTCATTTTCTGAAGAAATTTAAAGGAAATTTATGATAAACAAGGTCTACCAGAATATAAGTATTAACAGCTTGACGTAGTCCATCAAACTCGGATATCACATTTTCGTACAATTCTCGTTCACTATCCATTAATCCATCCTCTTCTTCACCATTTTGTTCTCCCAAGAGCTCATATTCACCTTCATTATCCAACTCACCCTCACAAAAATGGCTGTCAATTTGTACTTTCTTGGATCTCTGTTCATCGTTATTGTTGTTTGACTCATTTTTGTGTTGTAAGGTAGATACTTCTTTGTTTTGTGAAATAATATGTGCAAATAACATTCTATCTTCTTCACTTATTTCATCATCAGTTATTGCTGTACGAGTTTTCCATCGACTTTCTGGACGGACTTCAAGAGGAACTAAAAGAAAAATTTACAGGAAATCTTCATTTAGTTTGAAAGAAAACCTCGAGCTGCTGATTCACAGCGCCGACGATCTCTCCGTTCACGTTTCGCACGCCGATTTTCTGTTGAGGTACTTGTACCCAAGCCAAGATCACACAAATTTATAGTCATTTGGCGTGGTTGCAAGTGTAATACAGAAGTTTTGTAGAAAACCTGTGCTAATTGTGTTGGTAAATTGGTTCCACTGGCAGCGTTAATCTTGAATCTTGTGCACCAAACATTGGAATTAACCTACAATGGATTAATCCATAATGACATTAATAAAAAAATTACATGGACAAGCGTTGGAGGCGTTCTTTTAACAGCAGGTATTGAAGTGGCGATACGTTGTGGAGTTATTCGTCGATTTACAAAGCGTCTAATTTGGCGTTTACTTCGCCGCCAAACTGAATTGCGTTGGCTACTTTCACGACGAAAGGCATCCTGCCCAACATCCTCTGTGATTAATATTAATTTTAGGTCAATCTATGAAATATTAAAAGGCCAAAAGCACTCACCGACTTGAGCAGAAGGACCCCCAACTAACAAATTGTGGTGTTGTAGTCGAACAACTGGCGCCGCTAGTGATGACGACCTTGATGCGTTCAACAAAGACTCATCTGTTTTATTGGAATTAAGTAAAACACTTGGGGACGTTAAAGATTCATCGAGAAGTGTAACATGGTCATGAAGAGCGGCAGCTCTGCATTTGGCTAGTCTGTTAAGAATAAGAATGGAAATTGCGTAAATAAAAAGGTAATTACAAATGCGGCGGCAGTGATATGATAAATTGAGGAATTATTCTATTGGTTTGACGGCCGAGCAAAATTGGTACAAATCCGCCCATATGCTATAAAATTATAAAAATTTGTCCAATTTTTCAAAATTTTTATAACCTCAACACAGAGCATATACAGATTCTTTCTAGCCACAGGTACTATAGTGCAATACCAACGCCAAGCACTCGGCCGACAAACAACATCATAGAGACATCCAATATTTGGAATTCGACACTGAAAAAAATTTTTTAAATGTGAAAATAGGTACATTTACTCACTCGAATGATATGGTGATCAAATTGGGAAATTAACGTTTGCTCTCGCTCAGGCAATGGCAAGCGTGATCTGTTTTTAGAACTTTGCCCCAACAATTCCCAAATAGAGTAGGAAACAAGTTGAGAAAGGGTAGGCACATTCCGAACAATTCGGCCAGTTGCCACACATCCTTTGGCTGCAACAACAATTGCTTGATCATTATGTGCCCAGGTGAAGGCGGAAAGTGTACAATTTGGAATGGGTGCTGAGAAGGAATGAATAGCACGACCGTTGTAGTCGAGCACAACAATTCTTAATAATTAAAATATTTTTTTGACATTTCTAGGTTCGAAATAACCTGTTTGGAATGCAAACAACAGCTAACATTGTACCGTCATTACTCCAACGCATCAAGATCACAGGGTCAGGCGCTTGCCATGAGCCAAGCTCAACTTCGTAAAATGTGTTTAGAAAAAGTATTTGATCAGCAGTCTGTTCAAAACAAATAATAATTTTATTATTTAATAAAAATTTAATAACTGAGCAACAAGCTAGTGTCCACTTTCCATCCCCATTCTTGTCAACTTCTCGTATCGAAGAAAAGGCAACACGCTGCACCCCAACCTGGAATAGGCTACGTTCTGTGATTAACGTTCCCTGATCATTTAACACGTTGATAGATCCACTGTTAAGACCCAAAACAAGCTCCTGGGAATTCGGCGCCCACGCTCCACAAAGAATGGAAAAAATAAAAGTATTTGACCAGACTCGTTGACCAGTCGATGAACCTTTAAAAATTAAAAAATTGAAGGTTAAAATTATTAAATAACCGATAAGCACAAAATTGTCCTCATAACAAATAAGCGCAGAAGCCCCGTTAGGGGACCAATCAAAATCCCTGACTTTAAAGCCTCTGTCATTAACCAATTCAACTGTCCAACGTTCTTCATTTGGAGCCCAAAGATAAATAACACCGTTCACATCACAGGATAGCAGCTTTGTTTGTGCTCGATTCCACGCAACCAACGCGATTGAACTTTGATGTCCGCGTAGATTAAAATTGTAACTGAAATGGAGTTGATAAGAATATAAAAGATGCTAGTTAAACTAGTGACCGGCGCGGGACGGGATCCCGACGGGATTTCCGGGATCCCGAAATCCCGGATTTTTGGGGTCATTCGGGATCCGGGATTTATCCCTCGGGATACCGTCACGGCATCGATTGAGAAAAAAATCCCGCCTCGGGATCCCGAAAGTTCGGTTTTGCCGGTCTCTAAGTTAAGCAAATAAGAGATGTTAAACAAATTAAAAACCAACCGTTTGTAACAATCATGATCAGATCCCAAATCCGTGTAAGTGACACCAACTGAACCCGTTTCACAACCGACGCTAAATAAAAAAGTTTCTCATTTCAAAAAAAAATTAAAAAAAACCTTAACAGCCCTCTCCCTTCCTTTGAAGATGGAGCCCAACTGAGACATGAAATTGACTGTTCAATACTAGCTCCAGGCCAATTTCTACTTTCCCAAAGAATCTTCATTCTTTTAACTTCTTATTAAAATTATTATATGAATGTGTAAAGGTAAGAAATAATGTACAAATTTAATTAATAAGAAGACATTGACTTTTCTTTAGTCAGTATAAAATAAATTAAATTAGTATAAATAGGTATTGATAAAAATAAGAGTGGGGGTAAAATGTTTAAAGTAAATCGTTGCTGAAAAAAGTCTGCGGCTGTCAATAATTAATCAACAAAATATAAAAACAATTGCCTAAGAAGAATTAAGAACACCATTCAGGTAGAGAGAAACACTGTTTTGATTACCAATATGCGTGAAACTTAAAAAACGCGCTGCGCATTACAGACACAAAGTTGACGTAAATCGATAAAGGAAAGGACAAAAATTTAGCCAGCGGACATAACGCCAAAATTACTTTGCCAGTTGTTGAAATATTATTGACAGCTGCAGCTAATTATTGTTGCGGTACTTTTCGGTTTTGCTACACCTCTCCCATATATACAGGGTGTTTTTTTTTTTTTAATATTTATGCAGCAATCACAGGTACAAATAAAAGTACACTGACAGTGATTGTAAAAAAAAACAAAATATGTATAAGTTGTGAATACAATAAATTTAAGAAAAAATAAATAAAAAATTAAGTATTGAATGTAAAAATGAATATTTTGTATATAAAAAAAAATTTTTTTTTTAAACACTAGGTACCAGACAGACTAAGTAAATCAATTCTTTTGGTATATTCCCTGAATTTTTTTAAATCTCTAATCTCAACAATTTCCCTAGGTAATTTGTTCCATAAGGAGACTATGCGAGCAAAGAAGTTATTTTTTGACTTGCTAGTGAATCTTTTATTTTGTAAAAGATGAATTCTTCTTTTGGCCCTTTTAGTTAGAGTAAAGTATTTTTCTTGTTCCAAATGTGTGAAATTATTAAGTATTTTATAAGTCATGCAAAGATCGGCAAGTACTCTTCTTTCCTCTAATTTTTTTAATTTACAAATTTGTAGTCTAATTTCATAAGGTTTATCAACTAATCCGCATTGTTTAAAGGCTTTTTTGGTAAAGATTTTTTGAATTTTTTCAAGCGAAATTAAGTGATCTTTTCTTAAGGGACTCCAAATTTCAGTCGCGTACTCTAAGAGAGGGCGCAAATATGTTTTAAATACAAAAACTAAATTATCAAGATACTTGGATTTAAATATTCTAAATATTTGATACATCATTATTAAATAGGCTTGTTTTGTAATTTTAGTTATATGTGCAGAAAAGGATAGATCTGTGTCTATTAATATTCCAAGATCGCGAACACAATTCTCTTTCTTGATTGGTTGTCCATCTATAAAATATTGTTGCTTATCATTATTCTTACCTATGTATAGGCAGAGGCATTTATCTATAGAAATCCTTAATCCATTATTCTTAGCCCATTTTTCAATAATTAAAAGAGATTCTATAAGCTTATTTCTATTGTTATCATTGTTATGTTCTACATACAGTTTAATATCATCAGCATATATTTTAAAAATATATTCAGCATATATTTTTTAAAAGTTTCTCAGACCGGCGCGGGACGGGATCCCGACGGGATTTCCGGGATCCCGAAATCCCGGATTTTTGGGGTCATTCGGGATCCGGGATTTATCCCTCGGGATACCGTCACGGCATCGATTGAGAAAAAAATCCCGCCTCGGGATCCCGAAAGTTCGGTTTTGCCGGTCTCTAAGTTAAGCAAATAAGAGATGTTAAACAAATTAAAAACCAACCGTTTGTAACAATCATGATCAGATCCCAAATCCGTGTAAGTGACACCAACTGAACCCGTTTCACAACCGACGCTAAATAAAAAAGTTTCTCATTTCAAAAAAAAATTAAAAAAAACCTTAACAGCCCTCTCCCTTCCTTTGAAGATGGAGCCCAACTGAGACATGAAATTGACTGTTCAATACTAGCTCCAGGCCAATTTCTACTTTCCCAAAGAATCTTCATTCTTTTAACTTCTTATTAAAATTATTATATGAATGTGTAAAGGTAAGAAATAATGTACAAATTTAATTAATAAGAAGACATTGACTTTTCTTTAGTCAGTATAAAATAAATTAAATTAGTATAAATAGGTATTGATAAAAATAAGAGTGGGGGTAAAATGTTTAAAGTAAATCGTTGCTGAAAAAAGTCTGCGGCTGTCAATAATTAATCAACAAAATATAAAAACAATTGCCTAAGAAGAATTAAGAACACCATTCAGGTAGAGAGAAACACTGTTTTGATTACCAATATGCGTGAAACTTAAAAAACGCGCTGCGCATTACAGACACAAAGTTGACGTAAATCGATAAAGGAAAGGACAAAAATTTAGCCAGCGGACATAACGCCAAAATTACTTTGCCAGTTGTTGAAATATTATTGACAGCTGCAGCTAATTATTGTTGCGGTACTTTTCGGTTTTGCTACACCTCTCCCATATATACAGGGTGTTTTTTTTTTTTTAATATTTATGCAGCAATCACAGGTACAAATAAAAGTACACTGACAGTGATTGTAAAAAAAAACAAAATATGTATAAGTTGTGAATACAATAAATTTAAGAAAAAATAAATAAAAAATTAAGTATTGAATGTAAAAATGAATATTTTGTATATAAAAAAAAAATTTTTTTTTTAAACACTAGGTACCAGACAGACTAAGTAAATCAATTCTTTTGGTATATTCCCTGAATTTTTTTAAATCTCTAATCTCAACAATTTCCCTAGGTAATTTGTTCCATAAGGAGACTATGCGAGCAAAGAAGTTATTTTTTGACTTGCTAGTGAATCTTTTATTTTGTAAAAGATGAATTCTTCTTTTGGCCCTTTTAGTTAGAGTAAAGTATTTTTCTTGTTCCAAATGTGTGAAATTATTAAGTATTTTATAAGTCATGCAAAGATCGGCAAGTACTCTTCTTTCCTCTAATTTTTTTAATTTACAAATTTGTAGTCTAATTTCATAAGGTTTATCAACTAATCCGCATTGTTTAAAGGCTTTTTTGGTAAAGATTTTTTGAATTTTTTCAAGCGAAATTAAGTGATCTTTTCTTAAGGGACTCCAAATTTCAGTCGCGTACTCTAAGAGAGGGCGCAAATATGTTTTAAATACAAAAACTAAATTATCAAGATACTTGGATTTAAATATTCTAAATATTTGATACATCATTGAATAGGCTTGTTTTGTAATTTTAGTTATATGTGCAGAAAAGGATAGATCTGTGTCTATTAATATTCCAAGATCGCGAACACAATTCTCTTTCTTGATTGGTTGTCCATCTATAAAATATTGTTGCTTATCATTATTCTTACCTATGTATAGGCAGAGGCATTTATCTATAGAAATCCTTAATCCATTATTCTTAGCCCATTTTTCAATAATTAAAAGAGATTCTATAAGCTTATTTCTATTGTTATCATTGTTATGTTCTACATACAGTTTAATATCATCAGCATATATTTTAACATTAACACCCTTAGGCAGATGTTCAGGTAAATCGTTAATAAATATTACAAATAACAAAGGGCCAAGTACACTACCTTGAGGAAGAAAGTATTCAACTAAGAAATACTATTTGAAAAATCCATAACTTTTTTCTGCGTTGACAGATTTCAATGAAATTTGGTATTTTATATCTATATTTTCTAGCATTTTTTTTGACATAAAAATTTTTTCGAAATTCGAACCCTAACCCTTTATTTCAAATCCGTACTCTACCGTTCTCTTTTTTCCCTCTTTTCATTGTGTGCTATCTTACTTCATTTATTTTCCTGTGTATGGCGAAGAGTGGATACTGTATTGAAAATGTAGTGTCTATCGCCTAGTGTTTACTCTAGTGTCTGTCTCCCCTTACAACAAATAAAGGGAAGTAAGAATGCATGTGCGGAAAAAGGGAAAAACAGAACGGTAGAGTACGAAATTATCTCGGGTTAGGGTTCGAATTTTGACATAATTTCTATGTCTAAAAAAATGCTATAAAATATAGATATAAAATACAAAATATCTTATAAAATCTGTCGACTTAGTAAAAAATTATTGAGTTTTCAAATAGTATTTCTTAGTTGAAACACCCTGTATATTCGCAGGATATTATTTCCATTGACGTGTTGGGCCCAATACCCGGGTGGTTTTTCTTCTAAATTTGCTGGAGCCGGAATTTCCCGGATAGAACCACGGCAACTTCGAAAAACACAGATTTTATTGAAATACCCGGTTTCCGTGCTAGACCATGTTAATTTAAAGTTTTGTTTTTCTCACAAATAGTAAGTCACATTTTTATAGGCTTGTGACTGTTCAAAGTAATGCTTGAAAAAACAAGATTCCTTCACTAAAAATTTCCTTCTTTTTTCTATATTGAACTTCGTCAAAGTGCATTGGCGTTATTCAAAGAAATTCGGCAACGTTCCCAAAATTATGATATTGAAGAGAAGAAAAATTAGTTTTGAGAGGTGGAAAAGATTTGAAAAAGATGGAATTAGATTTGGTAGAAGAAACAATTACAATTGCTTTGAATACAGAAATGGAGGAATTGAAAGAGACAAATACTGCTAAGGAGAGTGGAGTAATTGGGACACGGTGGGGTATGATTCCGTGCACACGATTCCGTGCACACGATTCCGTGCAGACACGTTTCCGTGCACACGTTTCCGTGCCCGTTATAAAAAACACGTTTCCGTGCTCAATTTCTTTTTAATATAATAAACAATAAGAAAAGGTTTTGAGGAGTACAGTGAATATCAAGGGACTTGTGCATGACATCGAGACATCAACAAGGGGATATTGGTGGATATGGAGGAAAAAATCTCAAAAAAAATTTTTTTAATTTTAAAAAAATCGTGTAGCGAAGACCATGCCCGGCCTACCCTCCGTAGCAGCACAAAAACAGTTTTCCGCGTAAATTTTTTGAATTGAAAAGAAAAATACTGAAGCAAAGTTGATAAGTTGATAAAAAATATAACTTTTAAAATTTTTTTATAAAAATTTAAAAAAAATAAAAATATTTAAATAATTGGGCACGGAAACGTGTTTTTTATAACGGACACGGAAACGTGTGCACGGAATCGTGCCCGCACGGAAACGTGCCTGCACGGAAACGTGTGCACGGAATCGTGTGCACGGAATCGTGCGCACGGAATCGTGTCTAACCGATTGGGACACGCCCAAGTAGGCGCAGAGCCATAACGGTGCAAAGCCATAACTTGCTGGAAAATTTCTGGCCCTTATCAATTTTGGTATCAATCTCTTTAACTTGATGAGAGGAATCGTTTAATACTAAATTTGGTAAGATTCGGAAATCTTGAAGCAAGTTATGGCTTTGTGCCGTTATGGCCGCGTGGCTACTTGGGCTGTACCCGGATTAAATAAGGATTTTTTGTTGACGTTTTTTGGTTTAAAAAAATCTTTTTGTTGTGTTTATACAAGTATAAATCTATTTTGGAAAAAAATCCATTCAAAAAATAGATTTCTTTTGAATGGATTAGAGCATGAACTTTGTTTGATGGTGTATCGATATAAATCGATTTTTTATTATCTGTAAAAGTGAACGATGTTTTTAATGTCCGCATGGATTTCGTAGAGACGCCCGAGACTCTTGGTCTTGATTCAAAGACTTTTCTTTGGTTTTTTTCTGTCTTGGTCTTGAGTCTTGGAAAATTTTCGGTTTCGGACATCTCTAGTATTTCGGGTCGGGGTACACCCACCAAACTACCTCTAGCCGAACTTAGTGCTGGCGTTTCTCTTTGTTGAACAACTATCCGTTGGTGGAAGTTCCCCCGTTTTTCCTCTCACCAATTTTCCATGTAAATCAATAAATTTGAAATTTTTCATTTCTATTATCGAATTAGAATACGACATTTTTCAAGCCTAAAATCCATAATTTGCCCACCCAAAATTGTTTTTGATAGTTATTTTCTAATCGTTTCCTGTCCCGAAGCTCGAACTCCCGAAAAACGAATTTAAGATTAACGAACTTGTAGTTCCTTTTTGTCTGTAGATATATTTTAAATTATTGATTGGGAGACACTTTTGAATTTAATTTACTATAAACTTTGGCATAACATAATTTGTTTTAGAGATAGTTTATAACTAGAGAATTAGAATTTTTTTTCTTTGCGTGCTTCTTTTTCTTTGATTTCTTACGTTTCTCATTTTTGTAAACAACAGACTGCCCAAATTTCTGTTTTTCATAGGTTAGGCTTTCAAATCAATAATCTTCGTCTTTGATTCTGGGCATTCTTTAGCATCCTACAATCTTATACATAACAATTGATTAATCTTTTATTTTTTTCATTTTTTAGAGTTCAAAATTTTTCAAAAATTTATTCCTGCTCTACTCTTCGGACAATGTTCTATGATAATTTCATATGAAGGCAGTTAGGTTCTTGATGTGCCAACATCAGATTTCAGATTTGCACCCTGCCTGATGGATGAAATATAAATGGATGAGAGTTGTTGAAGTAATTTGCAAGGTTTTTCTTTAAACTTTTCTTATTTTGGGCATAAGTTACTAGAGAAAAATGAGCAAAGTGTGCACTTTTGGTGTTTTGAGGTTTGCCAGTAATCGGGTGTACTGAGTCAATTATGGGTTTAGAATGGTTTGGGAGCCTTCGTTAGGATTAGGGTTGCTATTTTCGAGACGGGCTTACGTTCGAGTCATTTTTTCGAGCCCATTTTTATCGCGTCGGGCCGTACGAGTTTTTTCGGGCTAATTATCTTAGGCCAACTCGATCTTTCGCTTCTTTTTGGCAACCCTGGTTAGGATACTCTAGCTGTTAACGACTCGTCTCATTTAGCTATTTGAGTGGTATAAGAAATGTAGGATGAAAAACTTTGATGTCATCCAACTTAGATTGAAGCTAAGTGTCGGATTAATCTTAATTGTTTATTACTCGTTTCCTACTGGCAAACCTCAAAATATCTAAAAAGCACTTTTTGCTCGTTTTTTCCGTGGACAGGTTTTCTTTACTTTTATCGTTTTCTGAAACATGTGGGGCTGCTTTGTACTAGTATTAGGGTCGTAGTATAATAAATGAAAATGCTTTAGTTGCGTCTTATAGCTAGAATTGCAAACGTTGAGAAAGTTGTAACCTTTTTCCGACGAGGGTTCAAAAAGTTGCCCGCTCCGTTTAAATTCAAATCTCGTGCCGCAGCAAACCGTTCACCCTCTCATTTCATTTTTGACGAAGGTTCTGGGCCAACCTGCTATCTCGCTTTTTGAATACCTCCCTATGTATGATTCCCTGATGGATCCTAAATTATCTAAGGTCTATGGCATCTATTCACTAGCCTATATCAATTTTGGCCTTTTATAAGTAGCCATTTTAAATTTGATTAAATCCAAAATTCATTTGTTATTCCTCAAATAGCTGGAGTATTATCAGACTTTCTGCATTATGCTTATAGGCCCGTAGCTAAGAAATTTTCAGTGAATTTTTTGAAATTTTTGCCCGATTTCGAATTCAAAAATGATTCTCAATACATTACTTTTCCAAATTTAGGTAATGTTGAGAAAAACTTCAATTGCTCTTTACTGTAACTACGTAACATAAATTGCTTTTTGCGCAGCTGTTGTTGGTATTTTGCAAGTTTTATTTTATATTTTGGGTTATATTGAAGAATTGAGTAGGGGTTTCCTTAGTAATTTTGTGGATTGAGAGTCAAAAGTTGAATTTAAATTTGTGTTAATACGTTTGAATGTTAGTAAATGTCCCCAAATCTGGTTTTAAGAGTTTTAGGTAATAGTGAAGATTACTGGTCCCTAGAAAAATGGTACTCTTCACTTATAGTGGATTTTTAATGCGTGGGTATTTTACCCTATTTGACTCTTAGATAATTTCCCTTTCTATTTTTCGTGCCTCGTAATGGACAAATTTGAGTCAATGGCACCTCTTACGCCCATATCCGTTCGCGCAAAAAACCCCTATAAATCAAAATTTTCGAAAAAATGAGTAACTGCTTTTTCGATATTTTTGAGGTTTTCCAGTAGATGATTGAGTATGCGGAGTCCGAATATAAATTAAAATGTATATATTCGCGGACCCGAATCAAATATTTAAGCATTTCTTGCAGAGCTGAATACTCAAAGGTACGTGCCACTGAAAGTTGAAAAACAGGGAGGACCAAGCTGATTTTTAGAGCAAAAATTTCGATATTTTAAATGAAAGCTCATTCGAAAGAGCTCGTCGTGCTGACTTGGAAGAACTGTCACCAAAATTTTTTTAATTATTTTTATACCATCGTGTAGAGCAGGGTTGATTTTCTATTGCCAGTTTTTTTCTTTTTGGCCCTGATCCACATTTCGAAAAGTTATAGGACTTCAAAGATTTCGAGAATCTCCCTCATTTTCCTATTAAAAAGAAAAGGAAAAGGTAACACTGGTAACTAAAAGGTAACACTAAACGGAAAGAAGAGAAGGCAATGTCGCCTTTTCCTTTTCTTTCCTCCCTATAGCAAACGATTATAACTTTGTTCAAACTAGTTAGCTTCCCCCTATGGTTTTCGATTTTCTGGGGCCTATATCTCGGGCCACAGACGAATCGAATGGTATGGGTCTTGTATCGAAATCTTATCACCGGTTTTGGACTTCTTTTTTCCTGTAGCAAAACAAGAAAGAGAGGGAGAAGAATTTGAGTGTTGACATTTTGGATTACTTAATTATTTACGATTATCTAAAATTACATTAGAAGGGGTGAAAAGCGGGAAAACGTTTTCAGTTTTTAATTTTTTTGAACTCATATTTGAACTAGTATACTGACATGGAACACCGCGAACTATAACCAAAAATTGTGATGTAACATACGCAATTACGTAGAGCAGTATAGTGCTCCGAAGTTTTCGACTTTCGGCGTGGCCTAGTTCCCACATTTTTCGTAATAAAGTGCAAATTGCGATTCTTTCTCCTTTTTTTCTTCAGACTTCTTTTCATGTTGGCTAAAGAAGGAAAAGAATGGAAAAGAAAAGGGAAAGGTGTCTCTACCTTACCGTTCCTCTTTTTTAATCCGCATTGATGGAGCAGAGGAGGACATGGTTTTCCAATAGGCGAAAAAGAGTATTTTCTTTAATAAGAAGAGTGGGGGAAACTTTGAATAACTTTTTTATTTCGGGGTGAGGGGTAAAAAATTGGCGATAGGTTATCGAATATGCTCTACACATTTTCTTCGCTAAATTTTTGGTCATAGTTCGCGGTGTTCCCTATGAGTACCTGCGGACCTTAACTCTTCAAGGGCCTTAACTATTCAAAGGTAGTGGATCAAATCGAGTAGTATTACGATGTAAAGAAAAATGATACGACTAGGTGAAAATAAACGGAAAATGAATAAAAGGACACAACTCTGAGGAATTAAATACGAAACAAACAATAATATGCAATATTCAGATTATAAAACAAATACACATTAAATACGCAATTAAAACACAATCATAACATACAATCAAGAATACATACTTATATATACAGATACACAAAAAATAACAGACATGCATATATTGTCGTAGTTTTATACCAGAGCAGGAAAGCTTGAGAGGCTTTCAGTTTGAAGGAGATCACACATGCAAAATACATACACAATATATAAAAGTACATGAATAAATACATTAATCAAGTACATTATCGCATATTTAAAGACAAATCACCATACAGTATTTCATAAAATTAAATAACAATGGCTAAGCACGGTTAAAAACATTTACTAAAATACATTAAAATGTAAATATATATACAATTAATCTAAACAAAACGATACTACATGTGCGGAAGGGTCATGCCAATTTTTTTCAAAATTATAGTAATGGCTCATGTATTATTTAAAAAAATTGGATATAGTGTAGTGTACCGGTGGTAAAAGTTCAGGACGTGACATATGTCATTCGATTCGTCTCGACGAGCTGAGTCAAACGGTACCACTCTCAACTTTAGGAAATAATTCTGGGCCGAGTTATAGGTCCCGAAAAATTGAAAAACCAAAGGGGGGAGTAAGCTCGATTTTGGGGTGAAAAATTCGAATATGTAAATAATAGCTCATTTGAAAGAGCTCGTCGAGCTGAGTCGAATGACACCAAAATCAGCTTGATTGTAAAAGTTTGGACAAAGTTACAATAGAAAAACAAACAACATAAACCTATGGGGCGTCGGCGAGGCGCTTGTGCAAGCGGCACGCGCCTCGCGGGGAGTCTACGGGCGCTGGGTCTGGGCTCGTAACATAAACTTATGCCTATTTTAGCTGCGGTCGGTATGTCTGGCTTCCTCCCCAGCAAAAAAAAACCTGCACTTAGACCAAAGGTAAGGAGCTAAAACAAATGCTCATAACTTTGTCAAATCAAGTCAGATTTCGTTGATTTTGGTGTCATTCGACTCAGCTCGGCGAGCTCTTTCGAATGAGCTATTATTTGCATATTCGAATTTTTCACCCCAAAATCGAGCTTACTCCCCCCTTTGGTTTTTCGATTTTCAGGGACCTATAACTCGGTCCAGAATCATTTCCTAAAGTAGGGAGTGGTACCATTCGACTCAGCTCGTCGAGACGAATCGGATGACATATGTCACATCCCGAACTTTTACCACCGGTACACTACACTACAGCCAAAAAATTTTCTTGTAATTAAAATTTAGTATGGAACACGTGTTGCTCAATTATTCTTAAAATTAACATTTTTTGTTACTGTGCGAAGGGGTCATGCCCATTTTTTTCAAAAATTGTTTCAATAATTACACTACTATTAAATAACTACTAATACTATTTAAACAACCACTTTTACTAATTCTACGACCACTTTTTGTTTTCTTTCTTGCTTAATTCTCTTTCCATTTATTTTTCTCTTGATGGCGCATAGCTTAAGGTTGCATTTGGTCCATTTCTCTTTTCGCCTCGACTCATTATATTAGAAAATGGTTGTCTGTTGAGTAGAATTGAAAAAGTGGCTGTGTGCTTGCGAATTGTAAAATAAAGTGGTTGTTGCTGAGGAAATGGAAAAGAAGAATGCATAGGAAAATAAATAATTCTCGACGTAGCAGATCTCAAGTCCTTCCGGGCTTATTGGTGCCTTTTGATGCAAATTCTTATCATCCAATCAACATGTTTATGGTACAATCCGAAGACTCAAATGTTCTACTTCGATTTTTAACTGTTTTAAATCGATTTGTAATGATTTCAAAGGGCACGGATGCTTTTAAAGGACGCATTTGGGTCAAAAATAGTAAATCCGCAACATTGCCGGGCGCCCGAGGAAAATTTTAACACTTAGGTGCAAATCTTATTTCGTAAAGGAAGATAGTCGATCTTCTAATCTGAATAATATTTAACGGTTGGAGCTCGATGAAAGAGAAAAAATTAAAACTAAATGTAACCTTTTAGCTGAATTGGTGAAGTGAAAAGTTGAGATTTTGTGTTGAGACGAAGCGTCCTCGTTGAAGGATATGAATTTTATGCCAATTTATTGCTGAATTGGCAAGAAGAGCAATCGGTCGGTTCGATGCACACTTTTAAGTGTCTCGTAAAGCCAGCAAGTGACCCGAGATTGGTTGTGAGACCAAATCTGTCTCGCCTCGTGTGTCGTTTTGGTGCCGGCGGTGTTCGAATATGTTATCGTGCAGCTATTGCTTTTTTGGGTAAGATGATATCTTGAGAAATCGGTAGTGAATCTTACCCGAATTTACGAGATATCTGGTTGATCCTGCCTGAACTGATGTGTTCATTTCAAAGATTAAGCCATGCATGTATAAGTTTAATCGTTTTAACGAGAAACCGCGAACGGCTCATTACAATGGCCATGATTTACTTGATCTTGATTATCTAAATGGATAACTGTGGAAAAGCTAGAGCTAATACATGCACCAAAGCTTTGTCCTCTCGGAAAAGCGCATTTATTAGAACAAAACCACGCGGCTTCGGCTGCTTCTTGTTGACTCAGAATAACTAAGCTGACCGCATGGCCTTGTGCCGGCGGCGTGTCTTTCAAGCGTCCACTTTATCAACTTGACGGGAGCATAATCGACTCCCGTGGTGGTGACGGATAACGGAGGATCAGGGTTCGACTCCGGAGAAGGGGCCTGAGAAATGGCCACTACGTCTAAGGATGGCAGCAGGCGCGCAAATTACCCACTCTCGGCTCGAGGAGGTAGTGACGAGAAATAACGAGATCGTTCTCTTTGAGGCCGGTCATCGGAATGGGTACAATTTAAACCCTTTAACGAGTATCAAGCAGAGGGCAAGTCTGGTGCCAGCAGCCGCGGTAATTCCAGCTCTGCTAATACATAGAATTATTGCTGCGGTTAAAAAGCTCGTAGTTGGATTCGTATCGGTACCCTGGAACCCTCCGGGTGTTTCTGGGTGTTATCGATTTATCGTAATGTTCGGTTTTGAGTCCTTAACAGGATTCTTAACAGGCATTGCAAGTTTACTTTGAACAAATCAGAGTGCTTCAAACAGGCGTTTTCGCTTGAATGATCGTGCATGGAATAATAGAAAACGATTTCGGTTCAGTTTTATTGGTTTCACGGACTGAGATAATGGTTAAAAGAGACAAACGGGGGCATTTGTATGGCCCCGTGAGAGGTGAAATTCTTGGACCGTGGCCAGACAAACTACAGCGAAAGCATTTGCCAAGAATGTCTTCATTAATCAAGAACGAAAGTCAGAGGTTCGAAGGCGATCAGATACCGCCCTAGTTCTGACCGTAAACGATGCCAACTAGCGATCCGCCGATGGAAATTATATTGCCTTGGTGGGGAGCTTCCCGGAAACGAAAGTCTTCCGGTTCCGGGGGAAGTATGGTTGCAAAGCTGAAACTTAAAGGAATTGACGGAAGGGCACCACCAGGAGTGGAGCCTGCGGCTTAATTTGACTCAACACGGGGAAACTCACCCGGCCCGGACACTGTGAGGATTGACAGATTGATAGCTTTTTCATGATTCAGTGGATGGTGGTGCATGGCCGTTCTTAGTTCGTGGAGTGATTTGTCTGGTTTATTCCGATAACGAGCGAGACTCTAACCTACTAAATAGATGGTACATACTCTTAGTGTATACAGCTTCTTAGAGGGATTTGCGGTGTTCAGCCGAAAGAAATTGAGCAATAACAGGTCTGTGATGCCCTTAGATGTCCGGGGCTGCACGCGCGCTACACTGGCAAAATCAACGTGCTTGTCCTACCCCGAAAGGGGCGGGTAAACCATTGAAAATTTGCCGTGATTGGGATCGGAAATTGCAATTATTTTCCGTGAACGAGGAATTCCAAGTAAGTGCGAGTCATCAGCTCGCGTTGATTACGTCCCTGCCCTTTGTACACACCGCCCGTCGCTGCCCGGGACTGAGCCATTTCGAGAAATTTGGGGACCGTTGATTTAATTTTTCTAAATTACTTTGATGGAAACGAATTTAATCGCAGTGGCTTGAACCGGGCAAAAGTCGTAACAAGGTAGCTGTAGGTGAACCTGCTGCTGGATCATTACTTTATGTGATGTTCAAATTTGAATTCGCAACAAAATATAATCGTTGTGAAATGGCTGTCGCTGGTGTCTAGGTGTTGCTGATACAGTTGTGAACGTCCGTGGCTGTATATGTGGTGACATGTTAGGACTCCTAATGAGTTTAAGACTTAATGAGCCTCTTAAGTGAGGACGCCAGCACTCTTTTTTTCTCTATATTTTTAAAAAAACGAAAATTTCTAGCCTTATCGGTGGATCACTCGGCTCGTGGATCGATGAAGAACGCAGCAAACTGCGATAATTTGTGCGAACTGCAGAAACCTTGAGCACAAAAGTTTTGAACGCATATTGCCGCATTGGGGTCAAACCCTTTGCAACGTCTGGTTCAGGGTCATTTTCTTCTAAAGCGAAAGCTTTAATTTATGTATTGCAATTTCATGCTTTATATTTTAAATGATTGTTGGTTATATCTTAATGTTTACGAATATATCACCAACAATAAAACATTTTTGACCTGAACTCAGTCGAGAGCACCCGCTGAACTTAAGCATATCAGTAAGCGGAGGAAAAGAAACTAAACAGGATTCCCCCAGTAACGGCGAGTGAACAGGGAAATGTCCATCGCTAAATCATTTTGCCTCAGGCATTATGAGGTGTAGCGTATAAGCCGTAATCTTTGATCTTTTGTCTCAAACAAGTCCCCTTGACAGGGGTTCCGCAGAAGGTGCAAGTCCTGTACATTGAGATAATTGGTTGATATTTGCGTGCTTTAGAGTCGGGTTGTTTGGGATCGCAGCCCAAAGTCGGTGGTAAACTTCATCTAAGACTCAATATTGCCACGAGACCGATAGCAAACAAGTACTGTGAAGGAAAGTTGCAAAGCACTTTGAAGAGAGAGTTAAAGAGGACGTGAAACCGGTGAGGTGGAAACGGATAGAGTCGGCGTATCTTTCAAGTATTCATTTACATTATTTTTGTGTTGTGATCTCTGAGCTCCAGATTGGGACAGAAAGAAGCAGCATAATTTTCTGCGATGCATTTACTTGTTTGGTGCTTGGGGATGTTTGAGGCAGATTTGTAACCGCCGTTTTGAGGCCAGCTTGCTGGTACCCAAACGGTGTGAGCATTTTTTGTATTGGACATTTGAGTATGGCTTACGGGCATTTATTGGTTCGATCTGGGTGTAAGTTACGGTCGCATGCGACACGTGGTTTTAATTAGTTCGGTCCAGTTAATGCTCTCGTACTCCTTCCCCATGTAAAAGCCGGTCATCTATCCGACCCGTCTTGAAACACGGACCAAGGAGTTTATCGTGTGCGCAAGTTTTTGGGTGTTAAAACCTAGAAGCGAAATGAAAGTAAATGGCTCTTTAGAGTCTGATGTGCGATCTAGTAAAAAAGTGCAGCATGGCCCCATTCTAACTGTTTACAGTAGGGTGGTGGAAGAGCGTACGCGGTGAGACCCGAAAGATGGTGAACTATTCCTGAGCAGGACGAAGCCAGAGGAAACTCTGGTGGAAGTCCGAAGCGGTTCTGACGTGCAAATCGATCGTCTGACTTGGGTATAGGGGCGAAAGACTAATCGAACCATCTAGTAGCTGGTTCCCTCTGAAGTTTCCCCCAGGATAGCTGGAGCTCATGAGTAGTTATACTCGGTAAAGCGAATGATTAGAGGACTTGGGAACGAAATGTTCTTAACCTATTCTCAAACTCTAAATGGGTATGATGTCAAAGTTGCTTGATTTTGAACTTTGGCGTTGAATACGAGCTCCAAGTGGGCCATTTTTGGTAAGCAGAACTGGCGATGTGGGATGAACCAAACGCGGAGTTGCGGTGCCAAAGTGCCCGCTCATTAGACCCCATAAAAGGTGTTGGTTGATACAGACAGCAGGACGGTGGCCATGGAAGTCGGAATCCGCTAAGGAGTGTGTAACAACTCACCTGCCGAATCAACTAGCCCTGAAAATGGATGGCGCTGGAGCGGGCCACCTATACTCTGCCGTCATATGCTTGTATTTTTGAGTCTTGCAATGACGTGTAAGAGGGTCGTAGTGGTTGCGTTGAAGGCTTTGGGTGTGCACCCAGCTGGAGCTTCCACTTGTGCAGATCTTGGTGGTAGTAGCAAATATTCAAGTGAGATCCTTGAAGACTGAAGTGGAGAAGGGTTCCACGTGAACAGCAGTTGAATGTGGGTCAGTCGATCCTAAGGCACCGGCTGAAGCCGTCTAGACACTGCGGGGAGATGAGATACTTAACGGTATTTTGTCCACCCGGTTGCCGAAAGGGAAGTGGGTTAATATTCCCACACCAGGCATGGGAGATGGTAATCCGCAAGGATTACTTTGCGCGGTGACGCAAACGAACTCGTAGACCTCGTGTGGAGTCCGGGCCAGAGTTCTCTTTTCTGGTTTAGAGATCATGTCCCTGGAAGTGGCTCAGCCTGAGATAGGGATGCTGGTCTCGTAAAGCGCAGCGGTTCCTGTTGTGTCTCGTGTGCTCCACATAAGCCGTGAAAATGCGAGGGAGGCAATTTAAAATCTCCTGCCTGATCGTACCCATATCCGCAGCAGGTCTCCAAGGTGAACAGCCTCTAGTCGATAGAATAATGTAGGTAAGGGAAGTCGGCAAATTAGATTCGTAACTTCGGGAAAAGAATTGGCTCTAAAGGTTGGGTCAGTCGGGCTGTTGTGTGAAACAGGTGGACTTTGCTCGTGGCTGCTTGCGCTTCCTTTCGGGGCGGCGCTTGTGGACTAGTAGTGAGGACTGCTTGTGGAGCGCTTCAGCTGCGTGCTATTTCGCAAGATATAGTACTTCGATTGGCGCTGAACAACCAGTTTAGAACTGGCACGAACTCCGGGAATCCGACTGTCTAATTAAAACAGAGGAGACGGATGGTCCTTGCAGGACGTTGACCGTGTCTGATTTCTGCCCAGTGCTCTGAATGTTAAGCCAAGGAAACTTGATTAAGCGCGGGTAAACGGCGGGAGTAACTATGACTCTCTTAAGGTAGCCAAATGCCTCGTCGGCTAACTACCGACGCGCACGAACCACACCATGCAGATTGGGCTTGGCGAAGGTGGTGGAGAGACATAGCGTAAGGCTTTGTTTGACTTTCCATTTACCGGCCGGTGTGGCTCCCATACATTGCTTACGAAAGGTAAGTAGATGTTGGGTCTAACGAATCTGTAGCTAACTCACCAAGTGCTCTCTGAAAAAGAATCAGGTGAGCCTAAAGACGACAGAATAAGTCACCTCTGTCTGATTCCTGCCCAGTGATTCAAGGGTTAAGCCAAGAGAACTTGAGTATTCACAGGTAGTCGGGAAACGAGGAGTGTCATACCCAAGCCAGCTAGATCACCTTACGAGGCCTAGAAAGATTGGAGATGTGAACACTAATTGACTTGGTGATTGAAGTCATTCTCTCCGTTAAAAGAGAGTGTGAGGCTATGTAATCGGTATCATAGCCCAATTTCCTCTATAGGAGGTATTATATTGATTGTGTTCGATAACACAATTGGAGGGAACTCAGTGGAAGACTGAGTATGACCCTTAATTGTTCTAATGTAGAGAGCAAGGAAGGCTTGTGTACAATCGCTTTTATTTGTCGAACTTGATTGTAGCGTGATGGAGATTACGAGGGAAAGAACCACCTGGAGTGGGGTGGGTAAAGGTAGCTGATCCCTCGTGTATCCACGTAAAAGTACCACAAGTCGAGCACCTAACCTGTATAGCTCACGTTCGAGACTATTCTCCGTGTGACGCGCCAAGGCCCGTCTGCAGGTCACCCCAGAATGGATGCCCTAGTTCCATGATACGCTCTGGAGCTAGGCAACTTCCTTAGTATGGGCACTCTTACTTAACTTATGACTCACTCGGTGGGCAATGAGCCGGAATTGACCTACCCGACCCAGGAGACTCGCCTGGGCGGCACTAGACGTTTGAGATAAGTTGAGATTTGTTAACAATGTTGTGCTCAAAGAAAAACATCAAAAATAATCTCGATATTATTTCGAGAAGGTGGGATGGACTTAGAACCCCTAGTAGTCCTGCTGCGAAGGGTAATAAGACCACGAACGGTGGATCGGACCTTAATGCTTCTAATCATGTAGATGATATTAAGGATGGATCAGACACCCATTCGAGCACAAATGTTCCTAACGATCAGTGTCATACCCCAATCCAGCTAGATAACCTCAAGAGGCCTAGAAGAGATGGGAGCTGTGAACACCGATCTGCTTGTAGAGTGGCTGAGGAAAATCCAGATGCCGATGATCCTAAATCCAAGAAAAGGAAAATAGGTGAACTACAAGTACCTGATGTTAAACAGAAGGGTGGGAACAAGAAACTTATATGGTCTGAGAAAGACTCCCAAACACTTGTTAGCCTTGTTAAGAGCGTTACGATGCAACAGGGGAACAAGAACTTGTGGAGCAAGGTTCGTGATTCCTGGGATAGAGTTCGCAGGGGAGAACATGTGAAGTATAGTGCAGAGAATAAGGTGTTTAGGTCCTCACAGGCCTTAAATGCTAAATATCGGGCTATACTTAAACAATATAAAAATGAGATTAATTCTCAAACACCTGAGCAATCAGTAGTGCCAAGCACACAGATGCCATGTGAAGAGGATGATCAAGCTTCTATTGTAGAGTTGGTAAACAGTAAGGCTGGCCAGCATAAAGACATAGGAGGAAAAATGATACAACTGAAGGAAGAATATGGGTACGCGATGAAAACGTTCACGCGAAGACCTATCTTCAAACCAAATCAACCAGTATCAGAAACAGCATGTTCGGAGCTAAACCACCTAATTAGCCAGTTTATCGACGATAAGCCGAAGAATTGGTTGAATTTGGAACGGTTGAATAGCTTGGTGTATGCCTCGGGAAAGATCTTATTTGGTCAAACCAGAAAGGATCAATCTGCTAAAAAGAAGGCTGCACCGAAGACCGAAGCTGAGCTTGTACAGAAGGAAAAGCGTCTGCGGAAATGGTTAGCAGTAGTGCAATCAGAGATCCACAGGCGTGAAACACACAGAAAGATATCGAAAGAAGAGCAGCGGAATCTGAGTAAACTTCGTAAGGAGTTTGCAGGCTTGAAAAAGCTTAGAGATTTCCGTAATGTAAAAGAAACGTTAGTTGTTAGAGTAAGACTCGTATATCAGACCCTCTTACGTATAAAGGAGGAGAAAGATAGAAAACGGGTCCGAAATATGGCGCCTAAATACGCCATAACAGCTAATGATAAGTCCAGTGAGGGTAGTAAAATTCCGTTAGATAAGGTTTATTCTTACTGGAATAACATTATCGGGAAACCTGCGGAATTTAAGAAGTGTGCTGCCTTAGAGAACTGGCGACAGTCGATATCAAGGCCCACTATGGTCATGAACGAAGAAAATTCGTTTGACTTGTGGGATGAGGTGTGTAAATCCTCGAGTCCATGGAAGGCAACAGGACCAGATGGTATTCCCAACTGGCTCTGGAAGCATATACCAAGGGCAAAGGAGGAACTGTACAAGCAAGTAATCAGGCTCCTTTCCAAGACAAGAAGGACACCTGCTTGGTTTTCCAAGGGCCGAGCAGTGTTATTGTACAAGAAAGGAGATAAGGATGATCCAGGTAACTATCGCACGATAGTATGTTTGAACACGAGTTATAAACTCTGTTCAGGTCTCATTGCAAAGTGGATTCGAATGCAGATAGATGGGATATGGCCTGCCGAACAGCTCGCATGTAAAAAAGGTGTCTGGGGTTGCACTGAGGCTCACGTCTTAGATGCAACCATAATGAAAGATGCTACAAACCAAAAAGGAAGCGAGCTTAGTATGGCATGGATAGACTTCTCAAAGGCTTTCGATTCGATTCCACATAAATATTTGCGATGGGTGCTTAATAGTATTGGTTTACACCCCTCGGTGAGCCATCTATTGAAGAGATTAATGGATAAATGGTCTATCTACTATGAACAAAGAACCAGTCGGGGTATGGAAAGGAGCAAGGCATTAAAAGTGCAAAACGGAGTATTGCAGGGTGATTCATTATCACCAATACTGTTTTGTATATGCATTGCTCCGATCTCCCACTGGCTGAACAATCGGCTCCCAAAATATGAGACATCCTTTAGAAAAGGGACGAATGATTCACTGAGGATGAATCACCTATACTTTGTGGATGATCTCAAACTCTTTACGCCTAGTAAAACAGACCTGCTGGCCGTACTGAGGGAATTGGAAACTCTATTGACCAATATTGGTTGTAAAATGAATAAAGGGAAGAGTGGCATTAGCTACACGACCAAATTCATTTGTAAAGAAGATAGAGAATTAAAGGGGGAGTTTCCGATTGTCAGAAATGAGGATCCATATAAATACCTAGGGATTGAGCAAAGCACATACGTGTGTCAATCGAAAGTATTGGATCGAGTAACGAGCACGTTGATAGCACGGACTGAGCAAATATTTTCTTCGAAGCTGAATGTAAGGCAAATGGTCTCAGCATACAACTGCATGGTGCCAGCTGTAGTGAGATTTATTTACACTAACATTATTATTGGCAGAGGCAAATTTCAGTCCGATAGGCTATGGTGTCTAAGAGTGGATCAGAAGGTGCGGGAGATTTTGGTCAAGTGTAAACTTAGGTTTGCTAGCCAGAATACGCACAGGATCTATGCAAAACCTGAAAACGGTGGACTTGGTTTAAAAGCTTTGGTCGAGACGTTTGAGGATAGTATTGTGTACGCGTACTGCTATCTTACGTGCTCACCTAAGCTTCAAGTATCACTAAGGTTTATGGAAAGCTTAGACAGGCGTGGAAAGCGTTCACTCATTTCTGACTTTAAAAGAGTTGTAGAGAGCAATGGAATAAATTGCAAGGAGTTCCCACAAATAAGTCAATTGGACGCTCAACCTGGGCTGTTTATCGAAGGGAACGTTTACAAACACCCGACGTTAGCAGCTAGAGCGGTAGTGGGGCTCATGTGTGCAAATAGGGAATTAGTAGTCCAAAAAGCATTAGGTCGAGGTCTCGGAGAGACAGCAGCACCAGGATATGCTATGATGGCTCTAATTTCAGACTATAAACGGTGGAACTTGGATCCACTCCGTACTTGGGATTGGATAAAAAAGGGATTCATATGCCCCCTTGTATTTAGAAATGTGTCGGCGGCACAAGAAAATAATTTATCCTACACAGGTGCTGGAGGATGGAAGTCGCCATGTAGGTGGGGATGTAATGAATATTGCAACCCACAGAAAAAGGCCCAAGAGACCGTGGCACACATAGTCGCAAATTGCGACAACTGGGCTAGCACAATTTATGTCGAAAGACATAATATGGTGGCTAGCAGGATACTCTACGAACTCTGTATTAAGTATGATTTGCCTGTCTCACTCGATAACCAGCGAAAGCAACCGGTAATTGAGAATGAGAAGGTAAAAGTATACTGGGATAGACCAATGGACTGTGTCAAGGTCCAATTCAATAGACCTGACATAGTATGCTTTATTAAAAAGCCTGGATCAAGAACTGATTACACCGAGATACTGGTGATTGAGGTGTCAGTTGTATGGTATCAGAGTTTACTGGCTAAGGAAAAACGGAAGTTTGAGAAATACGCCGTAAACTCGATGGAGATAAGTTCTCAACCAGGACAGAATTTGAGAGGTGAATTACAGAAACTCTACAAATGTCCTGTGAGAGTCATTCCTATGATAGTGGGAGTATTTGGTGAAGTAAGTGAAAACTTAATGACCCATATACGAGAACTATCAATACCAAGTAGGAGGGCTGAAAGACTCGTTGAAAGAATGAGTAGAGCCGCTGTGTTAGGTACCCATTGGGTGATCAAAGCACACATGAGCGGTAATACGAAGCAGACCATGTAGGAAGGGATAGCGGGTTGCTGCTAGACAGCAATCAGAGTGCTGGAATGATGGAAGTAATTACGCTTTCATTCACGACTCAACAGGTGTGTTAGCATAATGATGGTAATACAGAGCATGAGTTGCATTTCAGCTATACTCTTGGGTGGTGACACCTATTTATAAAACGACGCGCACGAATGGATCAACGAGATTCCCACTGTCCCTATCTACTATCTAGCGAAACCACAGCCAAGGGAACGGGCTTGGCAAATTTAGCGGGGAAAGAAGACCCTGTTGAGCTTGACTCTAGTCTGACTTTGTGAAGAATCATGAGAGGTGTAGCATAAGTGGGAGTCGCAAGACAACAGTGAAATACCACTACTTTCATCGATTCCTTACTTAATCGGTAAAACGGGAGTTGTGTCTGCGGACCTTCATTTTTGTTTTAAGACTAGCCACTCGGTGGTTGGTTGACTCGCGCCGATGACATTGTCAGGCGGGGAGTTTGACTGGGGCGGTACATCTGTCAAATTGTAACGCAGGTGTCCTAAGGCGAGCTCAGAGAGGACGGAAACCTCTCGTTGAGCAAAAAGGCAAATGCTTACTTGATCTTGATTTTCAGTACGAATACAGACCGCGAAAGCGTGGCTTATCGATCCTTTTGAGTTTGTAAAGTTTACAGCAAGAGGTGTCAGAAAAGTTACCACAGGGATAACTGGCTTGTGGCGGCCAAGCGTCCATAGCGACGTCGCTTTTTGATCCTTCGATGTCGGCTCTTCCTATCATTGCGAAGCAGAATTCGCCAAGCGTTGGATTGTTCACCCACCAATAGGGAACGTGAGCTGGGTTTAGACCGTCGTGAGACAGGTTAGTTTTACCCTACTAAATACTTGTTGCTATGATGGTAATCCTGCTTAGTACGAGAGGAACCGCAGGTTCAGACATTTGGTTCATGTGCTTGGTCGATAGGCCAATGGCGCGAAGCTACCATCTGAGGGATTATGACTGAACGCCTCTAAGTCAGAATCCCGCCCAGTCATGATAGCAATATATATCGCTCTCCGGTGTCGGAAGGCAAAATGTATGCCACTTTTTGTGGTGGTACAAGCCCCAGTATCTGGCATTTTCCTTCTACTATAATTGGTAGTTGGTTGCTAAAAGCTTAGCACTCATCGTGCAAGTGTAACGTCGGGGCGCAAAATCACTTGTATACGACTTGAATACTGGTCAGGGGGTTGTATCCAGTAGAGCAGCTCTTCGCTGCGATCTGTTGAGACTTAGCCCTTGATCGGATGATTTGTCTTTTTTATATACTATAGACTTGTTTATTTTTTAGGCCTCCGGCTAAGCCGCGCCAGTACAAGCTTGAAAAATCAAGATCTTAAGGCTTCAGGGAAACAGGCAATGGGGATTAAGGTAATTGGACAGTTTGTGGACCTTATCTAATGGCTATTTATCAAGGTAATGGGGGCTTTATCTAAAGGTAATGGCTATTTATCTAATGGGGATATTCCTTAGTTTTTTTAATTGGTTGGTTTTTTAATTCATTAAGATTTGAAAATTTAATGCTTGAATAATGATTAATTTTCTGAGTTTGGTTATTGAAAACTAGCCATGCCCACACGGCCCATTGAATTATCATCACGGTTGATAGCAGCGAGCTGTCTAGCAGATTTTGCTTTTGACATTTCAGAAATTGAAATTGTAAATTCAACACCAGTAGTTAACCCGGCGTATAAGTCGCGGGGGCAGCGGGGTCCAACCATTTAGCCCCTCCCACATATTTAAACGGTATTTAAAATACAGTCATTCCGTCGTCAAGGTTTCAAGGAGTTTCCAAAAGCGTACTTTGATCAAACCGGTTTGGTGTGAACTTTTAAAAATATTTACAAAAACACATTACCAAACCAATCCCCACGATCTTCACAAAATTTCATAATCAAATGGTTCCCAAAATTTCAATGGTTCAGAAGTAAATTTAAAACGGTTTGAAAATGAACTTTTAAATATAATTAAAGAAAAACCTTTTCAATCTTTTCTCTTTTCTCTATACCTTTTCTATCCATTTTTAAATTCATTTTTTGAAAAATATAATAATTACTAAAAATTAGGCGTTGAAAAGTGAAAATAATAAAAATCAGTCATGCAATAACTGCAGCAAAAATAGGTCAAAATATAGGTCATGCAAAAATATTAGTGAAAAAATGAAAATTGATGTTGAAAAGTGAAAATTGGGTAAAATTTATAAAAGTAGGCGTTGAAAAGTGAAAATATATAAAAATCAGTTATGCAATAATTGCAACAAAAATAGGCCAGAAAATAGGTCATGCACGAGAAAAATTGTAAATTATTATTGAAAGTGAAAATTGGGTAAAATTTAGAAACGTAGGCGTTGAAATGATAAAAAGTGAAAATAGATCAAAAATACATCATGTGAAAATTATTTCAAAAAATTATTAAAAGTAGGCGTGGAAAAGTGAAAATAAATAAAAATTGGTCAAATAAAATATATATAAATCAAAGTTTTTAGGATTTTTCCTCATTCTAAAAATAATTTAAAATTTTTGGATTTTTATTCAACTACTGATTATATTCTAAAATGACTCCACCACCTTCAAAACGATCACGCCTTTTCATGATCAACAATCTACTTGAGTTGCAGTCAGGTGGAGGTGATCTTTTTAAACATCTGGGGGAAGAAACCAAGATCACCCAGAAATTTAACCTTACCAAACTGTCTACTAAATTTTTAATATCTGGTTTGCCCGATGAACCAGAGGGATTACTAAAGGAAATTTTTCAAAAATGTATTGATCAGACCCTAGAAACGAGCCACGATCATCAACTTGATCCAGATTAACTTGGTTGTACAATAAGCAGTCAGTTATTGGAAACTGACATCTGGATTCCAATCAGGGACATCAATAACAACACTGTAGACGCCATAATTAATCAATTCCTCAAGGTGGCGCAATCAAAGAAGCAAGATAATGGCATGCTTTGGGGAGAGCCATTTAACGTTTCAGTTACAGCAATTGATAAAAAGAATCTTCAAACTACACGTACTATTCAAGGAAGTGGCAAAGATTTGACTACAATTAAACAACATAACCTTATTAAAATTATTAATTCTGATAACTACTGCTTATTTCGCTCATTAGCTGCTACATACATATTCTCAACATCATCTTGGCCAAAATGGAAATTCTATAACTACATACACAGCAGGTATGGCATGGCAAATCTTCTCGAGAATGATGCTAAAGAATTAATGAATAAAATTGGAGCTCCTTCTGGTCTTCCTACCTATGATGCAATGGAATGGGCGCCCAAAGTTGTTGACTAT
This sequence comes from Meloidogyne enterolobii, assembly GCA_963681835.1. Classification (NCBI taxonomy): domain Eukaryota; kingdom Metazoa; phylum Nematoda; class Chromadorea; order Rhabditida; family Meloidogynidae; genus Meloidogyne; species Meloidogyne enterolobii. The sequence goes on from CAVMJV010000019.1 coordinate 1,400,188, forward strand.
TGGAATTCTTTGAATAAAGGTGGATTTAAAATTTTTATTTTTGGAGAATTGGGTATAAAACCTATTTTTAAATATGGGCCTAAAAATTATAATACTCCAATTCTTCTTTATTTTATTAATAATCATTTTGATGGAGTTAGAAAGGCAAGTGATTTATTTGGTAAGCCTTATTGCCTTGCCTGTGAAAAAGTTTATCATAGACAAAATGACCACGCTACATCTTGTACTTCAAAGTGTCAAAACTGTTCTAGGATCGGCCCAAACTACCCATGTCAACCATCAGACTTCTTCAATCAATGCTCTGGTTGTGATAAGAAATTCAACAATGAGGACTGTTATAAATACCATTCTACCTCAAACTTTTGCAGCAACTCCAAAAAATGTGAGAAATGCGGAGTAATATGGAGTGTAAAAGACAACAACAGAAACGGACGTACTGGACATGTTTGCTCAGAACGTTACTGCAACACATGCTTTAGCTACCACGACCCTAAAAGAGGTTGCTACATCAAACCTCTAACTCTTAAGAAGTCAAAACCTTACCGGATAATTGCCTTTGACTTTGAAACCATGCAGCACAAACAAGGAGAAAAGGGAAAACTGCATGAAGTCAACTTCATCTCAGTTAAAATTAATTGTCCATGCTGCATTGATAAAGGATTGAACAACGATTGCAAAGTTTGTGAGGAAGATCGAACAATAACCTTTTCTCACCAATCATTCACCAACACTCAAGTGGATCAGCAGAACATTACCAATGATCCTCTGACCGATTTTGTAGCATGGATAACCAATTCTTCTATTGATACAGTAGCCTTCTCTCATTTTGGAGGAAGGTTTGATATGATCCTAGTCTTCAAAGCATTGTATCTTCAAGGACTAACTCCAGAAATGATAAAGAATGGAAATAAAATGTATGAAATGAAGGTGAAAAATGCTAAAAAATGCTGGATAATCTTCCATGATACATATAATCTAATGCCGATGCCTCTGGCATCTCTTGTACCTGCGTTTGGACTTCAAGTAGAAGACAAACCGTTCTTTCCCCACCTAGCCAACAACCCTAAAAATTATAGAAAAGAAATCTTCCCGACTAAAGAAGAATACCTTTGCAATGGGATGATGCCTGAGAAAAGGGTCCAATTTGATAAATGGTATGAACAACATAAAAATGAGTCCTTCAATTTAAATGAATCTTTAGCATCCTATTGTACAAATGATGTTGAAATACTTATGGCCGCACTTGTCGCCTTCAGAAAAGAATTTCTGGAAGTTTCTAATGGACTGGATGTCTTACGGGAGTCCATGACAATTGCTTCAGCCTGTATGAAGCACTTCCGCATGAACCACCTCAAACAACAACATGTTGGAATTGTACCTGAAAAAGGATACGACAACGTGGACAACCAAAGCTTATTGGCACTCCGTTTCCTTAAATGGTATGCTGAGAAAAATAATGTCGAAGTGAGAACAACACACTCAAAGAATGGCGAAAAGAAAATTGGCAATTATAAATTGGATGGGTGGATAAAAGAAAAGAAATTGGCTATTGAAGTCAATGGGTGCTGCTGGCATGGCTGCATCAAATGCTACCCAGACGACAACACTAAACTTCCAACTGGACTTACAGCTGGACAACAAAGAGAGAAGGACAAACAACGTTTGAATTTCATCAAGAATTTGGGAGTAAATGTTGAGGTCTATTGGGAGTGTGAAATTAGGAAAATGGTTTCAAAAGATTTTGAAATGAGAAAAATGTTTAAAAATTATTTGGATGATGGCCCGATCAACATTAGGTCAGCATTTTATGGTGGGAGAACAGGCCCTTTGAAGCTTTTTCATTCTGCACAGCAAGGAGAAAAAATCTCCTACTACGACGTGACTTCTTTGTACCCGTATATTAATGTTTCAACGAGGTACCCTGTTGGACATCCTGAAGTGCACGTCATCAACAAAGATGTCAACTGGACTAAACCTGAGGACAACATCTACAATCTCTCCCTTCTAAAATTATTCATCATCCCTCCACGAAAAATAGATATTCCAGTCCTCCCTATGAAAATTGGGGAGGATGAAGATGAACGACTACTTTTTCCTCTATGCTCTACCTGTGCTAGAGAGCATCCACATGGGGATGTCAATGAAAACTACTGCTGCCCCCATTCAGATCAAAAAAGAGGGTGGGTATCTACATGCACCTCCATTGAATTAAACGAAGCCCTCAAAGAGGGTTATGTGGTCACCAAACTCTTCAGGGTTCTGGAGTTCAAAAACTACGACGACAAACTCTTCAGCCCCTACATTAGTGAATTTATGACCCAAAAAATTCACTCTTCTGGCTTCGACAACTCCATCAAAGGAGACAAATTGAAAGAAGATAAATTTATGGAAGAATGCTTGGAAATGTTTGGGATTAAGATTGAGAGGGAGAAAATGGTGGCCAACAAAGGGAAACGGACACAGGCGAAACTGTGTCTTAACAACTTATGGGGAAGATTTTCCTTAAGAAACTTTGGTCTGTCACAATGCAAGATTACCGACGACCCTAATGAATTGGCTAAGATGTGCGACGACCCTTCTATCACCATCAATTCAATAGACGAACTTACCGAAGAAGTAATACTTATAAACTACATCAAAAAGAAGGATTGGGTGGAGGAGCATGACTCATCAAATGTCATCATCTCGCTCTGGACTACATCAGCAGCGAGGATTCACCTTCTGCATGCAATGCAGAAGGTTGTGAGGACACCAGGTTGTCAGCTTCTCTACACCGACACTGATTCTCTAATCTTCTCACACCCCGACAACAATTGTCCACTTCAACTTGGGCCTCATCTGGGGCAATTTACAGATGAGTACCCCGATTTCAACATCTTGGAATATTGCTCTGGAGGGGCAAAGCAATATGGTTTGAAACTTCAAAAGAAGACTACTCCCAACAATAAACCTGACTACGTTCTCAAAGTCCGTGGGATGACGCTGAACTGGGATGTGATCAACAACCAAGGATTGTGCTATGAAAACTTCAAGAAGCAAGTTTTTGATTTTATTAATTGTGATAATATACCCCTTTTAATTTCTTACCCTAATTTTCTTAGACCATCGATTAAAGATGGGTCCATAATTACTCAGTCTCGTACAAAAATTTATAAGCCTTATGTCGGAAAAGGCATTGTTCGTCCTTCTGATTTTATTGTTCTAAACTTTGGTCATATCAATGACAAACATCCTAGAATTTTGCTTTAATTCATCAAGAGTTGGAAAGTAGCCAGGGGTATGGGCGCCCAAACTCTATACCAACTATCGTAATGTTGTGAGGTAATCCTCGCATGTAAAATCGGTGGTAGTGGACTTGAGTAAATTCTCAAGTCCCTGGTTGAGTTTGGTGATGCCTGTCGAATGGCGAAGCCACACTCTTATCTATTCTTATCTATTTTTTTGTAAATATTTTGTAAATATTTTATTCACAATTTTTGTAAATAATTTTATTCACAATTTTAATACAATATTTGTAACTAATTTTTATTTGTGATAAAATTTTAAAATACAATTTTGAAAAAATTTATAATTAGGAGTTACAATTTTTAGGGGTAAAATTACATAATTAGTAAAACAAAGATACAATTTTAAAAAGATTAAAAAATTATGAGAATGAAGACATAGCTTTTAGGGGAGATTTTACATAATTAGTGAAACAAAGTAGTAGATTTCAGAATATAATAAATAAAGTTGTTCATTTTAGGGGTAAAATTACATAATTAAGGATTAGAAGATAAACTTTATCAATTTTCATCTTTTTCACTGTGTAAAGGGTGTGCGTGTGTAGAGTGCGCGCGAGTGTTGAGGGTGCGTTCACCAACCATCTTGACTAAAATCTCCTCTGTACATCTCCATCTCTTCTTCAAATTCTTTATCCATAATTATTTCAGGGCTATCTGGTGGTGAAGAGATACTAAGCTTTTCTTCAAATTCAGATGATAAACTTTTATGTTGATCTTCGTCGTCAACAAATTCCAATAGCTCGATTGGATAAAATCGATCTTTATCCCAGTATCGTCGTTCAATAATACAATTTAGGTAAGGATATTTAAGTTGAATTCGATGTCTTGTATAAAAATGTTGAGCGATGCTAACATTATAGGGTCGTCTTAAAGGTCCATAGGCGCGTATTTTATTGGCACCCTTTCTTGTGAGACCTCCGAATAGAAAAGTTTTCTGTTCTAAATCTCTATTCAAATATGTCGTGTGGACCTTACGATCCAAGAATTTTGTTAAGATACGGATTCTTGTCTCAGGAACATTTAGATGGCATCCTAGACTTTTGACTGAACAGTCGAGAAAACGTGCAATTTCGTCAATGACAAGAACCATTGTGAGTGTTTGAAATGAAAAATGAAAATTTTAGAGTTTATATATGCACCTAAATAGGGCGTGGCTTAATTTTTATTTAGTTGTTGAATTCCAACCTAAAATAAAAATCATTCATGAGTGAAGAAAGTGACGAAATCATAAAGTATGTTAAGGGCGTGCGCGAGTATCGTGAATTTAAAATAAGAACCTATGTGCATTCAATCAATGATGCTCTAAAACAACACATTCAACTTGATATGGGAGCAAGGTTATGCATCCTTATTAATTACTTTCGCGCAGGGAAATGGTGTGATGAATGCCTTAGCTTTGTCGTAAGCCAATTTCAAGATGATATAATGATGCCCAAGGATGAAAAATCCTTTTCATACGCTTTTTATCTTTGTCCAGAATGTGCTGATATTACCAAAAACTATCTCGATAATTTATAATTTTATTCACAATATTTTTTACAAATAAATCTGGGTTATGAACATTGTTTAACATTTTAAGATATTGTGGAAATGTATAACCTTTAGAAAGAAAATAAATATAAGAAATACAATGGTGGGCACAATAATTAGAAGTTAAGGATTGATATGGTTTTAGGTTTCTATTTACAATTGAAAAATCTTTTAAAAATGAATCAATAATACATATACTTGTGGGTAAATTTAAACTATCAAAATAGACTGCTTGTTCATCTCCTTGTACGTAAATTGTGATCCAGTGTGAACCTGCAAATCCTTTAGGGTCCAAGTTTACAATTAAAGCTTTGCCTTCCACAGGTTTGGGTAGATTGTTACACGGAAAGCATCCCTGGAAGATTTTGTTTGTGTAGGGATTTGAGCTCAATATTTTTGTTATCTGATTGCTGTCCATTATTTTTATAATTTTTTAACCAAAAAATTGAACGAAGTTGATAAATAATTAAGCTTCCTATTAACATAATATAGTCCTATCATTCCCCAGCAAAACACGTGGCCATACAAGTCCGTAGGGCTTTCTTTACAGAGAGTAGGTAGATTTTCAAACGGGAAGGTTGCAAAGGCTGGTATAGAAGCGGATATTCTTGGCTGGGTTGTATTTCTCTTTGGGAATCCTAATTGACGTAGATAGGCTGAATACTCCGGGATCTCCTCTAATTCATCCATCGCTTCTTTATATAGTCCTACACACGGAGCAAATATCCTAATTAAAAATAAAGTTACTAAAATTCCTTTCATTTATTCAAATGGTGGTGTCACTTGCTATTGTCCGGTTTTTATCTAGCATTATAAGGGAGTCTGCCTCGCCCATAACAACGAGCATGACTCCGCCCTCGGGGACAGGCTGACTGAATTTGATGTTTATGGCTGTAGTCCCATTTTTTATTAGATCAAATGTCCCACTATTATCGTCACCACTATTTGTCAAATTAAAAACATAGATGCAATGAGTTTTTCCAAACTGTTGGTAAGTAATTCCATTGTTTTCAGAGGTATTTGTATAACCAATAGCCTCATTCATGTCGTGAAAGGCTCTTACATATCTTCCATTCTTATAATCAAAGTCATAAGATGCCTGAGGGTATGGTCTTCCATTTGCTATAATACTAATTTCTCTAACATTAAAATGTTGAAAGTTGAAAGGGCTTCGATTTATCGATCCAACATAATCAGAGTTTGCAACTAGACCTAATGTAATTCTTCTAGGAATTTGATCCATGAACAAGTTTGCATTAAATTCATATCTACCCTGACTTATGAAAAGCGGTTTCATCATCGTTTTTCTTATTGAATATCTTGCAGGTTTAGTTTCAAGTTTTCTGGCAATATCTAGAGAGAGTCCATCCATAAGATCAATCTTTTTAACGTATAGCTTACAGCTTACAACTTCAAAATTATAGGTAATTGGTTGGTCAATCCCAAGTACTGGAGGAGCAATCAATACAAATTTCGTGTCATTAGGAAGTAATTCAATATCAATTTCACAATGATTTATTAGATAGAGAGGTTGGTTGAATATATCCGCATCAAGCTTTGAAATGAATTGTGCCGTCTTACTTGAAGAAAATAAATTTTTTCTTGCATTATACGCTGTGCCATCCTCAAGTTTTATGTCAGAATCATAGTAATATCCTGCAGCGTTCAAATGGGAACTTTTTGCCCCTTGAGAGTAAGAAAGCTCGTGTGAAAAATAAGTCTTGTAGGCATAGAGCGAGTTTGAATTAAATATTTCCCTACCGTTTACATTAATTCGCATATTATTTATAAATGTTTGACCTATTAGTTGTATAGGCGCAACATTATCAGTTGCAGCGAGTTTGACCAATCTTCCATCATCGCCCTCCTTCTTTATACGAAATTCAGTAAATAAATAAATTTTAGATAGATCAATATAATTTTGACTACTATGAATTTTAAAATGATATGGTGTATCAGTGAGAGGATTACTTGGTAAAATTTCAAAGACCTTGGATGAAGAAATGCTCACATTTGTTGGTGGGACTTGGAAAAAATCAAGAGCATTTGTAATAGAATTTATACTATCTTTATCAATTTTATGGAAACTCATTCTTAATAAAAACCAAAAGCGTCAGATTTTAATCTTTTTCTTTTAATAACTGTTTGATGACTAGGAATTGTCTTTCTTTTTATACCCCTTCCTGATCCAAATTGTTTAGGTAAACCTCCTTTTTCAAGCACTGTATCAATTCCCTTCTTTCCTTCACTGACTAAAGCTTCTTTTATAGGTTCTCCTTGGATTACCCTTCCCAATGCACGTTGACCTGTATTTAGTGCCTCCTCTGAGACAGTCGTGCCTACACGACGCATAATCGGTAGAAAAAATCTCCAAAGTCCTCTCATAACATCTCCAATTCCAGCTCCTTTCTGTCCATATCCTCTTTGAAAAGGAGCTGCTCCCTTAAAATAGTCATCTGTAATTCCTCCTCCCTTCATTGGAATAAAGTCATCATAGCTTACAGTACTAGTATCAAATAAAATGTGCACCATTTTAAATTATGAATGAAAAAATCAGAAGTTTATCACCTTCTTAAATATCAGGACGATCAGCACTGTACCAAATTCAAATGGTACAGGTCGACCGTTATCCATCGTTCTGAGTTCAATCTCAATCTCATTTACCTCTTTAGGTAATACTCTTGCATAAATTGGTGAATCATATATTTTCTCATAATATTGTCCTGGGGTGGCTCCAGCCACAGAAACGACTCTTAGGAGTGAACTAAGTGAATTGCCTATAATCATACTTTCTGTAAGACCTCTTGAATATACAGCGAAGCTTGAGAAACCTCCTCTTAGATCACAACCATATTTGGCAATTTCATTATTTTGAACCATATTTGGATTTTGAAAGCCTAATACATAACCTAATTGATTTGAAAAAGAAACATATTTGATGCTTGGGTGTGTGAAGGTAACTTTAAATCGTTCAAAGTCGCTATGATAAAATAATTCTATTGAATCTATAATTTGTTTTTGTGTTGTCGAGTCTACCTTGCCTACTTTACCATATTTTTTTACAAGGATGGGCATATTTGGAAGATAATTTATTCTTGTCTGAGGTGTCACTTTCTGTCCAAGATTTGCAAGTACATGTGTAAGTACTCGTTCATATTCTTCAGTCCATAAAGGATCACTAAATGTAGCTTCAGGCTTTGGGAGTTGTGGAAGTGTAGGCGAACTCGGTAAGGATTGTCTTTCAGTTGATGATGAGGGAGATGCATCTCTCAATTCTTCTTCTTCGCTATCTTGTGTCAAAGGTAGAGAGACGGGTAAAGAAGGTTGTGTTGATTTTAGTTGAGTGAGTTTCGTTGGAAGTTGAGGAGTAGTAGATTGAGGAGTTTGTTTTGGGGGTGTAGGTTTCAGAGGTTGTGGTGTAGGTTTGGGTTGAGGTTGAGGGGGTGCAGGTTTTGGAGGTTGTGGTGCAGGTTTTGGAGGTTGAGGTGAGGGTTTTGGAGGTTGTGGTGTGGGTTGAGGTGGGGTGGGTTTTGGAGGTTGAGGTGTAGGTTTTGGAGGTTGTGGTGTAGGTTTTGTGGGTTGTGGAGGTTGTGGTGTGGGTTGGGGTATAGGTTGTGGTGAGGGTTGTGGTGTAGGCTTTGGAGGTGGTGGAGTGGGTTGAGGAGTTGGTTCTGTTGGTTGAGAAGAAGGTTTTGGTGGTTGAGGAGAGGGTTTCTGAGGTTGGGGAGAGGGCTTCGGTGTGGCGGGTTTTAGAGGTTGAGGTGGAGTGGGCTTTGGAGGATGTGGTGTAGGTTTTAGAGGTTCTGGAGTTGGGTGAGGTATAGGTTGTGGAGTGGGTTGTGGAGTTGGTTTTGGAGGTGGTGGAATGGGTTTTGGAGGTTGAGGAGTGGGCTTTGGAGGTTGAGGAGTGGGCTTTGGAGGTTGAGGAGTTGGTTTTTGGGGTTGAGGTGTAGGTTTTGGAGGTGGTGTTCTAGGTTTTGGAGGCTGTGGTGTGGATTGAGGTGGAGTGGGTTTTGGAGGTTGAGGTGTAGGTTTTGGAGGCTGTGGTGTAGGTTTTGGAGGTTGCGGAGTGGGTTTTGGAGTTTGAGGAGTTGGCTTAGGTATAGGTTGTGGAGTGGGTTGTGGTGTAGGTTTTTGGGGAGCTATTTTAGTAAGTTTAGGAGATGTACTACGCTGTGAAGAATCTAGTTCTCTTTCTGCAGAGGATGAAAGGGCTGGGCGTCTAAGTTCTGTTTCTTCAGAAGATGAACGCGAAGCTGCTTTAAGTTCTCTTTCAACAGAAGGTTTTTTATTAGGTGGTTCCTCTTCTTCGGCCGATGATGAACGAGTTGGCATTTTAAGTTCCCCTTCAGGAGATACACTACGTTTAGGTCTGCGGACACTTGGAGGTTTTACTAATGTCTCAGGTTTTTCCAAGGATGATCCTTCTATAGCTCCTGCTTGGTGATCTAAAGTAGATAACAAAAATTGATGTAAATCTTCCACAGTCGTGTGTGAACCTTTAGGAACTGGTACACGAATAATACTAGCCCTTCCATCATTTTTAGTAAAATGAATGTCAATCCATTGTTCGTCAAGGGTACCAATTGTTGAAGGCCATGAATATGGATAACTTATGCTGTGCAAACCACAAACCCAGTCTCCAGAAAAGTATAGAGGTCTTGGTAAATGGACTCGGAATTTATTTGGTCTATTATCTGGATAATCGGAAACATTACTAGGAAGAAAAACAAAGAAAGTATTTGACATTTTTATCAAAATGAAATAATAAACAATTAAATATGCTTTTTATACTAGTTGTGTCTCATGAATCCATTCTCTTTCAGGATACCCTATAAACTTTACTAAAAGATCGTATGTCCCATCTGGTCTCTTCTTCTTTCTTATAACCTTCTCTATCCTATATTCAGTATCAGCATCCTTACGAACTCGAGCTAATTCCTCTCCATAGAATGATCCTTTGAACTTTTCACCCTTATCATCTTGAACTTTGTATCGAATTGGGTGAACATGCTTTTTAACATTCTCTACTTGAAGTATTTCATCACCCCAGTTTGGAATATAACCCTTCTCGAATACACCTTTTCCCAGACTCATTCGAACATAATCTCCTTTCTTAAGTTTTGGTTTTGTCTTTTTAGCTGAAAACACATCGCCATATATCTTCTCCCATACCTCTTGAGCGTTGTCAAAATTAACATCTACAGGCCTCATACCATGTACTCTACTTTTTGCTTTATTTATTCCTTCCAAAATTTTAGGGAGGACTTGAATCCAGTCTAAGGTCTTATTTTGGGCAAAGTAACGGTAAATACGTTGTTTGATATGTCTAATAGCCCTTTCGGCTAGTGCAGCTTTTACTGTGGAGTGAGTTGGTTCCATCTTGTAAATTTCCTCATTTTGAAAAAATTCGTTCATTTGAGAATTTTTAAATTCCTTTCCTTTATCAGAAAATATACGGTGTGGTTTCATAGGCATTTGTTTTATTAACTCAGTGAACGCGGTTACCATATTCTCTGCCGTTTTTGATTTTACAGGCACTCCAAATATTCTCTTAGATAAAACATCAATTCCTAAAAGTAAATATTTATTCCCTTTGTTATGTCTTGCGATTGCTTGAAAATCAGCCAAATCTACTTGGACGTCTGTCATAAAGCCTGCGGGTATTGTCAAGGCTCTGTTAAAATGAATACGTCTCGGTCGCATTAAAGTATAAGTCCTGTGCCCTTCTAAATAATCTTGGACAACATTTTTAGGTATATGTTTGAGTACTTTTCTAGCCTCCTTCCATAGTCTATCCACACCTGAAAAGGCAGCTGGAGACTCTGGATTATTGTACAAATCTTGCAAAAGTTTAGTATAATCACCCATTTTTACCACAATGAAGGTTTAAATGTTTTACCGTTTGCTTCTTTGCGTTTAGCTTTTATAAGCCTTAGCATCCATTCTCTACCTGCTCTTGCTGATTGTTTTTTCGTAACAGGCTTGACCTTTTTCAAAACAACTAGGGGGCTTTCGTCTGGACCTTGCCATTTTCGTTTTAACTTTTGACGTCTTCGTACGTCATCTTCTTGTCGAGCCTTTAGCATTGCTGATTGGTCTAGAGGGATTTTTAGTTTTCCTATATCCCTTCTTTTTAATTCCCTTTCTTTTTGTTTCTTCCTAATATTTTCCAGACGTTTATCATCTTTTATTCTTCTTAATTCTGCTTTTTTCCGCTCCAACTCATCAATTTTCTTTCTTTTACCTTCTTCGATATTAATAGATTGCGACCTTTTTGTACCTTGGGGATTTGGCGGTGGTGGAACAAATGAGACCTCTTTATAGTATTGCGGGGTGTAAGGTATCTTTTGCTCCCTGATAGCCTTTTTCCTTTCTAGATATTGTCTTTTCTTTTCCCTTTTTCTATAGTCCTCCCCATCATCGACGATTTCTTTTTTAATAGGTTTAGTTTCATAGCTTTCATCTATTAAATGTCTTCTTTTGTCCGTTCCAATTTCTTCGACTTGCTTTCTTTTAGAAGGTTTGTAATAGGTGGGAATAGTTGGTTTTTTAGTTTTAGGTTTCAATGTAATTGTTGGTTTAATGTCAGGTAGGATAGGTGGTATAATATTATAAGATGGCGTCTCCTTTGGATATGAACTAAATGACATATCTTCACTCATCCACATATTATCGTCGTCTTCCCCTATATTTGAAGATGGAAGAGAAGCGGTAGTATTCATAATTGCACCTTTTGGAGTGGCAACCATCTCTACCTTAACAGGTCTATTTTGCTGTTCGTTTCGTAATTGCAAATATCGTCTAAGTTCTTGATTATAGTGCACATTTTTTGCACTAGGTGTTTCTCTTTTGAATTTTGTTTTCTCAAGACCTTGACGTACAAAATCCAAGTTTGGTTCACCTGAATCATAGGTTGTTAAACCCTTGTAAATTTCTTCTGGAACTAAAATAAATTTATTTGCCATAATTAATTTTATATTAAGAGGTAGCAGGGGCTTTTATAGTCATCATCCTTGCCATTTCGATGAGCACAGGTGTCAAAAGGGCGGCAAAAACTCCTACTCCATCACCTTTTTGATTAATAACATGTCTTGCTCCTCGTTCACTCCTAACCCTACTCAAACTTCGCACAAATTCGGCATGAGGTAATAATCTTTTCTTTTGACGTGTTGTAAGTTTGAACCTCTTTTTAACTATATTTAAACAAATTTCAGCTAAAGCTAAAAGTTGTTCATTATTTGATAATTTTAAAAGTCTTTTCCTTTTTCTTTTAGATTTAGTCTTTGACAATAGATGTAAAAATTTTAAGTTTTCATGAATTAATTGATTAACCATTTCCGTTTATAGGAATAAAAATTATCTTTTCATCGTCTTCCTTAAATATGTTTGTCCTAAGACGGAGTGCAGGATCAGAAGAAGCATGCATATCGACGAGTAAGTAACCAAAGGGTTGTTTGGTTGCTTGTCGATAAGAATCAAGAAAATAGTCCAATTGTTTGGGAAATAATTGCACACCTATATTTCTGATAGATAGCATCGAATTTGGTGATCTCATCAACACAAGATATTGAGAATTTTGTCGTGCTACTTTAATCTTTTTATCGAATAAATTTTGTGTGACAAAAATTACAGAAAAATTTTGATGGTGTGATTTTTTGGTGAATAATTCGGATAAATATTTTTCGTCAACAGATAAAATCAGATCATCGAGAATTAGTAATAGTGGCTTGGGATATTTTTTAATCAAATCCTCAGGTGGAACTCCTGCAAATACATCAACTCCAGATTTTTGCAAAAGAGGTACAATATTGTTCATCTCACCAAAGCAATAAAGTATGGACTTTGGTTTAGGTTCAATTAAGTCTGAAGCTTCCGAAATAAATTTTAATAATAATGTACTCTTTCCACTAGAACTAGGACCAGATATAATCATACCAAAAGGTAATTTAAATTTTAAATCTTTATTCGAGAAAGCTAAGGAATTCATAATAAATTAATTTATGAATATAAGAAAATTTCACTTAAATATCTTTTTAATCGGTTGGTATTCCTGTCACCGTTGCATCTAAACTCTGAAAGAAATCATCCAACTCCTCTTTTGAAGGAAGTGTATCCAAGGGTTGGGGTGTCTGTGTCACTTCTTCAGGAATTGTGGGGAGACTTTGTGGTTCAATTGGTTCAGTTTTGGGAATATCTGTAGAAGCATTGTATGGTACATTAAAAACTCGACCTTTATTCTTTACTTTGAAGAAGCAATGCCCTGGTAAATCATATAATAAATCAAAAGGAACAAATCTACTTCCTTCAAATCGTGTGCAATAGACTACCACTCCTTCCTTTACTATTATAAAATCTAGCTCAACTTCCGTGCTCTTACACTTACGACACTTCCCTCCTTGGTCATAAGGAAGAAAACGAGGTGTTGTATAACGGACACTGGAAATTGTAATCCCAGTCGATGAAATGTTAAATTCAACCTCAGGTAATAATTTTGGGTACTTCATTTTTAAATTAATTTCTCGGCCTTATGTCTCCGTTTATACTAACTTAGGAATATTTGACGTGAAGTAAAATAAATTTCTCTATACAAAACTAAGCAAGTATGGAATAAACCACCATTTTGAATATATTAGATAATTAAAACTGGTAGAGTAATTTAATACATGAGGTGATGTTGCAATAGTTCGATTTAGGTTCAAGTCTAATTGTAAACTATCATTGTATCTCTTTATACCATAGTGGCGAAATGGTGTTAACCTATAAAATTCAAAGTCTTCCGCATTCGCCCTAGACCCTTTTAATAGGTGTATTGGACACTGACACCTTCCTGGTATAGGTCCTGTAATGTTAAAAGGAAGATTCAATAAGTATTTTGGGCATCTACAGGGTTCCTGTTTCCACATATCCTGCCATCTGGGATCATCTACTAGAGATAAGTTTGAAGAGGAAGAAAGGGGAAATAATAAAAATAATATGAACATTTTGATTAAAGATTGTGGAAAATTGGGGTCTTTTATACCACTTCATTCAAAATCTCCTGAGAATGATATCTTACGACTCAGCTCGTCGAGCCGGTCAGAAAAAGTACCCATATACCTATACTTGCAAAAGTTTCGTGTTCCAAGGTCTATTCATCAAACTGATCAAAATGTCAAAAATGACATATGTCAATTGACATATGTCAAAATGTCAATTGTCAAATGTCGGGTTATCAATTTTGTCAGGGAGTATGTGTGAGGCTAGGGAATAGTTTGGCGAAGTGTTTTTTCAATTATTTTAAAAAGTTTCTCCTTTGAACCGTTCAAAAGTGTCTACTGAACCCTTTGGGAACTTCTTGAACCTTTAGTGAACAATATAGAGATAGTATAGTATAGGTTAACTACTTTTATTTTTAATTTGAAATTTTTACCACTAAACCGGTTTGGTTAAATTTCTTCAAACCTTCCAAACCGTTTAAGATACCCCTTAAACCTGTAGGTTATCTTTAACCAACATTGGTGTTGGTTTAACTACTTTTATTTTATTTTTACTCTTTTTCCCTTTCTAATGAAAATTTTTGCAATTTTATTTGCAAATGACTGATTTTGGGTAATTATTTCTATTTTTGCAAATTTATCCAAAAATAATTTCCACATAACTGATTTTTATTATTTTTACCTTTCAACGCCTATTTTTAATAATTATTGTATTTTTCAAAAAGTAAGGGTAAAAAAGAATAGAAAAAAAGTTAGAGGATGAGAAAATTGTAGGAAAGGGTGTTAAAAATATTATCAAGCTTATATAATCTTATTTAAATATAAGAAATTGTTTTTGAACTGGTTAAACCAGTTTTTACATCTTGAACCTTTAGGAACTTTTGTAAACTTTTTAAAATAAATTTTTGTTAAAAATAGGGATTAAACCGGTTTGATCATAGTACGCTTTTGGAAACTCCTTGAAACTCTGACGACGGAATGACTGTATTTTAAATACCGTTTAAATATGTGGGAGGGGCTAAATGGATGGACCCCGCTGCCCCCGCGACTTATACGCCGGGTTAACTACTAACACCCTGTACTTTCTACCTTACAACATTGTACTTTCTGGGCTTCCACCCGATTATTATTAACAGAAACAATTGAGCAAGTTGTCCCCAATTCCTATCTAACAGGGAAACATTGTTTACTGTTAGTGCGAATGCTGGGCCGAGTTACTTTTCGGTTTTGCCACACTCCTCCCATATTCGCAGGATATATTTTCTATCTGTCCTTAATTCATTGAGAGGTCAGTATGCTTTCTTCCTTAATTTCACTCTTTCAATTCAGCAACAAAAAAAGATTAAGTTTACTTTCCAATGTCATCAAGATTGAAATTAATTTGGGAAAATTGTGTGAAAGCGGAATATTGAATCCAGGGAATATTCAGTGAAATTGAGGAAAAAAGAAGACTGACCTTTCTATACGAATTAAGAAAAAATAAAAAAATATCCCGCGAATATATGGGAGGAGTGTGGCAAAACCGAAAAGTACCTAGAAAAGTTCATGGATGCGTGTCCTAAGATAGAGCCAAAAAATTTTTTAAATTATGTCTTGGGTATTGGGTTATATGTATTGGGGGATACAACTTAAATGCTTTAAAAGAATCCGGGTGGTTAAATAAAAATTATACCATCATGTAGAGAATAACCTATAGCTAATTTTTGGTCTTTTTGGCTCCCTGATCAAAGCTTCAGGCTATTGGAACGGTCGAATCTTCCCTCATTTTTCTTATTACAGAGATTTTCTTCTTATTAAGGAGAAAAATAAGACTCGCGTCCTCCATTCTTCCTTTCCTCTTCTTTTCCCATATTGGTTAAAGAAAGAGAAAAGGAGAGAGAAAATAAAAGGAAAAGGCTTCTCTGCCATTTCCTCTTTCGTTTTTAATCTGCATTGGGTGAAAGGCAGAGAAGCGCCTTTTCCTTTTATTTCCTCTCCTTCTTTTCTCTTTCTTTAACATAGAAAAGAAAAGGAAAAACGTGCCCGCATATCTTGCCAATTTCATAACTTGCCAAGAGGGCTAAAAACCCATATCTTGCCAATAAGGGCAAAATTCCATATCTTGCCAACAGGGGCAAAAATGCATATCCTGCCCATTCATATCTTGCCAAACCCATATCTTGCCAATAATACTAAAATCCCATATCTTGCCAATAAGGGCAAAATCTTTAAAACTTGCCAATAAATTTACAAAATTGCCTTAAAACTTGCCAATCCGTTAAAATGATTCCGGAAATGGTTTCCGGAAAAATATCTTCCGGAAGTGTCATCCGGAAAAAGGATTCCGGAAAAATGTTGTCCGGAAAAAGGATTCTGGAATAGTTTCCGGAAAAATACTCGGAAAAATTTCGGTATACGACACAGACGCCGATTAGGTCGAGTGATATGTCATTCGAAAGAGCTCGTCGAGTTGAGTCGAATGGTGAAAAAATTTTCGTGCGGACTCATACAAGGGCTGAGATATAGGCCCCCGAAAATCGAAAAACCATAGGGGGGACTAAGCACTTTTTTGGGGTGAAAAGTTCGAATATGCAAATAGTAGCTCATTCGAAAGAGCTCATCGAGCTGAGTCGAATGACACCAAAATCATCGTGATTGAACAAAATTAGACAAAGTTACGATAGAAAAACTAAAACCTAAACCTATGGGGCGTCGGCGAGGCGCTTGTGCAAAACCCCGCGCTTCGCGCGGGGTTTTGCGGCACGCGCCTCGCGGGGAGTCTACGGGCGCTGGGTCTGGGCTCGTAACATAAACCTATTCCTATCTCCCTTGCTCTGGACGTATTTGGAGCCTCCGTAGCAGCAAAAATCTCTTCAGATGCCATAGGTAAGGAGCTAAAATAAAAGATCATAACTTTGTCCAATCAAGTCGGATTTCGTTGATTTTGGTGTCATTCGACTCAGCTCGACGAGCTCTTTCGAATATGGTATAATTTGCATTTTCGAATTTTTCACCCCAAAAAAGTGCTTGGTCCCCCCTTTGGTTTTTCGATTTTCGGGGGCTTATATCTCAGCCCCTCTACGAGTCCGCACGAAAATTTTTTCACCATTCGACTCAACTCGACGAGCTCTTTCGAATGACATATCATTCGACTTAATCGGCGTCTGTGTCGTATACCGAAATTTTACCAAATACTCAACCGTCTGATACTCAACGGACCCCTAACACATTTACTTTTATTGGCAAGTTTTAAGGATTTTGCCCTTATTGGCAAAATATGGGATTTTAGTATTATTGGCAAGATATGGGTTTTGAGCCCTATTGGCAAGATATGGGTTTGGCAAGATATGCAGTTGGCAAGATATGGATTTTTGCCCCTATTGGCAAGATATGGGTTTGGCAAGTTATGGATTTGGCAAGATATGGTGGAGCCAGGAAAAAAGGCTGAGTGTTGTGACTTATAGCGGGTTTTTTGTTTCTGAACCGATTTCGACAAATGAAGTGTCATTCGAAAGAGCTTCGAAAACTGAGTCGAACTAGATATGGGGGAAGTCGGTCTGACAATCAGGGGCCGAGTTTCAGACCCTTGAAGTTTGAAAAAGAGAGTTGAAAAAGAGAAGTAAGCTCATTTTGGGGTGAAAAATTTGAAAATGCAAATAATATCTCATTCGACTCAGCTCGTCGAGCTGAGTCGAATGACACCAAAACCAGCTCGATATCTTAATTCTGAGCCAAGATAAACAGGTTCAAAATAGTCAACATAAACCTATGGGGCGTCGGCGAGGCGCTTGTGCAAAACCCCGCGCTTCGCGCGGGGTTTTGCGGCACGCGCCTCGCGGGGAGTCTACGGGCGCTGGGTCTGGGCTCGTAACATAAACCTATTCCTATCTCCCGTGTTCTGGACGTATTGGGGCCTCCGTAGCTGCAGAAACCTCCACATAAACCATAGGTAAGGAGCTAAAACAAACTATCATAACTTTGTCCAATCAAGTCGGATTTCAGTGATTCTGGTGTCATTCGACTCAGCTCGACGAGCTGAGTCGAATGAGCTATTATTTGCATTTTTGAATTTTTCACCCCAAAATGAGCTTACTCCCCCCTTCTCTTTTTCAAACTTCAGGGGTCTGTAACTCGGCCCCTGATTGTCGGACCGACTTCCCCCATATCTAGTTCAACTCAGTTTTCGAAGCTCTTTCGAATGACACCTCATTTGTCGAAATCGGTTCAGAAACAAAAAACCCGCTATAAGTCACAATACCCAAAAGGCTGATGGGAGTCTTATTTTTCTCTTTGGGAGGAGAAAAATTGCTCTTTAGAGGAGATGAGGTAGACACGACCGCTCCAAAAGTCTGAAACTTTGAATCTCTATAACATTTCGAAATAGGGATCTGAGCCAAAAGGAAATAAAAGGAAAAAAACCACATATGGGAATAGGCTATGGACCATGCTCTACACATTGGCATAATTTTTATTTAAAAATTTGTTATAATTTCGGAATACCGAACAGAAAGCTAATGGGAAATTATATGTCATTCGAAAGAGCTCGTGAGTTGAGTCGAATGATGAAAAAATTTTCGCGCGGAGGTGGGGGCTGAGATTCAGATACAGGGGTGAGATACAAGTCCCCGAAAATCGAAAAACAATAGGGGGGATAAGCTGTTTTTTGGGAGTGAAAAATTCACACGTTCGACTCAATCGACGAGCTCTTTCAAATGACATGTTTTGACCCATTTGCTTTCTGTTCAGTATTCCGAAATTTTTCCAAAGATTTTTGGTCAGTCGAAATGTTCCCTTGTCAGGTGTGAAACCCTTATTATAATTGAAAATGATACATTTTTAGAGGCCACTAAAAACAATGATTACCGGAATCACTTTTATTTCAAGTGCCAATTCGATATTTATTTTGGTACCATTCGATAAAGGACTATTGACTTCCTATTACAAAATGATATCTGCTTTCTTGCAAAATGACTGAGCCGAGTTATGGCCGATCATGCTTTGAGTCTAAGTTAAGGGGATTTTTTCATTTACGATTTTTCCTGCTCAAAAAACCCACCAGATAGCTTTTATTAGGGTAGGAGTGGATTGAGTCACGACGGTTGAGTATCGGAGCCATATTTTGGGCAAATCGGTCAAGCCAAATTACCTCTATAAGTTACAATACCCCGAATTATATATTTGAAACGATCGGAGTCTATTACTTCGAATGGACTTCGAGACTAATTTTATCGTCAAACGTCACAGACATAAATTTTGATTGGCCATAATCCAACGCAGCCATTTTGTAATAAAACGGCATATCATTTCACAGTAGGAAGTCGGGTCCTCTATCGAATGGTACCCAAAATTAATCAAATTCGCCCTCACAGTAAACAATGTTACTTTGTCAGCTTAGCCATAATAACCCAAAAATTTAAAATTAAACTTGCAAAAAACCATCAACAGCAGCACATACAGCAATTGAAGTAGCGCAATTACAGTAAGGAGCAATTAAAGTTTTCTCACAACTCTACCTAGAGTAAAAAATTGAAAAATAATTTTTGAATACAAAACACAAAAATTTAAATGATTCCCCAGAAAATTTTTATCTACGGACCTAGGAGTAAACTTTTAGCATGTTAAACAATACAAGAATCTTAAATAAATCACACAACCATAAGACCATAAATTAAGTGCTGCATTCTAAAAACTATGTATTAGGTAACCTAGAACTCGCAGAAAAGGTAAATGCTTGAGACGAATTTGAAATGAAAAGCAGATAACCTTAACGGATAATGAGGGTTACAAACTTTCTCTAATTCGCAATAATAGAAAATCTATTGGGCATAACATTAGGTAAACTACACGATTTTTAAGAATACAGCTCTAACTACCAGTAAAACCCCGGATTTTGTTCTCATTGACTCAGTCAGCCCAAAAAACTTTCGATTGATTGCCGACACGGAATATTCATGCGCACATTACCAACGCCCAAATCATTACACGCAAAAATGTGGTCGACCATCTTTGCATTACCAGAAATATACAAGGGATGGGTCGGGTTTGAAAAAATTCAGATTTGTACGGTGTTCTCAGAAAGCCAGATTCTTCCTTTTTTTAGTGCCTCGGGGGAAAATTTTAGAAAAACGAAAAAGCCCAATATTTTTGACAGAGAAAACCTCACAATCAGTCATCGAGGTTTTATTATTCTTTTCGAGTTAAAAAATGACCGGGTCTCGGTTAACCCGACCCATCCCCGTTAAACCCCAACAGTATTTAAAAAAAAATTAGAAAAAAAAACCTTTCAACAACTCAAGCATTCAATAAATAAGATTAAAAAATCAGAATCTGTCAGCATCAAGTGAGAACCATCTCATCCATTTCATCATATCATAGGCACTGTTGTTCATAATCCATCGAACATAATTAAAGAGAAATTAAAGTCGAGATGATAGAAGAATTTAATGTTTAGTATCTGAAAAACAAATTTACTTAAAAAATAAGGCGAAACTTAAAACAACGTAGAAATAATCTTAAACCTCATGAAAGGAAAGGAAGCCATTTTAAATTTGAATATGAATGGTTTTTTCCCTCTTTCTCTAATTCCCTAACTATTTTCCTAAAATTAGGACAAGGACAATTTGTCGCGGGCTATATTTGATCAACCACTTTGTCGCAGTGATTAAAGGAAGTTTTTTGTTTAAAAATCCATCCAAAGAAAAATTATTGGACAAGAGGTTCTACATAATTAGTTAACCGACCTCATAAGTAACGATTTAGTCTTTGGGTTTTTTCTAGGGTAAACAGGAGCGAAAAATTAGTCAGCGACAAAGTGGGATGTACGTGTTTAGATTCAATTAAGAAATTTTACTTGTTCGTTACCCAAAACCAATTTGGCGGATTCATATTTACAAACAGTATAAGTAAAGACTCCACATAACAGGCTAATTTTTATGGGAAAAATTTAAATAGGCAATAGGTTCGAAGAGAGCGGTTGGGCGAAAATGTATATATAAAATTTTCCCTCAAGTCATAAAAGTTTTTATAATCTAAAAATTAATCCTGCCTACGTTTACATGATTGTGTAATAGAGGAAAAAATTGTGCCCTTCTGATCATATTCAGAAAAATTAAATTGAGTACCTAATGAATTTGGCATATTCATGCGCATGTTATCAAGTCTAAAAACCTGGTTTCGGAGTACCCGACCAATCCCTAGCTTTCATATTTTCCCCTTCATCACTTGAAAACGACTCGTCAGGATCAGCTTCCCCTTCCCGACACATCATCAACGATCACTTTTGCTAGATGATGTTCAGTTGAATTAATCGGTGATTCAGTTATACTCTCAGAAAATTCAATAATTAATATAATTCAATAACATTTTTATTTTAATACTATAAAAATTAATTATTTGGCATTAAAAATATTAGAAACAATTAGATAAAAAAATAAAACCCAAAAAAGAATCGAACTTTTTAGAGAAAAAAGCAACGCAAGCACACTAACCACTACACCACAACGCCATCAAAACTAATGCATTATTTAAAGTTTATACATATTTGGAAGGGGAAAAATTATGCCGAATTTTGGGACTTTGGCGGGCCATATCTTGGCCGGATCAAAAAACGGGCAAAAACGGCTCAGAATCCTTACTAGAAAGGGCACATTCTCTATCGAATGGGCCCGGTCTCGACCGTTTTTAGGTCGGACACCTCGCAACCTCTCCTTGTTAGCTTCCTGTTCAATCTATCAGTCATTTAATCAAAACTTTTTATTCAACAAACTTGTCTATTATTAATGTAACTACAAAGTACATGATTAAAAACTTTTTATATAAATATTTAAAAAACAAGACAAAATATAATATATTAAGTAGAAATATTTGTGTAGTTTGAAATGTCAAAGAGAAGAGAGAAGTTAATACTTATTAAAAAATTTTAATAATCTCTAGATTTGTATTGCTATATTCAACATAAAATAAAATCTAAATCTAGAGATATCCCTGATAAAAAATTAATAAAAAATATTTTGATTATGGGCACTTATTTACTGAAGGAGGAGGTGTTTTAAACAAAAAATGGAAGTGATTTTTTTTATTTTTTGGGAGAAATTCAACCTGAAAAAAGAGGAAAAGGCACGGCACTTAATTTTGAGGTGAGAGAATATATAAATACAGAGATTGCTTTGATTGGTAAAAAAAATTTTTTTATAATTAACTAGTATATTTTTTGTAAAACTAAAATTTTTTTTATTTTTTTTCAATCATTTTTAGAGTTTTAAATAGGCGGGCGTCCATTTTGGTAGTGTAATTGTGGCCCAAAACTCCATCGAAAATCAACACCGTCACGGCTATTCATGTAAAGTAAAATGGCAAAAGAAGTGAAAAGGCCAATTAAACACATTAATAAGTAGGAACGCCAAAATGAGGAGGAGGAAATTGTTGGATGTTCTGATTTAGTTAAAAAACTAGATTGAGTTGAAGAATTAATGAGTAATGTTGAGGGAGATTTGTTAGACAGTGAATCTGAATATAATTATTTTAAAATTTTAAATAAAGGAAAAATACTTTCAAAAGATGTGGTGACATTATTTTGTGCAATATTGACCACAAACGAATTGAAAAAATGATTTCCAAATCTAAAATAATTTTTAAAAAAATTAGTACAATAAAACAAGCAATTTAAAATCGTCTTTCAAGTTTGTTTGGTAACTGTGTGGAGGAGCTGCTTAGGAAATAACCCCCCCCCCCTCCCCCATTTAGGAACAAACTTATTATATGTATATCGGGTTGCCGTTTCCGAACCGAGCCAATCGAGTCTTTTTCGGGCCAAAAATCGAAGCACGATTCGATCTTTCAAACCGGGCAGGCAACCCTAATTATAAGATATTATTTTCTTACCCCCACGACTACATCTTATAGTGAGCTTACAACTGTATTTGAAGCCCCGAGTTAAAAAAATTAAAAATTAACCTGTTTTTTAATTTTTTCAACTCTTCTTTAATTTCATTAAATTCTCTTGCAAATTTATTTGTATAATCCTTGTTACTACTTGTTTCTGTTAAATATTGTTTGTCTAATAAAATTGAAGATAAATTTTCACAAGTAGTTTCCAAAGAATTTATACGTTGTTGCAAAAGTAGTAAATTTGAATTAATGCTCTAAAAAATAGAAAAAATTTCTACGGGTGAATAATGCAATTTGGCTCTAGTTTATGCGTCCCATAAATTCTTTTGTATTAAAAGTCTGAGTTATATTCCTTAATGGCTTTTGGATTCGGAACATATGGCTGTTGATTTGTTGATTGAAAAATTTCTACGGGTGAAAAAACTACCCGCCAAATTACTCATAAAAGTTTGGGCAGTTTTCTAAAAATTTTAAAAATTGATTTAGTAGCCAGTCCAAATTAAACGGGACGCATAAATTGGAAAAAAGCCCGGTATTCCTATTAAATTAAAAATGTGTTCACTTTAGAAAAGTTAAAGCTATTGCTTTTATTCTCATCAAATCTTTCATCAAATGAATTACAAAGATGCGAAACAGATGAAAATGTAGAGTTAAGTTCTTGAAACAGAACCGAAGTCCCATCAAAAGATTTATCCACAAAAGTTATCAATTCTCTCAAACGCTCATTTAAATTTTGACTTTCTGATAAAACTTGCCGAAATTTGTCATAAAATGAAGAAAAAGCCTTAAACAAAAATAAAAGTAAAAATAATTATTTTTATTTGGTCGAATCGCATTTTTAGCTACTTTCTAGGACTGAAAAATTGACTTGGAATGACGGTTGACTTAAATTATTGGGGGTACTTCACCAGTCCAATCAAATTTATAAAATCGTAGATTGAACAGAAATAGTAAGGGGCGTAGCCGATTTCAGTGGCTAAAATGGGGTGTGCGCCAAAATTTTGGCGTTCTTAACACGATTTTTTTGAACTATCTTTTAGTTTTTTTCAGCGCCACAGGAGAGAATTTTTTGAAATTTGGACGGTCATAAGCGAAAAAATTTCACCTTTTTGCTCAATCCCCTCCTAAATTCAAAAAACGAGATCAGACTATATCTTAAAAAACCTTTTTAGTTTCATTAAAATCTCCATCCAAAAGAATATCCGGCAATTTGTCAAAAGAATTATCAACAGAAATATTCTGATAACCAATAAAAGCATCATCATCCCATTCAAAGTCATTGGAAAGAAAGCCATTATAAGCCGACAAATTTCGGTAACGAGCATCTGAAGCACATTTTCGGCGTCGATTATTTTGTATTTTTTGTTTAACTTCATTTTTGTTTAATAAAAGTGGAGGTTTAAATGAACGTTTTCGACTATTTATTTTACGTCTTTCACGTTCATTTTCTGTAAAAGTACTTAAACTTTCACAATCATCTTCACTAAAAGGACGTCCAGAATTGACGAATATTTTGTCTTTTCCAAATAAGTCCATTACTTCCTAAAAAATTAGAAGTTAAATAAGGAGAGGATAAAAATAAAATTTAGAGGGTTTATTAAATATGAAGCACTTAAGGCATTTTTTCCAGATAGCTAACTAATGCAAGAAGCCGTTTATAAGCCACGAAATTTTCCACTGAATTATTCCTTCATTTCCAGTATGTCAAAAGTAGAGCCCGGACGGAGGGGTCGGTCGATATTTTTTCGATAATATCGAAAAATATCGAAAAAAATCGTATCGAGCCGGGTTCCAGTCAAAGGTGATTAAAAAATTAATACTTCAAATTCATTAAGCGGCCGATTTTCAGGCGAATCCACATGCACAATTAAAGAATCAGTTAATTCAAGTTTTCCCTGTCCAATTTTTTCTTCAAAATCTTGCAATATTTTTTGTGTCAAATATTTCCCTCCTTCTTGTCCAAATCCTCCCTCATCTGTATCTAAATCAGTCATTCCATAATCGTCTAGAGGTACTGTTCGATAAAAACTTTTTTCTAATTCATTGCTTTGTGCAATTTGCTCGGCCCAAAGAGGTGGATCTACATCATTTTCTTTATATTGTTCGCGATAATCCTCTCCTAGCTAAAAATGTTAGAGAAATATTTTTGAATAAAGTTTAGACTAGAGAGGGGAACTGATTTAAAGAGGAATAGATCGGGTTTGCCTAAAGGCACTTGTTTTGCCCAAAAATCACTGGGGTGACGAGGCCAATATTGCTAACGAAGTAACTCACCGATTTTGCATTTGATATTATTTCATGAACTGAATTGTTCTCCCCGCTAGAGTAACCAATGTCTGAACCTAACGGCAATGGTTGTTGTCTTTCATGTCTCACACCATCCATTACAAAAGTTGCCCTTGTAGCTAATAAATCATTTGATTGGTACAAATCTGTAGTGATTGGGAGATTCTCAAATATTTTTTCTTCAATTTTTGTTTCAAAAGTTTTTCGTCTCTTCGGATCTGGACCTTCTTCCAACTCTGAAGACAAATCTTCCTTGTCCTCAGTGAAAAGGCGTTTCTAGAAAGAGAAAATATAACAAAATATCCTCAAAAATTAAATTTTAAATGACAAAAAAAGAGAATCAATAGCCTGTGTATAATTAACCTACAGCTGTATAATAAAAGTTAATGAGAGAGAGAAATTTGTTTATTTTCAGTCAAAACAAAAAAGCTTTCCCTCAAAATTCTCTCTTTCACCTCCATAGCTTATCCAACTAAAAGACAGGTATGCAAACAGCTAAAAAAGAGGAGGGAGACGCGCTTTCTACAAAATACATTCAAAAGCAAAAATTTTAAAAGGGAATATATAATTTCTTTTGATTAAATGTTATTATATGAATAGAAAAGGCTGTAAAATAAAAAGGCTAAAAAACATACAAAATAAGAATGCTTGGCCAGAATCGGGGAGGAAAATTACTATTCGTAAAGAAATAGAATTAAAAAATGAATAGCAAACAGATTCGTCATGGAAACTTAAAGTGAGGGGAAGGAGTGGAAGAAAATCGGTTGAAGGACATATTGGCTTTAGCATGAAAAACATAGAAATCCCCCAAAATTTACAAAACTGCCGACTCATAGGGACATTAAAAACAAGTTTTTTTGGGATTTTTATTTTATGAAAGAAATAAAAAATAAAATAAGTACTCAATATAAATTGTTTCTTAAGCATTTTTAATGATAAGAAAAAAAGTATTAGGACGAGAAAATCAAAATAATAATTATTTTTGAAAAGCATAAGAATATTGGAGAGAGACGTATATTTATTATTAATGTGCTAAGGAATATTAAAATAAATATATTTTTTTAAAAACAAAGATTTTCATTTCCTGGGACAGGTGCTTTTTCATGCTGACAGATTCATAAATGAGGGAAAAACAAAAAAAAAGAATTGTTTATTCCCAACAATTTATTTGATCATAGTAAGAAATAAATAATTGAAAAGGACGAAAGAAAGAACAAAAAAGAAAAGGTGAATTGTTGAAAAAATGAAATTCAAGGATTAATCGAGCAAAGAAAAAATGTCTATGAGTAAAAATAGAAACATTCTTACAATAGCTATGTTGACTATTAGAGAAATAAAAGAATTTTGTAATTACCTTAAATTGAACAATTAATTCAAAACTCTCCAAACTGGCCAACCAAAGTGCCAGATAGCGTTGTTCAAGAGTGTCAAAAAGTTTTCTTTCGGTAGAGGTCGACCTTTGGATGTTTAGTCTAGAAAATTAGAAAGATCATAAAAAAAGTATTTTGTTTTCGTAAAATTTTTTTGTAAAATAATTTCTACCTGCAGAGTAGTTTACGGCCTTCTTTTTGAATTTGCTCTTGTAAATACTAAAAAATAATTATTTAAAATTATTCAAAAATAATTCAAAATTCAAAAATAAACACAAGTGACAGTAGCGAGGTAAAAAAAAATTTATGCGCGAATAGTCGTGAGGAAAATTAGGGGGAAGGATAACCTGTAAAATCACAAAAACATAAAAATTGGGCCATTATAATGAAGGTATATTAATAGAAGGAGAGAGACTGGCTGATGACCAATTTTGCAATTTTTAAGTGGACGTGCTTCGCTAGTCGATTGTCAATACAGAGGGGCTAATGTCAAAACAAGAAATGAGGAAAGTGCAGAAAAGAAAATAAAAATATTATTTTGGTTGAGGTAGATGAATATGTAGTAGAAAAAAAAGGTTAATCGCACACACATCTGTGCGCGAATGGAAGAGCATGCAACAATTAATTTGGTGTTAGATTTGAAATATTCTCCAGGAAACCTTGCTTTATTTCGAAATAAAGAAAGGTTGAAGAAAATATTTTTTTAACCTTTTTTAAACATAAAATAAGTAAAAGACAGACTAAATAAATGAATGTAATTTTTTCTAAATCAATTTTTCATCTCCGAAATTTTAGAGTGTTATGTCACGATGTGAAATTCGAGAATAAGAAAATATCTTCAAAAAAGATTTATTTAGATAAGTAAAGTCGATTAAATCATACTTTTACTAGTTAAAAATGCTTGAAAGAAAGACAAAAAATTTATAGAGGGATAAGTGAAAGACAGATGGCTTTGATAGAAAGCTAAATGTTGAATTGAAATATTTTTTTAAGGAGCAGGAAAAGTGTGAGGAGGTTATAAAATTGAGAAAATGATTTATTTTTAAACTATTTTAATTAATTTAAGGTTGAAAATAAAAGTTAAATGTTTATTTTAAAATATAGCGGTTAAAAGAATAGAAAAAAAAGAAATAGACATTTAAGAACATCTGCGGAATTTAAAGACAAAAGCTTTTTAAGGTTAATCTCTAATTTGTATTTTAAATTCTTTTATGACAAATCCTTTCATTAATGTAAATAATTAAAAATAGAAAAAAATATATTTTTTCTTTTATAAGACTTAAATAAATAAAAACAGATGCGCAAACTTTTGTACAAAAACTATGTAAAAATAAATTTTCTAATATGATTAAAATTGTAGGAAAAAGGTAAACAGTAAAGAGGAGAAAAGGAAAATTAATTGGATAATAAAAAAAAGAATGGATGTTTTTAAGGGTTCCCTATTTGTGAAGAAATTTTCCAATTCAAGTTTTTTGTTTAAAATTCTCTTCCACTCCCCAAAAACAGCAGAGGTGGGTCGTAATTCCGATTTCGACGTTTTTTTCCTTCCGATTTGCGAAAAAATTTTTATTTCCGGTTTCCTACTTTTGAGACAGTTACGATTTCCGACACCTCTGACTGTTCCGACCCACCTCTCCCCAGGAGGAATGGAAGAAACAAATCAACTAAAATAAAAATACTCACCCACAGGTAAAAAGGTTAAACGAGGACTGGGAGATGAAGAAAACAGAAAAAGAATAATTTTTATTAATAAAATAAATATTGCGGTAAAAAAGAAGAAGATGGATTTAGTATGGTTATATAGTTGAGATTAGTTGGGAAGATAATCTGATAATCCCAACATTCAATGCGGGATACATAAAAAAATCAAGGTCAGCCATAAAAATGGAGAAACAAGAAACAGAATTAAAACAAATATTAGTTAATTTAAGAAAATGGATTAGAAATTTCGGCATATTGTAATAAAAGTTTTTATTGTTAGTCAAGGCAATAAAACTTGGTTTAGTGTTGGAAATAGAAGATAATCTTGCTATAATTTTTGATGTAAAATCGAGTCAGGAGTTTTCAAAGAAATCCAAAACAGATCAATAAAAAAATAAAAATAATCAATAAAGAACATAATACAGGCCAAATACCATGGGCGTAGCCAGGGTCGGAGTTCAGGAAATAGGATAAGCTTGGGTGTGCGCCGAAATTTTGTGGTTATTTCGAGATTAACAAAGTATAGTACTAGTGTGTGTGCCACAGGAAATTAGTGTTCGTTCCAGTGTACTTAGTTTAGAAGTTCCGGGTTTTCGGTTTCCATTTAACATTAAAATGTGGTTATGATTCTTAATTAGTTCAGATCAAATTAAACTTAAACAAATTAAAACATTTCTAATGACTGCACATAACTTTATTTAAGCGAAGCCTTTTTAATTTTAGTGTTTTTTTATGGTTGTAGTTACCCCGCGGCGTTTAAATGCGAATTTTAGGTTCATCAGCAAATAATTTACAAAAAAATTTTGTAAATTTTTCCTCACCGGCGGTCATTTAGAAGAAAAAAGATTTAACCCAATTTGCTTATATTTTTAATTCCTAATCTCTGACTTACAAATTTAAGTTTAAGTTCGGACCAGGAACAAGGGCGTAGACAGGGGATCGATTTCGTGGAAGGGGGGGGGGAAACCAAAAATAAGATCCGGCATCCAATTCAGACGCAGATAATTATAATAAAATAAAAACATTTTCACCAACCTTTTGTTCCAATTCCAAATCTTGTAAAGAAGAAAGAGAATTACGAGAAAAAGGAATCTTTTGCCGAATACGTGCCAAGTCCAATTCTTGTCTGCACAGCCATTTTCGAAATTTTGAGGCCATAACAGAATTTGAAGAATTATTTTCCTCCTGTTCCTCCTCTTCCTCAAAAGTTTTTTCGTTTTCTTTTTTATGTTGTAATTCAGACAAAGCTTGATATACACAATCCAAACGAAGTTGGATATTTGTAGAGAAAGTTGGAAAACGAACAGAAAACCATTGAACTTCTCGAGAAAGCAGGTCAGCTTGAAAAACAGAATTTTAATTAAACAAATAGAAAACAAGTAACAAACCGTCTAATTTAAGTTTTGACATTGACAACTTCTAAAAATTTAATAAATTAATTTGTTAAATTTATAGAAATTTAAATAATTTAATTATGTCTTTCATCCAAAATTGGGAAAGCAAAAAAGTTAAAAAAAATTTGATTATTAAACCCGCATTTCAAGTTTTAAAGTTAGTCTAACAATAAAAATCTAACAAAAAATACCAAAGTAACCAGGCAAAATTTTCAGGGGTTAAGGGGAAGGGGGTATTTAGCAACATTTTTTGCCAAAAAAATTCTGATAATTTTATCAAAAAATTCACTCTTGATAATTGTCCTTCAATTTTTTAATTTTTCCGATTTGGGGGGAGGGGGGGGGGGGGGGGGAGGAGTATATGACAACACAATAATCGATTTTCATAACAGAAAATTTATGTTAATGTTTTTTAAGTGATTGGAGGAAAGGGATATCAAAGAGCAGAGACATAAAACTTGAAATTTTTTATTAACCGGTCTCCCATTTAAATTTAAAATAAAAATTAATTTTATTATTCAAAAAACAAACGGAAAATTCAGAGCCATTTAAAACATTAGCATCTTTTATTTGGTTCCATAACCCAGAACAACGTTCTTCCATCAACCCAATTTCATCCAAATTAGGCTCTTCTAAATCCTCTATTCCTTCTAAATTTTGTTCACTTGTCTCATCAATTATTTCATCAATTTTCTCAGTTTCAGAGAAAAAATAATTATCGCTAATATCCATTCTTCTTTTTATTGAAGAAATTAAATTTAAAAGTTTTGATTTTTTGGTTGAAACGATCTACTAAAAATAAATATTTAAAAATATTTTAACGGAGCACCTCAGTTTAGTCTGGATCAGTTCAGTGTGGACCTTACAACTCATCAAGGAATAATCACTTTTTCATGTTCTTGGTATCATTGGATAGAGAATCAAAAGCTCTACAACATATCAAAAAATCAGAATTTTTGACCTATTGATAAAAAAGTTATGAAATAAAAACCAACTTTTCCAAAAAAACGTGATTTTTTGGCACTTTTTCGATCACAACTTTTTTACCAGATAGTCAAGAATTTTAATTTTCTGGTATATTACAGCTTATTTAATGCTCTATCAAATGGTACCAAGAGGAAAAAAAGTGACAACCCCTTCAAAAGTTACAGGTCGCGCGACTGAACTGAGCCCAGATTGAAACGAGGTGTACCCATATTTAAATTAAAAAAATATACATTGTTTTTGTTTTGAGTAAATGTTGGTTTTGACCGCCAGTTTTTATTCTTTTAAAGAAATTCAAACAATCATCACTCAAAAAATCATCGAAGAATAGTTGAAGATAAAGGAAAATTTAAAGAAAAAATAATTTTTCGTCTCCTCAAGGTTGGAGACTAAATTGTGTAGATATCTAAAAATAAAATAAGAATTTTTGGTTAAAATATATTGGCTAAAATAAAAAAATTAATGGTTGGGCAAAATAAATAAAAAGAAGGCAGAAAAAGAAGGCAAAACTAATCCAATTTTAAAGATTAGCAAACAAACAAAAGAAGGCTTAAGGGGTCACTTGGGCAATAAATATATTCTCAAAGACCAATGGATATTTGTTTATACATAAATAAATTGAAAACAAAGTGAGAGGAAATAGAGTAAAAATGCCAATTAAAAATAAGAGAAATTGAAATTTTCTAGTCAAAATTTCAAAAATTTTAAGTTCAGAAAATCATAGTGACATTTTGTCCAAAAAGCGGTTACTGTATAGTTAAATTTTGTTCATCAAGATTTATCGGTTATTTATTTTAGTGACCGTCAAAAATCCCGCATGCAGTATATTTTAAAAATTCTTTGCGGGAGAGGATCCTGCGGGATAAATCTCGCAAAATTCTGAAAATCAAAAAATGCGGGCTTGCGGGGGCAAAATCCCCCTCCGGTCACTAGCTTATTTTTTTGGCGCCAAAAATTCGTTTTTTTGTTCCTACATAAGAGAAGGCTTAAAAAAGAAAAGGGTCACTTGGCTTAAAGGGTCAATTTAAGTCAAAAGACTTAAAGGGTCACTTGGGTTGCATTCCAGAACCTATGGCCACTTTTCGTTCCCAAACTCCTACTTATCACCAACCTTTTCACGCATTACTTCGGAAAAGTTTAAAGAGGGTCACTTTTAAGTAAAAACAAAACAAAAAGGAAAAATTGGGATAAAGCTGTGAATGCAGCAATCGATTGAAAAGAGAAGAAAAGAGGGGGGAGATTGGCTGTTTTACAAACACTATGTAGCCCAAACATTAAAGAGAAACTAAAAAAAGTATGAAGAAACAAACAAATAGTGTACAAATGATACTGATTAATGTGAGCGAGAAAAAGGAAAGAAAGAAGGGGGCCATTTATTCCAAATTGTTGGCTGCAAATAAAAAATAATAGGAAAAAAATTGCCAAAAAGTTGTAGTAATTCTAATTTTTGGGAATAATCCAGAAGATCACAACCCTAGAAGGTCAAATCCAAATATTTGGCGGATAAAAAGGATTTTTGGGGTATTAAGTGGAGGGACACGCCCAAGTAGGCGCGGCCATAACGGCGCAAAGCCATAAGCTGTTGGAAATTTATGGCCCTTAACAATTTTGGTATCAATCTGATTAGCTCGATGAGAAGAATCGTTTAATACTAAATTTGGTGAGATTCGGAAATCTTGAAGCAAGTTATGGATTTGCGCCGTTATGGCCGCGCGCCTACTTGGGCTGTACCCTTAAGTGGATTTGGGCGGATTAATAGGGATTTGTTGGGATTAAGAAAAGAAATAAGACGGAAATTCTCTCGGGTTACTGTCAGATAAGGCAAAAGGGCCCAACGTATTCCTGATCTTGAGCCCTCTTTATCTGCACAAATATTTGGATTTGACCTTTCGGTTCTTGACTTTCAGGTTTTGACCCTAAAGGGTTGGACCCTATATTTATTATCATTATTTTTGCGTTGATTCTTTACAAATTTTCTTGGAAAATTGGAGAAAATTAGGAATATTTAGGTAGAAAATTGAAAGAAATAAATTCCAAGCCGAAAATTTTGTTACATGCATGTGAACAGAAGAGGAAAGAATATAAAGAGGAAAAAAGAGGGGGAAAGGAGGTTTAAAAGGAGACCCATATTGGTTTGTGTTTGCAAGAATTTTTGGTGTTGATGGCTTGGAAAGATTTTTTGAGATGCGCAGTTATTTGAAAAAAATAAAAAGAAGAAGATAGATTACTCTACAAAATTAAAAATTAATTTTTTATTTTTTTAACGTTATTTATTGATTTTTTTATAAAAAAATTTAAAAAAAATAAATATTTAGTAAAGAATAAATTCTTCGAATAAAAATTTTTGTGAAACAAGAATTTTGGGGAATAAAATCAAATAAAATAAATCTTTGTGGTTTTAACAAACGAAGATTGCTATAAAATGATTGTCGCCGCTCTCCTAGTAGTACACTGATTAATCGACCTTTCCATCTGTCAGATCCGATTGGATCAAATCGGCTAGTGTAATTTACACAAATATGTGTATTATTTGACTGCCATCAAAATGAGGTTAAATGTAAAAGAAAGAAGCGTTTCTTTAATTTGTAATAAATAATTGATTCTTCTTTGGAAAAATATGTAGGGATTTATCCATTATACGCCCACAATCTGAGTGCCAGCCGCTATAACTTTTTGTTGTTTGATCCAATAATAATGAATTTTTTATATCATTCGAAAGTACTCGATAAGCGGTAATCTTTTCCGACTTGATGGATTTGTTATGCTCGTTTAAAAATCATAGCCCGATAATTTGTAAAAAACACCAAATACTTATTGGGTTATAACTTTTTAATAAGTGATTAGACTTGATCTACCCTATTAGAAAAAAGATTCAGTTGATCGAGGGCTTTCGGATGATACAAAATAGATTTTTATTAGATCAGGTATCAAAAAGTTATAGCCGATCAGTCGGCTGGCGCTCAGTTTGTTGATGTATAACGGATAAATACAGAAAAATATGTATCCGAAGAATTTTTCAGGAGTTTCGCTGCTTTTGATACTAAAATTTCAAGTTTAGTTTCAAGTTTTTATTCTGAGAATTTACTAGAACTGATTTTATTGAATTCTTAATTTAACGACTGATTGTGAGAACCATTTATAAAAGTCATTTAAAACAAGCATTGGGAATGAAATAAAAACCCATCTACAATGAGAGCGGAAAGGTAAATTTAAATAAAATGTTTAATTTATGAGTTTTGATAAGAAACTGAATATAAAGGAGAATAAAATTAAACGATGATTTTGGGGTTGTAAAATAATAAAAAGGCAAGAAACACTTAAAATTAATAATTTAAATAAGGAAAATATTGCTCTATATATTGGATATTTTGAATTTCGACAAAACTTATTGTGTAAAATCTATAATTTTCGAATTCAACTTTGCATTCAATTTTATCAGATTTTTGATCTCTAACAGGGTTGTCGTTTTACCCTATTTATAGGGGATTTTCCCTATTTTTGGCCTTTTCGCCCTATTTTTTCCCTATTTTATACATTTGCCATATTTTGCCCTATTTTTAACATTTTGTAATATTTTTTAAATTTTCGGGAATTTTGTAAATAAAATGCGAAAAAAACAAAGAAATCTAACTCTTGGAAATAAAAATTCCCAAAATTTTCGCCTGCGGCGCTGAAAAAAGAAATCTCTCCCCTATTGGTCTTCTTAATTTCTTAAAATTTTCGCCTTCGGCGCTAAAAAAGAAAAAAGCTGGCTTCATAACTTTAAAAATTCTCAAAATTTTGCAAGAATGGACGAAATCTATCGGTGCTAAGATCATGAAGCTTGATTATCGAAATCGAGATTTTTCGAGACATCTCGTGCGATAAAAATTTCAGTTTTCCGAGATTCGAGATATCTCGGACGATTCTCGCACGGCATTCCCAGTCTGATTCTAATCCAAACTTTTCTGTTTTTTAGAAATTTAGTTAAAACTTGTGGAGAACATGCGGGGTAAGGCGTTTTATTTAAAATTTTAAATATTTTTATGTTTTTTAAAATAATTCCCTATTTTTTGCCATATTTTGACCGATTTCGCCCTATTTTTTCCCTATTTTTGAGTGGCTGTGCCCCATTTCATTGGTTTGGAAACGACAACCCTGATCTCTAATATAAACTATAGTCGAATCATAATTGTAGATGTACACAATTTTAAATGGACTCATCTTTTACTACAATTATTTCTAATTTAGTCCTCATTTAGCTTTGGAGACAAAATCCACATATGACAAAATACTTATATTTTTTAAAAATTTATTTTTGTTTAAAAATTCAGCTGATAAATTTAAAAAATTTCAGCTGATAATTATTAAATTGTCAGATACTTAATTTAAAACATTTTAATATGATTAAACAAACAAAAATGGATACTTTTTCACTTTTAAAAAATAAATGTTTATTTATCATTCTTCTCCAAAAAATACGCAGATTTAAATTAAGTATCTCATTTTTACATCCAAAAATACCAAATATACAACTCGATTGTGAATAAATTATCTTCGATTCCAATAGTGTATTTTATTATATTAAACTATTCCAATACAATAGAGGTATTCTCTGATTGTATCAAGAAATCTTCAATTTTATCTTGATTAGCCTAAATTCTCGACAAAATCAAAACATACATAACCAACTCTTTTTCTTTTTTTGTGGGATGGGAAATTTCCCAATGGGAACTTCCCAAAAATGTTAAAAATAAAGAATTGGATAACGGCTTTACATATTTAATTTTCAAATGATTTCTGTAATTTTTATTGGTGAATTTATTTTTATAAATATTTTCTCTAAATATTTTGAATAAATAAAAATAGAATTTCTATCATTTTTGTATTTTGTCATAAGCCTTCCAGCAACACACACTCTAAATGCATAATATATTTTAAATACTTTTTTCCTAAAATCAGAAGAATTTCTATTTTTAATCAACACATATACAAATATTTAATAAAAGTCACACATTTACTTACTAAAAATATAAAAAGAGAAATTCAAACTAAATTTGTTATTTACTAATTTAAAAATTACCTTTTTCATTTTATCAAAATTTTTTTAAAATTTAATATTTACCTTTAAAAATTACTCAAATAAAAATTTGTTTAATTAATTATTGGTAAAATTATTATAAAATTCTTTAAATTATTTACTATAGGAGAGTCAGACTGATAGGAGATAACGCAAAAACAAAATAATTAAACATTGATTCTGGAGAGTTTTAGTGTGGCTCTGAACATTAATTTAGAAAATATTTTATTTATTTTACATCAATTATTTTTATTAAATTAAAAAAATTTTTTTTCTGATTTTTAAATTAAAATTATATTTAATATTTTAAAAATATCTGATTTATCTAAATATCCTTTAAAAGCAACTTGACTATTTGAATTATTTTTGAGTTGCGATGCTAGTGCGAAAATTCTAAACATTTTTATTTTTTAAAAGAGAAAATGTTAAACAAAATTACAAAAACATATCGATACAAAATAATGTTAAAAATATTAAAATATTTTTTTTTTGAATTTATTTTTTGAATTCTAATTATTTTAAATTTTTGGGCTGCAAATACCATATAGAAAATTCTTTAATGAATTAATCTTATTTTTTTAAAAATTACATATAAACAATACTAAATATTTAAAAATTAAAAAAAACTAATTGTTTTATCATTCCCCAATTATTTACCTTTCCCCCCTTAAAATATTTTTTTGCATCAACATTTCATTGAAATATTTTCAATTCTTCCTAATAATTTTTAAAAAAAGCAGAAATTGATAAAATAATTAAATAATTAAAAATTATTCTTTCTATAAATTTTTAGCATAATTTTATTTTTTCTTAAATTCCTTAATTTATCAGTAACTCCCATCCCTCCCCTCTCCCCCCTCCTCTCTTTATTTGTTTATATACTACCTACAAATTTTTAAAAATTACTAAATTATTCTCATTAGAAAATGACAAAAAAATTTCTCTTAAATAAATTTATTAAAATTATTATTAATTCTCCTTTCTTTCAATTTTTAAGTTAAATTTAAAGTGGTAAAAAAAAGAAAAAAATTTTTTTACTAAAAACCTAAACAAACATTTCCTTTCAATTTTTAAAATTGATTTGCTAAACAAAAAATCTTTTTTTTTATTTAAAAATTGAGGAGGGGGTTAAAATAATTTTTAAAATTTTTCCTTCAATTTTTACCATGTTTAAGCCAATTTAAAATAATTTTCTTTTGTTTGTTTGTATTTTATGAAAATAAAAAAAAATTAAAAAATCTCTCTTTGAAGGTACAAGAAAGTTCTGTATAATTCTTTAATTCTCGAAAATTTTTTTTCTAAAAACCAAAGGTTATTAAAAAAATTTTTAAATAATTTAATTTTCAACTATTTACATTTAAATATTATAATTAATTCTGTTTAATTACACTAATCCTTTTTTCAAATAATTTTTAAATTAAATTATTTAACTCAAATTTTTTTACTAAATAATTTTAATTAAAGATTTTTAAAAAAAATGTTAAAATATACCCACAGTAGCAATAAAAAACCTCAAATTTCCACAATTTGTTCGAATATAAATGAAGGTTTTGTGTCTGAAGAAGGGGCTAATAATTTTAAAAAATCTTCCAAACCATCAATTAATAATTATGCGGCTTCTATTTCTTCCTCAACATCTTCTTCTAATTTTTCTCTAAATTCTTTAGATATAAGAAAAGATGGATATTCGTTAGTTTTCTTTTATTTTGTAAAAAAATTCTTTTTGACTAGGAGGGGAGGGGGGGGGAGACGAGACTAGGAAGTTCGATACTTGTTTGGGGACCTATTAGTTAATATAATTGTTGGGTTAGTAATTATTTGGGTTAGCAAGCCTGGGTTAGAAAAATAGCCAAAATTACAAACTTTTAAAGGTTTATATATTTGTTATCTCTAGTTTGTTTTCAAGCAGCTATAAAAATTTCAGAATTTTTGGTTAATTATTTGTTGGGTTATGGCTGGAAACGGCAAGGTCACTCATTTTTTAGTTTACAGTACGTGGATGTATTTTCAATAATTTTGGGGGAAAATAATGAGATTAATTAAGTATTTAAATTAATTTTTGGTTAATTATTGAGAGTAATTAGTTTAGACAAAAATTGGAAAAAAATATTAAATTTGTGTTCCTTAAAAATTAATTAAAATTATTTTTTAAAGTTATGTAGCAATTCTTGTTAATTTCCTCAAAGGAATGATTGGACCAGGCTGTCTATCCCTTCCATTAGCTTTTAAACAAGCTGGGCTTTGGGTAATTGTTATTTTAAATTTTAAATATTTGTCTTTAAAATTATCAGACAGCCCTTTTCTTGGTATTTTTTCTTGGTTTTCTAAATTGTGTTTGTATGAATAAATTGGTTAGATGTGCTCAAATACTTTGCAAAAGGTATTCAAATATTAATATATTAATATAGTAAAATTATTTAGAAAAGGAGATTCTTTCCTAAGTTATGGAAATATGGCCTATGAAGCAGTTTCTGGTAGTTTCCGTCCTGTAAGAAAATATGCAAGAATAGCAAGGTGAATAATCTAATTAAAAACTTTAACAGTTTCTCTCACAAATATATTTGTTGATTAACCATTCCTAAGGGGCAGGGACTGTCCAAGCTACACAGAGATGTCACGGGTTATCCTAACCCCTGACTTTCCCGAAATCCGGACTTTTTCCTACCGAATCCGAAACTTGATCAAAAGAAATTTTGAAACCTTGATCAGAAACTCTAAAACTAGTAAACGTAAATGGTGGGGGCTTCCCAAGTTATAGTGCACCATCTCATGAATTCTTCAGCCCTACAAGGGTTCTAACCAACTTTACTATTTCGAATTCCGGTTTCTAATTAAATAAAAAGTTGCTGTTTTCCCAACAAGAAACGGCATCTATTTACCCATTATTTTTTATATTTTTCAGAATTTGTACTAATGCCTCAATAATTTCACTTCAAATGGGTATTTGTAGTGTATTTTATGTTTTTTGTGCAATTCACCTTAAAGAAGTTTTTTCAACTTTATAATTTTTTAAAAAGTTCATCTTTTTCTAGTCCAATGAAGAATTTTTTCCTTCTTCGTCTTTTAAACCAACAACAATTCAATGGATGTTTATTATTTTTCTTCCTTTTTTAATTATTAATTTTGTCCGTTCTATTAAGCCAATAGCCGTTATTAGCATGATTGGAAATGTTGTATGTCTAATCTGTTTAGCTTTTATTTTTCAGGTAATTTCATAAAAATATTTATTTTTTTAGTATATTTCTGTCTGATTATAATCTTTTAATATTTGGTGATCTTATAAGGATTTATCAATTATTAAAGTAAATAGAAAAAAACCAATCTTAGAAAATTTAAATGATTAGAAGGGTTGAAAGGTTTGAAGCAAAGGGGGGGGGGTCGGAATTCCGATTTCCGAAAAAATTTTGATTTTCTATTTCCGAGTTCCGACTTTTGAGCCAGTTCCGATTTCCGACACCTCTGACTGTTCCTACCCATCTCTGGTTTGAAGTAAAGTTTATATATATCCTTCCAAACATCCCTTCCATGAGTTAGAGTAGTTTCTACTTTTACTGTATAAAATAGGCTAGGAGAAGACATGGCAAATCTTACAATAAATAAAAAACCACTCTTAATTTCTCCCATATTTTATAAGAGGGATATTTATAAAGGAATATTTTTAAAAATAATTTTTTAAACCCAATTTAATTTAACAACCTTTTACAGTATTTAATAAGAATAGAGGATCGAACAATTAAATTACCTCGAGTTACCGATTTTGAAGGAATTATGGCTGCGTGTGGATCTATTCTTTATGCATTTGAAGGGCAAGCAATGGTAAAGAAATTGAAGAAATATTTAAATAAAAATTATTTTTTTAAAGGTACTTCCTTTAGAAAATAAATTAAAAAAGCCTTCCCAAATGGTTGGAACTTTTGGAATTTTGTCGGTAGGAATAGCTGCTGTCTCGGTAATTTTTGCTTTGTGCGGCTTTCTTGGTTTTACAGCATTTGGGAATGATGTACGTGGAAGTATTACTTTAAATTTGCCACAAGATAATATGTAAGTTTAATTAAAAGAGTTTTGAATGGAAAAAGAAAATAAACAAAAAATTTGTTCCTTTAGAGGGTATCCAAATTAATTATTTCTTTTCTATGATACTTTCTACTTTTGGACATAATAAATAAGCTAAATAATAAATAAGCATATGTATATATGTAAATATAAGAGCATTTTATTTAAGCCCGAACTGGATGGGTCGAACGAGAATCGAGATCTCGGATGAACATCAAACCCGATAATAGATATATGTATTAGTTCGGGATTCCTTCTCGGTTTAACCTTTATTCCACATTACTTCCCTTTCAACACAAAATACTTTCTGTATTTCTAATTAACATTTTTAAATCTAACTAAACCAAAAAAATATTTTTTTAAAGCCAATTTTCTCTTCTTCGATTAGCCTTAACACTTGTTATTTACCTTGGTTTTGTAATTCAACTATACGTTATTGTTGATATGCTTTGGCCTGCACTTTGGAAAAGATTGGAAAGGAGAGGGGGATTTTGCTCTTCTGTTAATTTAAAATTACCTTTTGAATTGGCTTTAAGAACTTTTCTGTTGTTTATTATAAGTAAGGGGGGGGGATATAAATAAATAAAGAAATTCATTTTTAATTTAAAGTGATTTTTGGTATTGCTGTACCTAATTTAGAAGAACTTATTCCACTTGTTGGTGTTACTACAGGTAAATAAATACAAAATAATCAGAAAGCATTGTGCTTTGTGTTTATCTTTTTAATTTTAAGAATTTATAAAAATTTTCCATTAACTGACGGGATAATAAAATATAATAATAAGCAATGTGATACTAAACTAAACGAAGTTTTTGATTATTTTTTTGTTGAAAAACAAAAATGTATATCCAGACCTATCTTACTTTTAATAAAAACTTTTTATTAACTATCTATAAATGGAATATTTAATCTGATTAAGCATCAGTATTTCATTACCTTGATTATAATTTTTAAAATTTTTCGGTTCCAAAGGGGGTTACTGCTATTTTCTTCTTCAAAATATAAACAATTTAATTAAAGCTACAAATGGGAGCGGGCCAACGTACCGCAGAGCTATAACTTCGTTAAAAATAGTCGAATCCGGGACGCCTAGGTATGGTTCGATGCATCTCGACGAGCTGAATCGAACCATATTAGGACGTCCCGGATTCGACCATTTTGAACAAAGTTATAGCTCTGCGGTACGTTGGCCTCGCGGTACGTTGGGGTGTACCACGACAAATAACAACATTTTTCAATTAATATTTTTTTCAATTTTAAAGGAATGTTATTAGCATTTTTAATCCCTCCTCTGTTGGATCTACTTACTTGGCTACCAATTAGAATTAAAAGGAGAGAATATAAATTAGCTACATTATTAATAATTGAAGATTTAATTATGGTTTTAATTGGCCTTTTTGGAATGATTGCTGGATTACAGGCTAATTTAGTGAATATTTTTAAATAAATTATATGTTAATGTAAATATTAATTTTGAGAGATTTATTAGAAAATTTAATTTTTTTACTAAAAATTAATATTTTGTAAATATATTTAAAGAAGTAGAGAATGAATCCTTAAATTAAATCTCTACTAATTTTCTTTAAAAATATTTAAATATTTATATTTTTATTATCTTTTAAATTAAAAGAATTAATAAATTTTATGAGCTTGAATAGTAATATTAATAAAAAAATTCACCGAAAGAATTTATGCAAAAATTTTTTTATAAATAAACTACAAAACAGTTAGAAATAATGGAGATTAAGCCATTCAAAGATTTTGTTTCGAATGTAAAAAATTCTTTGAATGACTTTAATAGAGTAGGTCAAACTTGATTTAGAACCTGCCTTTCAGTTTCGGATAACAAATAGGATTGTTCTTTCAAATTCCCCGACTTTCAGGGACGGGGAACAACCCTACTAACAAAGCTTGAGCTACTTTATGACTTCAAAAATGAAAATTTAAAAATAATTTGTAATAAATTGATAGATAGATTAGGGGTTTGAAATTTTCAGATTTAAAACTTTTAATGCTAAAAATATAGTAATTTTTGGTGTGTTTAC
Organism: Meloidogyne enterolobii; assembly: GCA_963681835.1. Lineage (NCBI taxonomy): Eukaryota > Metazoa > Nematoda > Chromadorea > Rhabditida > Meloidogynidae > Meloidogyne > Meloidogyne enterolobii. Next base: position 1,441,738 of record CAVMJV010000019.1, read on the forward strand.
TTTAATACTTTAAAATATACTTGAATATATGTACAAGTGTTTTTGACTAATAATAGAGTGTTAGTATGAGCTGAAATTTTTCGCACTCCTACCGTAAATCTTCTAATAGAACCACTTGTGCTTTAATGTTTCATCCTCTCATTTGGTGTGGTTATATTGAAGAGTGTGCTTTTTCAGAGATTGTGGTTCTATTAGATTTACGGTAACTGTAATGTTAGGGAAGAAATTTTTAAAAGTAAAGACAAATGAAGTCATCTCTTTTTAGTAGTGAATGAGAGAATTTCATTTCCCACATAAAAAATAAATGTCCAATTTTGGGAATTGGAAATTCCCAACACAAAAAACATAGGAAATTCCCGATTTTATGGAATTACGATATTTTTGTTAGTATTTGCGGGGGTTAAAATTAAAGATCATTATGTGACGCAATTAAGATTAAACAACCGTTAATTTCACCTCCGCAGGTAAAATTTTTTATTTTAGTGTCAATAGGACAAAAATTCAAATTTTTAACGATAAAAAATTCCAATAATTTTAGGAGATTATTAACCATTAACTAGCTACTAAAAAGAGTTGACTTTATAAAAAATTGCAGAATAATGTTTGATTTAAAAATTTTGTTCTACTAAGCAAAGTAATTTGCTAAACTAAAAGAATTTCTCTGAGACAGAGCTTTCACCATTACTAGCTCAATGCCAAAAGTAAATTCCCAGAAAAACTGCACCAACAATCCATCCAATCAAAGCTAATATAAACCAAACTCCTACAATAAAACCTCCACAATCGACCCAAACAACCTCAACAATATCTCGCTTCTTTCGAATTTTATTTTCGTTTTTTAAATTATCAAAACATCCATTCTTTGTTAAATAAAAGATTGAATTCTTTTTATCATCTTTATGGAAACTAATTGGAAAAGAAATGTTTGGACAGCTATCTCCATTGTTTGCAAATTCATTGAAGCGACATTCTTTATTTAAAAAAGGAATATTAAATTAGGGTTGTTGGCTATCGGTACCCTCGATTTTCTAATATCTCGATTTTGAATCCCGGCTCTCATTTTTAGTCGACTTTTAGTCGTCACAAGCTAAATCTCCGACAAATGCAGTTTTTAGCGAGAATAGGATAGGAAAAGGTGAAAAGGAATAATTAAAATCTGTCAAAGTGTACTGAGTAAAATAAAAACCAACCTTTCTGATTATCCTTTATCCCCCGGCGATAACGAGTCTGTTGGCCATAATGGGAAACATAATTTTCATATCGAACTGGATCGCTAAATTGATATCCCAATTCTAACAATTCATTTGGATCATTAACAACATTTCCAGTATGAGGATTTATGATAGGTTGGTGCTGTGGAGGAGGAGGATTTTGATTTTCTCTTCGTAAAAATTCTGGTAGACGAATTTCAGGCAAATTAATTTCTGATAAATGAATAACAGGCACAGGGCAATTAATTTCACCGAAAGTCCACGCAACCAAAAAACTTGATCCTAATACACCAAGCAAACCGCCAAATCCAAGATATACAATGATAAAGAACGCCACCTTGTCAACCATATTATAATCACTAATTTGTTTGTGATAACGTTTTTTGCGGATTAATTGAATTGAATTAGAAATTGAAGTGTTCTTAAATTAAATTTAGTTATTGTAAGGATGATTCACCTAGCAGCATTTAAAACGCTTAGGCGGGGGATAAACGATCTAAAAAGGAAAAAGAGAAAGCATTAGTCGATGCCCCGGTAGCTCAACGGTAGAGCTCCTGCATATAGTGAGCGAAAGCCTAGCAACAACTAGCAGGTGGTCGCAGGTTCGAATCCTGCCCGGTGGCTAAACTTTTGCAAACTCTTTCTTTATTTACCAAATTTCGGGGTCAACTCGGAGTAAAAATGATAATTTATTGTGCCGAATATATTGTGCGGATTTACCCGGAGTTGGGGGTTATTTAACCCTTACAAATAACCCTGATTTTATTGTACGGGCCCTGATGCATGAAATATTTCTTTAGAGCATTTTACTAGGATAAAATATGAATTTGATGTTCTGGATGACAGATTTAGCCAAAAATAGGTTTTGGTTAACCAAAACCGGTGGTCAATCAAGACCTGAAAACCGGAGGTCGTAAACCGGCAAAAACCGAAAACAGAGAGTACCGGTTAAAACCGATTGTGTCCTACCTAGTATGAACCAGGGAACGAGCCTCACGATTTCCGAAAATCGGGAATTCCTGACGATTTTTGGGTCGAGATCCTACATATTTCCCGAAGTTGGGAATTTCATTCTTATGTCTGCTCGTTCCCTTATATGAGCCTCTAGGGAGCAGGCCAACTTACCGCGAGCCCAACTTACCGCAGAGCTATAACTTCGTTCAGAATTGCCGAATCCGGTACGCCTTGGTATGATTCGATGCGTCTCGACGAGCTGAATCGAACTATACCAGGGTGCCCCGGATTCGACAATTCTGAACGAAGTTATAGCTCTGCGACGAGTTGGGCTCGCGGTAAGTTGGAGTGTACCCGAGCCTCTACCTCTTCTTCTCCCCCAAAACATTCTTTTATTTTTAACCAATCAACAACAACATTTTCTTCTTTTCCAAAATTATTTTTAAATGATTTAAAAAACATTCCATTTAAATTAATTTCTTCAAAAAATTTTAAAAAATAATTTTTATTTTCCTCAACAATTTTCCCTTCTTTTTTCATTTCACTCAACATTTCCTCATTATCATTTCCTTCCTTCAAAATTTTAACAAAAATTTCGATTTCTTCAAATAAATTTCCAAAATCTTTTCTAATTTTAATCCAAGTTTTTTCCTCTTTTAAATCGTTTTTTCGGAAATTATTTAATAAATTCCCCATTTTTTCTGTCAAATTTTTTCCATAAATTTTTTGATAATAAAAGAGAGGAATAAACAAATTCTCTAAAAGAGTTTTTCTCAAAACAAAAGAATTAATTATTTCCATAATTAAATTTATTTTTTTATAAATTTGACCAAATATTTTATTTTTACTATTTAATGCTTTCTTTCCGATCCAATTAATTGGACTTGTTAAATAATTAAATATTTTCTCTATTAAACGTTTCCCTACTCCTCCTCCTCCATTCCCTCCAAAAAGTTGAATTGCTCTAAAATTGATATATTCTGGCTTGAAAAGCTCATCTGAATCTCCACTCACTGGAAAATTTAAAGGAAAATTTTATGTCAAAAAACTAAATTTAATTTAATTAGGTGAAAAACGGGGTTAACCACTTGTTAAATAATTAAATATTTTCTCGATTAAACGTTTCCCTACTCCAAACGGGGTTAACCAGGTCCGCGGCATTTCCCTGAGTTTGACATTGACCCTGACAATCTTTGTCTACCTCATTTTTTCAAATTCATAACTCCGATCCTCGATTCTATCCCGAGTCAGAGTCAACAATCTCAGGAGGATAGCTTATTAATTCAATGCCAGCTTCAATTCTTAACAAGCGTGATCCTAATTTCTGAGGATGTACTCATCAACTTTAGTAAATCTCAGACAAGCCCCAAACATAATGAGTGTTTCACTCAATTATTTTAATCAACTCAAAATTTAAAAAAATATTCACATTTAAAGTCCAAATCCAACATTAATTTACTCATTTCTTTTTCCAAATTTAATTTAAACTCATTTTTGTTATAACCAATTTTTTCCAAAATCATTAAATTACACATTTCATTAACAAATAATTTATTCATTAAATTCTCTATCAAAACAAAATTTCCTTCAATTAATTTTATTTTTTTAATTTCTTCTTCAGAAATATCCAATTTAATTAAATTTCCATTTTTTAAAATTTCTGAAATATTTTCTTCTTCTTCCACAATTACTATTTGTTTTAATGCCAAAGCTAAAGCAAAATATTTTGCTTTAACAAATTTTGAAAAAAATTTTGAAAGATTTTGTTGGAATATTTCTTCTCCTTTTGTTGATTTTTTAAACAAATTTTTATAAGAAAATTCTTCATTTTTCTTTAACCTTTTTTTAAATTAAAAATAATTAAAAATTTATCAAAAACATAATTTAGTAGAGGTGGGTCAAAACAAACATTTGTTGTTTTGTTTAGATTTGGCCAAAAAAATAAGAATATACGCTCCTTCTAGTCAAATGTATAGTTGGAGGGCCTTGTGAAATCTCGGATTTATCATACTAGCTAAATAGTCCTGAAATTCCTTCATATGATCCAAACCAACCTCGCTTACAATGTAATTTTCTGCTTTGGATAAGCTTTTATTCTTGGGGTTTCGAAAGTTTTGACACTGGAAAGAGGCTCCAAGATTTTTTGGAAAGTTTTTTGGAATTGAACTGAGCATAAACAGCCCCTAAATTTTAGAGCACAATATTCCGTTTTTCACTTACAAATTAAAGCAAAAATTCCGCTCAAACAAAATTAATTTTTCGCTATTAAACACACCTTTATTTTGTGTTTAATTAAATTTTAAACTATTAATTAATTAATTACTTGTTAAATATTTTATAAAATTTTCCTTCACTTTTCTCATTTATATTTTCAATAAGATGTAAAAGAATTGAATAACCGTTGACATTACTTTTTTTAATTTGATTAAATATTCCTTCCCAACTAATTTTAATTTTATTTTCAACTATTTGGACGTTAATTTTGTTTTCATTTTTTGTTAAAATATTTGTAAATATTTCAACAATTTTTCCATAATTTTGAATGAATTGATTGTAGGGAATTAAAAGTGGAGTATTTTCTGTGTAAATTTTATAAAAATTAATTGAGGTTTTGGTGAATTGACTGGTTTCTTTTAATTTTTAGCAATCCCCGAATCTTTCTAAATTAAAGATAAGGTACGGTCTCTGTTCCCCGTGGCAGGAAATGCGAGCGGAACCTGTGGAGTCTCCCCCATGGCCACCGTTCAAACCTCGTACAATTACTAATTAATTGAGTTCCCCGAACACTAATTCCCCGCAACCCCCGTTTCCCGTAACTCAGCCCCCACCCTAATTAAAGAGATTTAGGCTAGTATTGAGGTATTGGGCGTTTTGAAGGTTCGATTCCGGGGCTTTCAATATAAGAATAAATATTTACCTAAATTCAACAAAAATTTCAGTGAGTATTTAAATATTTTATCATTCCACCCAGTAAGATTAAAATTAGTTTTGTTAATTGTTTCAACAAGTTTATTTTTTTCTTCGGGTTTCATTTTATCAGTTACATTTTCTCCAACAAAATTAGATAAAATTAAAATTTTAATTAATTTATCTGTAAACATTCTTTTATCGTTATCGGAGGAGGATTTTTCTTCTATTTTCTTTAAAAAACATTTTAAACGAAAAATTAAAAATTCGTTTTGTTTGTTTTTATTTTCCACAATTTCAATGTAGTCGTTGAAATTTGGAGGAGGATTGTCTGTACATTTATTATACAGAAAATTCTTCGTTGAATTATAGATCCATTCGACAAATTTGGGCTAAAAAGAGGAAATGTTTGTGATAATTAAATTATAAAGATAAAGAGAAGCATGGAATAAAGTATTGCCGGAGTCGGATTCTTGATTTGGAACTAGAGGCGTACAGGAACCGGCCGTATTTCTCTGGATCAATTCGGTCTGGAAATTATTCGGAGATCGTAAAAGACTCCTATTATTTGGAGTGAGGAGTGAATGAAGAGAGATATTGAATTTGGTTCAGCGTGGGGCATTACATACATATCTATTTTGTGTACCTTTTCAAAGAGAAAAATGTTTTTGATTCAATACATATTTCTGAAATAAACGTAAGGAGAACATAACAAATTTGCCGGAGTCAGATGTGTAAAGAACGATGATATAGCATGGATTACGGAAAAATACGGCAAGATCCGGCCAGGCACCGGAGCTAAAAAAGTATCTATACCTTTTCAATCATAGGCTTTTCAACACAATTCATGTCCAAACGCCAATTTAAAAAATGTTTGAGTTTCTCAGCGTCAAATTCTTTTTGATTTTTTGAAAATTTGTTAAAGTCAACTTTAACTGTTTCAAAGTCCAAGAATTTAATTTCTTTAAAATTCGGATAAAGCACAGCCATTAACTTTAAAGACAATTTCAATTCCTCCAACTTTTGTGTACTAACAATCTCCAAAAAAGAATGTGTATCATATTCTTTTAATGTTTTGTACATTAATGTTGCAATATACAAAGGTTTAGTAAGCAAAAAAGATCGAAGAAGATTTTTATAATTTTCTGAACCTTCATTCAATTGGAAAATTCCTTTAAATTCTGGTTGTTTATTTAAATGTTCAGTGTCTGAAATTTGTTTTTTATGTTTATTTTTAGTTTTTATTTGAATGAAAAATCCATCAACACATTCAATATAAAACCATAAATGACTTTTAGCTTCATCTATCGCTTCCTTCTTTGTTTTGCTAATAAGAACTATCTAAATTTTTTAATTTTTTTGAAACTTGATATAAATTTTCGTTTAGATTAAGTAACCCTTATCTTTTAAATCCTCTAAAAACATTTTTAGAGGCATTCAGCTTTTATTTTAATCCTATATAATTTTTAATGAATAGAATCTCAAATATCCTAAATTTCTTTCAATCGTGTTACCTAATTATTTATTAATCAGTATTTGTATTAGAGACGGGTACCGACGGCATTATGCTCTAGGATTTGCAGGTTATTCCTGTGGAATCCTTAAAAAAGTTTATAAAAGTTCTCGAATGATTGATCCTGCAAATGAGATTTAATCGGTTTCTAATTTGATACAATTGGAGCCAAAAAATTCAATAATACAAAATCTTATCGACCATTTGTTAGAATAAAAACGTCATTCTATTTAAAACAAAGTTTAGTTAATACTCGAGTAAAAACATGCCGTAATTGGATCATTAATTTCCAGTCTGACGATTCTTTTAGAATTTATACAAAAAGCAGAAATTCCTTTAAATCGGGCCAAATCATCAAAATTAGCCATTTCATTCAGAAATGTATTGACACATTTTTCTGGGTCAAAACAATTTTTGGCATTGTTTAGAGTTGAAGTAATTTGTTGAATTATATTTTCATCTATTGCCTCAATGTTGGAAGAAATGTCTTCTTCGATAGAGCAAAATACTTGTTTAGAGTAAATTAACAAAATTAATTTTAAAACAAATAGTTTTAACATTCCTTTGACTTTTTAAAATTTAATTAATATAAAATGAATTAATTCTAACTAATTCGACGCTTGCTTTATAACCAGTCCAGACATCCTTTCCTCTTTATTTTACCCTGCATCTTCACTCCTCTTTTATTTATTTCATCACCCCATCTTCCTTTATTACACAATTAAACTCGTGAGTTCTAACTCGAGTAATAACCCGTGTTTTATTGATGTAGTATTAAGAGTTATGTAGTATTAAGACATTTTATAAAGAGAGTGCATGCCGCTATGGCTCAGTGTAGTAGCTCAGGACATGCGCCCCAGAGGACATGCGTCCCATGAGATATGAGACGCATCTCCATAGCTCATATCTGTGTCACGACAGTCCTTGCTTGAGCCATGTGCTTGAGCCATGCAGAGCAATTTGGATCAGGTCTAATATTTAGTATTCCTGTGCCAGGTTCAGTTGCTACTGGAGAGCAACTTTACTATATGCGTTTTGAAGGTACTTATCTGCTCTATTTTAATAAAGCGGTGGGGTATGATTCCGTGCGCACGATTCCGTGCACACAGTTCCGTGCCAGTTATAAAGGACACGTTTCCGTGCCTTTCTTCGAAATATGGTGAAAAACAGGTCTTTTTTCGTGTAATTTTTTAGTTTACTACTTTCTACGTACTAAAGAACAGTGGCTGGATCCTACTCAAGATTTTTCTTGGGAGTTTTCGGTCTTAGGGTGAAGCTGTCACCTCAAATCGGTCTCTGCTTTTTTTCTTAGTGGAATAAAATTTATTAAACAAAAAATTTTTTAAACAAAATTTTAAATTAAAAACTAGTCAAATATTCAAAATTTATCAAAAAATAAATAAAATCATTGTCCTCGTTTCACTTATTAAATATTTGGCCCTAAGGAGGGCCGTCCGGGTTTCTGAATTATAGTTTTCCTCGACTGCATTGTGAATGGAGCTGATAAAAAAAGTTGATAAAAAAGCTGACACCTCAAAGCTGTCACCTCAAATTCGCATAAAGGTAATTCAAAGGGTAATTGAGCACGGAAACGTGTTTTTTATAACGGACACGGAAACGTGCCCTTTATAACTGGCACGGAAACGTGTGCACGGAATCGTGCTTACACGGAACCATGTGTGTCTTCCCGTCAATAAAGGGCTAGGGAATATGATATACTTACCTATTTTAAATCATGTTATAAGTCGATGACTGTTGGGAATGACTTGACGAACGTTTAAAGAAGGACTTTAAATGTTTAGCGGAAGATTGATGAGATGTGATATACATATTCAAGTCTCGATAGCTCAGTCGGAAAATAATGTTGTAATTATCAATGCAAATGTTTTATTCGTTCCTCCTCGCCATTTAAATTGAGGATATACATACATATAATTTTAGTTTGATTATTTATTGTTGAAAAACAAAAAAATATCCGCGCATATCTTACTTTTAATAAAAATTTTATTACATTATTTCAGCGCCGCTGGTAACAGCCTTTTTTAGAGCTGTTAAAAAAGGCTGTTACCAGCGTTTTTTAGAGCTGTCTTTCCCCAAAAGTCGGGGAATTTTGAATAAATCACAGTTCAACTTTTGAAAACTATAATTTTCACATTGTCGATTTATTTTAACATCAATTTTAATAATATTTTTTAAATAATTTTTTAATAAAATTATTTATTATAAAAATTTTTTTACGATTTAAAAGGGCATTATTATGTAATATTCTTTCTAAATTAATATCCTGTGTAATTACAAAGGTTATTAATTTTTAGCGGAAGGGGGAGGATAAAATGAAGGAAGGGGACGAAAGTGCATCTATAAAACAGACTTAGAATTAGACAACCCTACATCAATTTATTGTTAAATTTCATTAAATTTTAAAAAGTCAAAGGAATGTTAAAACTATTTGTTTTAAAATTAATTTTGTTAATTTACTCTAAACAAGTATTTTGCTCTATCGAAGAAGACATTTCTTCCAACATTGAGGCAATAGATGAAAATATAATTCAACAAATTACTTCAACTCTAAACAATGCCAAAAATTGTTTTGACCCAGAAAAATGTGTCAATACATTTCTGAATGAAATGGCTAATTTTGATGATTTGGCCCGATTTAAAGGAATTTTTGCTTTCTGTATAAATTCTAAAGGAATAGTTAGACCGGAAATTAATGATCCAATTACGGCATGTTTTTACTCGAATATTAATTAAGATTGTATTCCTCGTTGAAAGTAGATTGAAGGCCGTTTAGAATATTTAATAAATTCTTGGGTCATTCCAGAGTTGAATTAGTATTTGGGTACAAATGTATACATAAAAGTAGAGACTGATATACATAATGGCATTTTAGGATAATCAGGGAGATTTTTAAAAAATTCTTTAAGTGACCCTACAAGAAAACCTTCAAATTCCGTTGCGCCCTGTCACTAATACAAATACTGATTACTAAATAATTGGGTAACACGATTGAAAGAAATTTAGGATATTTGAGATTTTATGCATTGAAAATTATATAGGATTAAAATAAAAGCTGAATGCCTCTAAAAATGTTTTTAGAGGCATGTTTTTTACGGCATGTTTTTACTCGAATATTAATTAAGATTGTATTCCTCGTTGAAAGTAGATTGAAGGCCGTTTAGAATATTTAAAACCAATAAACCTAGGGGTTATTCCAGTGTTGAATTATTTGGTTACAAATGTATCAAAGTAGAGACCAATATACATAATTGCATTTTAGGATTTAAAAAAGATGTTGAAAGGACCCTGCAAGAAAACCTTCGAATTCCGTTGCGGGATATAATCCCGTATCAGTCAACGAGTAATTCCGAAATATAGGGTAACAAGTTTGGAAAAATGTTGGGACATTTGAAATTGAATAAATTAAAAATTCAAAAAGATTAAAATAGATATGAATAAGGCTAATATTTATTTTGTTGATAAATACATAGAAAATAGTCGCCCACTAAATTTTATTGAAAATTTCATAGAAATATATATCGAGTTTCTAAAGAATTTTAATTAAAATTTAGATCGTTCTTAATAGCAAAACAAAGAAAGAAGCGATAGATGAAGCTAATCGTCATTTATGGTTTTACATTGAATGTGTTGATGGATTTTTCATTCAAACAAAAACTAGAAATAAACATAAAAAACAAATGTCAGACAAAAACAATTTAAATAAACAACCAGAATTTAAAGGAATTTTCCAATTGAATGAAGGTTCAGAAAATTATAAAAATCTTCTTCGATCTTTTTTGCTTACTAAACCTTTGTATATTGCAACATTAATGTACAAAACATTAAAAGAATATGATACACATTCTTTTTTGGAGATTGTTAGTACACAAAAGTTGGAGGAATTGAAATTGTCTTTAAAGTTAATGGCTGTCCTTTATCCGAATTTTAAAGGAATTAAATTCTTAGACTTTGAAACAATTAAAGTTGACTTTAACAAATTTTCAAAAAACCAAAAAAAATTTGACGCTGAGAAACTCAAACAATTTTTAAATTGGCGTTTGGACATGAATTGTGTTGAAAAGCCTCTATTTGAAAAGGTACAAAATAAATATGTAGTGCCCCAAGCTTTTCAGGAGCTTTTGACCTTCAGATCATTCCTCTCTACCCACTATCTCCCCACACTCACTCCAAATACCAGGAGTCTTTCACAATCTCCGAATAATTTCCAGACCAGATTGATACAGAAAAATCCAGTCCGCAACTAGTTCCAAATCCAAAATCCGACTCCGGCATATCTTTTTATACCATACTTCTCCTTACTTTATTTTAGAGATATTAAGTCTAAAACATTTTCTTTTTAGCCCAAATTTGTCGAATGGATCTATAATTCAACGAAGAATTTTCTGTATAATAAATGTACAGACAATCCTCCTCCAAATCTCAACGACTACATTGAAATAGTGGAAAATAAAAACAAACGAAACGATTTTTTAATTTTTCGTTTAAAGTGTTTTTTAGAGAAAATTGAAGAAAAATCCTCCTCCAATAACGATAAAAGAATGGTTACAGATAAATTAATTAAAATTTTAATTTTATCTAATTTTGTTGGAGAAAATGTAACTGATAAAATGAAACCCGAAGAAAAAAATAAACTTGTTGAAACAATTAACAAAACTAATTTTAATCTTACTGGGTGGAATGATAAAATATTTAAATACTCACTGAAACTTTTGTTGAATTTAAGTAAATGTTTATTTTTACGTTAAAGACCCCGGAATCGAACCTTCAAGACGCCCAATATCTCACTGCTAGCCTAAATCTCTTTAATTAGGGTAGGGGCTGAGTTTACGGGAAACGGGGGTGCGGGGAATTAGTGTTCTGGGAACTCAATTAATTAGTAATTGTACGAGGTTTGAACGGTGGCTATGGGGGAGACTCCACAGGTTCCGCGCGCATTTCCTGCCACGGGGAACGGAGACCGAACCCTATCCTTAATTTAGAAGGATTCGGGGATTGCTAAAAATTAAAAGAAACCAGTCAATTCAACAAAACCTCAATTAATTTTTATAAAATTTACACAGAAAATACTCCACTTTTAATTTCCTACAATCAATTCATTCAAAATTATGGAAAAATCGTTGAAATATTTACAAATATTTTAACAAAACATGAAAATATAATTAACTTCCAATATTTGAAAATAAAATTAAAATTAGTTGGGAAGGAATATTTAATCAAATTAAAAAAAGTAATGTCAACGGTTATTCAATTCTTTTACATTTTATTGAAAATATAAATGAGAAAATTGAAGGGCAATTTTATCAAATATTTAACAAGTAATTAATTAATTGTTTAAAATTACCGTAAAACTTTTATTAACTACCCTTGGTAATTATTGTTTCGACCTTCCGCTTGAGGAAGCAATTAATATCGACGGGGGTAATTATACGAGGTTTGAGATTTAAACGTGTTTTAGGGCATTTGATGAGGGGGGGGGGTAAAATTATTGTTTCATTCTATCGCTGGATGGGTAATTAATGGAAGTGGGGTAATTATTTGAGGGAAGGTAATTAATTCAGGTTATACGGTAAACACCTTAAAAAGGATTACACTAGTTGTTTAACCTTAATTGAGGTAAAAAGGGAAATTTAAGTTCCCTCACAGAAAATTAATTTTTCTTTTTTACCTTTTAATAAAAATTACAAATTGGTAGAGGGATTCTAAAATGTGGGTAGGGTTGGCGGATCCGGATATCCAATCCTATATTTGAATTTAATGTTTTTGATAAACTTTTACTGATTATTTTTAATTTAAAAAAAGATTAAAGAAAACTGAAGAATTTTCTTATAAAAATTTGTTTAAAAAATCAACAAAAGGAGAAGAAATATTCCAACAAAATCTTTCAAAATTTTTTTCAAATTTTGTTCAAGCAAAATATTTTGCTTTAGCTTTGGCATTAAAACAAATAGTAATGGTGGAAGAAGAAGAAAATATTTCAGAAATTTTAAAAAATGGAAATTTAATTAAATTGGATATTTCTGAAGAAGAAATTAAAAAAATAAAATTAATTGAAGGAAATTTTGTTTTGATAGAGAATTTAATGAATAAATTATTTGTTAATGAAATGTGTAATTTAATGATTTTAGAAAAAATTGGTTATGACAAAAATGAGTTTAAATTAAATTTGGAAAAGGAAATGAGTAAATTAATGTTGGATTTGGACTTTAAATGTGAATATTTTTTAAATTTTGAGTTGATTAAAATAATTGAGTGAAACACTCATTATGTTTGGGGCTTGTCCGAGATTTACCAAAGTTGATGAGCACATCCATAAAAGGTTAAGATCACTCTTGTTAGGAATCGAAGCTGGCATCAAATTAATAAGCTAGACTTCTAAGTTTTCTAACTTCGACTCGGGATAGGTATCGAGTTTTGAATTTTACGAAGGAATAGGCATGAAAGTCAGGGTCGGGAATCCCCGTATCCGGGTATCAGCGTAGGATAAATTTTGATTTCTTTAAAAACAGTGTGTAATTTAATGAATTAGAAAAATATTTAACATAAAATTTTCCTTTAAATTTTTCAGTGAGTGGAGATTCAGATGAGCATTTCAAGCCAGAATATATCAATTTTAGAGCAATTCAACTTTTTGGAGGGAATGGAGGGAACAAAACTTTAGTTGAACGTTTAATCGAGAAAATATTTAATTATTTAACAAGTCCAATTAATTGGATTGGAAAGAAAGCATTAAATAGTAAAAATAAAATATTTGGTCAAATTTATAAAAAAATAAATTTAATTATGGAAATAATTAATTCTTTTGTTTTGAGAAAAACTCTTTTAGAGAATTTGTTTATTCCTCTCTTTTATTATCAAAAAATTTATGGAAAAAATTTGACAGAAAAAATGGGGAATTTATTAAATAATTTCCGAAAAAACGATTTAAAAGAGGAAAAAACTTGGATTAAAATTAGAAAAGATTTTGGAAATTTATTTGAAGAAATTGAAATTTTTGTTAAAATTTTGAAGGAAGGAAATGATAATGAGGAAATGTTGAGTGAAATGAAAAAAGAAGGGAAAATTGTTAAGGAAAATAAAAATTATTTTTTAAAATTTTTTGAAGAAATTAATTTAAAAGAAATGTTTTTTAAATCATTTAAGAATAATTTTGGAAAAGATGAAGAAAAAGAAGAAAATGTTGTTGTTGATTGGTTAAAAATTAAAGAATGTTTTGGGGGAGAAGTATTTTTATTTTAATTAATTAAGGATTTTAACGATTTAAATAAAAATTCTTAATCAAATTTTTGTTCATTTTTAGAACACTTCAATTTCTAATTCAATTCAATTAATTCGAAAAAAACGACATTATTACAAAGATATTAGTGATTATAATATGGCTGATAAGGTGGTGTTTTTTATCTTTGTATATCTTGGCTTTGGCGGTTTTGTTGGTATATTCGGATCAACTATCTTGGTTGCGATGATTTTCGACGAAGTTAAATGTCCAGTGCCAGTTATTCATTTATCAGAAATTAATTTGCCTGAAATTCGTCTACCAGAATTTTTACGAAGAAGAGATCAAAATCCTCCTCCTCCTCCCCAACAACAACAACCTATCAGAAATCCTCATACTGGAAATGTTGTTACTGATCCAAATGAATTATTAGAATTGGGATATCAACCTAGCGATCCTGTTCGATATGATAATTATGGTTCCCATTATGGCCAACAGACTCGTTATCGCCGGGGGATAAAGGATAATCAGAAAGGTTGGTTTTTATTTTACTCAGTGCGCTTAGACAGTTCCTTGTCATATTCCTTGTTACAAGCTATATCCGAGATATAGCTTGTGACGACTAAAAGTCGGCTAAAAATGAGAGCCGGGATTCGAAATCGAGATAATAAAAAATCGAGAATACTGATAACCAACAACCCTAATTTAATATTCCTTTTTTTAATAAAGAATGTCGCTTCAATGAATTTGCAAACAATGGAGATAGTTGTCCAAACATTTCTTTTCCAATTAGTTTCCATAAAGATGATGAAAAGACTTCAATCTTTTATTTAACAAAGAATGGATGTTTTGATAATTTAAAAAACGAAAATAAAATTCGAAAGAAGCGAGATATTATTGAGTTTGTTTGGATTGAATGTGGAGATTTTATTATAGGCGTTTGGTTTATTTTAGCTTTGATTGGATGGATTGTTGGTGCAGTTTTTCTGGGAATTTACTTTTGGCATTGAGCTAGTAATGGTAAAAACGTTGTTTATTTTTAGTTATCATAAAAAATGAATTTTTAAAGATTCTATAGTATAAACCAGGGCTCCGATTCGTACTTTATTTGAAAGTACAGTACTTTAAAATTGACCTTCGTACTTAAGAAATTGAATTTGTACTTTATTGAAAGTATGTACTTTAAAATCAACTTTTGAAAAAAATGGAAGAAATCTGGCTTAAGGACCTCCAAAATTCTCAAAATTTTCGCCTGCGGCGCAAAAAATAGAAGATTTTGTGGCACCATAGGCGCCACAAAAAAGCGCTTTGAAATGCACGAAATGCTCAATAGAAACAAGAAATTATTAGAAAAGATTAATTTATGAGAGAAATATAAAAGATTTGAACACGAATAAATATTTTCTAATTTAATTTGGAGTATACTTTAAATTTGGAAATTTAGTCCCTATGTCCTTTAAAATCGAGATTTTTGTACTCTAGATTGGAATTCTGTCGATCGGAGCCCTGGTATAAACCATATTTTTATACTATAGAACATTTATAGTATAATATAAACACAACTCTCTTTTAGTGGGTCTACGTATACAAAAGTAAGAAAAGACAAAATATATTTAGATAAAATAATTATTACCACCTTATATAACTTTTTTAATAGACCTAAAGCACTTAAAGGAAAATTAAATTTTTTTATTTGTTACAGTATATGTTATGGCCCGGGAACTAATTTCAAAGTTCCCGATGTCAATAAAGCCGGAGTGAGGAGAATACTCATAACTGTTTGCTACCAAATAAAGATGATTTATTTATTTTTTATTTTTAAATTTTTCTTTACTTTTCCTCTAAATTACCTGTAAAGTTATAGTAAAGGAGTGCAAAAACTTCATCTCATAACTGCTAAAATTTAACCAGTTTAAGCAGATTTTTTACATAAAGTTGAAAAGAAAATTGAGAATAATTTAGGAAATTCTTTTAAAAACAAAATAACAAGAATCCAGTCTTTTTCGCACTCCATTATTAGTTAGAACACTTGTACTAATGTACTGGTTAAAACACTGGTTAAAAGTTGAAAAATTGAAAATTTCTAACTTCTAGTTTATCTATCTACATATTAATTTTTGAATAAAACAGTATTCTAAAATAATTTTACTAAAAACAATACTTTTACTAAAAAATTAACATCAGTTCTATGTAGGTAGAATTTCAGAGTAGAACTTTTTGGAACTTTTCAGAGTAGAACCTCCTTAGAATTCTACATATTTTTTAATAAATAAAATTATTTTCAACTTTTACTATTATCTATTTTAAGAAATTAAAAATCATAATTAGTAAAAATAAATTTCGGCGTTTTTTTGTTAGAACATTAATGGAGAAAGATAGCAATAGAAGGTAAAAACTCATGACTAGGGCTCGGATTTATATTGAAATATATTTTTTTCGTAAATATATTATGTCGAGATAAGCCCAAATATGCAACAACTTTTCAATATTATGATTCTGAACATTATTATTATTATTCCATATTCGGTACTTTATTTAAAAATTTATTACTTTTTTCAGATTATTTCAATATTTTTGCATATTTTTGGATTTTTTGTAAGTCTAAATCCTTTTAGGGATTTTTCATTTTCTAAATCCTCAAATAGCATCAAACTTAATGATATCCATCCATCTTAATTCCCCGGTTTTAATGAAATGATTTTCTATCTATTAGTAAATATTTTGTTTAGTTTTTGAATTGTTATTCGGGATTTTATTTAATTTATTAAACATTATTTTGTTAAAGCATTTACATTAATTATTCATTACAAAAGCTTGTTTTACAATATAAGCAGTAATCACTACCAAGGCAAATATCAACTTTTTTTAACATCGTGCACCCACGGTTGAAATTTTTTGTAAGTCTAAATCCTCTTTGGGATTTTTCGTTTTCTGAATCCTTATATAGCATAAATTATGAAATTTTGGAATAATAAAAAATAATTTAAAAAGTTTAGTCGAGAAGTGTATTTATTTATGGTCGAAAATTATTAGTTTCAAAAACTTTGTATCCGATTGAGAATCCGTTAGATTAATTTAAGAATAATAAAATTATAAGATATAAAATACAAACATATAACACTCTGATATAAATAACAAGCACCAAAACAGGGTATTTGATCTTTAACGATAATAAAATTAAAATAATAATTTAAATTTTATTTAGATTAATGGTTACATTTTATATTTATTTAAACTAAATATAAACGGGTAAACTAAAGTTGCTAGATAATTGATACTCGAGAAATTATTTTCTAAATAAATATTAGGGTTGTACTACGAATGTACCGGGGTTTTCGAGCTGTTTCGTGGCGGGGTTCGGATCTGGAAAAATTCTGAAAAAATCGTTTGGGAACGAAATAGGGGTTCGGGTTCAGAATAGTATAACTCTAATAAAAATATATTGAGAACTGAAATAACTACCTACATATTTTTAAGTTTATTAAATATAAAAAATAGATAAACTAAAACTATTTTGCTAGGATTATCAATCCTTCTATACTAAATTAAAATTAATTTCCTTACCGTTTGAAGTATTGTAACATAACAAATCATAACCTTAATTTAAAAATTAGTTTATTAATATATTTATATATTACAATAATTTTTATTAAATATAGAAAAGTTAATAAGCAAAACTAAAAATATTTTTAATATTTTGAATGTCATAAATATGTGAAGAAAAAATTTGTGAGAATTTTAAAGAAATATTTTTTATTATAATCATTTTAACAACATTTCAACAATTCAACAATACACTCTGTAACAAAATGATAGCGCCACCAAGTTTTTATCAATATCTCACCAAATATGAAACGAATCGGTTTCAAATTTTGGTAGAATATAGTTAAGGATATTAAGTATCAATAATGTAAAGAAAAAGTTTAATGCAATTTTTTAAAAAAATTTTATGATAATAAATTTGATTCTCAAGTGTAACAAAAAGATAGCGCCACTTGTATTTTCGACCTTAGGAGTGGTCCGAAAAATCTACAAAAATTCCTATAAACATATCTATTGATATCTATAGAAAATACAAAAGAAATAAAGTTTTTATATAATTCCTTCATTGAGATCTGAAAACCCGAAAATCAACGGAAAACCCCCTGTTTTCCGTTGATTTTCGGGTTTTCAGATCTCAATGAAGGAATTATATAAAAACTTTATTTCTTTTGTATTTTCTACAGATATCATAGTTATGTCTACAGGAATTTTTGTAGATTTTTCGGACCACTCCTAAGGTCGAAAATACAAGTGGCGCTATCATTTTGTTACACTCAAAAATCAAATTTATTGTTAGAAAATTTTTCAGAAAATTCCAACAAACTTTTTCTTTTCAATATTGATACATAATATTCTTACCTATATTCTGCCAAAATTTGAAACACATCCGTTACATATTTGTTAAGATATTGATAAAAAAACTAGGTGGCGCTATCATTTTGTTACAGAGTGTAGTATAAACATTTTTTATAGCCTCAATGGCCCATAAAGAGTCAGACAATAATTTCGAACATAAAAAATCATCTGAGGAATTAATATTTAAAAATATGTACTTTTTAAATTTATTATTAAATATGTAAATTCTTTTGGAAATAAATTTAAAAGAATAATTTCTTTAAATTTAATTTTATTTATTCAGACAGCATTTTTTTATTCAGACCAAGTCAATATCAGCCTATTAGACCGGAATGAAAATTAAACCGGAATTTATCCCTCTCTACATAAAGAATTTAAGAGGGGTAAAAAGGGTAAAAATTTTTTAAGAGGGGTAAAAAAAATAAAAATTAATGTTATTTATTATCAGTTTATTGATTGGATAAAGCGAGAGGGATAAAGCAAAGGGCATAGTTGTGAAATTGAGGAGGGGGGGATTGTGAGGGGTAATATGTTTTTATTCTTATTTATTTTCTTTTTATTTAATTAAAATGCTCCTTCACTGCATTAAACTATGTTTTTTAAGCCTTTACCTTACTACTTTGCTTTATGGGTTAATTAAAGGAATGGATATAAATCCGCCTGGAAGTATGTTTAACTTTTAAATACTTTCATATCATCTTTTAAGAAGAATAAATTAAATATTAAAATTAATTTATAAAAATCTCGTTTTAAAAGATAATACCTAAATTTTTGTTTACAATCTGACCTACCCCTCCTTTTACAGACACAACTATAGGGCTTAACAAAATTTTTGTCTTAAAAAGATAAACTTAGTTATTTAAATCATCGTTAATATACCTATTTTGTTTAAATATTATTTTAATGTTTTTTCTAAAATTATTTTTCTCTTAAAACTAGAGTTGGGCGGGATCGGGATCCCGGTCGGGATCGGGCGGGATTATCCCGGTTTTTTTGAATCCCGATCCCGATTTTTCTGATCCCGAACCCGAAAGACAAATCCCGATCCCGGTTTTGGCCGATCCCGATCCCGAGCCGGGATCGGGACCGGGATCGAGATTAGCAATCGGATCCCGATGAAATCGGGATTTTATAAATTAATGAAAATATAAATTAATGAGCTGAAAAGAAAGCAATTTAGCTTCTACGCCATCCAAAATTTTCAAAATTTTCGCCTGCGGCGCTAAAAATTAAGATTTTGGCTTGAAAATCTTCGAAATTTTTCAAAATTTTTGCCTCCGGCGGTGAATAAGAAGAGACTCATTTATAAAACTATCGACGGAATGGATTTGAACGGATATAATGGATATCCTAGATGTCCATCTAGATCCCAATATCTCATTAATCAACGATATCCCTCTTAATCCATCAGAATCACCTTATCGTTAATACTTTATCCCTCCTCCTTAATCCCTGATACGCCAAGAACAAATGCGCGCTGGGACTTAAAATCAATATTTCAGCACAGCAGATGAAAATTATGGAATTATATTGAGGTATATGCAATGTAAATAAAAATTTAAATTTTGAAAATTTTTTTAAACTAAATCCCGATCCCGATTTTTCAATCCCGATCCCGAGTCGGGATCGGGACCGGGATCGGGATCATTATTCCGAATCCCGATCCCGATTTCGTCCAATCCCGATCCCGCAGTCGGGATCGGGACCGGGATCGGGATCATCATTCCAAAATCCCGATCCCGATTTTACGTCGGGATCCCGATCCCGCCCAACTCTACTTAAAACTAGTTGATGATCGAAAAGGCAAAAATCCTGTGCAAGAAGAACATCCAAATAGTACAACTAGTAAATTCTCTCTTGTCGAGTTGTCCTTTCTGATAAGAATTTTAAATTCTGTGAGTGATGAAGATTTGTATATTTTTACTCAAATAAATAATCAAAATGAACAAGAAAAAGAAAAAGGATCGGTCCCAAAAATCGAAGAAATTATTCATGAAAAAGGATTAAAAATAGCTGTGGAGATTGGATTTAAAAAATATAATGAAAATATTTTAAAATTTATTAATAAAATTAATTCTGTGAGTAAAATTTTATTTTTTATTAATTTTCTATTAAAAGATTAAAAAAATTTTTTTAATAAATTTTTTTTTTATTAATACAAATTTTTTTAATTTTATAATTAGAAATTTTCTAAAAAATTTTTAAAGTTAATTTCTGACAATTTTCAAAAAATCCTGAGTGAATATAAAAATAAATTACCATCTTTTGTACAAGAAGACAAAAAAATAGATTTTATACTTGGAAGACATGAAGATATAAATAAGTTTAAAAAAGTAAAAAAAGAAAGTGTATTGAATAAAGAAATCTTATCAAATAAATTTAGGTTTAATTTAAAAATAAATAAAGTGAACCATGTCCATTTAATAAAAATATTAAATTTTTTTTTAAAAATCCACAATTAAATCTCAGATTTGGGATCTTTTCATGAGGGTTTTATTCCATTTCCCATCTAATTTTGACAGATAAAGTTATCATTACTTAAAATATTTTTCAAATTAATTTATCAGCAGTAACTAATAAAAATATAAGAATTTTTTTTATAAATCTCTAAATCAATTTAGAAAAATATTTTTAATTATTTGTATATTTTTATTTATTTATTTATTTATTTATTTATTTAGCTATGAAAGTCTTGAATTGCATCTAAAGTATTTATTAAAGCCACATAAAAAGGAGAGGAATTTATTTATGTTTTATCAACTGCTTATTTTAGCAAACGTTTTAATTAAGTCTTTTCTCATTAATAATGAAAACAACATTTATTATTATAACGAAAAAATACATCCGTAAGTATATTTTAAATTTACTTTAATCACTAAAGCAGACCTTGTTTTTTTTTATTAATTTTTGAGAATACAATAATATTTGTAAACCGTTCCCATGGATGCTTCTCCTTGTTTTTAATTGTCTTCCTCAGAATTGAGAATTAAACTATTAGCTCATATTAGAGTTAAGTTTGTTGCGGTTACATACATATATTATATTATTAAAAATTTAAAAATTATTAGTAATATTAAAGGTTAAGAAAAGTTTATTAAGAAAATTTTTCTTCTCATGTTTTTTAAAAGTTACTCAAAAATTTTTTTTAATCCTTTATTTCTGTGGATTTTTGTAGCTATATTTATTAGCTATTAAATAATTATAAACTTGTCCAGTAAAATATTTGGTTGTCTAGAAGAATTTATTATTGCCAACCCATCCACGAGTTTCATTTTTTAAGTGTCAAAAAGTTTATCCCGGACAAGTTTATAATCATTTAATAAGCAATAAATTTAATAGGTGGCGGAAATATACAAAAATAAAGGCTAGAAGATAAATTTTCTGAGTAAAGATAATTTTTCTGAGTAAATTTTCTGAGTTTATTTTATTTTAGCGAACAGATTTTAACTGTTGCTTATCACAAAGTTTTAAAAGATTTTACGTTGAGAGCACATCGTTATTATTTAATACTAAATAAATTGACTATTTATAAAAATACAATTACAACATTTCGTAGCAATAATAGAAGTAAGTAATCATTTAAAATGTAAAATATAATATAAATATCCTGCTGATAAAGGAACATTATTTTACTTGAAAATTTAAATTCTTAAAAATATACTTGGTTTCAAAATCCTAATTGAATTCTGATTTTTGCTCGAATTTTGGTCGATTCTTAGTAATAATTTAATATTTTTCAGTGCAAACAATAACCATCAAAGCGGTATATGAACCCAAACATGAAGAAATTAGATTGACTGCGTGTAATATTGCATGTTTTGCAATTGACACCGAATTTGATGAAACTGTGTTAATTAAAATATACAAAGGACTTCTTTTTCTGATTATTAAAGGTAATTTGTTTTTACTATATAGGTACATATTAAGAATTTGATTTTGTTAAATAATTAATTTATGTGTTGGTATCGATGCTGGTATCAAATTTTTTTAGGGTTTTTTTTCTTAAATTTTAGAAACTTTTGTTCTTTAACGTCTCTGGTATTTAGCAACTCAACTTGCACCTAACGGGAAACAAGGTCCTATGCCTGGATGCATTTGTTAAATTGTGTTTTATCGAGCCCTTTTATTTTCTTACTGATTCAAAATCTTTTCTTGTAAATCTTGAGGCCTCCATGTAATAGCCTTCTCGTATTATTTTCAGAAATCAAATTCAATGAAATTTTCCCACTAAAATTTTTTGGCACGTACGCGAAGGAACGTGATACTAAAAAAATATCTTTCAATCGAATCTCGATAAAATTTCACCGTCGGGACCTAATTGGGCCTAAGTAAGATAGAGGAGAACGGAAGAGATTAGTCTCTCTCATCATAGAGAGACTTTCTACTGTCGAGATTAGTCTGTATAAAATTTCAGAGGAGAAGACTGAAACAAGTCGAAATGGACTGTTGCTTATTGGAGGAGGTCATCATTAAAAGATATAAATCATCATTAAAGATATTATACATATAAGTATTATTTATTATTACAACCATTAGGGTTGGTTAAATATATTTTTATTTTTGCAATGAATTTTGAAAATGTTTTTCTCTACTCTTATTTTTTAAATTGTAGTATTTATTAATTTTGTTAAATGGAATAAATTGCTGAGGTTTATAATGGATAACCTATTCAAAAATTGCGCGGTCTTTTACTTAAGAAATAAGAAACTTTAATTTTTTATGTAAAAGCGGTACAGTAAAAATCTGAAAAAATTCCTGAGATCTTCCCTAGCGATGTGATGAAGAATGGCAAAAAATCCGAATTCTATTTTACACACATCATCAAAATAGTTCTCTAGATCCAAAGTCGACAAATAATGTGGTGATCTGTGGTGACTCAGAAGTTTATCTTAAAATGTAAAAATTGTTCCTTTTTAAATCCAGGTTCTGCGTTTTTCTTCCACGGTGACGGAGGTCGAGCGCTAATATCAACTACTAAATTTAATAGATTTTACAAATTTTAACTAAATTTATTACGGAAATTTTTTCTTTTTAATATTTTTAACAAAATTAATTTTAATAATGAATACAAATAAATTTAAAATCCAATCACTCCCTATCTAGGGATGTCTTCACAACCACATGTACATTATTGAACTTTTCTCGAATTGGAATTAGCTATGTTCATTTACGGAAGAAGAATCTATTAAAATAAAAATTAAGGGGATATATAGAGATTATGAGGGTATAAGTATGTACTTTGATTGATATTGGGCGATAAACTGGTGTTGAATGAATTAAGGATGAGTCAAGGGATATAAGAGATAAAGGAGGAATAAAAAGATTTGAGGTGGATAATATGGGAATTTGGATATGATTGAGGATATGGGAATTTGGTGATCAAATACGGTATCATTTGGAGAATAGTCTAAAATTTATATTGATGAATTTATCTACTTGAAGTTTTCTTATTTATAAATAAAAATCATTCACTTGTCGATCTTGTGATGGAATTTTTACTCCTCTATACTCGACCATTTCAACTAGTTCAGGGTGATATTCATCCCCAATTTGTTGATTAATTAATTGTCCATTCATAAAATATTCTTGTAGCAAATTCCGAATATTTTCATTATTTGAAAGATATTCGGAATAAAAAAATTTGTATAAATTATTAGGGGCATTCTCAATGAAGTTTGCCAATTGAATACTTTCTTCTTTTTCAAGCATTGTATTTATGTTTATTTCATTTGCCCACATTGAAAAAGGGCTTTTGTTGTCCACTATTCTCCTTTTGTTTCCTAAAAAAATTTTTTTATATTTCATTTTTGAGTGAAGGTAAATAATGTTAGAATCGTTAGAAACAATTAAAAGATGTTTTAAGATTTAATAATTTCCCTATTAATAATTTTGTTTTTTTTATTTTTACTTGAATTAATTAGTAGTCTCTAATTTTTATTTATTAAATTTTGACTTAAATTAACTGTAAATAAATATCCTTATATTTAAATTCGCTTAATCATGTAGAAAATTTTAAAAGTTAAAGATTAACCAAAAATATTACTTTGAAAAGTAAAAATAATCGGAATGTATCGTTCAATATTTTTTCGATTCTCATAGTTTAAGTTGTGATCGAAATCTATTAATAAAGCTAAATCACGTTCAGCATTCCTTACAATTAGATTATTTAAAACTGAAAAAGATAAATAAAATTTATTTTGGTTAAATTTCGAAGGAAGACCGATTAGTTTATTTATTCCCAATATAAGACAAGTATTTTTTATTTATCATCCATTGATAACTCCTAAATGGTCTTTACTTCCATTTAAAGGACCTTGGGATTGTTATTAAAGAACTTAAACCAACTTACATTTGTTTCGACCTTCTAAGTTTGGAAAATGTACTACTTCCTTGAATATATTCAAATTATTGAGAAATTTATTTAATTTGTTGGCTTTTACTTCAAATACGTCATAGGCTTTGATATACTCAAAAATAGATATTTGTTCTCTAAATTTAATTTTTGGCTCTATCTGAAAGGAGATGCGGGATCATATTTTTTCCTCCTTCCTTACACTAGTCAGTCTACCTTTCATTTTTCCTTAATATGTATGAAAAAATGGTCAGCCTTTCTTCCTTCCTTATTTTACCCAAACTCCTTATGGCATATTCAAATAAAAAAGGTCATCTTTTATCATTTTTGAATCGTGTCAGGCTAACTTAAGAAAGAGACAAGACACGGACTATACCGAAACACAAAACAGAAAACACCGTCTTACAAAATCAAGGAACGACCAAATATCAGAAAGACCATGACACGGAATGGCCAAAAACTGACCGAAGATCTGGTCCGTGATTTGGTAAGACGGTGACTTTTACAATTTGTTTTGTATTTCATCTTCTGTCTGTTCGTCCTGACTATGGCATTGAGAAAAAAATAATCCTTTTCTTATTAATGTCTCTCACTTGCATATGCCACAGGGAAAATTAAGGGTGAGGTAAGGCTGACCATTTTTTCATATTAAGGAAAAATGAAATGTAGACTGACTAGTGTAAGGAAGGAGGAAAAAATATGATCCCGCACCTCCTTTCAGATAGTGCCTAATTTTTTATAGAATTTCCTTAAAGGACTTAGTAAAATAAATTTATTTTTTTGTAAAGTGTAAAAAAGAACTTTCTTGATATTTTATTAAAGATTTACTTTTTGTTTGAGAAAACTTCAATGTATATTTTTGAATTACTTTGATGAACAAAATTTTTGATAAGAACTCTGACAAGTCCTAACAAACGATAAAAAATAAATAAATTTTTTTCTTGCTGGAATGGTGTTTTGTAAAGTTGAAGAAAATCTTTAATATCTTCGTTGCTTAAATTTTTCGATTAAAAAAAATTTTTTTAAATAAGTTTATTGAAATTAATAATTTCGGTACTTTATGGATATACCACCTCCAATTCTGAGTCTAAGAGTTGCATGTCTTTTCTTTTTATTAATGCCTCTTATTTGAATATGGCACGGGGAAATTGAGTAGAATTGGGGAAGAAAGGCTGACCATTATAAAACTCTGAGACTTAAAATAGGGGAGGGGGGGGGGTGATATATCCATAAAGTACCATAATTTCTTGAAAATTTTTGAATGTTGTGACTTATAGCGGGTTTTTTGTTTCTGAACCGATTTCGACAAATGAGGTGTCATTCGAAAGAGCTTCGAAAACTGAGTCGAACTAGATACGGGGGAAGTCGATCCGACAATCAGGGACCGAGTTACAGACCCCTGAAGTTTGAAAAAGAGAAGGGGGGAGTAAGCTGATTTCGAGGTGAAAAATTCGAAAATGCAAATAATAGCTCATTCGACTCAGCTCGACGAGCTGAGTCGAATGACACCAAAATCAGCTCGATATCTTGATTCTGAGCCAAGATAAACAGGTTCAAATTGGTCAACGTAAACCTATGGAGCGTAGGCGAGGCGCTTGTGCAAAACCCCGCGCTTCGCGCGGGGTTTTGCGGCACGCGCCTCGCGGGGAGTCTACGGTCGCTTGGTCTGGTTCAGTAACATATACCTATTCCTATTTCCCTTGTTCTGGACATAATTGGGCCTCCGTAGCAGCAAAAACCTCACATAGACCATAGGTAAGGAGCTAAAACAAACGATCATAACTTTGTCAAAACAAGTCGGATTTCGGTGATTTTGGTGTCATTCGACTCAGCTCGTCGAGCTGAGTCGAATGAGCTATTATTTGCATTTTCGAATTTTTCACCTCGAAATCAGCTTACTCCCCCCTTCTCTTTTTCAAACTTCAGGGGTCTGTAACTCGGTCCCTGATTGTCGGATCGACTTCCCCCGTATCTAGTTCGACTCAGTTTTCGAAGCTCTTTCGAATGACACCTCATTTGTCGAAATCGGTTCAGAAACAAAAAACCCGCTATAAGTCACAATACCCAAATTTTTATATTAAGGTAAATAAATCTACTACAGAAAATATAACTTCTGTTATAGTGCTAATCCGAAAATATGTACTATTAGTTTTTTCAGACCGAGATTTGTACCAATGTTACTTTTTCTATGAATCTTTAAATTTGTAGACCGAATCTTTTTCATATAAAATATCAAAGTATGATTTAAAAAGATTACAAAATTAAATTAAATTATTTACCTAGAAATACCTAATAAAACTAAATTTTCTTCTTTGTCATATTCCTCTTCTAAAATTTTTGAATTATCCTCAAATCTTTTTAAAAGAAATTGATGTATCTCTGTTTGATTAAAATGGTTTATACGTTCAGATAAATTATTAGAAAACCAAAGAAGAATTTTTTCAAAATATTCAATCATCTTTAAATAAATTATTTAATGATTTATTTAAAGAAAATAAAATTTTATTTTTTTTTATTTTTAATGTTTCGCTGATATATTCCTAATATTGAAATCATAAATTTTCTAGTCGTAATAATTAGGGATCAGATTTTTAGTTTGCAAAAACCTTAAAATACTAAAGGAAACGAATAAAATTAGATGGGAATATAACAAATATTATCCATGCAATCTAATTTTTAAGAAGATTGTAGCTTTTTTATTTGAATATCAGGACCGAAAATTTAGAAAGTGGCACAGTTGATTGTGCTTCTAATTAAGTCCATTTTATAGTTAAATTCAAATTTAAACTTTAAACGCACAGGATTAATTTTTGAAGCAATATATAAAATATTAATATCATTTTCAAAAATTGTATTGCCAAATAATTCTTTTTCTTTTTCAATAAGAATTTGTTGTATAGTCTTTATTGTGTACAAATCCTCTTCTTCGACCGAGTTTAAAATTAGAATTAAATACGAAAGCTCGGTTAAGCAAAAACTACATGTTTTACTCAACGTTTGAATATTATTGTGACCTGATCTGATGTGATCTGAAAATTTTATTCGAGGAATAGAAGAAATAAAAAGTAAGCTGTAGCTTTTCCCAGTTGTAAGCTTTTTCCATTTAGATAATTACAATATTAATGATAAAAAATATACGTTAGTTAGCCCAGCTGATACTAGGCGTGAATTCCAATAAAAATAATTAAAAAAAGATTACATAGGTATTTTTATTTTTATGTAGTCTAAAAGTTTATTTAGTAGATTAAAAATACCTGGAACTCGTTCCATTCCATTGATCAAAGTTTTTGACTTAAATAAAGCCGATATTAATAAAAGATTGGTTAGCAAAACGGAAAAAAGCATTTAAATAATTAATTAATTTTTTAATTAAAAAATATTTTAAAAATTATTTTATTTAAAAATTTATTTAATAATCAGTCGCATTTAAGTTTAGATGCACTTTGACATACATATGTCATAATTTTGAAATCTATTTTTTATATTGTTTAAATTTCATCATTTTTATAATGTTATGGATAGTCTAGACAAATATAAATAAAATATATAAAGTTCGTAATTTCAAAAATGCCAGATCCGGTTTCCGGATTTCAAATTTTTTATCCGGACTTTTATCAAAATACCCGGTTTCCGGACTATCGGAACCGGAAAATCCAGAACTCTAAAAATATATGTATATTACAGATATGCTTTTCAACACTTAGCAGTCCGTTTCTATTTTATTTTGTTTCCTTCTATTAAAATTTGATTCACAACAAAATATTTTCCTCATCTACAAACTAAAACAAAAAGTAAATTATAAAATTAATTTTTTAGTAAAAGCTTATTACAATCATTATTTTTTCCGTTAGTTGCTCTACAAAATATCAAACAATATATTGTTTCAAACAATTTATTTATAACTTAATTTTTTTGGAGTTAATCTTAGGAAGTTTGTTTTGTAGGAGTAGACTTGTCAAAAATTATTTAATATATTTTATCAATCAATAAAAATTCAAAAATATTTTAAAAATTATTAATCAGCCATTTCCGTCATTTAACTGATAACAAATTAATTATTTAATTCTTTTGTAAACAATAGATTTATTTTAAATATTTTTTTGTAAAAAATGTCATCATTTTTAATTTATTTTTTAATTATTATAAATATTCATTTGATTAATTGCTCTAAAATTTCATCAAATTATTCAACGAAAATATCTCCAGAACATTTTGAAAATATTTTTGAAGAGGATTTTTCCTTTTCTTTGTTAAATGAAGCAAAAATAAATTCAAAAATTTTATTTAATAAATTTGACGAAATCAGCAAAAAGAAAATTGGGAAAATAAAAGTATGAAAATTAAACAGTAATTATAGTTAATTATGAATATAAATTAACCATGAATTAATTTTTCTTTAATTCTTGTTATATCCACATAATTGACTGGGTTCCTATTTATCACTAATCTAATAATTCAATAAAATTTAGTTTTGGATATTTATTATTGAGGTTATTTTTTATATGAGGGGGAAATATACTTGTGCATTTTTCAGTAAATGATTGGAAAAGATGTCAATCATTTGAATAAGGGGGGGGGGGATCAACAGGGGAAATAAATTTAATTAATTTAAGCCACAAATCAACAAACAATCTGCTGTGAAATTAAAAGCATACCAATTTAACAGCGATTTAACAAGAGACAAATTCTTTCCTGTGTCAGCGGCAGCATATGGAAATGAAGAAAATATTCGAAAATGTCTTAACAAAACATTTATAAATTATGAGGTTTAAACGATATATAAATTATAATTAAATTATAAATTATAGCTTATAAATTTCACTAAAGTATATTGTAATGGACATGAAAGCCAAATCTGTTCAGGATTTGTTGCCTTATCTCATGATGATAAAGCAATCATTTTGTCATTTCGGTATAATTAATTATTTATTTAAGTTTAAGAGGGGTTTAAATACCTATATAGAGGGGGGTTTAAATACCTATATAAAAATTGTATATAATGATGGGTATATAAACTTGGGGGTATATAACTAGATCTGCTGATTTTCTAATTTTAATAAAAATATTCCAGAGGGACCAACTCATTCACTCAATTATTACTTGAAAGTTCTGAGATTGCCTGTAAAAGTCAAACAGAAGTTAATATTGGAGGCAAGGTATATTTTATAAGGAAATGAACATATTAAACCTATTTAGCGATAGTAGCTATATAGGGATATTCCGTGATACTGGATTGGATTGGTGTAGACATCCATTCCCAAACTATATTTTCTGTGAATATGAGAGTCCGTATTCTAAAAAGTTTGGATATCCGGAAATTTTCGGTTAGGATATTGGATCCTGATATTCTAAGACTTCCAAAGACTTTTTATGAAGATAATGAACCTATAAATCGTTTAGTAATTTAATTATTCACAGGTAGCTACTTATTTCACTGAGATTTATGAACAATTAAGAGCTGAAGGAATAATTACTTGTGTCATAAATTTAATAAAAATTTATACAGATTACGAACTTTGGGTTTAAATTATCTTTTATTTATTGTAATAATTTAATAAAAAAGGTAACAGGGCATTCTCTAGGTGGTGCTCTAGCATCACTCGCCGCAGCAGAAATTGTTTCTAGTAGATTAATTAATGCTCAAAATATAAAATTATTAACACTTGGACAGCCAAGAACGGGAAATTGGGTTTGGGCTGCTGCTATGGATCAAATTGTAGAATTTTTATTTTTGATTATATGGGAAAAATCTTAAAGATTTAAATATATTTTCAGCTTCCTTATTATAATTATCGTGTTGTTAATCATCGCGATGTAATTGCTCACTTACCAATGCGCTTTTTTGAGGGGTATCATCATTATAGTACTGAGGTTTATTTTTTGAGTTTATTGAGACATGGATTATCTAGGTCCTGATTAAGTGTTTCTGATATTTTTAAAAAAAAGCTGTCTCATATTTTTCTGTGTTTGTTTTGAATACTTGATTTTTAACCGAAAGAATGATTAGAGTTCAATACACTAGTAGAGTTATGTAAATAAATGATTGTGACTGTACTTATTCAACTGTACTTATTCGACAATCATGTCCATAAAAATATTAATATATCACTTAAAATTACTTCTCGAATTTTTTTATTAATTTTTAGATTTGGTACAATAATGGAATGGATGGTGATGAAGATGGGAATGAAGATACATTTATTGTTTGTAATGATATGGACGAAGATGATGATAACTGCAGCAATTCACTTTGGCAATTAAAAATATTTTTGAAAAATAATTATTTTATTTATTTTTAGGTATTATAAGACAAGTCATCACATAAATTATTTTGGTTACAAAAATATTGGAAAGTACGGAAGAAATGGATGTTCTGGAGAAATGAATGATTAAACTTAATTTTGTAAGAAATTAACAGTAGTGTTTATGATAAGCAGTAATGGGAAAGTTCCAAAATCTCTCTGGAACCGGTTTCAGTTCTGGAACTGGAACTTTCCCATCACTGATGATAAGAGCATATTAAGAAGATATAAATGTATATTTCTAAAATAAAACTCTTAATTTGACACTCTAACGTTGTCTTCTCCCCAATGTATTTATCCAAGACAATAATTATTTTACCAAATTATTTTTCCTTAATTTAATAAAATTTTGCGTGACTTTGATCAAAATTTTTTTCAAATTAATTATCCCAATAAATTCACTTTATCTACAAAAAATATATACAATTTAATTTAATAAAATATTAATCACAAAGCTTATTTTCATTTAAAATTAATTTATATTAGAAATCTCTCAAGTTTTATTTATTACAATACTATTAAAAGGTTTAATTATAGAAATTTTGTTGGTTGAATTGTTGTTACTTTTAATATTTACAATATTATTTTTTGGTAAACAAAAAATAAAAACTTTTAATTTATTTAAAATAATTTTTGTTTCTACTAAAACTTCTTTGTTTTTAATTAAATAAACAAAAAAACTTGCTGATGAACACATTGCTGATAAAAACCCGAAAATATAGGTTATATAACCAGAGACGAGTTTTGGGTTGTCTGTGAACTAAAAAATAAAATTTTAAAAATGGAGAGGGATCGAGAGATTTAAAACAGGGCTTGTTATGTCCTAGGTCCAGACAGGGCTTACCTAGCGACTAACAGAATAACACCAAAATAAAATAATTGCTTATCCGACTAGTAAATACAGGTATGTAAAGCATATAGCTATTAATCTCTTAAGGCTGTGCAGTAGACGGCGTGGTGTAATGGCTAACACATCAGTCCGATCTAGGTCTACTGAAGATGCTGGTTCGCTCCCAGCCGCCTATTAACCTTTTGCACTAGCTCAAGGTGAGAAATAGCTATAGCCCAGCTGCTTTACTAGAATAACGAAGGTGGCAAAAGGCAAGAATGGCTAAGGACAGGCGGCGACTTTCGGCCCAGGTCAGCCAGGCTTACGGATTGCGTTTGAGAATTTTAAAATGAAAATTGCGGACAGCCCTGATTTAAAATCTAAACTGATTCCTAGTCCGTTCTATAATATACAAAACTCACATTTGCGTAGAAAAGAGCCCCAAAAGATCCACCCCACAAAAATCCATACAGAAATAATATCCAAATTGTTGTTACTGTTACTTCTAATTGTCTTCTCCAATGATTGGATGTACTTGTTGTGTCTTGGGAAGAATTTCTTTTTCGATATAAAATCAGAAATGGAATGTAGATTACTTTAAAAATTTTTGTTAAAAATTAGGTGTTTTATAGATATAAAAATTTATGAGACAAACTAAGCTATGACGTCTTTCTTCTAGTAGAATTTACTTACAATTAGTATATTCCCTTGCAGTGTTCTCGAGATTTAATTAAAGTCTACTATAATTAAAGTTCGTTTTCGTTATAAATGTTTTCTAAGGTAAAAGGGGTGCCATAAATTAATTATAAAATTAAAAATCTCACAAAATAGGAGGGCCAAACAGCTATTTGAATAAAATTGTCCAAACCAGCTGGACATTGGAGCTGATGCAGCACCCATAGAACACATTGTTATAGGCGTTATGTTATCACCGCCATAAACTTTTGTGAAAGTATCAGCAGCAATCGCAATTAATTGAATTGTGAAAACAAACAAGATTAGTTTCTAAAAATAATTTAATCAGTTTTTGGAGATACTATCGTATATGCTAAAATAATTATCCAGGGTAATTATTGTTTCAACCTCTTGCTGGGAGGGGGGTATTTAATAGGGAGGGTGTAATTATTTGAGAGAGACAAATAAATTTCAAACTAAACTCGGCTTCCAACTTTTAATGTTCATAAAATAAAAATCTAGTAGTTTTTGATAAAATTTATTACCGCATTAGCTTTCCATTTATATTTGAGAGGATTAATTACCATATAACATCGGTCTGCAGCAATGGCTAAGACAGCAATTCTTGTAGCTGTAAAGCCCATACCCATCGGTGTATTTATCTAGGCAAAATATTTTTTATTTTAAATGTAGAAATAAAGTAATAAATTAAATAAATGGCTTAAAAATGTGGGAAAATTTTTTTTGTAAAATGGAATTGAGTTAAACTTTTAATTAATAAACTGTGAATATATTTCCTCTTTTAAGAAAAGAATTCAACACAATAAAAATTTTAATGATTTTTAAAAAACATGTATTTTCTAAAATTATTTACCCAAACACAAATTAGCCGAGAATATAACAAAATTCCTTTAGAAGATGCATTTATTATATAAGTTGTTCTAATGAAATGTCCGAAAGCTTTAAATTATTTTTAGAAAAATTATTATTATTTTATAACCCAAAGTGTTCTCTTACCAATAAGAATATCAGCAAAAGACAATAGAATCATATACCATGTATATTGACTTTTCCTCAAAGTTTTGCTCTAAAAATAAATTTTAAAAATATTAAAAAATAATTAAAATATTACATAAAAAACAAGAAAAATCAGAAAAAAATTTGAGAAAAGTCCAACAAAACTTCCCAAATAGCGAATAGTGTTTAATATAATAGACTCGTCCCAATACGCATATAAGGGTCGTTGAGAAGTTGTTGGTGACATTATTTTAAAAAATAAATTTTAATATTTTTAATTAGCCTAAATAAAATTTAAAAGAAAATTAAGCTGAATTAAATAGTCTGGAAAATTTTTCTTATTAAATTTTAGGAAAACTCCAATTATTTATTTTAAATTAACAAGAAAAAGCTAAGGTTGAAAGACATAAACGAGATAGAATTTAAATCAAATTAAGTGAATTTATTTATATAATTATTAAATTAAATAAATTATTTTTAAATTTAATTAAAAAATACATTTTTAATTCCTCAAAATTCCAAAAAACAATAATGTTGTTTGTTCATTCGTTATAAGAATTAGAGATCGGTCTGGATCTGGATCCAGTCTGGATTTTTTCTGGACCCACCCAATCCTGTATCACGGACTATCTCTATATAGCTAGCCTAAATAAAATTAAAAAAAAGATTATTTTAATTGAATAATTAGAAAATTTTCCTTATTAAATTTTAGAAAAAAGTCAATTATTTAATTTGCAAGTAACAAGAAAAAACATACAATTAAGGTTAAAAGACATAAACGAGATAAAATTTAAAGCAAATTAAGGAAAACTATTTATTTAATGATTAAATTAAATAAATTATTTTTAAAATTTAATTTTAAAACGATTTTTTAATTCCTAAAATACCTAAAAATTAATAATGTTGTTTTTTCTTTTGTTATATGAACTTCCTTGTTTGATTCCTGAACTGTTTTGGATATAAGTTAAAAATCAAAAAAAGAAGTACATAGTCAATTTTTAGTCCTTTTTTCATTAAAGTTTTTGGAGTTTATTTTAGAATATTTCGTGTATATTCTCTAAATCTAGAATTTTTGGATGAAATTCTTATTTTGTTTGGAGATTTTTTAAATAAAACTTCTAAAATATTATCAGAAAACACATTTATTCCTTGTTTGATTCCTGAATTTAGAGTCAACAAATAATTATTCTAATATTTTTAAATATTTTTAGATTATTTTATTAACAGGATTATTTGGTTAAGTCAATTTTATTTGACATTTCTAATGCCCCTATTAACCTGGCATTAAATTAATTTTACTGTCTTTTATTACAAATAATATTTAATAAACCTTCATATTTTATTTATATAATAATTACACTAAAACCAAAAATTGTCTGAAAAAAGCGTAAAAGAGCATTTTCACCTGTTAATATACCTGACATTTTTTAAAACTTTTTATAAATTATTTTTAAAAAATTTTAATTAATAACTAGACGTAATAATTACTAAATTTCAGTACATAGTACATAGGTATAATTAATTATTTGGGTAAATTATTATTTTTCGTTAGTTGAGATTAAATAAAAAATAATTAAATAATTAAGTTTTTTTTATAAAATATTTTTTATATTATTATTATTTTAATATTTAAATTTTGTTTATTTTTAGAAAATAAAACGATTTTGCCTTGGAACGATTTTGGAATAATTTTCTCCTAAAAATTAAATTAAATTTTGAACTTCCTTGTTAAATTTCCTAAATCTAGAATTTTTAATTAAATAAATTTAAATTAAATAAATTAAATAAATTAAATTAAATAAATTTAATTAAAAATAAATTAAATTTTAAATAATTTATTTGCACAAATTTAGTTCGTTTATTTAATTTAAATATATTAATAAATCTGTAATTAATTAAATTCTTCTGTAAATATGTACATATAATAATTAAATTCTATTATATAAAAAAATTACTGTAAAATGTACTAATAAAAAATTTATTTTTAATTAAGTTTGGGTGCTGTTGTTTTTGACTTTTATGAATAAATAAATAAATAATTTTATTTTCTTAAAATTATATTTGGTTAAATTGTTTTGGTGAATGAATTTAAAAGTAAAAAGGGACAGAAATTATTTTTAAAATCTGTAAAAAAAATTTTCTATAATTTAAATGTTATGAGAATTTAAAGTACAAAAGTAATAAAATTGAGCTTTTCCCACAATAGGTCTTTGTTTTGGACTTTTATTTAAATGCGGGTGATGAAAGCCCACTCATTTAACAAAACCTGAAACTATAGCGATGGAAAAGTTAATAACGATGGAAAAGATGTCAAACGAGATCAAGTTTTGGAATTATTTTGAAATAATTTTGTAAAATGCTCAATTGTGAAATGTTTTTGAAATGTATAAAAATGTTTTTTTTTTAAATTTGAAAATTGTATTTTTGGTTAGAAAGGTGGTTTTTTTCAAAAAGCTTTTATTTGCATATTTTATATTTTCAACTCCAACAATCAACTTTGTCACGAAATTGAACCTAATAATTTTTCAAATTATTGTTCAAAGTTTTAACAATTATTTTTTAATTCAAAAATAAATAAATTATATTAAAAATCATGTGATCCCAAATTTATTTTTAAAAATTAAATAAATACATATTTAAATATAAAATTAAATATTCCGAAAACTTTTATTATATCCATCAAACAGCAAAACTCGATGTTAAACATAAAACTTTAATTTAATTATTTAATTTCATAATATGTTAATTGATTTTTATAATTCGATTAACGCTTTCGAAAAAAGCTTTGCGTCTTGCGACAGAAAAAATAATATTTAATAAAAGGAGAGAGAAAATCCCGCGCGACTTACTCTCTCCCCTTTTCCCTTTATTTTTCTCTTGCTAGACGTGGACGATTTTTAATTAACGTAGCATAACATTGGCATTAAGCATGTGTAGCTAAAAAATATTATATAAAATTAAGAGAATTCTCTCTCTAACTTTTTAATAATATTTTCTTAAAGATTGCCCTTACTCCCTAATACCTCTTCATTACTCCCCAAATGCTTTATTATACATAGAGGGCCAATTATTTTGAAATTCTTTTATTTATTTAATTTTTTCTTTTATTTTTTTAAATTTTAAATAATTTAAATAGACTTTATAAAAAACAAGACCTTATTTAAAAGAATTTAAATGAAAATTCTCTAAACCTTTTTCTAAATTAATTGGAGTAATTATGAAAAAATTACTTTTCAATTCAATTATTTTATTTTTTATTCCCCAATTAATTCCAACTTTTGGTAATAATTTTAAATAAAAATTTAATTAAATTATAATTTTAACGTTCAAGGCTTAAAGTTTTCTCGTCCTGAAAATCTTTTGGTAGAAAATGCTAAAGAAAATGTTTTTTATCTTTTTCAATTCCCTCGTTCTTCAAACACACTTTGTTTGTCTTTTGAAAGTTTAAAAGTTGAAGTTTTTCTTAAATTAAATGGAATTAATTTTTATGTAAGTTTTTAGAGAAAGGAAAGGGTAATAATTACTCAGCTAAAATAATTATCCAGGGTAATTATTGTTTCAACCTCTCGCTGGAGGGGGTAATTATTCTAGCTTTTTCTAAAAAGGCTAATTATAACTATTTTTAAGAGGGTAATTATTTTTCCGCTCTCTGGAAGTAGAGGGTAATTAATAGGGCGAGGGTAATTATTTGAGAGAGGGACATTATTTAAGCATTATTTAAGCATTTACGGTATGTATAAAAATTTTAATTTCAAATACTTTTTTAAATTAGGCAATTTTTAAAATTTATTCACCTAAACATGTCTGCTACCCCTCAAATCTCTTGTTATCTCCCATTTAAGAGTTATGATGAATGCGTAAATTCAATTACTTGTTTTTTTTCTTTCCTTCATTTTACATAAATATTTTTTGAATAATTTACCTAATACAGTGCTCCACATAACTATACTTCCACCCCTATTTTCGTGTTTTTTGCAATTTAGATCCCGAAATTTTTCTAAATTATCGTCTAAATATTGTCCTCAGGTAACTAAAAGACTAATAAAAAATGAATATTTAATTTTGGCTTAAAATTACTAGAGTTCTAAATATTTTGTCGGAAAACACCTCCACATAACTATACTTCCACTTCCCAAAAAATTATTTTCAACATTAGAAAAAATTCACAAAAATTCCAGCAAACTTATATACTTATATTATAAAAAAATAAAAAGAAACTAGGCCAATATCTTTAATCTAAGACGAGATCCTGATACTCCGAAAATCAACGTAAAACAGAGGTAAGCCTCTTTAAAAAATATTTTCGACCCCTTACAGGTAAAATAAAAATTTTATTTTGGGTTTATTTGAGAGCCGTTGAAATTTGCTACAAGATAGCATTAATTTTATTTTCCGGAAAAAATTCACCTGTAAGACCTAATGTGATAAACTTGCATGTCATTGAAATCACTCAAACGCCCCCCAAAATGTGATGAAAATGTAATTTACAAACTAATCTCATTATTTCTCCGAGATAAATTTTTTCTGGATTATGAGATAAAAAATATCTTATAGCAAATTTCAACGGCTCTCAAATAAACCCAAAATAAAATTTTTATTTTACCTGTAAGGGGTCGAAAATATTTTTTAAAGAGGCTTACCTCTGTTTTACGTTGATTTTCGGAGTATCAGGATCTCGTCTTAGATTAAAGATATTGGCCTAGTTTCTTTTTATTTTTTTATAATATAAGTATATAAGTTTGCTGGAATTTTTGTGAATTTTTTCTAATGTTGAAAATAATTTTTTGGGAAGTGGAAGTATAGTTATGTGGAGGTGTTTTCCGACAAAATATTTAGAACTCTAGTAATTTTAAGCCAAAATTAAATATTCATTTTTTATTAGTCTTTTAGTTACCTGAGGACAATATTTAGACGATAATTTAGAAAAATTTCGGGATCTAAATTGGAAAAAACACGAAAATAGGGGTGGAAGTATAGTTATGTGGAGCACTGTATAATTATTTTAGCGTATTTCAAATAAGTTATTTTTGGATTCTCCTACCGGCCAAACACCTTTTGCACAATACAATGGTGAATACATTGATGGTTCAAAAAATATAATTTCTCGGGCGAAGGAAATTATTTTTGAAAGACAAAATGAAAATTTAGAGAATGAACAAAATTTAAATTCGAAAAAATTAAAATTTAAAAAGTTTTCTAAAAATGTTAAAAAAATTCCCTCAAAGATTAAAAAATTTTTTTTTCATCGTCGTGAACCTTTAGAAGAAAAAATTATAAAATTTTCAGAAACGTTGTTCGGGTAATTTTTATTTTATAAAATATATATTTGTTTATAATCTTAACTTTTATTGTCGAATATTTAGTTTCGTAATGGCGGATAGAATAAAGCGTTTATCGAAAGATTTTGGAAGTTTGGAATTTTTGTTGGAAGATGATGGACTTGTTGAAGAATTTATTTATTTTGATCTAATTGAAGACAGAAGTTTATTTATAAAAACCGATAAGGGAGAAGGAGAATATAAAATTTTGGTTACTCCTCATTTTTGGAGAGCATTTTTCAAATTCGAAAAAATTTGGAATAAAGGGGAATATGAAAAATCTTTGGAAATTAAGTGGAAAGGTAGAGGTTCTTATATTTTTTAGTTATTAATTTTGTTGGCCATTCTCTCGGTCAAAAAACGGCCTATCGTTTATTTGACATAACAGATTTAATTTTTAAATAATAACTACACATAATATTTGACTCTTGTTGATAGGATATTACATATATCCATTATATACATATATCCATAATACATATATCCATTATATCCTTTGAGTAGCAAGCAATCTATAACTATTAAATTTTAATTATTTAGCTGTCCTCTTTAAGGAGCTGTCTCTTTAAGGATTTGAGGATCCTCTTTAAGGATCCTCTTTAAGGATTTGAGCTGTCCTCTTTAAGGAAATTACTTAGGAAAGATGTCTTTAGGTATATAGAGCTCCTTTGCTTTCAGTTTATACTAAATTTTTATTTTAAAGAAGAGGAGAAAAAATTAGAAACAATTGTCAAACAAAATGAACAAAGTAATTATTTTATCAGGGATGGGATTCTTACACTAATTCCAAGCTTAACAATTAAAATATTCTTTAAACAAAATATATACTTTATGATACAAATTTTAGATAAAAAATTAAATTTGGGATTTCCTGCAAATCCGAAATTTCAAAAATATACGGCTGCGGCGCTAAAGTTAAATAAAATAAAATTAAAAATCGTAAATAAGTCAACTTAAACTAAAGCAGTGTGTAGAAGCAAAGCAGTGTGTGTTCCTCGTTAACCGGGAATTTCTGAAAAATCTGAAAATTTGCATCTATGTAGTTTTAGTTTTTATGCTTTATTAATTGTTAATTAAAAGTTTCGGATTTTTATTTTCCGTCAATCCCATCCCTGATTTAAATCAAGATGTTGCCTCTACAAGTTCAAGTAAAGGTATTTTTAATTTCTAGTAATTAAAGAATAAATTAAAAAGAAATAAATATTATAAATTAATTTTAATTAATTATTTAAAATATTTCTCTAAAATTTAAATAATTTTTCTGATTTCATGACGATATAAATAAATATTATTTTAATAATCAATTTAAAATTAAGATATTAAAGGAGAATCAAAAATATCTATCGAAATTGAAGAAAATAATCAAAATAAAATGGATGAAATTAAAGAAAATTTTCTTAAAAAATATGTTAATCCAGATATGAAATCAAATGATTGGGGTAATTTTAAAACCGAAATAAATGAGCTACTAAAGGAATTTTTGAAATTAATCTTAATTAAAGATTGGTCGACGAAAAATGATGTTTGTTCTTTTTCTAAATAATTATACATTTGATTTAAATATTTGGTTAAAGATTTATTTTTTAATATTTTTTAAATCAATAATTAATAAAAAAAACTTCTAATCATTTATTTAAAGTACGAACACTATATCAAAAACAATTTAAAATATATACAAAAAGGCGTTAAAGAAATAATGAATAAATCTTTTAAAAATGTTAACGAATTTATTTTTGGGAGAAATTTTACAGAGGTGAGTTTTAAGTAAATTAATAAATTTATGAGATAATAAAACATATCATTCAAATAATTCAAATAATTCATTCAAATAATATCATTCAAATAATCCAGTTGATTTGACAGTTCAGATTAGAGAACGATCTG
Source organism: Meloidogyne enterolobii (assembly GCA_963681835.1). NCBI lineage: Eukaryota > Metazoa > Nematoda > Chromadorea > Rhabditida > Meloidogynidae > Meloidogyne > Meloidogyne enterolobii. Next base: position 1,482,332 of record CAVMJV010000019.1, read on the forward strand.
TGAGGGTCGTACGACGATCTGAATATTGCGAAAGAATCTCGATAACCTGAGTCTTTATCGAGCTCTCGTGTCTCTCTCTCTAGTCCAAATCCTTAAAATTAGCCAACAATTAAGGTACCGATTAACATTTCATTTTAAATATATTTTTTTTAATTTTAAGGCGGATGCTTCCTTGTTTGCCGTATTAATTCAAATATTTGATACAGCTAAATTTTTAGATAAAGACAACATATTTTCATTTAGAGCTTACAAGGATATTTTTTTGAGTTATGTTAATCATGTAAAGACAAAGTTGGGATTAGATGTTGAGGAGGATAAAAAAGATAAACAAAGACATTTGTCTCTTAATTATGAACCTGTTAATACAGAAGACAGTGAATATAACGGTTAATTATCGAAACAATTTAATTGACAAAAATATCAGAGAATCTTTTTTTACCTATCTCTAATCGAGGGTGTGAGGGTCGAGGTCGGGGGGGGGGTTATCAAAAAAGGTCGTGGTTTATTATCAAGGCTCACCCTAAAAATATTGGGTTTAATATTTCACACTTGAATCTATACTTTTCTTATAATAAATTTTAATCTTTTTGTTGTTTATGGCCGACATCGGATTTTTAATTACTAAAATTTTGATTAATAAATTCTTTTAAAAATAATTTTTCAAATTAACAGGACCATTTCTTTTAAATATGCCCACCAATTTTCATTCGGTTATGAAGTTCAATTTTGAAGATTTTCTAAATATATTTGAACAAACAAATATTAACATAATTTTAAATGAATTGAAAAAGTATAGGAATTTTAATGAGGAAAATTCATTGTTATTTGCAAAGATTGGTATGAAAATTAAAGTAAATTCAATTTTAAATGTGGATGAAGAAAATATTGACTACTTTCGAGGAATGTTTTTGGAAGCTATTTTCTATATTTGTAGTAAATGTAGAGAAGGTTTTGAAATGTAAGTTTATTGGGGTTTTTAAAGTTTTCTGTCCCTTAATGAATTTTTTGTTTATAAAATAAAAAATATTTTTTTAAAGTGTTGATTAACGAAGTATAGATATATCGATAGGGATCCTCAAAAATGGATAGGAATTTAGATTCTTTTTGTATCAATCTAGTGATAATAAATTAATTTTCGCTCTAGGAAAAGATTAAAAATTAAAGATTTTTAATTCTCTTAATTATTTAAATTTAATAAAACAGCGATGGTTATCAAATCCCAATTGAATTGATAGAGAAAACAACAAAATTAGTTTATGACACAATTATTGAATTTAATGAAGAAAAAATTGCTGAAAAAGTTTCTGATGAAATTAAAGAATCATATAAGCAAACATTTCCACAAAAAAAAGAGGAGGAAATTGAAGAGTGATTTTAAATTGAAAAAAGTTTTTTGGACAAGAATTGAACAATTTTTAAATCACATTGATATTTTTAAGACAAGAATGAAAAAAAAACTATTTTATTTTAAACAATTATTTATTCTATTTTAATTTTTGGCTTATTTTAAAATTCTCTTTGTACAAACTACATATTTCACCCCCACAATTTCATAAAATTTAAACTCGAATTGTATTAAAAAATATTTTTTTGTTCGTCTTTTTTTGAAGAAAAAAATTTTGCATAAAAATTTAAAAATCTGTGCTTGGAAATTTAAAAGTTTATTCGGAAAATTCATTTTTCTTCATTAAATCAATCATGGTAAAAACAGTTTTTATTAGGTAATAGACAATTAGAAAACAAGAAATTGTTAAAAATTTAAATAATATTTTTAGAGATAATGTCATTAAATTAACAATTATTTTTTATCTAAATTATTCCCAAACTTTTTAACTTTGAAAATAAAAAATCTGTCAAAACTTGTACATATTTTTAAAATAATTTATATGTAAAAATAAAATTTATTTTTAATTTGTTTTAGTTCCATTTCCATTCATTTTCCCTTCTTTTCCATTAAAAAATAAATCCTTTTCTTTAAATATAAAATAAGCAACCAGCCCAGCAATAATTAACAAAACAAGCAACAAAACAATTATCTTTTTATTTTTTTGTTTAGAAATACATATAATTTTAAAATATTTAAATTAACAAACCTGCAAGCAAAGTATTTTCTTGCACAAATTATTTTGTTGGCCGTTTGCCTGTTGTTGGCTTTTTTCTACTAAAAATATTTTTTAAGTTAATTTCTAAATATATTTTGATATTTCAATTACCGTAAATGCTGAAATAATTACCCTGAGTAATTATTGTTTCCACGCTGGAGGGGGTAACTATTGGGGAGGATGTGCCGGATTTAGGTTATATTTACCTATGCATATCAATTGAGGCGAGATTGATAATGTTTCGATAATTAAATTTGATCATAATTTTTAAAATATTTTTAAAGTAATAACTAGAGGATAATTATTAGAGAGGGTAATTATTTCATAATTTATAGTATATCATATGATAATTAAAATATACTTTACAATTTGAGGAAATTGGTTTTTGATTTTGTTGTTGAATAGAGGGTGGGTATTGTTGAGGTAATGAATTGTTTTGATTACCAAACATTACCAAATCCATAGCCATTAAAGGTGATGGAGGTGGAGGAATAAAATGTTGGTGGTTGTTGGGATATCCTCCTCCATACATTTTTTTAATTTAAAAAAAAAGTAAAAAATATCTACAATAATTATTTAGCAAAAATAAATATTTTTTGATAAAAAATAATTTTTAATTGTAATACTTAACTAAAATATTTCAAAAAAATTATTTTAATTTTTCTAAAAATAAATTTTAATTTTAAATATAAGTCAGAATTATTTCATTTTTTAAATTTAATTTTATGAGACAAGACAGAAATAAAAAATTTTCTTTTTCTTTTAAACATTTTTGAATATTAATCATTAAAAAAGAATATATCTATAAATATGTACATAACATTTTCAGAAAAAATAAATTTATGATTAATTTTATAAAAAAATTTTTTTTAATTTAATGGCAAAAAAGTACTTTTGTTGAATAAATAAAGTGCTTGGTGATTTATATTTTCTTTTAAAAATTTAGAATTTAAAAAAGTAAATATTAAAATAACAATTTTCATAGATGAACATTATATAAATTAAATTATAAGAACGACAAAAGGTTAAACTAAAAAATTAATTTTTAAAATAAATAATATCGAAATTTAAATTTATATTTAAATTAATAATTTATAAATTAGAATATTTTAATTTATCCGTCGTCAAAAAATGATTTTCTTTCAGTGAAATTTTGTGGAAATATTATTTGCAGGAATAAAACAGAGGGATAAAAAAATTGAAAAAAATTTATTTAAATGAAATTAAACAGAATTTAGATTAATAAAAATTGTAGTATTATAATATTTAAAAAAATTTAGATTTAATGAATAATGTAAAGCAATTAACTATTTAATTCCTTAAGTCATGCGCGAGGTTAATTCGAATTAATAGAAGACCCACTAATTCGTATCCTTTGGGGTAGTTGAAGGAGTAATAGCTACAGCTCTTAGTTTAGCTTTACTTAAATACCTAATTTATAAATTTAAAATAATTAGAATTCGACTATTTTATTCTACAAATTTAATAATAATATATTTAATTATTAAATAATTTCATATATCCTTGTCTTTAACCACATTTTTAATTTTAATCTCTTCTTTTTCTTTTTTAAATTCTTGGTTACTTTTTAATACATTGGAGATGTTTTCTTTGTATAATCTACAAAGAAATCTACAATATCAGTAAAATCGCTCGGTTCAATATCCAAAACGTTTTCCGTTTGAATTTGGCTAAAAATAAATTTAAATTAATTTTTAAAAAAATTATAGAAGCTGAAATAAATTATTTTTTCCTTCTTTTAATTTGAAGTTTAAAGAATTTTGTTAAAAATTATTTATTAATCCCCTATAAAATAAAAGATTAATTTAAAATCACCGTTTAATAGCAACAATAGGCCCTTTCCATTCAAGTCCTTTTAAATTTCCTTTTATTTTTTCTACCCAAGGATTTAATTTTGATCCATCTTTACTAAAAGCATCACGATAAACCAAACCAATTACTGCATCCAACTTTAATTTTTTTTAAATATTAAATAAAATAATTATTAAATATTTAGGTAAATAATTGATATTTTTAGTTAAAGCTAGAAATTTTTTGAAAGAAATATCAAAACACTAAGAACTTTGTAATATTTCAGAAATCAGAATTCCTATCAATGTTATCTGTTTAACATAAATCCTTTTTAAATTTGTATAATAGAATAAAAAAATTTTTGAAACATTTAGATTTGCTTTTATTAAATTTGTTCCCCATTTAAAATACTTGTTTTAATAAAAAAAACACTACAATTTTGTCTTTTCGAAGATTTTTTTCAATATAACTATAACCAAATATAGTTTTGCCAAGAATCGTTTCCAATTGTTTTCGATTTACTTTCCATCCTTTAGTATATTGAATTTTTGTAAGGTAAGGTTCTGTTTCTATATTGTCTGGCAAAACAAGAATTAATGCTTCGTCCCCTTTAAAAAATATTTTTTTATTTAATTTTTTTAATTTTTTTGCCTGGTGTTTCTTTAAATCCAATTCCACAAAATATTTTATGTCTTTCCTTGTCTTTAATTAAGCAATCCTCGCTACAATATAGAACTTCTCTACCAACTTTATTGCATTCCTCACATTGAACCTTTGCTTTCTTGTCACAATAAACACATTTTCCTTTATATTATATTTTAATATTATTTTTTATTAAAAAAATAATTGACAAAATTTGGAAAGATCGTGGCATTTTTTGTTTTCGATTCAATTTAAAATAAGCGGAAAGTGTTAACTTTCTTTTTTTTTATTTACAAAACTTTGTGGAAACTAAGAGTTTATGTTTTTGTTTTCATATAAAGAAGGTTAAAGTGGAATTGTATATCAAAAACAAAAAAACGTCGTTACACTGCTTAAAAATTAAAGAATTATTTATATCAATTATTACATGTTACTCTTAATTCTTACTACCCTTATATTCCGAAAACTCGCGGGTTTTTGCAGTAATTCTCCCAAAAGGGGGAATAAAATTTATAAATGAACATTTAGTCAGAACAATTAAATTATTCTACTGATTAAACCTTGAATTCCTCCTTCATCAACATTTTCTTCAACTTCTTTAGCAGTTTTTTCGACATTACTTTGTTCTATGAAATTAATTTCTCATTAAATATCAAAATTAATAATTAAAAATATATTTATTTGAGTAGAAGCGGCCAAACTAATCCCGACAAATAGCAGAAGGTGGATGTTATCTGATAATGAAAGCTTTCCAAATCAAGGTTATTAACCGTTAACCATTATTCCTCGACCGACTGAGAGTTTTAATTTATGCCTTATTTTAAAGGAAACTCCGCCGGCCTTACATTTGTAGTTTTAATAAAACAATTATCTTTTATGTCAATCCCTTTAATAAAACTTTAATAATTTGGCATGAGGTTTTATTTTTTTAATTTCAAAAGATAAATCCAACTAAAAACCTCCTTTTTCATTTGGTTTACGACAATTCTTCTTGTGTTCGGGCCAATCTTTTATTTGACAATTTCTGTCACAATAATATGCAGTATGGCATTTACTACAAGTTAATTTTGCTTCCTTTTGACAATTTTCACATTTAGCTATATTTAAAAATATTTTTATATTAATTATAATTTATATTAAAAATTTAAAAATAAACAAAAAAAATTTATCAAAGTAAAGGTTCTAAAAATTTAAAAATTAATTGAGAATATTTCTAAAGTCAAACTTCGATATAATGACCCCCTTAAGTTAACAATCCTTTCAATATAACAAACTTTTCTAGGTCCCTCAAGTTATTATATCGAGATTCGATTATTCGATCAAATCCCTGATAAAAATAATTAAATTTTGTAAAATTAAATTTTGTGCTCAATAAATAAATTTTTTTAATAATTTTGAATATTCTATAAATATTTTTTTATCATTTTAAATAAATATTTTAATTGTTACCACTCTCAACATTATAAAATTGAAAATTTATTAAGAAGAAAAATATTAAAAAGAAAATTAAATTAAATTTCATTTTTAAAAAATATTTTATTTTAAAATTTAATAAATGAATTAGTTGCCCTAAAAATTACTCTTTAAATATTGCCCCTTAAATTATAGATAGGTTTGTACTTTTTGTCTAGCAAATAAAAATTTAAAAATAAATTTCTCAATAATTTAGAAATATATTTTTGTATTTTTGTCTGATTTTCTTTGATTTAAAGTCCATTGTACTTTTATACATATGCGAAATAAACAAAAATAAAAAAAATATATTTTTATTTTATTTAAAATTAACAAATAGGGCCTCACCAAATATGCCCCAAATATCCAGAAATTCTTAAAATATACACCAGATATGCAAACAAAATTAATTAAATTTTATAAAAAAAAGTTTAATTTAAGCAACAAACAGTTAAATAAATTAATTTTGACGCTCAGAATTACAAGTTAATCAATTTAAGGTAATTATTTTGTTTCCGAAAATTTGACAGTTCAGAAAAAGGTTTCCGAAAAAATTGTTTTTGACAAAAAAAAATCCGACAAAATTTTTTGCTAAAAAATTTTGAAAATTTTAATTTGTAAAAAATTATTTTTAAGCTACAATTCCCCAAAAAATGTTTTATGAGGCCCTAGTAATAAAATGCACTTAATCTCCTAAATTTTACGAATCGCCCGTATACACCACTCTCTTTTATAAGTCGAAAAATCTGTCCAGAGTGGTTACTGTTAGAGGGCTTCTACATATTTTAGTTCAAAATATTTATTAAAATTTACTAGTTTATTTATTTTTATTTATAATTATTTTTCACGTTCTGAATATAAAAAATCCAAATATATTCTTTGTTTTAATAAAAACAGAATTTTTTAAATATATTTTATTATTTTTTATTAAATAAAATTACATAACCATTTAAATATTTCTTAATAATTTTGCAATAGACATATTTTTATATTCTTGTCGGACTTTCTTTGATCAAAGTCTATTGCACTTTTATAAAATTTTAAATAAACAAAAATATTTTTTTATTTCCGACTTGCTCTTTTAGACTTACTCTTTCCGACTTGCTCTTATAGTACACAAAAGGGACCGAAGAGGTAATTTGAGAGTTAAATATTAGTTGGAACCTGCAAAGGACTAATGAGATTTTCTAAGGGATTATTATAGGTAAAGTCGGATCACTTTAATAGAAATCCCACACACATTACCTCCAATCTCTATTCGATCCCTCTCATAATTCAGTTAAGTTCGTTCCCTAGTGGTGATGTTTTAGATAGATTCAATTGTTCATTGAAAGGCTGTAAATACTTCTTTTTCGGTTTAGTAAAATTAATTTATATTTACAGTAGATAATGTCAGTAAATAATTTTGTAAATTTATAAAAATATTAAAATCTTTATTCTTAATTAATTAAAATTAATATTAAATTTACAAAGTTGGTGCAATTTTATTTAAACGACTTAAAACAAATACTCTATATGGCTTATTTGTTAAAATACAAACAACAGGATTAATAACAGGGACTAAATGAATTAAAAAATTAAATAAATATTGTGAATTAAATTGATTTAAATTAAATTCATAATTTATTTTGTTACAATTTGTGTTGTTTGTAGAGCCTAGAAAAACAAAAGAAGATGTTGCAATAAGAATTGTTAGAGGAATAAATGCCTTAAATTAAATTAATTCTTTTAAAAAATATTTTATTTTTTCTTACCAAAATAATTAAAATTTTTGTGATTTGTTTTGTATAATCTTTCAATTGTGAATCAGGAAATGTATGTGAATTAACATATCTAACCATTTTAATTCCAGTGATAATTATAATACAAAAAGGGGTTATTGTAAATATAAATGGTATAATTACAGCAAATAATTTATATAAATTGTTTGTCTGTTAAATTAAAAATAAATTAAATTATAAGTAGATTTTTTAGGTTAGGTTTGAAGATTATGACTAGAGCTGGCTAAAACATACAAACGTAAGTTTTGTATTCGGATATGCCTCGAACTAAGAAGCCCAAAAATTGTGTTGTTACTTTACTCCGGGGCCCCCCTTATATTTTTAATTTCAAACTTCTTTGCATGGATCATTTATTTGAAAAATTGCTGGCAAACTATTTTTAAGTACAGATTGCTGATCATTAACGTAAACAAAATCGGGATATTGTAAATAATATAAAAGATAAATAAAATAAATAAAAACAAGAATCAGAGCTGTAAAGAGCATTAAAGTATAACGAAAATATCCAATTGTTTTGTCACTAAAATGAATATTATTTAATTTTTTTTCAGTTTATTTAAAGGTCTAAATTGAAAATTTTCTAATTTATAAACAAAGATTATTACTAGAATTTGACATTTTAAAAATGCCGGATCCTGTTTCCGTATTTCATACTATTTTATCCGGAAGATTTAAGGGGATAAGGATGGATAGAGTTGTGGTTTGATGGAATTTTTTTATCCGGACCAGAGTTAACGAATCAAAATGCGAAAAATTTTATATTCGGATTCGGACTCGAATTTTCAAAAAATTTTTATTATAAAAATTTAGTTAAAACTATTGACTTAAAACAAGAATTCTTAAGGGATATAGGTGTATTTGGAGGGATATAAGAGGATTTTAAAAGATTAAGATGGATATCGAAAAAATTTGAGGGACTAAGAGGGATATTGATGATTTGGGGGATTAGGGGGGATATAAGGTGATTTGTGGACTCCACAAACACCACAAATCACCTTATATTCACAATTTGGAGTAATCCGGATCGAGGTCCTGCCCGGGTCTAACTTTAATTATTAGTAGTATATACTCCAGTTTTAAAACACTTCTTGAAAATTTTTCCAAAAAGTATTTTAAAACCAGAGTATGAATTTGTTTGTAAAAATTACAGCCTATACCTTTACTAAATTCCTATAAAAATTTTTCGTGTTTTAAATAATATTTTGTCAATTTCGATAGTTTCCTTTTATATATTTTTTCCTAAACAATCTATTCCAGAGTATGATAATTACAAAGTCAAAAAAATATTTCAGTTTTCTATACAAAAAATTTTTCCGTAGGTAATTACAAACTTCTTTTTTCAGCGCGCAAAAGCAATTATTTGAATTAAAAATTTTCACTAATAAAAATTTTGCAAAATAATTTGTTTTATATGAAAAAATTTACAAACTATATTGTAACAAGTTACGTTTTTGAAAGTGTTTAACTTTGTGGCTTAGTACAAGAAAATTTAGAAATAAAAGGCTATAGGAGAAAAATTTGCAAATTTCACAACACAAAATGCCATTTTTAGTAAAATAATGGCGAAATTTTAAATATAAAAAATTGTATACATTCCTTGACAAATGTACGAACAAAGAATTAATTTCTAACAAAAGCATAACTATCTAACCACTCAACCATCTGTATTTATGAACTTAAAAAATATATTTAAAATTTATGAGAAATGCAACAGATAAAATTCGAAAAAATCTAAAGAGATTAATTAAACGATAAACGAGGTTTTCGTGTTATAGAAATTAAATAATATACTAAAGTAAACTAATAATAAAAAGAATTAAAAATGTGAAAGCTAAAAGCATATGGTATTATTAGCAAATAGATTGCACAACAAATAAAAATGGTTAAATTAAACGAACAAAAGTAATTAAAGTTTTTATAAAAAATAATTGCACAAAAATCATTCCTCAATAATGCCCACATAATTGGGCCGAAAAAATCTAATTTGTCCAATATTTGCAATAAAAAACTATTTCGCAATACTTACAATGCACGATGCCCATTTAATTGGGCCAAAAATATTGTGTAACAACCAATCAAAAATGTCAACATAATTGGGGGCCAAAAAACGCACAAAGTACATAATTTGGGCGAAATTTTTGCAAAAGTTTGCCCATTTAATTGGCCAAAATTACTCATAACAACAAAAATGTTCAAAATACAAAAGATTGACGTCAATATAATTGAGAAAAAACAAGTTATTGCAATAGTAATTATCTATTCTAGAAGGTTCTAGAAGCATTTCTGGTGCATATAAAAGAAGCGCGTTTTCGCTTTGCATTTCATTCATAAAATTTATCAACAAGTTCCTATTCCTAAAAGCCTTTTCAACTCTTCCTACTAAATTCATTTAAATTTAATTAAAATATTCATATAATTTTTAAATTTCATATAATTTAGCTTAAATTTTTGTTTCGCTAAGTAATACGAAATGAATTCTAACGCTAAAACAGGTAAAAACTAATAAAAATTATAAAATCGTAATTATTTTTTATTTGTTTAGTCGAAACAATCAATATTGAGGACGACGTGTTTCAAAATAACAGTTCACAAGGTAACTATTTTCATGGTATAAATTTTTAATGATTAAGGTTCTATAACCGCGGAGGAAATTGAGCTATTCCGTGGTTTTATTTCAAAGCAACAAAAAAAGAAAGAGGCATCAGAAAATAGAAGAAGAAAATCAAAGTCAAGTGGTACATCGTCACCAGACAAAACACCAGCAAAAAAGACTAAAACACAGGAGAAGAAAATGATCAAAAATTCTTCTGAGACTTTGGTATACTTATCTATTATTTCTTATATAAATATAATTTGCAGGCAAACGACGGAGAAACAGCAAATGTCCGATAAAGAAAAAAAGGATGATGATGAATTGCATCAGGCTATCCTTAATTACAACGGAGACTTGTCAGAAGAATCTGAAGAAGATAACCCCATGGGATTAAATGAATCGGTAGCTAAAAAAATGCGCATTGAAAGTAATTTTATATTTCGAAATCTTTAAATAAAAACATTTTAGGAAACATTCATAAGAGATTCACTGTCCCTGCGGCGCTGATTGATCGAGCACAGCTTCTTAAGAATGAACGACGAGGGATCTTCGTCTACCAATGCGAATCATGTCGCGAACTACAGAAAAAAAGGGAATATTATCTATTCAGTACGGGAATAGCGGGGCTATCTGTACTGACGATAGAAGTGTGTGCTGAGGATCTTGATAAGAATATCAATTTAGGAATGCATTACTCTGGATACTTTGGTAAGTTGAAAATTTTTAAGAAAATCAAAAATATTTTAGGTCATTCTATTGCTGAAAATCAATCTGGTTCAAAAACTACAATGCTTCATTTTGGTAATCCTATTCTTTACAATATTAATATTTTTATTAAGATGATGATGAGCCCACAATGCAACGAGCTTATTAAAAAACTCGCCAATGATCTATTCATTAAGAAAAATGGCAACATATACGAGCTCAGCTTCATTGTAAGTTTAAAATTTTAACAAATGATAAACTTTAACATTATTTTTCTTAAGGTTTGCTCTCACTGCACAACAGCCAACATCGAGCACCAGCAAAAAACATACGGCACATTGAATAAGAAAAATTAAAAACGAAAATTAAAACAGCTTATTTGCTTAATATTGTTGAATAAAAATTTAAAACAACATAATTTACATTGAATAATCGTTAACCTAACGATCTAAAATTCTTTTATATTTTAAGTAATCAATTTTTACAGAAAAATGTTTTAGTTCCTGCAATATTATCTTCAAAATAGCGGTATTAAAATTTTTTAAATATAAAATAAATATATTAAGATGGATCAACAAATGTATGAACATGTTATTGAAGGTCTTAAAGAAAGCGTTATACGCTTCTCTCGTCAAATAAGCACGCTTGAGTATGTTCGCCAAGATGACAAAATGTTGAAAAATGAACTCTACGATGCTTTTATGCAATTTCATGAAAAACGCTATCCTCTAGCAAAATGTCAAATACATGAATATCTACTTAGGGAGATGAATGCTTTGGCAAAAATTGTATATTTTTTCGTTATTATTTGATTTATTTGTTATTTAAGGCGATTACTGAAGTTGTGAAGGACGAGTTGTATTTTGAGCTTCATAATCCGTTTAGCAAATTTTGGTCTCAAATCGATCTTGAAATGGCAATCAAGATTTTCAATAAACACGCAAGCATTCACGGACCAATTATAAGAGAAGGTTTGCCAAAGAATGTTACAAGTAGTTTATATTTTAGATTCACCAATAATATTCATGAGAGCACACACGGATTCCTGTAGTACTATTAAACCCAACACAGAGGAGAAGGGTGTACAAACTGAAGAATCTTCAGAAGACCGTGTTGCAACTGCCGAAACGGAAAAATTAAATGAATAATAAATTGATACAACATTGGAATATAAAATATACTTTTTCAATAAATATTTAAAATATACATATATTCTTTAAATATATGTTTTAACATTAATATCTAATAATCTAATATTATTTAATTATAGCATTTAGATGAGTCGACATTTTAGAAATTTTGGAGAATATTCTGTTAACCATTTTTATAAAGAAGAGGCATCAGAGATTGTTAACAGCACAAAGTTTAAAATTGGCGTTTACAGGTAAACTCAAAAGTTATACAGAAATTCTGTTTATTTTTAGAAATGTTTTCACGGTTAAAAATATAGAAGATGCACCAGAAGGAAGTGATCAGCTTTTAGAAGATTTAATTGATTACTTCATTGATAAGGCAGATAAGAAAACGGGCGTAAAAGCAGAAAAATGTTCAATAATTATAAGAAGTGCGGTTCTTGAGAAGCCAATTCAAATTCCATACAGGGGTCTAGCTCAAAATACACCGCAAGTAGTTATGGAACAACTAGATTCTGTTGATCAAAGTGGGAAAAGAATGGGAAGGCCATCAATTTACAGTCAACCAATACACATTGAGGTGGCTTTCTATTAAAAATAAAAAATATTTTATTAAGGTTGTGATGGGTCCATCTCATGAAGAAGCTCTTGAATTAATACAGAAAGGAAGTAGTGGAAGCGGCAGAAAAGCTAGAGATATAATCAAAGGAATAGACCGCAACAATCTTATTGAGGTTTTTTGAGTAAAAACGCGAAACAAAACACAATTTAGGTTCGAAATGACGATCTCGGCGAACCTGCCAAATACCATTGCCTCTTGCTGGCTGTGCAACTAACAATGTTGTATATAAATATGAAGAAAACAACAAAAGAAAATGTAAATTTTCAAAGAATTATTAGAGGGAAAGGAGCAAGATCCAAAACTGAAAGATTTACATTGATCAAAGATATGTTAATTCAAATGAAACGACACGGAATAAGATATCCTCTAAATTTACACCTGTATACTGTGGAGGAACATGTTCCTTTAATTCAAAAATATCTTAATGAGAAGCATCCTGGTGAATATCGATTATCTGTATTTGGTGAATATGGCCAAATGAAACCATTATGGAAGGGACCAGAACGTGCTAAAAAAGATATTTGTCTTTATTTAATGGATGGACATTTTTATGGTATAAGGAAACTAAATTCTATGTTTGGCAAAGATATGTATTATTGCCTTGAATGCGAAGCAACCTTCCACAGCAAATTAGAACATCGACAGACATGTGCAGCAAAATGTCCACGTTGTTGTGGTATTGGTGCAGAATTTCCATGCAAAGAGATTGAAAATTTTGAAATAAACTGCCCTGAGTGTTTTAATTTGTTTAGAAATCAAGACTGTTACAATCGACATATAGAAAAAGGAATATGTCAAACCTTTAAAAGGTAAATTAAAATTTTAAACAAAAATAACATTGAAAAATAGATGCAAAAAATGTGGTCAAATATACCGTGTGAATAATAAAGAGGAAAATGAAGGACATATATGTTTTATACGTTTTTGTTCTCTGTGCCGTTCTAGACATAGGCGCGACGAACAATGCCATGTACAAACGATTGTTCCTAGGACATCACGATCTTATCTCATGGTAAATTTTAACAAAATTAAAAACAAAAATTTTTTAGGTTGTATTCGATTTTGAATGTGAACTTATTACATCATCAAAAAATACAAATGATATTTCATCTCACGACTATGAAAATTATCAATTACATCATGTTAACTGTGTTTCGGTAATTTAAATTATAATAACTGATAAATTATAAATTAGGCAATGTTATTATGCTCAAATTGTATGCAAAATAATAATTGGAAAGAAAAATATACAGGATCTTGTAAAATTTGTGGACCTGGAATTCCTAGAATGAAAAGTTGGACGGGTGCAAATTATAAGAATCCTTTGCGTGAATTTCTTCATTGGATAATTTTTGGCCTTGGTAAAGAGAGAAAAGGAAGAACTCTTGCAATTTCACATTATGGAGGGTTTGTATTTTATCTTTTTATTTTAATATTTTTTCCAGACGTTATGATATGCATTTACTATTGGGTGAATTGATTAAGCACTTTGGAATTGAACCAAATATAACTAGAACTGGAAACAAACTATACGAAGTTCTTATAAAGAAGAAAGATGGAATTTATCCTTATATTTCTTTTCGCGATTCTTTTAATTGGATGATGCTCAAGTTGGATCAATTACCAAAGGCTCTTGGTTTGGATATTGATGAAGGTGGAAAATCATTTTTTCCACATGGATGGAATTTAAATAAAAATATGGACGTTTTGTTGAAAAATCTGCCAGCTAAGAAGTATTATTATCCTGAGACAATGGGAAAACAAAGAAGAAAAGATTTCGAAGCATGGTATGATATGCACAAGGACGGTTCTTTTTTACTTTGTGAACAAATTGTCGAATATTGTGAGCAAGATGTACGCATACTCACACACGCACTTGTTAAACTACAAAAGCTATTCTTTGGCCTCGCTACGGAACCATCAAAACGAGATGATGTTCTTGTATCTTCAATGACACTGGCTAGTGCATGTCTCCGTCATTTTTGTATGTTCAAAACTCTAACCAATATAGTTTTATTTTTTAGGCATAAACTATCTGAAATCCAATCAGATAGGTATTATTCCAGACAACGGATATCACAAAGATACAAACTATTCTGCAATCTCCATTAAATTTATTAAATGGCTTGAACATAAAACAGGATTTCAAATTCAAAACAGACAAAGTGCAGAAGGAGAGTATAGAATTGCTGTTTCAAATGGAAGTGTTTTGCGGCTTGATGGATTTATTAAAGAAAAGAATATAGCTATAGAGTTCCTCGGATGTGCATGGCATGGACATAAATGGTAAAATAATCTTCATTTTTCTTACTTATAAATTTAGTCTTTATCGCCCTCATGAAATTTGTCTAAACGGTAAAACAGCACTATTTAATGACGACACTTTAAACGAGCGAATCAATTTGTTAAAAAACGAGAACATACGTACCTACATATTTTGGGAATGTGAGGTAGTCAAGGCTTTGGAAGGCAATCCGAAAATGTCTCTTTTCTTTGATGAATTGCCCGACATTGGACCTTTATTTCCTCGAGATGCTTTTCATGGTTTTATTATTTTTTAATTCTTATAATTATGTAATATCTAGGTGGAAGAACTGGACCATTATCTCTTAAATGCCATCTTGAAGGGGATGTAGAAAAGGAATACGAAATCTCATGTTATGATGTGGTTAGTCTATATCCGGCGGTTAACTTTTATGCATTTTACCCCATTGGTAAGCCTTTTTGAGCAGAGGGTATCGTGCAACAAAAGTTTATAGTATCTATCATTGGCAAGAATGGTCTGATGAATTACTACGCCCATATGTTCAAGACATGATGCGCTTAAAAATTGAGGTTTAACTTGAGTTTTATTATTCATTATTTTTAACTTAGGCAAGCGGTTGGCCGGCGAGTGTTATAAACCCGGATAATCTTGAACAGCAGGAAAGACAGAAAAATGCTTTTATTGAGAAAAATCAAAAAGAATATGGTATTACTCTTGATCCTTCAAAAATAGAAAGAAATGAAGGATTGCGCTATCTAGCTAAAACTTGCAATAACTCAATGTAAGAAAATTAATAAAATTTAAATCATAAATTTAGGTGGGGACGATGGGCACTTCGCTGTAATTTAACTCAAGATTGCATCACAAATTCCCCTATGAAACTTCATGCAATCCTTAATGATCCCAAGCTGGAAGTCGGTGCTATAGAAATGTTGACTCCAGATCTGTTCGCTGTGCCATATAAGAATCGTCGCGAATTTGTTCGACCTCACGATAAGTACAACATAGTATTGGCCCTTATTACAACAGCAACTGCAAGAGTGATGCTTTACGACTTTATGGAAAAAATTGTAAATGACAACGAATGTAAACTTTTATATACCGATACGGATAGTTGTTTCTTTGTACACACGCGTAATAAGAAACCACCATTTCGTGTTGGGGATATGCTTGGAATGATGAGTCGTGAATATGCAGAATGGTCTATTATTTCATTCTATACCGGTGGATGCAAACAGGTATTGAAATCAAGCTTTTATTGTAAATATTTTTCTTAGTATGCAATGAAAATGAAGCACCGTGAAACAGGCGAAATAAAATATATTGTAAAATGCCGTGGACTTTGGGAGCAGGTCGACACACCACTGGACTTCAATCAATTCCGAGTATTTTTTAAGTTATACGTTTTAATTTTATAATTTATTTACAGAAAATGGTAGAAGCATATGGAGAAAAACAAGATCCTGTGGTATTACAGCGAACACATTTTCAACCGAACTGGCGCAAAGGACAAGTTACAAGTCGCACTCAAATAAGGTATTTATTTTTTATTGAAAAATATAAAAATTATTTAGACGCTACACTCCAATCTATGACAAAGGATTTGTAGATGCAAATTTCGATTGTTATCCCTATGGATATCGGGGCGAGCCTATTATTGATCCAACAAAATGATTTTTTTTCGTATAAATATTTTTTAATAAAAATATTGTTTTAGATTTGTTTTATACTATATATCTTTTATAAATTTTTGTTTAGTAGTTTTAAAATATTTTTAGCAAAATGATCAGTGATATCAAAATAGGTTAATTTTTAAAATTAATTTAAATATAAAATATTTTAGATAATACAGCTTATTTCCTAGAACGACTTAAAATAAAAATTACTGCGAACTCGCATCCACCAATAGAAATTATTGGCGAACAACATCAAAATATATTCATATTTCATTCTCAACGTTTTGGCTTTGACAATCGGTTTAGATCGAGTTTCACACTACTTGGGAAAACATTTAGTTCAGTTGAACAATTTTTCATTTGGCAAAAAGCACGTTTCTTCGGGGATTTGGAGATTGCTGAAGAAGTATTAATGCTAGATAATCCTATAACTATTCGAAGAATTGGGAAACGTATCCGTGGATATAATCAAATTGAATGGAACACTGTTCGCAACAAAGTAAAAAATATTATTTATTATTTCATCATAATATTTAGGTAATGTACACAGGAATATGGGCAAAATTTACCCAGAACATTCAGCTATTCAATCAGTTACGTGCCACAGGCGATGGACTTATTACGCAGGCGTCCGCATCAGAACTTTATTGGAGCAACGGCGTAAGCCCAAAAAGTGCAAAACTGAAAGACCCTAATCAATGGGAAGGCGAAAATTATCTTGGAAAACTCTTGATGGAATTAAGAAGCGAAATCAACACTAGTATTTATTGATTTTTTACAAACGTTAAAATAGAATTGTAAATTTTATTTTGAACAATAAAAATTTCTTCTTCTGTTCGTGCGCCTGTAATTATACACTTTCCAGTTGTAAAAATTAAAACAACCGTGCGAAAATCAACAAGTCTTAAGCACATACCCGGAAAAAATTCTGGGTTGTAAGAAATATGTTTAGCTAGCCACTGTGGAGGAGCAATTCTCAGGGTGTCGTACAAGGCTTAAAAAATAATTCATTATGATAGGAAAAAAGTTACCCGGTAAATTAATATGTCCAGGAAAAGCAAATGAGGATACAACATTTTGTATCTTAAATCCTCGCATTTTTATTGGCAAGGAACTTGCAGATGATATAATGTCAACAAAATGTCCAATTGCAATTTCCGAATCCTTCACCGATTTTGTCCCAACACATACTATCCGTCCGTTAGAAAATATTAAAGCCGTAGATCTAATTGGTTGTTGAATTCTAATTATAAGTGCTGAGAAACGTTCAGGAGCATATTTAGAATTGTTTATTATTTCTGCAAGATTAAAAAGATTAAGTTTACAATTTTTATCAAGTAGTTGAGCAGTAGAAACAACATTTTGAATAATTGCTTTAGGAATCATCTGTAATATATAAATGAAAACACATTTTTTACAAGGCAAAAAAAATGTTCAAAGCTCCTTTCACTATGGTTATTTCCGGTGCCACAGGCAGCGGAAAAACCCAATGGCTTATGAAATTTCTGGCAAATTGTGAAAAATTAATTGACCATCCGCCAAATAAAATATTATTTTGTTTTGGTGAAATGAACGAAAATATATTTAAATTAAAAGAAATGGGAATAACAACATATAATGGGGTTCCAGAAGTCGAGATGATTAAACAACACCAATTATTAGTCCTAGATGACTTAATGCTAAATATCCCTATGGAATTTCTAGATTTACTATTCACTCGAGGATCGCATAATTGGGGTGTAAGCGTAATCTTTGTAACACAATCACTTTATGGGCGCGATATCAGGACAGCTCGAGCAAACGCCCATTATATTCTTTTAACTAAAAATCCTCAAGGACTGCTCCAGGTACGTACACTCGGTTCTCAGCTTTTCCCAAAAATGTTAAACTATTTTCTTGAGGCTTATCGCGATGCTACTTCCGAACAATTTTCCTATTTACTAATTAATATGCATCCAAGTACAGAAGAGAATCTGCGTCTTTCCACTAAAATATTTCCAGGTGAAAAACAGACTATATATTTGCCTCTATAATATATAAGTGATCTTAAAACTATTATTTATAAAAAAATGTATGACTATAGTCCATACGTAAAAGAAAATTTTGAATTTTTACAGCGTTTAGCTAAAACATCTTCCGATAAAAAGAAAAACGCTTTAATTCTTTCAGCTAGTGCAGATCAAATATTAGCAATAGTTGAAATCTGTGCTAATATTTTAAAAAATAATTTTATATTAAATAGAAGACAGCGCAAAAAGTTAGCTCAATTTGCGGATTTCTATAGAGCTATCGCCCGAACACGTACTGAAAAAAGCGCTAGAAATCGAATACAACAAGGAGGTAGTGCCGCTCTTGCTGCTATACTTGTACCTGTCCTAGGAGCCTTAGCTGAACATATCATTCATAGATTCACACAAGAATGAAACATACAAAGAAAATGATTATGGTTCCTGAAAGCGAATATCTTACACTATTAAGCATGATCAAAGGCGGAGATTCTCTTCAAAATGAAAAGTTACAGACAGACTCAAAAATTAAACAGACACTTAGTGATCCAAATTTAAGAGAAGATGTCAAAGCCCAAAAATATAACTTGTTATATAAGAAAAGGAGACAACTCAAACATGAGTTAGAAAATAGGCCTCAAAAGGTGATAATCGATGAAGGTAATGTAGCTAGAGCTTCAGAAATTGCTCCTTACCTAAAGGAAACTGCAGCCCCTAAAGCACAGTTACAACCAGTACAATCAAGTTCAGAATATCAAACAGATTCAGAATTTACATCGACAAAACTAATGAAAAGAAGAAAAACAACACCTTTTAATGGAATTATTTCAAAAAGATATTCGAAAGATTTAGAAAATTATGTCAAAGATAATGCTGAAAAATTTAGAATACGTAAGAATGGAAGCTTCGAATCTAACGTCAAAGGAAGACTTGTAAAGAATAGTAATTTCACTGAAGTGCTCGAATATGTACAAGGTGATATATCGTCACCTCCTAAAGGTTTTAGTTTTCTATTTAATCGATTATCCAAAGACCCATTAGTAAAAGAAATGATCAAAGAGACGCAAGGAGAAAGTAGTACAGAGGAAAGGTCTGGAAGTCAATCAGGTAGTGGGAAAAGTAAGAAAAGAGTTTTGGTAAAAGTCCTGCCTATAAAAAAGAAAAATAAATTTATTCCTCAAATATGGGAAAAGCTTTAGATAATTTTTTATCAAAAATATATTATTCGCTAAATTCTCCTGCTTCCTATGCAGGAATACATCGTGTTTATGAAGAAGCTAAGCTCAAATATCCAAAGTTAAAATATCAGGACGTCTATAATTTTTTGCATAAGCAAAGAGTGTATACGATGCATCGACCAATTAGAAAAAAATTTCCCAGATTAGTTACAAGGCCAAGTGGTCTTCATACAGATTGGCAAGCAGATTTGGCCATATTTGATCAGATATCTAAACATAATGATAATAACAGATACCTTTTAGTATGTATTGATGTTCTAAGTCGGAAGATTTTTGTAGCGCCCGTCAAAACTAAGAGATCAGAAGATATGATTGAAGCATTTGAAAAAGTTTTCAAACTTTCAGATGGTATCTTGCCTCATAAATTGTATACTGATCGAGGATTAGAATTTGAGGCTAAAAGAATGAGGGAATATTTTATATCCAAGGATATTGACAAGCGTGTAGTTTATAGTCCTGATGTTCATGCTTCAATGGCAGAAAGAGCAAATCGTACAATAAAAGAAAGATTATATCGATACTTCAGCGAAAAAAACACACTTCGGTGGGTTGAAGCCATTCAAAAAATTGTTTCTGGAATAAATTCAAGCGTAAACCGTGTTACAGGTGTTACACCTAATTCTGTTACTTTTAAAAATTCTCAAAATTTATTTGAAAGACTATATAAGGGCACTGATGATCCTATAAAAATAACTTCTAAACTCGAGCCTGGACAAGTTGTCCGTATATCAAAAGAAAAGGGAAAATTTGAAAAAGGTTATTTACCAAACTATACTGACGAGCTTTTTCTTATACATACAACTAACGACGCACGTACGCCTATAACATATAGGTTAAAAGATTTTGAAGACAACCTAATTGAAGGAATATTCTATAGAGAAGAGTTGGTGCCCACGAAAGAGGATACTACTCATCGTATTGCCGAAATTTTAAAGACTCGTACAACACGTACAGGGATAAAGCAACACTTTGTGCGTTGGGTTGGTTATAAAGATATACATAACAGCTGGGTAAACGACAGCGACATAGTTCGACATTAACCATGGATTCATTTTATGTTGTTTTACCTTCAAATTCTGAAGATGTTGAAGGAAATACTACCTCAAAGTTTACAGTAAGGATGCCTGACACACTTGAGTTAGATTCAAGTTGGACTGTTGCACTTTCAAACATTATTTATCCGTTTTCATTCTCTTTACTTGGAGATTCCGAAGAACAAGAATCTATTACAATTTATCGCCGATATGGAAAGGAACTTCTATCTGTTCGAATCGAGATACCTGATTTGTCTTTTGCCTCAGAAGAGGCATTAGAAGAGGCCATAAATGCAGTTTTGCTTGATGCTTGGAAAAAGGAATTGGATCGCGAGAGAGAGGAAATGAGACTTGAAGAAAATAAAAAAAGAATCTATGGGAATTTTCGTAGAAGACGAGCTGTTGAGACTATAAGCGAACAATTAGTTAAAAATGGGTATTTTGATTTGTCAAAGGAAATTTCATTTAATTTCATGAAATTTTTAGGAAAACAAGGAATTCGTTTACAGCCTATAAGCCCTCATGCAATAGATGGTATAGAAATGGTTCGTTTCACTCCAAATCACGATCAAATAGAGCTGATCAAACATGCACTTGATGAATTTACTAATCCTCCCTCAGCCAATCAAAATGAAGAACACTCGACTGTTACTCCTATCGAAGAAACCATTGAATTTACTCCGCAAACACAGCCCAAAGTTGAACAAAAAGAAAAATTGCATACTGCCGAGTATGAGAGTTTCATTCAACAATTGGAAACGGAAGGTTACTTTGATATGCCAAAAGATCGTGCTTATAAATTTATTCAATATTTAAATAAAGAAATTAAGGGGGCAAAACTTCCAGTTCTATCTTCAGTTCCGGAAAGCTCTGTTGTTCGATTAAAGCCGCAAACTGAGCAAAAAGATATAATAATAAATGCAATTAAAAGTTTTGCATCACCTTCCCCATCTGAAAATACTTTACACGAAGCAAGTTTAGTGGAAAATGTTGATGAAAATCCTGAAACGCCTGCTCCCTCTCAAGTTTATGTTAAAAATCAAATTAATGAAAAAACAGAAAGTTTGCCTACATCTGATAGTTCTATAACTGATGATCCTCCTATCCCAAAGTCTCCAGTAACACCTGTATCAGAAAGTTTTGCATCACCTTCTCCATCTGAAACTAAACCTGAAAATCCTTTACAAGAAGCAATTTTAGTGGAAAATGCTGATGAAAATCATGAAACAGATACACCTGCTCCTTCTCAAGTTCAAGTTAAAAATCAAATTAATGAAAAAACAGAAATTTTGCCTACATCTGATAGTTCTATAACCGATAATCCTCCTATTCCAAAGTCTCCAGTAACACTTGTATCAGAAGCTCCTACTGAAGCTCCAGTATCTTCGGAAAAAAAATCGGATGATATACAACAGGATGCTGAGAAGCAAAATGACAAAACTCCTTTAGACGGAAAGATAACACCTCTTTCTGATACACTAACAGATGAACAAAAAACTTTGATAGATATGGCTGTTCGTGCGGCTACAAGGTCATTGACTAATAGTGTAGAATTGGCAAAGCAACAATCACAACTAAAAAAAGATCTTAATCAGAAATATTGGAAAGATGCTCGTTATAAGTATGCACTACTAGATGAAGAGGTAACATTAAATGAGACGGGGGTAACTAAGAGAAAAGTACCTGCAACCATTCTAAAATTGGTTGTAACACAATTAAAATTATTGTTTAGTCGAAGAAATGAAATAGATAAATGGATACAAGAATGTTTAGATGCAAAAGATAGGGTTTCAGAAGCACAAATAGAAACTGTAGCGGCAGAATCACGAGGCGATGTTACTGAGGCACGAAAAGCTGCAGATCGTGCTAAGGCCGCAGAACAAAAGGTTAAAGAATTAGCCAGTCGAGTTGAAGAAGCTGTTGCGGGTCAGAAAATTTTATCTGAAGAAATTGTAGGCAAAGTTGAAGTTGAACTTTCGAAACAAGACTTTGAAACTTCATCAACAAAAATAACAACTCCTGATGATGAAGAGACTTCGACACATGAAGAGGAAAATAATGAAAGTCAAGTCGAACATGAAGAAGAGCCTAAAGGACCGACTGAAGATATGCAAGAAAATAGTAAACAGCCTTCTACACATGAAGAGGAAAATATTGAGGAAGAAGCAGAATCAACTGATGACATCGCTGAAGAGCCATCTGAAGATACACAAGAAAAGGATGAAGAACCTTCAGCACCTGCAGAAGATGAAAATATTGACGCTGAACATGAACAAGAAGTCGCTGAAACGCCTGAAGAAACTTCTGAAGGTCCGCAAGAAATGGATGCAGATCCTGCGACAATTGTAGAAGATGAAAATATTGACGATGAACATGAACAAGAAGTCGTTGTAGATACTTCTAAAGAAATATTGGAAAATGAAAAAAATATTGAACCTCGTGAGGAAATAGAACAAGAAGTCGCTGAGGAGCATGTAGAATTTTCTAAAGAAAAGATTCAGGAATTTCCAGGAGTTGATGATGAAGATGAAGAGCCTTGGACTCCCCCCTTAGAAGAGCCTGTACCACATTTAATGGACACTCTTGAAGATAATGAGTCGCATGAATTACCAACAATAAGTGAAGACGCTGTAGAACCATGGTCCCCTGAAAAAGAAGGCTTAGGAAAGCCACAGGAATCTTCGGCAATAATTAATGAGGAAGTGGCTGAAAAAGTGAGTAATCTTCCCACTATTGAAGAAGAACCAGAACAAGTAGCAATTCAGCCTGAGGATCTAAGCTCGTTGCCTGAGCTCCCGCATCCTGAAATGTTAATTGCTGATCCTCCTGAACGTCCTTCCTTTTGGAAAAGCTTCTTTGGTGGTGGAGGTAGGCATGTTGAAGATAAAACCAAAGACAAAGATCTTCCACAACAAGAAAATTTTCATCCGCAAAAAGAATCTGAAGAGTTGGATGATTCGGAGCCTAAAAAATTACATCTAGCTGAATATGCTTATCCTCCTGAATATTTAAAAATGCTTCTTAGTTTCTCCAACATACAACTCGCTGATCCAAAATATCAATGGGTTTCCATACTATACGATAAAGTGCATAAGCGATTTCATGTCTTCTTGCAAGGAAACGTACAATTTATTAAATTAAGTCGTCAACTAGCTTATACTCTTGGTTTCGATTCAGAGAAGGTTCATAGTGGACAAGTCGCAAAGTATATGCCTGATATATCTCGAGGTGTGCGTCAATTTTTAGTTTATGCACCAAAACTTGTTGAAAATAGCATAATAGGTAACGTAACTGCACCTTTATTACGTGTTGTTAATGTATCTGGTGAACCTGGAGAAAGTGTTTCAGAAGTATATATGACCGAACATCATCATCGTTTATTAGGTAAACGCCATCCAGACATTACTATTGAAATTCGAACCTTAACTGGAAAACTAGTAAAATTCCATTGGGGAACTTGTATATTGACATTACATTTTCAACGCTCACTATTTTAAAAAATGACACACGTTGAGTTAGATCTAGATAAAATTGACTGGGAGCCATTTTTGAGTGCTCAAGACGGTGGTGGAAGATTAATTGAAGATAATCGTTATTTTCAAGGAACTAGGTATCAACGAGGATTTGGTGTACTTGGGGCTGTAGGGCGTTTTTTAATGCCTATTGTTAAAAATATAGCCACAACTGCGGGAAATGAGGCTGTAAATGTTGGAAAAAATATTCTCGAAGATGTTTCACAAGGTCGCTCAGTAAGTGAAGCATTGAAACAGCATGGAAGCGAAGGTCTTCAAAAAGTAGGGAAAAAACTAGAACAATGTGGGAAAGGCAAAAGAAGCCGAAAGAAAAAACAAAATGTTATTATAGATAATTTAGGAAAGAAACGTAGACGATATAGAGACCAACTTAGCCTTGATGATTTCTGAGTATATAAGTATTAGTATATTATTATTCGGTAATAAAAATGACGACAATAAAGAAAATTGATAAAGACAGTACTGAAGGGGTTGATAATCGTCTAACTTTCTTTAGTATACCATCAACAAATGTTGGTATTCAGCGTTCGGCGTATAAAGAATTGCTTCCCCTCAATGCACTTAATCAATCTGCAGGTCCTTTTATTTTCCGGTATTTTGGTGACTCACTTTACTTAGATTTGAGTAAGACATATCTGAGTCTTGTATTATCTCTTGAACGTAAGGTTGATGCAACTGGTGAATGGGTCCCAATTGTTAAAGACTTGTCAGGAAATTTTGCGGGTGATAGTTTTACAAGTGTTGCTCAATATTTAGGGTTAACTTGGATTCGTCGTTTAACTCTATCTATTAATGGTATTCAATGCTATGACTCGGGAATCCATTATGCATACAGATGTTTACTTCTTCATGAACTTGGAGCAGATCGTGAGGTTAGCAAAGGTCTCTATGAGGCTGCACTTTATTATAAAGATGCAGTTGACAAAAACGATTTCGAAGGTTCAGGGTTTAAATCACGAGCAGCAAGATTTGCCAAAGGTCAGACTTGCAGATTACTGTCGCATTTGGACTATGATATGGCCAGACAAAATCAGCTTTTAATACCTAATAGTGATGTGCTCTGGACATTTTACAGAAATAGCGATGAATTCCTTATTCATGCACCAAAATATCGTAAAAAAGCTGGTGAAGAATTATTAAATAATACAAGCACATACCGCCTACGACTTCATGATATGAGAATTTTTGTTAAACAAGTTGATTTAAGTATGTCATTAAATAATGCCATTGCACGCCATTTAGAACAGGCGCCTGCAAAATATGCCTATAGAAAGATTGAAATTCGGAGTGTTTTTCTTGGAAAAGGTCGCCAGGAAATTACACATGCTGCGTTCACAAGTACGTGTCCGAGGCGTTTAGTGATTTGTTTTGTAAGCGCGCCTGCATATACTGGAAATACTGCGTTGTCTCCGTTCAATTTTGAGCATGCGAACTTGCGAACTGTTTCAGCAGAATTTGGTGGCTTCCAGTTTCCAGCTGTTCCTTATGATTTTGATTTTTCCAACGACAGCTTTGTACGTGCTTTTGTCGATATGTATGTAGGTATGGACTTAGATGCTTGGCCAAATTCAGATCAAAGAACTTTAAGCATAGGAATGAAAGAATTTTCACAATCATCTTGTTTCTTTGTTATACCTATGACTTCAACGCTTGAGGATACTAATGGGCTGGAACTCATTAGACAAGGAACAACAACCGTTCGTTGTATGTTCAATCAGCCTGTAAAGGATGAGGGATATGAAATGATAATCATGGGCGAATTCGATGCAATAATGTCCATAAATGCAGATCGTGTGTTAAGTACTGATGGTTCTGTTTAAAATGAATTCTCTCCAAATCGAAAATCTACTTAAAAAATATAAACCTCTAAAAAATAAGTTTATTGGTGTCTTTTCTTCTGACAATATCCCAAATAAAAAATGGACTAAACCTTTTTGTTTTATTGTAAATAATATGCGTAAAGGGACGGTTGGTGAACATTGGGTTGCTTGTTATTCTGATAATCCGAGTACTGTGGAATACTTTGACTCTTTTGCGGATGAGCCGAATTGTGACATGAGACAATCTATGCTGAGTAATTTTTCACACGTAAAACAAAATAAATTTCCTTTGCAATCCCCTCTATCAGATACTTGTGGCCATTATTGTATATATTTCCTTGTATTGCGTTCAAAGAACAATTTTTCATCAACACTACAAAAATTACATTCAATTCCGCCAGAAGCCCGTGACGCTTTATTAAGACGATTCATTCAGCGCCTTTCGTATATAAGATAAAGGTCAATATATTAATTACATTACTAAAATGAAATTTTCAATCTTAATATTATTTTCATTTGTTTGTGTGATATTATCTCACAATGACAGTAATATCCTTTTTCCGTTGCACGGACCTTTTCCTCCGAATGTAAATGCTTGTTTTGCTATTGACGGAGGACATGCGCTTTCTATTGGTCCTGCTATATCTCCAAACAAAGATATACTGCTTGTCTTAGCATATATTCTGGATTTGGGTTTATTATTTGTCCTGGCTGTATTATTTAGATTACATACAACTATTCGTAAAAAAGGAAATGATGGGATGACTAGTATTAGATTTTCCAAAGGCCCTCTTAGTATATAAGAGCGATATTTATTCATTACAAATTAGTTTGCCATGCGTACTAGCGACAACATGCCTGAATCTATTAGTTCTTCACCTCAAGTTCAATTAACACCTCTTATTCAAATACTGTGCCGTTTCAATGGAGGATGTGCCCCAGAATCACTTCATCGCGAAATACGAAAAAAATATAATGAAAATATCAATTATTTGCAGACTCTTACAAATATGACTAATGATGATGTTGCCATTTTAGGAATTGGTCAAAGAAATTTTAGTGAACCACGAAAGAAAGCTCTAATTACAAATCATCTAAAACATCAACAGATGGAAATATATCCGAGCAAGTTAACGAAGATGGGGGCTGATCAGATATTTGCTTTACGCGGATACTTACGTGTTACAATAAGACAATATTTCTATGTTCGACACAGAATTGATATTGCATATCCTCAATTACCACTTATTTGTGTCGCTGGAGGAAGAAGACATCAATATTTCTACCCTATTGAATGCATCGATGTAATAGAACAAATAGAACAAACTGAAACTATATAAACGTATCCTTTTTTTGTTTTATTTATTTCCAATGAATAAAATGTTTTCAAAATTTGTTTTGATCATCTTTTTTGGATATGTCTTTGCTGAATTTAAAATATGGAAAGTGGAGGAGGCTAAAGTAGCAGAATTTCGTCGGACTCCAACCCCAACACCTTTCTATAGAGAGTTTCTATTTTGCAAAGATCTAGGTCTTCCTAAACGTAAAACTTTTCAAGATAAAAAATGGTATGGTAATCACTATTATTGGGACAAAAATGAAAAATCTTATAAAATTGTAAAGTTTGGTGTGGCAACAACTCCTGCACCTGTTAATGAAACGGTTTGCTTCATTAAAGATCCCCCTTTCTCAAGCGTATTAGATTTTTTTAAAAATTTGTTTTAAATTTTGTACAAAATAAAGATATAAAAAATCATAAAAATTGAAAAATAAAAATGCAAAAAAAAATAATAAAAATATAAAATCCAAAAAAAATATAAAGATATATAATTCAAAAAATAATAAAATCTGTTTTTTCAACTTATTTATTTCCTCCCGTGTCTTAATTAACGTGTTACTTTATGTTTTATAATTTATTTCTTATGTGCTTTCATATAATTTTTCTAATTTTTAATTATAAAGTTTGAATTCATGTTCTTAATATTTTAAATTGAAAGAGTATAAAAAATAATTTATAGTAAATTTTACTTTTTATATTGGTTAGAAATAATTTTTACATATTTGAACAAAATTTTTTATTTAAAAATTATAAAATATTTTTTAGTATTTTGCCTAATAAAGCACAATTTTTTCGGACAAAAAGAAAACATTCTTCTTATAAAGATAATCACCAGAAATGATGTAAAATTATGTGGTTTTTATTTTTTCTTTTTTTCGGAAAAAACTTTTATTTATTTGAAGGCAATTATTTTCCGCGCTTAAAAATTGACAATAAATGTATTTTTGTATTTAATTGTTTTGTGCGCTAAAATATAATTGTTTGTTACAAAAAAAGACATATTTTTGGTAATTACCGCACGTT
Source organism: Meloidogyne enterolobii (assembly GCA_963681835.1). NCBI lineage: Eukaryota > Metazoa > Nematoda > Chromadorea > Rhabditida > Meloidogynidae > Meloidogyne > Meloidogyne enterolobii. The sequence continues at coordinate 1,511,109 of CAVMJV010000019.1, forward strand.
CTCAAATGAAAATAAAAATTTTTAGTAAAATATTTAGAAATTGGGAAATTTGAAAATTTATATTGAAAAAATTTTAAGAATTTAGAGATAGTAATATATGTGTAGGAATTAAAAATTTTTTAAATTTCTATTTTTTATTTACACATAATATAAAATAAATATAAATATTTAAGATAAATTAGTTGCTGGAATTAAAATGTATTTAAAATAAAGTTTTGTTAAAAAAGAATTTCAGTTTCTGATTATTCTTTCACATTTACAAGGTTCTGTAATATTTGTATAAAAATTTTTTGAAAAATTTTTAATATTTAAAAATTATTTGTTATTTAATTATATGAAAAATTTTAACTAAAAATATTTTTAACAATGAAATTTCTAAAAATTAATTTAAATCAATCATGAGTGTTGAATAAAAATTTTTTGCAATCATTGAGTGCTAAGATATATTCTTAAAAAATTGCAAAAAATTGGATTGGGTAAATAAACTAGTAGGCTGGTTTATCCTGAATGATTTACTATGCAGAATTGCTAGGTTGAGATTTCTAATTATTTTAAAAATATTATTTTACTCACTATTTTATTCAATATAAAAATTTTAAAAAATCCTTAAATATAACAAAGGAATGTTGCACAATAGTCAAAAACAAGCAATTAATTCGCGCACAAAAATAGAAAATATGTGCAATTTATGTTGCTATTTTTGTAATGCTTTTTTGTATACTAAATTAACGATTTTTACTCTATTTCTTTTCTATAAAAATAATTGGTGTATCCTTTGTTCGATATTTTTGTGAAATTTTGACTTGTAAATACTTTGTTGAGTTTTTCTTAAAATGATATTTTTTGGAATTCTTACTTTTTTGATATTTAATTATAGTTTTTTTAATTGAGGTTACATGCTAAAATTTTGCGCACTTCCTAAAAATACTTTCTAATTGTTCAATATGTTTAGGTTGTTAATAATTGTTAAGAGTAGATAAATTCATACTCCGGTTTTAAAACACTTTTTGGAAAATTTTTCAAAAAGTGTTTTAAAACTGGAGTATATACTACTATTATTACAATTTAATTTTAACTAAACATACTAATTTAATATTAAAAATCTGTAGACAAATTGTACAGTTAAAGCATAAGTATTAAAAATATACATTAAATTCCAAATAAATTGGAAAATATAAAAATATATTTTTTCATTAGATATTAAACTAAGTAAGCCTGTTGATATTATATAGTAAATACTGCCGTTATCATTGTAAATTAAAACCTTAAATTAAGCATTTCCTTTAATTAATTCTGGACTCTTTAATTAAATGCCAATTTAAAAAATATATTTATAAGGGATTCTGACACTTCCCGACCCTCAAAAATCAAAAATTCGGTTATTGTAATACCTGTTTTAGAGTAGGTCTTGATTTAAACGTATGTAGAATTATCACAAGGATAGTACATTAAGAAAGTTAATCAGGAATATTTATTTTTAGGAATATTTATTTAGGGCCGAATCGAAAACGGCAACCCTAATCAATTAAATATAAAGAATTTCTTTTGAAATGTGAGAGCTGAAATGTTGAAAATTGAGAATCTTTTAAGAGGCAAAAATTGGTATCAGAAATCAAAATAATTAAAAAAACTAGGATTATTTATTTATTCATTAAAAATTAAATAAATTTCAAACTAACTAATTGACCAAAAATTTCCATAATTAAAAAAATAATATCTAAAATACAATTTTGAATTAAAATACGACTGTGCTGAAACATTTCTTTTGGTGTTTTATTAAAAATAAGCCAAATTAAAGAAAAATTAAATAAAAATCCAATAATTATACAAAAATAATAATCAATTTGGAAAAATAATTGAAATAAAGACATTCTTTTAATTAGTTATTTTTTTAATAAAAATTTTTATCTCTAAATTAAATTTAATAATTTTTTAAAATTATAATAAAATAGAACTTTTTTAAAAATTAATTCGATATAATTAAAAAAGAAAAATGTACATTGAAAATTTTTACTTTATTATTAAATATTCTTTTTTTCTTGAAATAATTATCACCTGTGTTTAATTATTATTTAGCTTAGATATTAAATATTTTTAACAAAGAAAATTGAAAATGTATTGACAATAAAAATGTAAATTTCAATTAACAATTATAAGAGAGACAATTAAATTAATTTAATAAAAATAAAAGTTCATAAATTTTGTTAAAAACAAGAAAATTAGAGAAATGACATTTAAATGTATTTGTAATTTATTTAAAAAAAATTTTTTTATTTTTTGTGTTCATGACTAGGGAACGGATTTAGGTATATGGATTTCCGCATTTTTGTCCTGGCCTATGTAGTTGGGTTTTTAGCATATGCATGATGATAAGGCCGTTTTTGAGTTATCAATCCATATTTTCATATTTCGTCATTTTTTGTAAAATTTTGCCAAAAATTGATTAAAATTTTCAAATTTATGAAAATTTTTTGGTCAAAAAAATTTTTTATGAAATTTTTTTGGAAAAATTAAATAGATAAATAATATTCGATGCTAGAAGACCATTATGTCACAAAACCTACACTTCACGAGAAATAATAATTAAATTTGTGAAAGGGACTTCTGATAAATCATTCAACGAGGCATCCAACCATTTATATAACATTAAAACCGAATGATTTGTAAACTATTAACTATGTTAACTTTTAATTAAATTAGCACTTTTTATCAAAAAGTTTTTGACTTAAGCTATTAATGTACCTATATTTTATACCGGGTATTTACTCATAAATAAATAATTTGTGGGATTTATATAACAGAATAGTATTAAGCTTTTTTATTATTAATTATCTCCCCAAAACTTCTTAGCTTCGTGAATATCAGTATAACGTAAATGAATAGCCACATTAGTTCTTTCAATTTTTCTATGCTGAATAAAATGTTTAAATTAAAAATTATTTTAAATTTTACCTTAATATATTTTCCTTTTATTTTTTTAATAAACTTTAAAAAATAATAATTTAAAGATATTTTTTCTTTATTTGAATAATTAAATAATTCGGGCATATTTAAACCAACAATCCATTGTTTACACCAATTGTCTTCCCTTTAAATTAAAATATTTATTTATTTATTTATTTATTTATTTATTTATTTATTTATTTATTTAATTGTTAATTACCAAAATTTCTTAAATTTTTTTCCAGCAATTAATCTTTTTTCACATTTTTCTTTTTTTGATTTATTTGGTGAAATATGTGAATATTCTAATTTTGAATATTCTTCCATTGACAAAATTAATTCAACTCTAATTCTATTTTTTACAAAATTACAAAAATCTTCTCCAATATTTTTATCAATTCCAACACAAATAATTGTTACAAAATGATTGTACTTTGAAAAGAAAAATAATTTTAAAATTAAAAATATAAATTAGGTACTTTATCAACAAAATTAACCCCTTTAATCCATTGTTTCAAAATTTCATTTAAGTGGGAAGCTTCGTTTGAATTGCGAATTTGTCTTAATCCTCTTAAACCTATAAGAAAAAAATTAAAAAATAAAAATATAAAATAAATATTTAACAATATATCAGTGTATTATTTGGTAGTACTCATTTCAGATCCTTAATTCTAATTAAATTTCCTAATATTAACCTTCAATAATTGTTTGTTTAATTATTTTCATTGTTGAATAATTAACATTAAAAGCACTTGACTGTTGTGGATATGCCGGTGTTAATATTGGCATGATTAATTTTGAATGTTTTTCTAATCTTTCATTATTTTCTTTTTCATTTTCTTTCAATTTTTCTTTTTCCATTTTTATATATTTTTTATCACTTTTATCATCCCAATCTTCTTCAATTCCTTGTTTATTTAAAAATGTTATTTCCCTTGCAAATAATTCAGTTTCAACTCTCCAACTGTGCGGTAAACTATCGTCAATTTTACCAATAAGGAAAGGTCTAGGCCAATTCCTTAAAATTAAAAATTGTGATGATCTGCTTTCGTTTCACACAATACACATAAACATACATAAGACCTTTGCTTGCTTTTACGTCAAAACAAGCAAAAAAGTGAAACTAAGCGGAATTAAAATTTTGGTTAGGTGGATAAGAGCCTTGACTAAAAATCCACATAAATTTGGATCATGTTTAATGTTAACTCCAGTCAATGTCAATGGGCTAAGAAAATGAACCATCCTTTTAAAATGTTTGAACATTGGAACTTTTTTAAATTTAAGAATTTAAAATAATTTATCTTACTAACCATGTCAAAAAAGTAAGAAAGAATCTATCTACTATAACCAAAACAGAACAAGTATTTGGATATAATAAATAAATTTTAGTTAACATAATTAACATAGAAGTACCACTCAAAAATCCAAATTGATTTCCATAAATAGAATTATCTATAAATTTTTAAAAAATATTTTTCTACTAAATTAGGTATTTTACTTTTTGCCCAAATTTTTAATAAAATTAATGCCGAACGAAATATTTTTATTTTTTGTTCTTCTTTTGGTAATAATTCTTTAATAATTAAATTCGATTTATAACCAGATAAAGGAAAAACTCTTCCTAAACTATTATTTTCTGCATTATTTAATGCTTTATCCATCCAATTTTCATTATTTTTTATCTCTTCAGGAATTTGTACAAAACTGATGTCTATATCAATTCCATGAAATTCAAATTTCAATAAAGGAACACGTATTTCTCCAATTCTTTTTAAATTCTTAACTTTGTCCTAAATTTTAATTAGTAGCTATGATTATAATTGTTTTTTATTTATAGATTGAACTGGGGTTTGACAAAAGACCTTTCTTAGGAAGCTAGGGTTGTGGATAAGGTTTATGTTACAGTTTAATATTTAAACGTTTATTTTCCTGTTTGGCTGTAAGTTCGGGTTTAACCGCATCTAGAATGGAACTTTACAAAAAATCCGGAAAAGAACTTCCGATCAAATTAGATTTATAGTTTAAATTTCAACCCAACCATAAATTTTTTATTCCAAAATTGTGTAGCTCTACATATTTTATTTATATTTATTCTACCTGTAAACATAAATAACAGTAAAAAGACTGATCAGAACAATTTTTCTCTTTATTATCTAAGCATTTTGAAGTTAAACGTCCAAAAAATTGTGTAGCTCTACTTCTCAATTTTTTTATTCCATCATTATTTTCTTCTTTTTCTTCATCCCAAAAATGTTCAGTATTCTTTTTAACAACATAAATAGCGTCAATATCAGAATTTTTTGTATTAACTTCCAACATTAAAGATCCCCCAATCAAAAATTCATAATCAGCTTCAAATATTTCTGCCCAGTTTTTTAATATATTTTTTAATTTTTTAGTTATTTCGTTTATATTTTTATCATTTTCTTTATTTAATTCAATTAATTCAAATATTTCATAATTATAATTATCTTCATCCTCCTCAGAAAATATTAAATTTTGAATTAATTCTGGATTTAAATATTTTGCTGGGCCATATTCTCCAATATTTTGATTATCTGAAATTAATTTTGTTTTGAATTGTTCTAAAGCTCATTTCGAAATAAGCTCTCTAAACTTGATGATATATCCCTCATATAAAATTCCCTCTAATAATTTTGTTTATGATTTAGTTCCGCAAAGCCTGTTTCATTAAGGCCCTTTCAGCCATATTTTTAGCAAAAACTTTTTTAATTCTTAACCGATTTTAATAACTATTAGGTATGTCAAGCGATAGCTTTTGATTTGAAGATTATTTTTATAACAGGATCTATTTGATCAAAACAAAGTTACTATTTATGTGTCATACATTGGCATATAACAATCTTATTTAAATTTAATAATATATACCAATATCCCTTTGATTCTTAAATTTATTCCAATCATTTATTTGTTCATCAATTCTATTAAACCATTCTCCAACCTTTTCAGACTCTTCAACTCCAAAAAGAATTGAAATAATATTTTCTTTTTCATTTTGACTTTTTTCTTTAATAAATACAATATTTTCTGTTGAAGAAATTAATTTTTGTAAATGTAATTGATGAATAATAAAATAAATATTATTTTCATTTAAAATTGTTTTTTCTTTAATATTTTTATCAACTTTCAAAATTCCTTCAATTAAATTAACTAAATATTTAAGTCTGTTGTATAATTCAATTTGATGAATATTTTCAAAAACCTTAAAAATATTATTAGACACGGACATATTAATTAATGGCCGCTTTTAGTACAAATTTGTGAATTGTTTCCCATTTTATTACCAGTTATTTTCAAAGTTATTTCCTTGAAATGCCACTAACTCATAATGAAATTTACAAGCTTTTACACCACAAATTCAAATTCATCAAAAATGAAACAACAAAAAATATTGATGATTTAGTCAATTAGGAATTTTCGAAAAAATGTTCTTCTTCCCAAATAATTCTTCCCAAATAAATAATATGGACAAGGTTAAAGCTTTTCAAGCAAGGGCGTTCAATAAATATCTTTATTAATGATATTTTTGTTGAACAAGTTTAAGTTACTTAGACTTAGAAACCCCTCCCTCCCCCTACGAATAATAAATTAATTACTTTATCAAAATTCTGATCATTTTCTGTTAAATTTTCCAGCCATTTTGGAATTTTCCCTAAAATTTCTCCTCCAAATATTTCTTCATAAATTAATGGCCATATTTTATCTTTTAATTGTTTAAATGCAACAAAACGTTTATATATTTCATTAATAATAATGCCTATATCAATTAAATAACGTTTTTCTATTGAAGGGTTTTCGATAAATTCTAAATAAAATTTATTAATTATTTGGGCATTTTTAAATTCTGAAATTTCTAATTTTAATTCATTTAAAGATGTTGAAGAAAAAGAAGAAGAAATATTTTTTTGTTTTTCATTATTTCCTCCAATTAATTTATTTGTTAATTTCTTTTTTGGCTTTTTAGGAGGAGGGGGAGGAGGCTTTTCCTTTATTTTTTGTTTTTCCTCAACAATTTCTGATTTTATTTGAATTGTTTGTTCAACTGTTTTCTGATTTTCTTCTTTTTCTGAATTACTTGTATTTGCAATATTTTTATTTTTTGAAGATTTTGATTTTTGTTTCTTTTTTGTATTTTCTGATGTTTTTTCTTTGTTTTTCTCTTTAATTTTCTTCCCTTTCCCTTTACTTTTCTCCTTTAATAATTCATCTTCCCAAAGAGCTATATTTTTTAAATATTCCTCTTCTTTAGCTTTAAGTTCAGCTTTACGTTCTTCTTCCGTTCTAATATCTGTTTTACTTATATTTTCATATATTTTATTTATATTTTTTGTTTCAATAAATAAATCAAGTTCTTTTTTAAATTTTTCTTCTCCAATTTCTTTTAATTCTTAAATTAAATGATCAGATTAATCTTCATTAGGATTAATTAATATCAGGGGGCGACGGCGGTCTCAGTCGGAATATTTGAAACTTACTAATAGCCAAATCCTTGCTGAAACTTTCATTTTTTAAGAAAATTCCCAGTGTAGTTAAATGTAGTTCTTTAATTCTTTTCTCAATGCCACTTGTGTTTGAATCATCTGTTGAGATTGCTATGTCTTCCATGTTGGGTTTATACGCCTAAATTATAATGCTAATTTAAAATAGATTTTTGTTTTCTTTGATATGTATACAAATAGATTTTTTAAACGTAAAAAATACATTGCGCGCAGCCATGGCCGGAATTGCGGAATTTTCAGAGCAGAATCTGCTGATATACAAGTGTACATAAAACTAGGATAGCTCCCAGAGCCTTTGGGGTCGGAAATGGAGGGGATTGGCGTTTGCCGGGGACGGCATGTTGGGGCTGATTTTTGGGTCGGTGTTCGGGGGCGGGTGTCGGGGTTTCAATAGAGAGTCTTAAATTAAAATAAATTTAAGCACCCAAAATTCGTCATTTTAGCGTAAAAGCTTAACCAACCTATGTCAAAATTCAAGAATCAAAAGAAAACTGGTAAACTACATTACCTAGGTATCTAAAGTTTAGTATATAAATAATACATACTATGTTTGCGTTTTTGTCTGCTGATTTAGCCTCTTCAATAATATCTAATATAAATTTAAACGCGTTATAACATTTACATTCCTTTAACTCTTCTAAATTAAGACAATAAAAGTCCCAATAATATTTATGAACTAAAAACTTATTTTTATTGAAAAATTTTATAAGTTTTTCTTGATTATGCTTATTTCTCCATTTATTAGAATTAATAATTCCATCTGCAAATTTAATCCAAACTAAAAAATCTGCCGACATTTTATTTGTTTTCTTTGATCTTTCATCATCTAACGTAAAAACATTTAAATAATATTTCTTTAGTATATCATTATTTTTGAAATCTAAATTTTAAATTGGTATTATATTTTTTCTACCCCTCTCTCTCCTTTTTCACAAAATGTTTTAGTACATAATGATCTGTGATTAGATTAATTTTCAATAATAAAAATTTGGCTGGCGGAGAAATCTTGAAAAAATATTTGAAAATTTTCTTAAACCAGACAAACAATATTTTTAAAAATTGTACAGAAAAATGATCCAAATATGCACAAAATTTTAAAAATATGCGAAAATTGCCTAAATATGCACCAACATGCAAATATGCACTAAAATACCAAAATATGCAAAATGTTCACACCGACGTAAAAAACCATTTGGAGCTTTCAGCTCATAGCATAATCCGCATACAAAATATGCATTTGCATGTTTTGCGCACCCTAATCATTATGCATCGTTTCATTTTATGAAAAAGGATAGAGAGGAGTTAGAAAAATACATATGTATTTTTGAAATTTTGGAGACGGTTCTGGATGTAATTCCAGACACTTTGGAAGACCAGTTTTTTAAAATATATGTAGGTTTCAAGAGTTTAGAAATTTTAGAGACTCGTGTTGCCGAAGGGCTTTCACATTTGAAAATATTTATAATGTTAAAAAGTGAGACTTTCTCACCATTATTCCCCCTCCCCCCCCCTTACCTTCTTCCAATTTTAACACTGAATATAAATTAGCAAATTTATCATTATCTATAATTAAATTGATCAACATTGACTTGCTTTTAAAGCTTTTTGTTAATTTTTCTTTTTCTTTTTGATTCTCGTTTAAATAATGTTTTAAATGGCTAAAATGATCAGTTACTAAAGCTTCTCTTTGTTTATTTGTTATTTTTACTTTTCCTTCTTCTGTTAACCCTTTAACTTCACATCGTTTAATTATTCTTTTAAATTCAGAATTTTTAAATTTTCCAACAAACTCTTTAATTTCTTTGTCAAATTCCTTATATTCTTCATCAGTTAAATCATTTTTATCCCAATAAGTAGATGCTTTTTCGAGTATAATTGAATATGAATAAATAAAACAATTGGCAATTTCAATTCTTTTTTTAATTAAATCATAAAAAATATTTTCTATTTCGTCAACTATTTCTTTAAATTTTATATAGTTTTTATTTGTTTCATCGCAATTATAAAATGCCTCAGCTTGGTAATAAATACTTTTAAACTGTACAGATAAAAGAGATGCATTAATTCTCATTTCTGCAGTTATACTTTTTTCTAATTCTTCTTCTGTTAGATATAACGATTCTTCATCCTTTTCTTCTAATAAAAGTATTCTCTTATATAAATACCATTGGTAATTATCTTCGATATCATCTTAAAAAGATGAATAATACATTTTTAAATATCATCTTTCTACACTTCCTATTGCCATAAATCCCTTATGTATCAGAGAAGGACCGAACAGCTTTGCCCAGCTTTGTACCATCGGTGAATTAACCCTTAAATCCCCTGCTACTCCAAAATCCCCTATCTTACCAATAATATCTTTCAAACACCTCTCAAGACTATATGAGAGTCTTGAGAGGTGTTTGAAGTTGTATGAACATCTTTTCAATTCAGCCTTAATCCCAGCCCTCAATATTATCGGTGGCTTTTTTCAAGTGCCAGTTTTTTTCTATTTATGGTGAGTATACGTAACTCGTATAAGTAACTCCAGTGATTCGGAAGTTCCAAAATTTTGGCGGTTCAAGTTCCAGTTCTGGAACCGCGTTAATTAATTTTAGCGGTTCCAGTTCTGGAACCGGTTCCAAACCGGTTTTAAATATTTTGGAAGATCATTAAGCCAAAAATCTTGCTTTTCAAGTTGAGTCCTCATGGAGGGATATAGAAGGATCAGAGTGATTAAGAGAGTATACGGAGGGATTAACAGGTATATAAAGGGCTTTTGGGAGATATCGAGGGATTTGAGGGGATTAATAGGTATATGGGAGGGTTTGTGAGGCTTAAGGGGGATATAGAAAGATTGTGAGGAATATCTAGAATATCGGAGGATTAAGGTAATATTGACTACTTGATCCCTCGATGTAACATACTTGTCCCTGATATACTTGTCCCCTCCCCAACATCAACCCCAGCCAAAAATAGCAAATTTCCCGAAATTCCCGAAAATTACCGAAAATCGGGAATTCCCGACGTTTTTGGGTCGGGAATCCCGATTCCCGAAAATCAGGAATTGGATTTTTGTCGGGAATCCCGATTCCCGAAAATCGGGAATTGAATTTTTATGTCGGCTAGATCCCTGGCATACACCTCAGGGATTTATCCGTAATCAGGCCTGTTTATAACGTTTAACTTTCCATAGAAAGATAAAGAAAATATTTTAATCTCCCCATAAATTTTCTATTAGGAAGGTGTCTTATGTATGTTAATCACACCTATGTAGGTATTTTATTCGGGGATAACTAGACATAAAGAATTGATCTTAGGTAGATTTATTATACATATATTCGAAAACCAAACCAATTGGAAACCAAATAGGATATTCAATTTCCAAATTTCCCAATTCGCTTCCAATTAAAATATATAAACGACTTTTTAATCTATAATCATCATCAAAAAAATTTTGTAATTTTCGTGAATTTTTAATTAAATATTTTATTGTTAAATAATGAATATTATGCATTTGTTTATTTTTTGATTTTTCTTCAAACATTTTAACAATTTTATTTGTATTTTCTTCTTTTGTGCAGTCAAATTCTAATGAATAAATGATTGGATCATTCTGAAAATATTTTTTATCAATAAGTATGTAGGGTTGATCGAGTTCGGGTATTAACGAAATCTTAGATTCGGCTCCGGGGCCGCTCTATGTTGGCTCCGGGCTCCTTGTAGAAAATCAATGGATAATATTCTTTCTGGGGGTTTGGGTAGATTAATAGGGATATCGAATGTTATCAGGGGATAAGATGGTCATCAAGGTATTATAATCGGATTTTGGTAGATTATCGTGGGCACTGGCTACAAATTGATAATTAAATAAACTAACAATATTAATAATTTCAGGGAATTTATTCATATCATTCCTCCATAATTCATTACTTAAAAGTATTTTATTTTTCATCCAATTTTCAATAAAACAATGTAACACACAAAATTCTTTTTTTGAATTATTTATTCGTTTTAAAAGTTTTTCTATTCCTAAACTTTCATTAACAAATTCTTCAAATTTTTCAAAAAAGTTTGGAGATATTTGTTGAGACGTTAAATTTATTTTATTTGCAACTTTAAATTATAAATATTTAATTTTTAAGTTGATAAAAGTTTGTTTTTTAAATTAGTTTTAAAATAATTGAAAGTTTCTTAAGAGGGGATTATGGCAAAGTTTACCCAATTTTTTTGGCTTTTGGGACTGATATGGATAAATTTGATAACATTGGGAAACATATACTAATTAAATTAGAATTTAAAGAGAGAGGATCTGTTTTTTAATATTATTTAATTAAATACCATACTACTTATAAAACCAAAAAAATAACTAAAAATATTTTAAAATACCTGAATTAATTAAAGAATCTAGAAATTGTTTGTAATTAAATTTCATTGATTCAATAATTAAATCTTCACTAGGAATTTTATCTTTACACTCGATTGAAAGAAATTCAATAAATAAATTTGTTAATTTTTCTATTTCTTCACTTTCAAGAATTTCTTTATCATTTTTACAAAAAATATTATTTAAAAATAAAAATAATAAAAATAATTTTAAAATAAATAAATTATTCATTTTAACCTAAAAATATATTTAATTAATTTAATTAAATTAATAATTAATAAATAAAAAAAGAAAATTAAATTATATTTAAATTATGAATTTTGAAATTATTTAATAGTAAATAAATAATCGGCAATATCTTTGATGTTAATTTAAATATAAAATCAGTATTATGAAAGAATTATTAAAGGAAATTAAAGTGCATACAAAGTTAATTTTCGATTTTTTTGTAGTGCCGCGCAAAATTAAATAAAAGGGCAAGATACAATTTTTAGTCGATTTTGTAAAAAAAAAGTTTTAAATTGGCATTTTTTGGAGTGTTTATAAAAATAAGGCTACAAATAGTTGAAGTTTAGAATTGAAAGAATGAAAGTTAATAATAACGTCTTTGAAATTATTCAAATTTATGACAAAACTTCTCTATTCCAAACAAAAATTTTTATGCAAATTTTTTCATAATTTATAAGAATATAAATAGAATTTTAAAAAAATAAAAAAAAGTTATTAGAGAATCAATGCTTGCACTATAAAAAATTTTTAGATAACAGATAAATGTAAAATATTAGAGAACAAATAATATGTAAATCATATGATTTTGTTAAAGAAAATTACCACCTCCCATTTTTTGCGAAGGGAGTAAGACGTGGAAAACTAATACAATTATTTCTAGATTTTTATGGATAGTAAGGTCTATTTCGTAGGGTTTTATGGAGGGTTTAGCTTATTTTTAAATTTTAGCTCCATCGTCATCGTTCCTTGACATCATTTATTGGGGTGCTTTGGTATTTTAAAACGATTTACATGCTATCCCGCTGAATCGGTAAAAATGTCACACAACCCTTTTTTTACAACACGATATTAAAATTTATAATTTGATTATGCTTAAATATTTTAATGAATAAGTATATTTCTCATTCCACTTCCCGTTTTTCTAACTTTTTTTTAAATTTGATTTTGTTCTCCTTATTTATATACGAATACAAGAATGAAAATTTGGCCCTGTTTAAAAATAAAAACTTTTTTCCTTTCTTACATGAGAGAAATAGGTATCTTATTTTTTAATGAAATTAATTAAAATAGGTATGTTGATGAGTATTTTTGTTTATTAAATATTCATAAATTTATTTAAAACACATCTTCCTGTCTTGTAATTATTCTTGATTGATTTCTGGTTTCTGTAGGGTTTTTGTGGGTAGTATGTTGTGTTGTTCCTCCAACGTTAATCTGCATTGTTGTTGCAGCAATTCGATTGAGTCGAGACTTAAAAATTAAAATAATACATAACCATAAAATTTTATTAAATACCACACAAAGCATTCTAAGGACATCACGCTGAATCGTGTTATTTAATGATAAATAAACTATTGGTTTTGATCCATGAGCAAAAAACCAGCCAAACATTCCAGTGTAAATAATATATTTATTAATTCGAAAAAACTTTTTTTTAATTAAATTTATATTTAATAATTTAAAAAATAAATTACTTGCATATAAACATAAATTATACCAGCTATTATATTAATAGAACTGATCAACATAACTTGAATGAATATCTAGGAGATGGAAAACATTATAATTTATTTATGTTATTTTTAAGTATTTCATCTACAACTTATATGTAGATCTTTACTACATATAAATTAAAATGTTTACAGCCCGCACTGTTTTGGTAAAGTAATTTCTTCGAAGAAGAAAACGAGAAAAAACCGTCCCTAATATACCGTATTTCTTCTAATAGTGCGACTGACTCTTCTAATAAACCGACCCCCTAGAGGAAGGTTAAAAAATAAACCGACCGATCGCACTATCAGAAAAAATACGCTATCTTCGATCATATTTATTTTCTACAAAAATTATACAGACCTTTTTCTGAGAGCGACTTGTAGATTTTAATGCAGAGACTGATGATCCCTTACAAATTAATATCACAACAAAAAGTAAATAAGATCCAGGAAAGAGTGTAACAACAAGAAAATTGTTGAAACTGACCATTGGATTGTCATACTTTTAAAAAGAATTTAAAAATTCAAATTATTTAAAAAAACAATAGTTCCAAAATCATCAATATATCCAACATGCGGATTATAAAACCAAGAAAAGAGTACTCCACTAAACAATACAGGTTTAAATGTTGGCCCAAATAAAATTCCATAAAATAAAGGTAAAAGCATCCAAAGCCATGTTTTATAACCACGAAAGAGACGCTCGCCGATTGACGGCATTGAAATTTCTACACAACGATTTAGAGCTAATAAAATAGCGGAAAGGGTTTCGTTATACCAAAATACTTAAAAATTATTTTTAAATTCAAAATAATTACAAATTTATACCACAAGCTACCATTCCAGCAATGTAAATTGTGTTTGGAAATGAACAGAAGACAGCCCCGTTCAATGCTTAAAATTATTTCCTTTATTTCAATCATTCCTTCTCATCAATTACCTAAAATTCCCGTTAATAATCCACAAATAAATAAACAAAAAATATCATTAATTCCAATATAAAACATAATTTTATAGCAAGAATTTTCCAAATGTTTTCGAATTGCTAATACACACAAAATATAGAGAAACTTAAAAAAAAAATAATTTTTTTTTAATTTTCTAAATTTTATTACCTCCAAAATAAAAAATAATTGAATAAGAATAACGCCAAGAAAAATATGTTGTCTGTTTTCTAAAGGGATATCCTCAATATTATATAAACTACAATTATATAAACGTTGATATTCTTTTGGTTTAAATAAATATATATCCATTAAATTTTTTAAATTATTTTTAAATATTTTTTTTATTTTTTAATGAAATTTAAAAAAATGAATTAAAAGTATATTATTCATTATTTTTAATATTTAATATCAAAATTCGTCAGCAAATTAAAACAAAAATTTCATTTGTTTTATTAATAATTAAAATCTAAATATTTATTTATTTATTAAAAAAATAACAATATATTAAAGGAAGTATTTTTAATTAAAATTTTTTAATATTAAATATTATCCATTATTATTCTTTTTTGCCAATTATTATTTCCGTTATTTTTGATATTTTATTACTCTTATAAAATTCAACAGGAATTTTTTTTTGGAAAATTTAAATAAAAATCAAAAAAAGTTTAAATTTAAATTAGTAAATATATTTTATAATATTTGACACATCAGTCGGATTAGGAACTTTTAATCTTTTCGAAAATGATTTTCAAAAAATAATAAAAATATTATTTTAATTAAAATTTCCTTTAATATTTTTAAATATTTTATTAATGATGTAAATTACATGTTAAATTAAATTAAAATTTTTTCTGTTTATTTAAAAAAAATTCACATGGACTTTCACTAGACGAATAATAAAAAAACTTTCATTGGGAAAATTTTTAAAATTTAAAAGAAGCACTTATCTTGAACTTTAAGCTATTGCCTTACTACATGATTCACGTGAACTTCACAATATTTTCAATTTAATTTCTTTTTTAATTATCCCGCTCATAAAATGATGCAATATAGAAAAATCAAATATTATTTCAAAAATGAAATATTTTGTTTATGAAAGTGCTGGGAAAATGTCTAATGCCAATTTGGCGATAAAATTTCAATGAAATTAAATAAGACAAATTTATGGCTAAATAAATCCTTTAAAATGCAGTGATTTTGATTAGAATATTAAAGCATTTAAATCATAATTATTGAATATATTCTCTGTTATTTAATTTATACAAGACTTGTTGTTGTATTTTTTGGGTTGTTAGTTGGATGTTTAATTGAAAATGCAAACAATAACATTAGTTATCACTAGAATAGTCTGACTACATGATTTTCTCTAAATTTTTTTATTTTTTAAATATTTTTTTATATTTCTCTATATTATACATATAATAAATTAAATATATCGAGAGTCGAATTTAAAAATAATCAGCTTTAGACTATTCTGTTTATAATTTACCATTGAGCAATTAAATAGGTCCCTTTAATTGGGACCATTTAAATTCATTCTTTTCATTAATAAAAATGTCAAAATATTATTTAAAACAATTTTTAGATAAAATTAAATAATATTTTCTTAAAAATGTTTTATTTAAATATTTATTTAATTATTATATTAATAAATCTTCAACAATATATTTTTGCCGATCAAAATAAATTAATTGTTAAAATAAAATGGAGAGAAAATAAAGAATATAAAAATTATTCTCTAATATCTTCACAACCTCCACGATTTTTATTAAAATTAATTAAAAATTGTAAAGATGGAAATAAAGAAATAGTAGAAATTGGAAGGACTATTTTATATGATTTTTATATTTTTAATTTGTCTGGAAAAAAGAATAAAATGTTGTTAACTAATGAAAAAGAAAGTTGTGAATTTTTTGATAAAATTATGAAATTGGAAGTTTGGCTTAATAATGAGGTAAAAAGACGAATATATTTAATATAAAATAAGCCTACATGCTTTAGTGATGGTCGGGAGAAGAAAAAACCCTGGAAACGGGAGTCGGGAGGCCAAAAACACGGGAAGATTTCCCGACTCGGGAGTCGGGATAACCGAGCATCATTAACATGCTTACATTAAAATTAATAATAATAGAAAGGATTATTTTTTGTATATTTTCTAAGATCATATAAAATATAGGTAGTTAAAATCCATAATAAAAACCTGAATTAATATAATGAAGAATTCAAATCGAATGATTAGAATATAATTTTAATTTTTCCGAGAATTTATCCAATCACTATAATTGTAATATACACATTTAGATTCACATTACAAGTTTCCCAATCGTCGGTCTAAACAAGATAATCACAATAAACACAAATACATCCTACAAAGTAGAGGAATATAATTACCAAAAAGAAACAGAATTTTTAAATCCAAGGCGTTTAATAAAATTTATTGTAAATAAATTCGAAAACAAAACACCAACAGAAATGAGAATTGAATGTAGAAATAAAATAAAAATTTTAGAATTTGATCCAAAAGAGGATAATGATATTTATGAAAGTTGTGAAGCTAAAGTTTCGGTTTGCTCAAATGATGAATATTTCCTTTATTATGAAATTGAAGGAAATGAAAAGGTAAAAAATAAATTTTTTTTAATTTTTCTTTTTAGAAAATTGAATTACAATGTGAAGAAGCATTTCATGAAGATAATAAAATAAATATTTATTTTATTAATATTGAAATGATTGCAACATGTAAATTAATCTCGTCGGAAGAATTAACGTCTTTCTCCTCTCAAAATTTTGAAAAAAATAAAAATAAAGCAAAATGTATTGAAGAGAATAAATTAAAAGAAGATTGTGAAAATATTCAAAGATTTTTAGAAGCTCCATTGGATGATGGGGTGCTAAAAATTTCAAACTACTATACAAATCTAGGACAGCCAAGTCCAAACACTCCAACTTCAAAAGGTATAAAAATTAATTTAATTTTTTTATCGAATGTGGGTTATAAATACATACATAAATCTAATTTTTGTAACAGTTGATATTTATTAATAGAAATAGGGAAAATGGATAAATATGTAAATGTGAATAAATAAAAAAATAAATGAACAAGAAAAATTATTTATAATAAATTTATTAAAACCAACTAAATAAATAATAAAAAAATATATTTTAGTCTCTCTACCAACAATCACTAACATTAATTCCAACCCTATAGAAAGTCAAGCAAAAACATTTTATTCTACCTCTTCACAATCAAATAAATTAATCCATGACCAATTAAATCAACATGGAAATAATTGGCAGCAAATTTTACAGCAAAATTCTTTGGGGGACTCTTCTTCTTGTTTAGGCCAAATTGGCCAACAATGTCAGCCAAAACCTTTTCCTCGAATTCCTTCTTTCCAAGCTTCTTCATCTCGCTCACACAACAATTTTAGCACAGATCAAAACCAACAAAATATATTTCATAAACAAAATTCATTCCAAGAATCGTCTCACACAATTAACAACCCTATACAAGGACAACTATTTGGGACATCTTCCTCTTCCCAAAGAATTCCTTCTGTTCAAATACTTTCTTCAAGAAAAACAAATAGCGAACCAATATTACACCTTCAACAAATTAACCAACAACACCTTCAACAAATTAACCAACAACACTCCCAACAACACCCCCAACAACATTCTATTAATTACCCAAATCAACATCAACAACTCTTTACTTTATCTATTCCTACTCCCAAAAATATATTTCCAACTAAACAACAAGCTATTTACAATTTTACAAACGATTATTTTGGAAGTAATAGAACACCCAATCAAAACTCACCTTTTAATCAACAAATTCCTTCGAGAGGGAGCACAACAAATTTATTTGCAATGGGAAATAATCATTATGGAGGTAAAAAGTGAAATTTTTTAATTTAAAAATTTGGAAATGTAATTCATTCTGAGTGATAATTACTCAAAATTTATTTGTTCATAATTTAAGGATTGCCATTAGAATCGCCAACAATGACTATCAATCAAAGAAATAATTTACAATTAGAACATCAAATCCAAAACCCCCTCCAAAATAAACGTCCACAAAGCATTTCAATAAGTTCTTCAACTAGCAATAGTAAAAGTACCTCAACTGATGGGGGGGATAAAAACAATAAGGAAATGATTGAAAAAATTGTCTGTGATTTACAAACAACAATTCAAACAATTAGACATCAAATAAACCAAAATAATGAGCTTTGTAAACACCTTACAGAATTAAAAGAGAAAAGTTTACACCAAAAAACATCACAAGAAGCATTAATAAATCAGAATGTAAACATGAATCGAATGGCAGAACATAATACACAACACAATTTAATTGGAAACGTTGAGGAACAACATTTACAACACTTTGAGGACCCATTATTATTTCATAATGTTGGAGAACACCATAACAATAATTTATTTAATAATATGGAAGAATTACAACAGAGCATAACAAGTAACGTTGAGGAACAACATCTTCCTCATCAACAAAACATTGAAGAAATATTCGGAACAAGTTCAGAACCAAGCATGTTAAACTTTGAAGAAGCAGCTCAACAGAATATCACGAGAAAAAGAAACGTAAACAGAAAAAGAAAAAATTGAAAAACTTTTAATTTATAAGAAAATATGAAAACACACCAAAAACACTGTTGGCAGTTCTTGGGAAGACTCTGGATATCTAAAACCAAAGCCGATATTCAAACCAAAAAATTCCGAATACCCTAGGTTTTTTCCGTTCCTTATTTCGATATAAATATACTTTAATGGGGATCCAGTTGGCTAACATTTCAAACCTTTAGGGGCGTTTAAGATCTAGTATTTCCTATCTTTATCAAAATTTAAATTGAAGCGAGAAATTGGGGGAATTTACTCAAAATGAGAATCTGAATCTTGAAAGGTTGATTTCTTTCAGAGATAATTAAACTAGGAATTCGAACAAATTTAAATAAAATTGGAAATTGTTAGAAAAGGCCTCTGCCCTGGGTTAAGCTTTTACTTTCTTAAAATATGTATTTTTCCTCCTCAATAATGAACTTATTTATTTCACCTTTATTAATATTTCCTATTATTAATTAATAATTAAAAATAATTATTGTATATATACAAAAACCAATCTTTTTCTTATAAATTTTTTAAACAAAAACAACCAAAAATTAAAATACACTCCGCGTCAAAATGATAGCTCCACCCCTAAATTCTATTTTTATTTCCGAATTTGTGAACTAAAAAATATCAGATTTTTTTCTAATATACCTCCTATCAAGACAAGCTTAAAAACATACAAAACAGAAAAAATTTCATCAAAAATATTTTAGAAAAGTTCCAATACATGTTTTTGTGGTGCGTCAAAATGATAGCTCCACTTTTAAAAAGCTTAGTTAGGGGGCAGCTAAAATTCCCCAAAAATTTCTGTGAACTTATCTATCAATAAATAATAAAATATAAAAAGAACGAAGTCGAAAACTATCAAGATCACTGAGATCTGAAGCCCCCTTTTTCAACGGGAAATGGGGGTACAGTACTTCAAAAAATATTTTCGACCCCTTAGGGTAGGTGTAAAATTTTTCTTTTATACTCGACAAATAGCCAATAAAATTTGCTATAAGATGCAGAAGGACCCATCCTTCTAAAAAATTTGTCCGGATCAGCGTTCAAGCTAGAAAAAACGATAGCTAAAAACAGTGCATTTTTAGGCTATTTCTGGGCAGCAGTTATTCCAGCCTGAACGCTGATCCGGACAAATTTTTTAGAAAGATGGTTCCTTCTGTATCTTATAGCAAATTTTATTGGCTATTTGTCGAGTATAAAAGAAAAATTTTACACCTACCCTAAGGGGTCGAAAATATTTTTCGAAGTACTATACCCCCATTTTCAGTTGAAAACTAAGGTTTGAGATCTCTGTAATGAAGATAGTTTTTGACATCGTTCTTTTTCTATTTAGGATACCTATCGATAGAAATGTTCACAGAAATTTTTGGGGAATTTTAGCTGCCCCCTAACTAAGCTTTTTAAAAGTGGAGCTATCATTTTGACGCACCACAAAAACATGTATTGGAACTTTTCTAAAATATTTTTGCTGAAATTTTTTGTTTTGTATGTTTTTAGGCTTGTCTTGATAGAAGGGATATTAGAAAAAAATATGGAAAATCTAAAGCACTAGTTAGTAAATAAAAATCGAAAATCTAGGTGGAGCTATCATTTTACGCGGAGTGTATTTATATAATTTATATTTATTTACATATAATTATTATCTTCTTCTAATTGGCGGTGGTTTCCCTTGAGAATCACTCGTTTGAGGAAGTAATTCTCCATCACTTCCAACTGTCCCAATCCCTTCCTCAACATTTTCTGTCCATCCTTGTTCAATATGAATTTGGGGAACATTATGTGTTGTTGAAGTAAAAGAGGATATTATATTGTGTTGCCTTTCAAAAGTTGAGGAAGAAGGTGAATTATTACAACAAGGGCAACGTTCTAGTGATGGTACTTCTTTGCTTTGCTGTCTAAAAATAGACTGGCGTTGGCCTTGTTGTTTATGATTAGCTAATAGGTGAGAAGATTGTGATAATGTTGTTGGTTCATCGTTAAGTCGTAAAGGCGGGACTTTAATAAATTAAAAAATAATAATATTAGAAGGATTTCTAAGCAAAATCAAGAGAAAATTTTCTGTTAAAGGTTTATTATAGGGTTGTTAGCTCACTCGAACCGAACTCGAAAGATCGAGCGAGCCGAGGGCTTTTCATCTCGAAAAACTCGAAAACAACCGAAGCGTAAAAACCCAAGCTCGAAAAAATGCAGCGAACGTCAGTTCGAATCAGAAACGCCAACCCTATTTATTTCCATTCGGATGACTTAATTGAATTCAAAAATTTTTCTCTTTTTAAAATATTTAAATTTTTTATAAAAATTATCTCATACTTTGGGGTGTTGTTAATTTAGACTGAGGTATTAAAATTTGTGGAGAATCTTCTAGTTGATCACCTCATCCACCCTTTTCCATAGATAATGAACGTTCACGAGAAGACCGTCTCAATTTTGAGGCATTTCGAAGAGTTGAGCGATATAATAAAGTATTACTATTATTTCTTTCAGCATGAGGGGTGGGAGAAGTAAAAGAAGTTGAATAATATTTTGGAGGAATGTTTGGATCATTTATTGGAGGAATTAAGGCGAATCGAGGTATTTGATGTTGTTGGTGATGATCTGTAGTTTTTAATTTGGGTACAGCATGTGGAGTGTAGATATAACGATCTAATTAATTAAGAAGGTAATTAGAATGGTGGCCATTCAATTAGGATAAATACAGTGGACAAAATTAGAAGTTACAGTAGAAACTATTTTGTTTGTGAATGCCAAAAGGAAACAGGAAAAGGAGGCCCTTTAATAAGTCAACCTAATTAAAGGAAGGCCCTTATATGTATTTATTAGTCAGTAATACTGATTTATGTTTTCAAATCTGTATTTTTATTTTAATAATTTCAAAGTAATTCTTACTAAAAAAAAGAATTTTTTACTTATACAGTGTGTCCAATAATGATACGTCCGCCCTAATTTTTAGCGATTTTTATATGTTATTGGTAAAAAATCATTTTGATATTTTTTATAATATTTTAGTGTACTAAAATATTAAGATTAAAACTAGTATTCCGGATTAAATATCTATTAGAAAAATTTTAATAATCATTTTATCAAAATAAGGTGTCCAAAAATGATACGTCCACTTTACAAAAAAGGTATTTCCAACATTAAGAAAAATCTACAAAAATTCCAGTAAACATGTATATTGATAATAAGAGAAAATAAAAAAGAACTAGGCCCATAACTTTACCCGAAGTCGAGATCCTGTTACCTATAATATCAACGTAAAACAGGGGTAAATTTTTTTAAAAAATATTTTCGACCCATTATAAATTATTTCGAATTCTCATTTTGGGTTCATTCGAAAGCCCACAAAATTTGCTACAAAAAACACTTAGTCCTATCCTGTAGAAAAATTCTACCGTCGAGGAGCCTTGGATTAATTGAGAAGATTAATAAATTAACACAAATTAGCCCATAAATTGTCATTATTTCGAGTTTCTAAATTTAACCTTAGTCTCCTCGAAGGTAGAATTTTTCTCCAGGATAGGACTAAGTGTTTTTTGTAGCAAATTTTGTGGGCTTTCTGGAGGGCCTGAAAAAAATTTTTATACAATACCTAAGGGGGTTAAAATATTTTTTAAAGTATTGTAAGCCCATTTGCCGTTGATTTTCGAGATTCTGGATCTCTATCAAAAAAGCACTTATATACTTCATTCTTTTTGTTTTTCTACTTATTATTAATGGAAATATTCACAGGAATTTTTGCAAAAATTTTCAGCCATTTCTAATATGATTTCTGTTAGTTTTTTAAAAGTGGACGTATCATTTTTGGACACCATATTTAGATAAAATAGTTTAAACAAGTTGAAAAACTGATAATTAATTCAGAATACTAGTTTTAATCTTAATATTTTAGTACACTAAAATATTATAAAAAATATCAAAATGATTTTTTACCAATAACATATCAAAATCGGTAAAAATTAGGGTGGACGTATCATTATTGGACACACTGTACGTACGTGGCGGAAAATTACTTTGGGAAAAATTTTCTCTTCACGTTTTATGTTCTACCAAAAAAAAACTTTTGGCTATTTATTTTTGTGTATTTTTGTAGCCTTATTTAATACTTACTAAATGGAATTTAATATTTTCTTTAAATTTTACCTTCTTCCAATTGTTTTCCTATCAAAGTTTCCAACATTCTCTCCAGCCTACTCAATTTATTTAAAACCCCAGACATTTCTATTCTTTCACTTCCCCCATCACAATTTCCATCAAGAGAATTTCCATGTTCCATAATTGTATTTATTTCGTTCTGAACTAAATGAATTTCTTCTTCGGCTCGAGTTGAAGCTATACGGGCTTTAAATAAATTTTAAAAAATTATTTATTTTAAGAAATGAAAGACCACCAGCATGTCGTTCCTGCATTCTTTGAAGTAATTTCCGAATTGGATGGTCTGTTGCTATTTCCAATTTCTCAATTTTTCGCCTTTCTTCCAATTCTTGTTCTCGTTTTACATCCAAAACTTTACGAAATTTTATCTTAAAAATTATTTTTTTTGTTTTTATTTAAATATATTTACTCGATTTGTCAAATTGTAAGTTAATACTAAATTTCGAGCCAATGAATTTGCAAAAGGCTTGTAAAAGCTTAAAACTCTTAAGAAAAAATAATTTTAAAGAAATTTTGGGAAAAAATGAGACTTACTGAAGTAATGGTTCTCTTTTGATGAAATGCTTTAAAAATAAAATTGTATTGAACAGAAACAATAGATATTTTTGTTAACATCACCCCAAGGGCGTATCCAGGGGGAGGGCTGAGGTCTGAAGCCCACTCCCCCTCCCAAAATGGGGGAAAGGGGGAAAATTAGGAGAAGATGGTCAAAAAAGTGAATTTTTTTCGCCTTCAACCTTCAAATTTCAAAAAATTTCCCTCTCCCCCTTTCATTTTCAAACAAACATAATCAGTTTTTTTCAGAATATAAAATATTTACATAGAAAATTAATTTTTTTATTATAAATAAATAATTAACCAAATCAGAATAAGTTAATGCCTGAACCATACACGATGATTGACCGGTTCTATTGTGTTTCCAAAATTCATCTCCAAAAACATCTCCCTTCCCGAGTATAGCCACAACTTCATCATCCTTTTTTTAATTAAATAATTAATCTAAAATTATTTATTTACCTGCTTAACCTCCAAAGATCCTTGAACTACAAACCATAAAGCATCTACAGATTCACCTGTATGGTAGAGAAGGTCGCCTAAAATTAAATTTTTTTTTGATTAAAAAAATTTTTTTTAATTATTGATGTTAATGGGTGACAAAACAAGTAAATCCTCCCTCCAAAATAACATTTAAAATTACCACAAATAGGGTTGGGGTTTTCGAGTCGGGCCGACGTTGAGTCATTTTTTCGGGCCTCATTTTTATCGGGCTGGCTGACCGAGTCTTTTTAGGGCCAAATGCCCGACCCAATCTTGCGGACCGGTCCGGATCGAGCCCTCAACCCTAACCACGAAGAACGGACCACGACGATTAATTTAAGTTGAGGTTACTTATCAAGCCTCCCCCCCCCCTCCAAAATATCAAGGTATATTTAATTTTTTCGGTTTAATTATTTGCCTGGTGC
Source organism: Meloidogyne enterolobii (assembly GCA_963681835.1). Taxonomy (NCBI): domain Eukaryota; kingdom Metazoa; phylum Nematoda; class Chromadorea; order Rhabditida; family Meloidogynidae; genus Meloidogyne; species Meloidogyne enterolobii. The sequence goes on from CAVMJV010000019.1 coordinate 1,535,859, forward strand.
CGCATGTATAGTTTCCATATTTGTAGCAAATGCCCTTTTACATCCATCAGACATTAATTTAAAACAAATGTGTTCATTAAAAACTTTTCTATTCATATGAACACACTAAATAAAAAATTTTTAAAAATATTTGTTAATTTAAAAAAAACAATGTCAGCCCGCATATCTTTCGGGCAAAAGCCAAGAACTTTATTTGATTCAATTCCTTTACTTATTGTCCAGGTCGAAACAATATAATCAACTACTTTTTCTGCCAAATCTTTGGGAATTTCTTGAAGACGAATAAATTCCCGAACATCGCTAATCATTTGATGATATCTTAGAGAAAAAGATTTTTAATCAAAAATTAATTCAACACCTCTGTGTAGAGGAAGTCATTTGTTGTATTATTGTAGTCATATGACCAAAAATGGCTGCATACAAAAGTGCAGAAATAATCATCATACAACTAAAAATATGTAAAATTTAAATTTTAAAAGGATTTTGATATTAAAAGTTGAAAAAAACTTCTCTCAAATTTATCTATATATTTATTTATTTCGGTAAGATAACTGAATAAAGGAATTGTATTAATTATTAGATAGAAGATGGATTGAGATATTTTTCTCGAAATTCGATTTGATGGATCTGGGAAGACTTTCGTATATAAGGAATCGAACCTGATCCCGAACCAAAACTTAAAAAACTTTTTTAGATCCAAATTCATAGACTTTACTAAAAATAAAGGTAAGACCTTTAAAAAACTCTGAAAGTGATTCAAAAATGGCATTCTTCGAGAGAGATCTCTCTCTTTCTTCATAACGTAACGTAATAATTATTGACTCTGATTCCCTATTTGGCTCTACTTTGTAGCTGATCCTACTTGTTTATTCTATTTTAAAATTATTAAAGAAGTACAGAATATACTAACATTCCGAATATTTTTTCATTCATAGTTGTACTTGCAATATTTCCAAACCCAACGGTGGACATACAAGACATTGTAAAATATAAAGAAGACACATAACAATGTGTTTTATCTGGACCTCCAACTAATCTACTTAGATTTGAAGCACTCGAATTAAATGGCATTTTTAAGTCATATGAAAGACGGATTAGCCAACTAAAATTTAAAATTTTTTAAAAAAATTTTCTTTAAAAATACCCATCAGCCAAAGTCTGTTCTTGAAGAAAATGAAATTTATTTCTAGCCTCGTATTCACCAATTACATACCAAATACAGGCCATCCAGTGAGCTACAAGAACATAGGCACAGAGTAAAAGTAAGAGAGTTGCTGCACCATATTCCAAATAATTATCAAGTTTACGGGCAACTCTTCCTTTAAAAAAATTTTTTTTAATTTTTTTATTTGATAATGTTATCTCAACAATATTTTTAGACTATTATTTATCTGTTAATTTAAATAAAAATTCACACCAAGTCGGAGAAGTCGGACAACTTTTAGGGCACTAAATAGAGAGGCAATTCTCTACAGAAAAAATATTTTTTATTAAAAAATATTTAACAATCAACTTCATCATCCTGTTTAAACATATAAAATATATCATAAGGCAAACAAGAAAGTAAATCAATTAAAAACCAAGACTTGAAATAATTATGTCTAATTGCTTTTGGGTCTATTACTACCTTAAAAAATATTTTTAATGAATAAAAATATTTATTAATATTTTTTATTCGAACTTCTCCAACGGGGCCAACAAATGTTGTATGGAAATTAAGTAAAATATCAGCGAAAAAAATAACATCAACAACAGAATCGAGTAAAATAACATAGTCAATACCTTTAAAATCTAATGTTAATTTCAAAATTATTTTTAAAACCCAGAGGCGTTGGATCTCGATGACGGAAGGCAATATTGAATGGCACCATGAATGCCTTAAATAAATATTAAGGCTTAAATTCTAAAAAATATTTACTGTATAAAATGTGAGCGCCAGAATTGACCAGTCCCAAACTTAATTTAAGAAAATTTTTATGAAGGCAAAAAAATAATTTTTAAATGATTATTAAAAATATACTAAAATTTAAATAAAATATAGCCTACCAGTTTTACTTGTGGAATAATGGAGGATGACTAAAAATAAAAAAATATGGGTCCAAAAATATTTATGTATATTCTTAGAATTTTTAAATTATTCGTAAAAATTAAATGAACTCAAAATAATAATAATTTAATTAAAGATTTTTATTTAAAAATTTAAAATTTAAAATCACTGTGTGGTGATGTTTTTGGTGTCTCGTGTCTATATTGTGGCAACACATCTCCTCCCAAATTCATTAGCTGCTTGATTGTGCGATTATTATTTTTCATAGAATTTTATTTTTATTTTTTTAATATTTTACTTTAAATTCTTTTTAAATTAATTATATAAAAAATTTAAATTTTCTTTCATTTTTTTACCTGATTAAAATTAGAGCCAATAACACTTTGTGCCGGTTTAAGATCTTTCGTCTCGATATGATTAGGAGTAAATTGCTGTCTATATTTGGCTACTCTGGCAATTTGTAAAATGCGTGAAAGACCAAGGACTGGTTTTAAATAAAAAATAAATAAATAGAAGAAATCCTTTAATTATTAATAAATATTTTTAAAAGGTGTCCAAAACTCATTAACATTTACTAGTATATTTTTGTGTTATGGATATTGAGTAGTTAAATATAATTAAAATTTTATGGCAAAATTCTCATGACTTAAATATAATAATTTTTTATTTATTTTTAGATAAAGTACTGGACTTTTTCAGTAGGAAATGTTAAATTTAGACCGCTCAGATAAGAAAATTAATTAAATTCAATAAATCTACTTACTTTTATTATTTTCGCCCTCTAACGGTTCCTTGAGAGGAGTAATATCCTTGAATTGACACAAATACAAAACTACCTAAGTTCAGTTAAAATTAAAATTTTACTAAAAATTATTTAAAATCACTTTATTTTTAATATCAATTCCCCCACTCCCTCCAACTTTTGCCGAGCCAGTTTTCTTTTCTGTTGTTTCTGAATGACCTCCCCCAACACCTGCTTCAGTTCCTGCACTCCCCATTATTGGCTATATTTATTTTTAAATTAAGTATTTTTTAAATATAATAACATACAGATATATTCATTAATAACCAAACATTCGTCTCTGAGCAAAAAAAATAAAATAAATTATTTAAATAAGATTGGCAATTTCAAATTTTAATTTATTTTAAAAGACAGATTTTTCGAGATAAAAAAATTGATAAAATCCCAGTTTTATTTTATCCAAATTTTCAAAAAAAAATTTTTTAATTTATTTACTATTCTTTTTGCAAAGGCCAATTTCAACTTGCTCTGTTTTTGCATTTTCTAAAGCATTTTGAATTTTTTGAATTGCTGACTAATAAATTTAAATTAAAAAATAAAATTGTTAAAATTTTATTTTACAGTGTCTGTGTGGTCGCTGTACATAAAGGAAAGACTAAAGAATAGATTTTTTTGAATTTTAATAAAAAGAAAAACAAACGATGCATTCTTTTGCATTGTTTCAGCACGACTATAACCAATCATTTTTGAAAAACTTCAAAGAAAAAATTTTTTGATACCGAAAATATTCAAAAAAAAACAATTGTAATTTTTGATTTTAATTTCCCTAACCGCTTTTTCTGTCCTCAATTTACTTCAATTTCTTAATAATTTCCTCAAAACGAGAGAAAAAAAATTATTAGGAACGTTTACAAATAAGTAAGTTTTGAATCCATTTCATATAAATATGATGTATTAATTTAATTTATGTACATATTTAAATGACAATTCCTTTATTAAGGACTGTTTAATTCAGTATTTGAAACCCTGGACCAAAATCGTAAAAAATTTGGAACACTAAATTATTTTGAAACACTATTTGAAATTCATAGTTAAATTGAGGACTGGAAAAAAGGGAAGAGGATCGGAATCCAAATTAACAAAAAATTCCTAAACAAAAAAATTTATATAGGTTTTAATGTCAAAATTTAATATAAACAAAAAGTATAATTAAATTATAATTTCCTCCAATTAATAAAACTTTATAACACAAACCCTTCATTGCAATAAACAATGGGATAATCACAAATTTGAGCATTTGCCAGGATAAAAGAGGATTCTATTTAAAATATTTTATTTAATGATTTTAATAGAAAATATTTAAATTTTTAGGAAATAATATATAAATTAAATGTTTTTAAAGGAAAAAACAATTAAAATTACCAGTATTATTACAACGTCTAATAACAGAGTCAAGGAAGAAATTTTGGGGTGCTACAAGACCTCGCCTTGCTACCATTATTATATTAATTTATTTAAAATTTTATAAAAGGCAATAGGTAAATGATAGAAAATCTATTAATAACATCAAATTATATTGTTAATTTATGTTGACTATAATAATTAGACAAAATCTGAAAATTAATTAAGTTTTAATATTTTTGTAGTAAATACTTAAATATACATATTATTAAATAAATATGAGGTCGAAATTGGAGGCGGTACGAATTACGAATAATTCGGAAATTTCTAAGCACTGATTCGGAAAAATTAATTTAAAAAATTTTTTACAAACAATAAGAAGCATTTTAAAGCAAAGATTCCGAGCCCATCTTCAGAAATACAAAATGTTATGGATTCTGAAAGTTCTCTTACCATTTAACTTTACAATACTAACTTGAAATTTTTTGATTAATAACTAAGTTGAGGAGGGGCCTTACAATTATAGAGAATTTACATATACCTAAATTTAATAGAATAAATCTTTTAAAAAATAATAATTTCTGCTTTTAACCATAAATTAAAAATAAATGTTAATCCCTTATTTTTTGTCAATAATCATTTCTTTTTTAGTTAAGTAATCTGTGCCGTCAGAAATTTTAAAGTAAGACGGAATATTATTTTTTAATAAAATGAGTGTTTTTAAATGGCGTTTATTTGTATAATTATGAAGAAAAAATAAAAATTAAAGTTTAATATATTGTAAATATGTTCGTCATAATAATTTCAAAAAATAATTAAAAATAAATACATTTTGGCGAGATTAAAATTCTATGTTATGGATTCTGAAAGTTTAATGGGAATTTCTCGTTCAAAATGAAGCTAAAAAATTTTTTAACAGGATCAAGAAATAAATCCTGCAAAACAAAAAATGTGAGAGTTTGATCCAGTAGTTCGCACCGATCACTAATTAAAACAAAAATAAATGTAACGCTTATTTAAAGGTATTTAATAAATAGAAGTATTTTAAGCTAGGGTAGCAACCCGACCCTTTGGGGCGGGTGTGTCGGGGGTCGGGGTTTACCAGGTAAGGCATGTCGGGGTTCGGGGTCGGGGTTTCGAAGTCGGGTTGCTACCCTAGTTTAAGCAATAAACTATCAATCCTCTAAAATATAGCAAAAATATTCGATTGTTAAAATAATTTTTCTAACATAAAGAATTTAAAATTAAAAAAATAAGAGTAAAACAATAAAAATAACCATATATTATTGAACTAGAACGGCAATAAAGAAGAAATAGCTTTTAGAATTTTGGCATAAACCCCTTTCCCTTTTAAGTAAAATAAGAGGTAATTGTTATTTTTGAGGTATTATTGCACTGCTGCCGTTTATTATTTCCCAATCCATTGTTGTAAACCAAAATCCCGTTAAAGTGAGTAAAAAATATTTAGAAAAAGAGGCAAAAATATTATTAATATGCATTTTCTCCTCTCACCTTTAACACAGCCTTATTTTTTTAAATACCCCATTTTTGCCAATTCTTCACAACAAATATTCTTTTAAGTACTTTTTTTATTTTCACTCAATTTTTTCAGGAAAAAGCAGAAACTGAGCCTTTTTAGAAAAAGGGTCAAAGGACAAACAATATTTATTTTGGATAAGTAGAAGGAATGGAAATATAATTTTTTTATTTTTTTAATAACAATTAAATAATTTTAAATATGTAAAAATTAACAAAAATAAATTTAACTAAATAACAATAAAATATAATTACTAAATATGTGAATACAATGTACATATTTTTTGAATTTTTCATTAGTATTAAAGTTCCCAAAAATATTCAAAAAACTGTTCAACTCTCGAAATGGCGAGAAATATAAATGGAAATAAAACTCTCTCTTGGCAACAAAAATATTTTTTGAATTTTCATAATTTAGAAAAAATTTAAGCTTGGCCAGCTTAATAATTATAATTAATTTGTATATTTTGTTATAAATAAATTAAAATATTATTTTTGAGAATTGTTTCCATTTATTTTACTTTACTAAACAAGTAAAAGGTTTAGAAATATTGAGAAAGGAAGGAATAAAAAAAGATATATTTTTTTCAACAAACCATTTCGCGCAATATGTACATACAATTTTATTTTTTATAAAAAAAATATATTAAATGTCTGTCAATAATATTTTTAAAGCTTTTGCTTTCTCTAACATGCTAAAAAAGTGGAGGTAATTTTTTGTAATTTTAAGAGGACTATTTATGGAGTTATTTTATAGTGCTTCCCCAAAATACTTTTTTCTTAATAAATAACTGCTTATACATAAGTCTATTAAATTAATTTTGCTTTAAATAAAGTCACGGAAATATTGGAGAACATTTTATACAAGAAAAGTAATTTAACGTAATTTTTCTTTTATATTCGATCAAAGGGAAAAGAAATATGTTTTGGCATCAATATATAGTTCAATTAAATGTACAATTAAATGAAGTTTTGAAAATAACAGATTTTCAGAAATTATAAATGTATTTACAAATATTAAAATAATTTTTACAAAAATTATGAAGAATACTTCATTAATTATAACTATAAAAAAATATGAATTTTGGTTTAGAGAACCCCTTTTTAGTGTTTCTAAATAATTGAAGGAAAAATATTCAAGCAAATGAGAATTCCATTAAAAAACATTTTATACATCATAAATACCATTCCTTTAATATAAATATTTAAGTATCTACATATATCCATTACATACTCCTGTTTATGAATTGCCTAGCAACCAAACAAAAACGTCTTAGGATGTTGGAAGATAATGACACTTTTAAATAATAACTACACCTTTAAAAAGGGGGATAAACTGAATTTTTTGAATGATGAAACTTTGCAATATTGATCAATTCTTGTTTAAATTGATTATAGATTTTTGTTAAAAAACAATATACTATTTAGTTGTCTTAATTAGAATTTTAATATTATTATAATTTACATATGTTTATTAAATAAGAAAAATAAAATAGATATCAGTTCTCATTTAAAATTCAAAATTATTACAAAAAATACTTATATTTTTAATACAAAAATACAACATAAAACAAAAACTTTTAAATATGAAGTTAAAATATTTTAATAGTAACTTTGTCTTTTATTAATTTAAAACTTAACACTCAAAGGAAATTAAACACGTGAAAACTAAGTGAAATAAAATATAAATCAGTAATATTTTCCTAAAATGTCGAACTTCGACAATAATATTATCCATTGATTTTCCACGCGGAGCCCGCATCAAACATGGATAGTGGGCGATATCATGGAATTTCGGCAAAGTAAGATTTTCGGCGGGCTGTCAGCAAAATCGAGGTCGAGGTTTGAAATTACCGGTACTAAGAAGGATTAATCAGCTTGGATTAATCAGTTAATCAGCTTCTTCTACTAAGAACTAAGAAGAAGCTGATTAACGAAAATAACTTTGATTTGATGATGATCACACGCATTACTGTCAACTAATGCCCAATAGCAGCACGGATGATGAATAGTTTTTAGTAAAAGTATTGTTTCTATTAAAATTATGTTAAATACTGTTTTAAAAAATTACTCGATTATTCGAACGCGAACTCGACCTAAAAAGTTGAACTCGGACTCGGGTTTTTCAAACTCGGCATACTCGAGCTGGACTTTTTCCCAATTACCGGTACTCGAAGTACTCTATTTTATGGGTGTATCTTTAGCCTCGGTCCTCGGCAAGGTTCTTGGCAAGGACCGAGACCGAGGTTCCAAGACGCGAGGTCAGCAAAATCGAGGTTGAGGTTTGAAAATGGGCGAGGACCTCGGCCTCGACCTACTCCAGTTAGAACAAGAGAAATGGAAATCAAGTACACGGTTCCTTGTGGTCACTCCTAAAATGCCGGAGAAAGGATAGGATATAGTTCCCGTTCTTATTCTTACGCTTGCTTTAGAAAAATTAAAATTTCGAAACAGATCTATTAGACTTGGGTTATTAATCGTGATAGGACTCACGAGTTTAATTGTGTAATAAAGGAAGAGGGGCGAAGAGTGATGAAATAAACAAAGAGGAGTGAAGATGGAGCGTAAAAAAGAGGGGAGATCTCGACTGGCTATAGAGAGAGAGCGTAAAAAAGAGGGGAGATCTCGACTGACTATAGTAAAGCAAGCGTCGAATTAGTTTAATTAATTCATTTATTATTATATTAATTAAGTCAAAATGTTAAAACAATTTGTTTAAAATTAATTTTGTTAATTTACTCTAAACAAGTATTTTGCTCTATTGGAAGACATTTCTTCCAACATTGAGGCAATAGATGAAAATATAATTTAACAAATTACTTCAACTCTAAACAATGCCAAAAATTGTTTTGACCCAGAAAAATGTGTCAATACATTTCTGAATGAATGGCTAATTTTGATGATTTGGCCCGATTTAAAGAAATTTCTACTTTTTGTAAAAATTCTAAAATAAGCTTTAGCCTGGAAATTAATGATCTAATCATAGCTAGATTTTACAATAATACTGAACCTTTCCAAACAACTAGTTTATATTAGACTAGTTGTTTATATTTTTCTTCTCCCTCATATTTTATGCTCCTAATCGTGAGTTTTCTTAGAAATTGTTCTACAAGGTAAATACGGTAACTTCTCAGATATCTTTGTATTTACAAAGCTCGCTAAACATCAGGAATAATATGTAAAATAAAATTAAATACCGTATTTGCTCTAATTGAATGACTCCTCTATTTGAATGACCCTTCTAATTGAATGACCCTTTTTTGAGGCTATTGAAAAATAAAATGACCCGCTCTATTTGAATGACCCCCTAATTGAATGACCCTTTTAGAGGTGAAAAAAGCCTGAACCTGTTTCTGGACTCATTTATTACCTGGGTCCAGGCCAAGATGTCGGGTTTTTAGATTTACAATAAATTATCAAATTCAATTAAATGGTAATAATATACATGGGGATTAAGAGGGATATTGAAGGATTTAAATGATATCCAGGGATTTAAGGGGTTTATAAAGGATTAAGGTGAATAGATGTGAAATAAGGTGGATATCAAGTAATTTAGAGGGATTAAGACGGATATTATTGATTTGGGTATAAGTGTAATATCGAGATTCTGGGGGATTAAGTAGGATTAAGTTGAATATCGGGAGTTTTTTCTGGGATATCGGGCATATTTAAGGATATAGAGGTGCTCTAAAGGGCTCTTGTCCAGTTCATGCGTCCCATGAAAATTTATGCGTCCCATGAAGATTTATGAGTCCCATAAAAATTTTTGCGTCCCATGAAAATTTATGAGTCCCAAAAATAATTTATGAGTCCCATAATAATTTATGCGTCCCAAATGAACTTTCAAACTTTGACCTTTCAAACTTTCAAACTTTGACCTTTCAAACTTTTCAAAATTTTCGCCTGCGGCGCAGAAAAGGGAAGAATCCTGGCTTAGGGATCTTCCGAAATTCTCAAAATTTTCACCTGCGGCGCAGAAAGGGGAAGAAAACTGGCTCCTGGACCTTCCAAAATTACAAAATTTTTGCCTGCGCGCTGAAAAATCTAAGAAAACTGACTTAAAGACCTCCAAAATTCTCAAAATTTTCGCCTGCGGCGCAAAAATGGAAGAAATCTGGCTTAAGAACCTCCAAAATTACAAAATTTTCGCCTGCGGCGCTGAAAAATCTAAGAAAACTGACTTAATGACCTCCAAAATTCTCAAAATTTTCACCAGCGGCGCTAAAAAACTTTTCGGAAAATTGGGCTCCAGCGGAATTTTGGGCTCTACGTGAAAAAAACGGAAAATTGGGCTCCAATTTTTTAGGCGCGGGGAATTGTGGGCGTCAGAGTGAATTTTTGGATTTATTCGAAAAATGACACAAAATTCTCTGGAATAACTATTTTTGTACTGTACTTAGTGGGTAGGTCGGCATTTCAAAGCTGAAAATCAGTAAAAAGGAATAGGTTTATGTTACTGTTGTAGAACAATTTTAGGAAAAAATCTAGACAAAAAAGGGGTAAACAATTTTAGGAAAAAATCTAGACAAAAAAAGTGGTAAACAATTTTAGGAAAAAATTTTAGGAAAAAAATTTTTCTTCTCCCTCATATTTTATGCTCCTAATCGTGAGTTTTCTTAGAAAGTGCTGTTCTACAATGTAAATACGGTAACTTTCACGGGTTCCGGGTCGTCCCATATCGAATACCCTTGTATTTACAAAGCTCGCTAAACAACAGGAATAATAAAATAAAATTAAATAATTTAATTTTAGATAAAAATAACTAGATATCAATATTATAATTTTTTTATTTGTGAAATAAATAAAAACTTCATTAAATCGAATTTAAATTTTATTTTATAGACAGAATTTAAATTATGTATAATACAATTTTTGTTTTATTTTTTAAAAAATATTTTTTTAAATTCTTTCTAGAGAATGAATAAGAACATTGAAAATGATAGAAAATCCGGCAAAATTATTTGTATTTTAATAATTATTTTAATCTCTTTTTCATATTTTTTATACATTCTTTATTGCAATCAATTAATTTTCACATCTGAAGAAAATTTATCTTCAAAACCTGGATGGCTTAAAAAAGGGGTAAACAATTTTAGGAAAAAATCTAGACAAACATTGAAAATTCCCCCATTACACCCCCTATAAATATTACCCCAAACTAAACAAAAATATAAAAAAAAACATGAAAAACTTCTAAAGGAAGAAGGGAGGAATGAAATTAAAAATTATCGAAATAATTGTAGCCAAAAAAAATATTTAAAAAGTCTGTAAAATTTATTTAAAAATGACTAATAAGTATATAAATTTTCAGATAAGAAATTATAGCCATAGACATTTTAACTAACCTAATACCCTTAATCTAAATTTAATAATCTAATAAAAATACATAGTATAAGTATTTATTTTAGAGCATTCCTATGAAATGGCCACAACCACTTATTCTTATGTGGAATAATTATTATGGTGAAAATTTTTTGAAATATTGGTCAATAAGCAATTTAACTGAACAATGCCCTTATAAATGTCGTTATACTGATGATAGAAACTTGTGAGTTTTTAAGAAAATGTATGAAATAATTCGATTGTGGATGATAATTGTGGATGATAATTTTATCATAAAAAAGTGGAATCCATAAAAAGTCACTTCCATTCAAAAAGTTCAGTTCGGTTCCGAGGATTCCATTATTTTTTAAATAATAGATTTACCTAATTAGAAAATTGTAAAAAGTATTTAGTTAAAAAACATATTTTAGGGAAAGGAATGCAACGGTTTTGTTTTTCCACATCCGGGACAAAGTTGATCCTTTGCCCAAACAACGATCACCAGAACAATTATACACATTTTTTGTAATCGAATCTCCGCCTCACACTTGGAATTGGGGAAGATATTTCTCTCGCAATTTTTTTAATATTACAATGACATATAGATCAGATAGTGATGTTAATGTGCCTTATGATATGTTTGAAAGTTATAATTTCCAAGATTTGGACAATTATAAAATAAGTTTAGATGACATTTGGACTGAGGATGAGGTTATTAATAAAAATTTGATAATTATTTATTAAAAATTTTGTCAAAATCTTGTTAATACAGTCAAATCTTACTACCTCTCCTCCCCCCCCCCCCCCGCAAGTTGAGTATTTTGATAAATACTTATTTAAGAAAAATATTTTTTCGAGAAAAATTTCTTATGCTTTGATAAATTTGAGAAAATATTTTATTTAAAATAAATCTTAATTAGCCTAAACACCTAATAATGATAGTAAATTTTTATATTTTTTGAATAGCTTTTAGCTCGTTATTGTATAAGGGAATAGGACTTTTTATTTTATAACCTCATATAGTACCTCCTTTTTTGTAATTGAAACACCAGTAGCTTAGTAAACGATTTTTCAGTCCCTAGATGTATCAAAATCAGGGTGGCCCTTTTACCTTATTTATAGAGGATTTTCCCTATTTTTGACCTTTTCGCCCTATTTTTTCCTTATTTTCTAATTTGCCATATTTTTGCCCTATTTTTACCATCTTGTAAAATTTCAAAAATTCTTCGGATTTTGTAAGAAAAATGTTTAAAATTAAGGATTTCTGACTTCCTGGCCTTCCAAAATCCTCAAAATTTTTGCCTGCGGCGCAAAAAATGGAAGAAATTTGACTTCCTGGCTTTCGAAATTCTCAAAATTTTCGCCTTATTTGAAATTTTAATTATGTTTAAGCTTTTAAATCTATGCCCTAATTTTTGCCCTATTTTTGGCCGATTTCACCCTATTTTTGCCCTATTTTTGAGTGGTTGCGCCCTATTTTAGTGTTTTGGAAGGGGCCACCCTGATCAAAATGATATTCGACTGTATAATTAAATTCTTTTAAAGATTGATAGTAAAATAAACAAAAAAGAGAAGCTAACTTTGCAATTTGTTTCAAATTGCAATACAAATTCAAAACGGGAAAAATATATTGAGGAATTGAAAAAATATGCAGAAATCACACAAATGGGTTGGTGTGTTGGGAAAAATGATTGTGGGCGTGAATGTGAGGATAAATTAATTGGTATGTGGAAATTGACTATAATTAATTTGTTAATTAAGAAAATATTTAAATAATAGTTTGGGTGTTTGTATATGTATACATATTTCCTTGTATGTTTGAAACCAATTTTAAAACAAAAAAAAGTCTTATAAACTTGATAATCGGAACTAAAAGACCAAAAATTGGCTATAAGAAATTTTAATTGTTACAGTAAACTCCTTGAAGTCACACATTCAACACAATACATAAAGAAAGCTTTTTAATTTTCAGATTCCCATTTCTTTTATTTGGCCTTCGAGAATTCTGTTTGTGATGAATATTTGTCAGAAAAATTTTGGAGAATTAAAAAATTGATTGTCCCTGTAGTTTTGTCAAGAAAAATTTTTAAGAACGAAACTATTCCGAAAGACTCATTTATTGCGGCAGATGATTTTGCAACTCCAAAGGAATTAATAGAATTTCTAAAGGATGTAGCAGCAGATAAAAATCGTTATAAAAGGTAAATTAGCTTTAACTCTTACATATTCATCATTATAGATAATTGAGTTTTTAGACTTTATATTTAAAAGTTTGCAAAGAAGTTTAGACTTTTAAATAGAGTGGGACAAAACCGTTTAATTTTGAAAAAACCGTATACCGTTTATGCCGTTTATCTGAGACCCGTATACCGTTTCGTTTATTTTTAAAAACCCGTTTAAACGACCGTTTACCGTTTATTTTTAAAATTTTTTAAAAACAATTCATATTCAAAAAAAATCAATGAAAAATCATTAATTATGATCATTCCGCTTTATAAAAATTATAATTCAACTATAAATTAATCATATCGATGGATTTAGAGGGATAAGGAAGGCCTGAAGAGATGCCTGGTGATTAAGAGTGATATCAGTGGTTTTGGATATTTGGCGGATTTGAATATATATCAGAGAATTGAGGTGGGATATCGGTATATTATGAGTTATTAAAGGGGATCAGAGGATTAACAGATCAGAGGATTATTATATCTAAGGATTATGGTGATGTAATGGGATTTAAAAGGATTGAGGGGATTTGAAGAGATATCAGAGGATTAAGGTGGATATAATGTGATTTCGAGCGATTGAGGGATTTAAAGGGAAATTGGGGATTTGAAAGGATAATAAGGATCGTCCTTTTCAGCGCCGCAGGCGAAAATTTTGAAAATTTTGGAGGTCCTTAAGTCAGATTTCTCCCATCATTTTGCGCCGCAGGCGAAACCTTTAATAATTGAGAAAGTCCAACAGCTAGATTTCTTCCTTTTTTGCGCCGCAGGCGAAATTTTTTTGATTTTAGTGTGCCAGAAGATAAAAATTCACGTTTTAAGCCACTAATTCTAGAAAAAAATTAAACGAATTAAACGGCGTTTAGAAGGACCATATACCGTTTATGCCGTTTATCTGGGACCCGTTTACCGTTTCGTTTAATTTTAGCAAAAACCCGTTTATCGTATACCGTTTACCGTTTAGCTAAACGGTTTTGTCCCACCCTACTTTTAAACAAACTTAAAATGTTTGGAAAAAGTTTTACCCTGGGTAATTATTGTTTCGACCTCTCGGTGGAAGGGGTAATTATTCGAGAGGAGGTGTTAAATGTGTTGTATATCTCAATAAATTGAGGAGGGATTAATAAACTGTTTCAATAATTAAAATTGAAAATTATCTATTCAATATACATATTTGAGAGAGGGTAATTATTCGAGCATGTACATACATATAATAAAAAATTTCAGTTATTTTAATTGGACAAAAAAATTTAAACGAACAAAATATGCAAAAGAATTTTGGAATCCAACTTGTAAACTTTGTACTTCTTTACAACCTTTTTGTGATCTTTGTAAATTAGCACATACAAACAAAAAAGAATTGAGAATAAATAATATTTATGCTTTTTGGGATGGAGGAGGGAAATGTTTACATGGTTATGCTGAAAATGTTCTTTTAAATTAGAATTTCAATTGTTTTTTTAAATACGTGTATTTAATCCGAAGCACTCGTCACACACTTCAAATTCGTTCTGAGAGGATGAGGATTATTTTTTTAAGTTTTAGATCGCGATATTATTTATTTTCTCATTAAAAATTAATTTATATTTTATTTAGAATTATTTTTAGAAATTCTTTTAATTAAAACCAAAAACAACAAAATTTAAACTAAAAAACAGAATTTTCAATTATACATCTCTAAAACAATTTTTTTATTTTATTTATTTATGTTTGCAAATATTTCTTTATCTACATATTTATTTATAACATTTATATACTTCTTTCATTCACATAATTTTTTAAGATAATTTTAAGTTTCTTTAAGTACATACTAAGGTTGGCGGATCCGGATATCCGGATCCGAAAAAAGGCCGGATATCCGAAATTTTCGGTTCGGATCTTTTTTGTTTTATACTATTTATTTATCAATGGAAATGTTCATACATAGAATTTTTTATTTTATTTTTAGTAATTGTTTAAGGGCGTTTTTGCTAGGTTTTACAAACTGTTCAATGTATTTTGGAACACCTCATTTTTTTAAAATTTTTGCTTATCTAAATTTTTATATAAAATAGGGTATTTTTTAAAGCTGAATCAATGTTTAAAAAAATTATAAAAATTGGACAAATGCTCAGTTGACTTATCGGAAAAATTAGGGGGTGTCAACCTATTTTGGAACGGATTTTATTCCCTATGTTTGTACAGAAGATAAATAAATAAAGTTTTAAAATTCTAGTTGATAAAAACAATTTTTAATTTTTATATTTAATTTTTTTAATCTTAATTAATTAATTGTATTTCATTATTCAATTATGTTTATTTTAAATTATTGTTGGGAGGAAATGTTTGAGATAAAATTTTTAATTTGTAAAATTCAGAAAAATGATTTAAAAAATATTTTTATTTTTACTAAACAACAAATATATTAATATTCAAAACACTAAAAGAATATACCTATTTATTTTTTTTTAAATTCAATTTTACTTTAAAATAAAATTTACATTGTTTTTAATAAATAAATAATTAATACAAAAAATGACTAAAATTATTGTAAATAATTTAGTACAATTTAATAAAAAAAATTTTTATTGTTATTCCCTTTTCAAAAAATATTTCCATCAAGGGAGAATAATTTATCTAAAAATTCTAGATGGCTTAATTAGTATTAGAGATTGCGCGACCATTATGAAGTATGGAATTTTATTTTATTCCGAATTCAGATGTCCGAACTTTTCGTTTCGTTTACAATTTCCGATGTTCGAAGTGTTTTTCTTTCCATTTTAAAAAATATTTTTAATTTCGATATTTTTGAAATTTATAGATTTTGGATCTATGAAAAAAATTTTTTATTCAGAAACAACTCTGTTCATGATTAACTCCATTTAGTTGGAATTACCAAAAAAGTTTTTGCGGATTTTTGATATAAAATGCGGATTTTTATTTCAAAATTGCTGATTTTTAAAAATTCGAAATCCGAGCCCTGTTTTAAAATAATGCCCTATTTTTGCACTATTTTTGAGTAGCTGCGCCCTATTTTAGTGTTTTGGAAAGGACAACCCTTGTTTATATATATTAAAGGTAAGAATTAACGAAAGTTAAATGTTTTACAAATTTTGAAATTCAAAAATCAAATGTTAAATATCGAAATTTCGAATGGCTCTGCTTGAAAATCGAAATTTCGAAACAGATCTGTATGGGTGATAGGACTCTCGAGTTTAATTGTGAAAGGAAGAGGGGCGAAGAGTGATGAAATAAATAAAGAGGAGTGAAGATGGAGCGTAAAAAAGGTAAGAAAATTAGACTGGCTATAGAGCAAGCGTCGAATTAATTTAATTAATTCATTTATTTTATATTAATTAAATTTTAAAAAGTCAAAATGTTAAACTATTTGTTTTAAAATTAATAATGTTAATTTACTTTAAGCAAGTATTTTGCTCTATTGAAGAAGACATTTCTTCCAACATTAGGCAATAGATGAAAATATAATTCAACAAATTACGGCTCTAATCCAGTTTATACGTCCAATCGACTTTTATGCGTCCAATGAAAGTTTATGAGTCCAATAAAAAGAAAATAGGATTTTTCTTGGTATTGCAAAGTTGGGGTATGGTTCCACAACATTCCTTCATGTTTGGGACTCTACGCCCATTGGGTCAGGGACCATTCCTTATCCCATCCCTCGAAATTTCTTAAAGTTGCAGCCAATTTTTTAAAATTTCAGAAAAACGATTTTAACTTTCAAAAATTTCGAGGGATAGGGTAAGGAATGGTCCCAAACCCAGTGGGCATAGAGTCCTCTCTCTAATAAACCCCAACCTAAATCCTACAATATCTCTTTTAATCCCTACAAATTTGACTTCTGAGTTGCAAAAAGAACTTTTACTCCCTCAAATTACACTCAAGAAAGCACCATAATTTGCCACTTTACAATTTTAAATATTAATTCAGTTTTGAAAATAGAAATTTTATTTCCGACTTCACGATTTCCTGCGTTTTTTCTTCCGATTTCCGAGTTCCGACTTTTGAGCCAGTCTTTGCGCCTCAAGAGAAATTTTTCTTAATTTCCGTTGGCCAGAATTCCTTTCTTTAGCGCCAAAAGTTAAATGTTTGACAAATTTCGAAACCCGAAAATTAAATGTTAAATATCGAAATTTCGAATGGATCTGCTTGAAAATCGAAATTTCGAAACAGTTCTGTTAGACTCGGGTGATAGGACTCACAAGTTTAATTGTGTAATAAAGGAAGAGGGGGGGGGGGGAGAATTAACAAAGAGGAGTGAAGATGGAGCGTAAAAAAAGAGGGGAGAAAATCTCGACTGGCTATAGAGCAAGCGTCGAATTAATTTAATTAATGTATTTATTACATTAATTAGTTAAATTTTAAAAAGTCAAAATGTTAAACTACATACACTGCTTTTCAAAAAGACCATAACTCAACTTTTCGCCATAACTCAACGGAAAAGTGTCCATTTCGTTTAAATTTTTTTTAATTAGAAGGTTTGACCAGTAAAATGCTATTAAGAAAACCCGAGCGGAAAACCCATTTTTTAAAAATTTTTTATAAAATAATTTTCAATTTTTCACTGTTTCAAAAAAATGGCACATTTTAATTTTCGACATTAGGAGTATTTACCTTTGTATTTACAAAGCTCGCTAAACAACTGGAATAATAAAATTACCGTATAACCTATATTAATTGCCCTCCCTCAAATAATTACTCCTCTTCCATTAATTACCCTATCCATTGATAGATTAAGACAATAATACCCCCAATCAAATGCCCTAAAAACATTCAAATTTTAAACCTCGTATAAATACCCTCCCTCGATTAATTAATCCCTCCAGCGAAAGGTCGAAACAATAATTACCCAGGGTAGTTATTAAAGGATATACGGTAAATAATTTAATTTTAGATAAAAATAAATTATAAATAAATGAAACATTTATTTATTTTAAAAATATTTTTATTATTATTTTTAAATAATATTTTTTGTAAAAATGATAAAGAAATTATTGAGAGTGAAGAGATGGAAAAATTAACAGATTTATTTATTAAATTTCTTTCAGTCGAGTGTAAAGATGAAATTCCTAGTGAAGATTTAATTATTGAATCAATGAAATTTAATTACAAACAATTTCTAGATTCTTTAATTAATTCAGGTAATTTAAAATATTTTTTGAGTTTTTGCGGTTATTTTAATTTGTAAATGTTGAATAATTGTAAATGTTTATTACTATGTGGACATTTATTAGAGCTCGCAAATTTGGTGTTCCAATAAAAGTTGGAATTTCGTTCTATATTTTCCGAACTATTTATGGCTAGCCAAGTTTCCTCTCAGTCTAGTAAACAACTATGCACGGATGATCTCTCATTATCAATTCGCATCCAGAGATGATGCATTTTCGCGATTTATGCGAAATTAACACAAAATACAGAAATACCATTAATCTACAACAAAAAATGCAAGCCCGGTCGAGATTTTCCGGATTCGGGTCTTTAATCGGGGTTTTTGCGTTCTTCGGATTAAAACCCGACGAGATTACCAGAAAAATTCGGCCGGATTTAGTCTCGGCTATATTCTTTACTTTTATTATTGTTGAATATTGACAATAATATTAATATATAATGGGTTGTTAGATAAATAATGATTATAATGACTTTTGCAATAATTAAGCGATGTTACAAGAAATTCCGTGATGGAGATATGGGCCTGATGCCAAAACCCCAAATTTAGTCCAAATTTGGGATTGTACACTGGGAATTAACTCCTAAGGGCAAAGGATTGACGGACGAACTCTACAAGACAATATTGGACAAAGTTCAGATCGTCTTTGATGGTTTCACTGCTCGTACGGCTTCTTATGGTCAAGTTGTCTTTCAACAGGAAAATGCATCCCTGCGTCGCGCGAACAGAACTCGATCCCACATCACGGAAACACTCGAATGGGAACTTTTATTTAATCCGACTTGTTCTCCGGATATTGCGCCGTCTGATTACCACTTATTCCGTTCGATCAGAAATCATTTGCGAGATGTGAGGTTCCAAAATTTTGCTCAACTCACAAATTGGGTTGCCAACTTTCTTGATACCAAAAGTGCCACTAAATTTTATCAAATGGAAATTCAAAAACTGACCAGCAATTGTCAAGAAGTGCTAGATAATAACGGGCATTATATTGTTTCTTGATTTCATTTCATTAATTAGTTATACATAGTAGATTGTTTTATTTATGCGCAAAGGGCTCATTATTTATCTAACAACCCATTATATAGCTATTTACATACGTTAAAAATTAAATATTTATAATTTAAAGTTCCAAATAAAATAAATTCAACATCTCAACAAATATCTCCAAACTTTTCTGAAAAATTTAAAGAATTTGTTAATGAAAGTATTAAAATAGAAGAACGTTTAAAACAAATAAATAATTCAAAAAAAGAATTTTGTGTTTTACATTGTTTTATTGAAAATTGGATGAAAAATAAAATACTTTTAAGTAATGAATTATGGAGGAATGAAATGATGAATAGTAAATTCCCTGAAATTTTGAATATTGTTAGTTTATTTATCAATTTGTAGCCAGTGTTCCGCAGTCTACTCCGTACTACTCCGCCGTCTCCGGCAGAGAAGAGCCGGAGCCAGGGTTTTTCAATAGCCCACGACTCCGGCTATATGTCCCATAAAAACCGGTGAAACAAGGAAAAGAGGTTTGAAAAAAGTCGGAGCCGGAACCAACAAATGCCCAATACCCTTCTGCATTGTTTGTAAACCAAAAATGTTAACATTTTTAGTTTAATTTTAAAAAAATATTACCTATTCATACATTTTTTATTAAAGTCATATGGACGAGTTAAGACTAGAACTCGGGGTTTCAAACTCGATAATACTCGAATTCGATTTTTCAACGCACATTATTTCCAACTACATATTAACAGAAAATATTTTCAGAATGATCCAATCATTTATTCATTAGAATTTGACTGCAATAACGAAGAAAATACAAATAAAATTGTTAGAATGTTTGAAGAAAAATCAAAAGATAAACAAATGCATAATATTCATTATTCAACAATAAAATATTTAATTAAAAATTCAAAAAAAATACAAGAATTCTTCGTATATAATAATATATCAAAGAATCGTTTATATATTTTAATTGGAAATGAATTGGGAAATTTGGAAATTGAATATCCTATTCTCCTTCCATTTGGTTTGATATTTAAATAATTAAACTGGGGATTTAAAAAGTTTGTCAAGGGGCAGAAATCTCTTTTTCCTCCCTACATCTTTGGACAGTTACTGTTTTTTAAATAAGTAGAACCAGCCAAAAGGATCGATGCCTCATGAAAATAAGGGAGAAGGAGAAAGAAAAATGAAAAAATGGCCAGAAAAATAAGTGGGGGTACGAATCGAAGAATTACCCTAATTTTTTATCAGCTTATCAGATAAAAATTTTAAAATTTTTAAGGTATTATGGAACCCAATTACCAATGGTTTTTATATAAGAAAGTACTTTTGCTAGAAGAAAAAAATGAAGAATCATTATATCAAACAAAAGAAGAATTTGAAGAAAGTTTAAAAGCAGAAATGAGAATTAATGCTTCTCTTTTCTTTAAGCGGGTTAGTTATTGTTTTTGTCAAGCTGAAAAGTTTTATGGATATGATGAAACAAATAAAACCTATATAAAATTTAAAGAAATAGTTGACGAAATGGACATTACTTTTTATGATTTAATTAAAAAAAGAATTGAAATTGCCAGTTGTTTTATTTATACATATTCAATTATAATCGAAAAAGCATCTAATTATTGGGATAAAAATGATAATTTAACTGATGAAGAATATAAAAAATTTAACAAAGAAATTAAAAAGTTGGTTGGAGAATTTAAAAATTTTGAATTTAAAAAAACAGTTGAAGAATGTGAAAGGGATTGGTTAACAAAAAAAGGGAAAGAAGAAATATTAAGAGATCCAAGAAAATTTCTAACATATAAACATGCCCAATATTTAAAAAATTATTTAAATAATAATCAAAAAGAAAAAGAAAAATTAATAAAAAGCTTTAAAAGCAAGGCAATATTAGCCAATTTAATTATAAACGACGATGATTTTATTCATTTGGATAAAGAGTTAAAATTGAATGTATTGGAAGGTAAGTGAATAATAGAGAAATAAAAATTGTTAATTTGATTAGTTTTACAAATCTGAAGAGTTTGTAAAAATTAATCTTGAAGACAAAACCCTAGGCGTTGGATTAATTTCTTTTTTTTAATCATTAATATAAAAATCTTTGTCTTCTTTCTTTTCAAAATCAACTTTAATATTTAGATTACAAAAAAGATGATATAGTACTAAAAGAATATTATTCAAATGTTTTTACATTAAATGATGAAAAATTGAAAAAAATAAATAAAATGTCGGCAGATTTTCTAGTTTTGATTAAATATATAGAGGGAATTGTTAATTCTAATAAATGGAAAAGTAGTATAAGTTACACTTTTATATCAAAATATATCATTGTTTGATATAAAAGCGTTACCCTTTTTTCAAACGTTTTAAAACCCCCCAATATAAAAACTAAAATATTAATGTCAAAATCAAAAGGTTTAAAGGGTGTTAAAAACCAACGTTGCCTAACTTACCAGATAGGACGGGTTAGCACGCTTTAATCGTGGTATGGGAGTAATCATAGGAGAGTTTAATTTTTCATATATAAGATAAAAAACATTATTTAAATTTGGATTTGTCTTTTTCTATTTTCAATTATTTTTGTTATGTATTATTTATGAGTGTTCAAAAATTGGATTATTGTCTTTTCGAAGGGGGTTCTTTCCAAAAAGAAATTTTCGATCCTTTTTTTGAGTAAAAAAGTTAATTTCAAAACTTGTTGAATTCAGGAAATCGAAAATTTCCACGTCTTTTTCTTTGGTCAATGATTTTTATATGTGTTTTATTATACATATGTGTATTATACATATGTGTGAAACTTTCTATTTTATAAATTAAAATTTATGGTGTTTAATTTTCTAGGCAACGAAAAATTTTCTTTAAAAATTTTTCTATTTTTTGGTTTATAAAAAATTAATGCTGAAGCGTGATTTAAAATAAATGTTTGCCTTTTATTGAGTAATTTTTTAGGTATTTATATTTCTGTATGGATTTTTGAACATCCTTTATCGAGTTTTTATTTGTTTGGATATACTCTTATTGCTTACCGTATATGGAGCAGATTTTCTGTATAATATGCATGAATGGGCAACCTGGTCATTATATCTTGAAATTTTTGTTTGTGAAGGAGTTGTTTAAAAACAATTTTAATAAAAGCTAGCAATTTATGATAAAGAATAATTACAAATTTTAATAAAGGATGAAAAAAATAGGAAAATTTCGTTTTCTAGAAGAACATACCTAATTACAGTTCTGGCTAATATCAAAATTTTAATTTAAATTTCATATTAATTTGAACGATATAATAAATTTATTTAAATTCAATCACTACTTGTTGTGTGAAAAGATGTTTCCTTACTTACGTGCATGATTTTAGCTCTAATTTAGAGGGATGACATTGTTTTCAGGGTAAAATTTTCGATTTAAATATATGTTTTGTCTTAAATAGAAAGGTTAACAGAGATGTTTAGTCATAAGTAGTTAATCCGATCCTTTACAGAAAAGTGTGCCATAAAAATAAGTAGTATATACATTTTAAACAACGTGTGACTACTTAAAACACGCAGACGCCAAATTTTCAAATTTTTAATAAAACGCCAAATGTTAAACTAGATAAAAGTGCATAACGCCAAAACTTAAAAATATAACGCCAAAACATAATAAAAATAAACTTTATGTCAGAAATGGATAGTTTTAGTAAAGGGACAAATGAGTAAGGATAGAAAAGTTGATAGAAAAGTTCTTGTCGGACCCGTATAAAAGCAACCCCAAAATCGCAGAAAGAATCATTCTGCTTTCTATTCAACAATTAAAAATATCCCTATACCTTCTACTCTCCCTAAATCCTTATATTCTCTTCCTCTATATCTCCCATTTTAATAATATCCATACTCCCCTCCCCCCTCTGTAATTAATAATATGCTCATAACTCCCCTCTCTATACGCTCCCCCCTTTTAATTTAATAATATACTCATACCTCCCCTCTCTCTATACCCTTTCCCTTTTTTAATTTAATAATATACTTATAAAGTTTACTCTCTTATACTTTAACTTTTGAATATGATTTAATATTTTCTTTTTATGTTTCCAAATCAAATTTTATTTTTTATTAGTGATTGCTTTTCTATTTTTCAAGATTTGAATTGTTAACAAAAATTTTAAGATAATTTAAAATATTTAAAATTTTGCAATTTTTTGATTTTCTATAAATTCCATTTTTATTTATTGTACTTAAAAATAGTTTTTAATCAATTTTAGTTTTAATTTATTTCATAAAAACGAAATTCTGATGGAAAAAATAATTGATGCTCCAATCGATAATGGTAAATGATAAACATGATTATTATTTAAACTAATAACATGGATTATCATTTACAGGCACCGCGGATGCTCCTATTATGATTGATGAAAATACTAATACAGAGATGCTTGTGGATAATGTATGCGAAGAAAAAGACTTGGGAACTTCACAAGAAAGTTCGGGATTAGAAGGTAAAAATTAAATATTTTTGATTAAAAAATTACTTCAGTGTCGATGACAGCGGAGGAAATTCAAGAAGTGCGTGCTTTTATTCTGGAACAAAAAAAGAAGAAGCAAGCGGCAGAGGCGCGACGCAGACGCTCAATTGAAAAATCGAGCTCAACTTTGAGTTCGGTTTCCACTTCGAGCAAAGCCCCGACCGCAAAGAAGGCACAAAGCAAGTCAAATAAAATAAGTGAAAATGTTCCACAAAACAACGGTGACGCGGTTATTAAGGTGTATAGTTTTGACAATAATTTAACTTAGAAATTTTTAGTCAGTTATCAAACGAGCAAAGAGTCAAATTCCCATACATTCAAAGGAAGAAGTGACTAAGGATATTCTTGATGCAATGATGAATTATGATGAGGAAGAAGACGAGTCTGATGATCCAGATCCTAATGATGTTATTTCTTTGGGCGATGATGAAGAGGAATACAAGCGAAGGCGAATCGAACGTAAGTTTGATATTTTTTATTTAAATATTTTCTAGGTAAACAACTCTCTGAACAATTAGTTCCTGAAGGATTACTCAAGCGTGCACAAGTGCTTAAAGAACCGCGTCAAGGAATTTTCATTCACCAGTGCAACGATTGTCGAGAAAACCAGAAGAAACGACAAAAATTTCTTTACAAGGCAGGAAGTCCTATAAATTTTACGCTTACATTCGAATTGTGCGCAGAGGACCTCGACAAAAATATAAACCTAGGGACGTTTTATGCTCTCTCTTGGGGTATTACATAATTATCAAATAATCTAGAAATTTTTAAAAGGTGATAAGGAAATGAATGTGACGTCTGAGGAACAAGCGTCCAGCTTTGAAAAATGTAAGAAAATTACAATAATTGAAAATATTGAAAAAATTTTAAGCTGCCGGGGTGTTATACTTTCAAAAGGGTGCAAATATTGCTTCTGGGACTGATTATAAACTATTGAGCTTATTGAAATATTGTTGGATTTTGCATCAGGTAAAAATTGCATATTAACTACGATTTATTTTAAATTTTAGTGCGATAAATGTATTAGTCTTCAGAGGTCCTTGGCCAGTGACATGTTCTTGCAAAAATGCGGGGAAAAATATGAGCTGAGTTTCATGGTAGATGTTCAAAAATCTTTAAAATTAATTAATATTTTATAGATTTGCGAGGCATGTAAAGACATCAATAAGGACTACCAACAGAAAACTTTTGATATGTTTAGCAATTTTAATAAGAAAAAATGAATATTGATAACTAACATTTGTTGAATAAAGGCTATTTTTTAATGGAAATTTTATTTTTCATTCGTTTGATCGAATTTTATCTTTTAATTTACTAATTCATCTTTGGAATTCTTTATAGCTACAAATCTATTACTCAAATTTTACAACTCTTTTGTGAAATAAAAGGTTTCGTTTATTCTTTAAATTTTACCTTAACTTTCAGATGGATCAACATGTAGCGGATATTGCACTTGAGGAGCTCAAGGAGAAACGTAGACGTCTGCCTAGACAGCTTGAACAACTTTTTGATGCGGAGTATGATGAAAAACAGCTCAAGTCGGATCTTTACAACGCATTTATTCAACATCATCGTAATAGATATCCGCAAATTTCATTAAGCAAAATACACGAGCATTTTTTGAAGGAAAGACACGCAATTGGAAGACAGGTTCTTATTGAAAAAATTTTTAAAATTTTATTAAAGGCCATTGTTGACGTCGTCAAAAATGAATTGTATTATGCGCTAGGGCATACAAATAGCAAATATTGGGGGCAAATTGATCTCCAATCTGCAATAGACGTTTGCAGCTACAGAAATTATATACCCTCAAAGAAGAAAAGAGGTAGTTAATTTTGTCTAGCATTAGAATTAATTCATATTTTTAGAAAACTCTCCTGTTATAATAATGAACGACATAACTAAACGTTTGGAATCTCAACTTAATATTGATACAACGGATTTAGCATGTGAAGGCACATCGACAACTACACTTCAAGATAATGCTGAAAGTTTTGTTCCTGATTCTGTGAATTATTTTTCTACCACGGACAAATTACCAGAAGAAGATGAATGGTAAAAGATATTCATTCAAGCGATAGTTTTCAAAATAGCTCGTTTTCTAATAAATAAATTTAAAAATATCATTGTTTAAAATAATTTTTTGCGTTTTTATCGCAAAAATATTTTACAAATAATCATTATAAAAAATTTTTAGAATTTTAGATGAATACAAAAATTTTTGGCAATTATTCTATAAATCACTTTTATAAAGAAGACGTATCAGAGAACATCTAATATATATCAGAGAACATCTAATACTTTTTCAAATAAATCGTTTTAAAGTTTATACCGCCCACATGAAGTTTGTTTAAATGGAAAGACGGCACTATATAACAAAGATAAACTTTATGAACGTGTTCGATTATTGGAAGAAGAGGGAATTTGGACTAATGCCGTATGGGAATGTGAAGTTATGAAAGAAATTGATGCGGATCCAGAAATGTCTCTGTTTTTTGATACCTTGCCAGATATTGGACCGCTGTATCCTAGAGATGCTTTTCACGTATTATTTATTCGAAAAACCTATTTAATTTTAAATTAAAAGGGGAAGAACAGGCCCTTTAGCTCTAAAATGTGATTTGGAAGGAACATTTGAGAATGATTATGAGATTTCTTGTTTTGATGTTGTAAGTCTTTATCCTGCAGTGAATTTTTATGCATTCTATCCGATAGGTAAATTTTAACAATCGAAATTCATTTGTATATTTATTAGGACATCCGAATGTTTTGGAATTTAATAAAGATGTTAATTGGACTAAACCTGAAGATTTACATCCATATAGAGGGCTGTTCAAGCTTTTCATAATTCCTCCAGATGACTTGTACCTTCCAGTAATTCCAGAACGAATTCACGGAAAATTGGTAAAAATTTTTCTAAAATTTTATATCATATAAACAGATATTTCATCTTTGTCATCGCTGTTCAGTGGAAATATCTCCAGGTGTGGCAATACGGGCAAACAGTAAATATAACAAAGAAATTGGTCACAAATGGTGTCCACACACGGATGAACAACGAGGATTTGTGAGTACTACTTGCTCAGTAGAACTTGAACTTGCTTTGAGGAAAGGATATCGCGTTACTAAAGTTTACAGCATTTATCATTGGGAAAAGTGGTCAGACACCTTGTTGAGGCCTTATGTTCAGGATATGATGCGTCTAAAATTGAACAAAACCAGACGGAATATGGAATACATTTAGATCCAACTCGGATTGAAAGAAACGAGGGCATGCGTTACCTTGCAAAGACATGCAACAATTCAATCTGGGAATAATTAAAATATTGTTATCATTTTTCAATTTAGGGGGGGGGGGGGGCGATGGGCGCTGCGGTGTAACTTATCTCAGGAATTTTCCGTATAAATTTGACATTCAAAATTTTTAGGATTGTATAACGAGCTCTCCCGTCGAACTTCATAGCGTTCTCAATGATCCAAAACTTGAACTAGGCGCCGTAGAAATGCTTGCTCCAAATCTTTTCTCAGTTCCTTATCGGCATCGACGAGAATTTGTTCGCCCACATGACAAATATAATATTGCAATAGCATTGATTACAACAGCAACAGCCAGAATAATGCTTTACGACTATATGGAAAAAATAGTAAAAGAAAAAGATTGCAAGTTGCTTTATACTGACACGGATAGCTGCTTTTATTTGCACCGACGTGGACAAACGCCTCCTTTTCGTGTTGGTGAGATGCTTGGTATGATGGATCGTGAGTATGGGGATTGGAACATTATTGCATTCTATACTGGAGGATGCAAGCAGGTATACAAATATTTTTTATCAAACAAATATTTTCAAGTATGCCATGAAAATGAAGCAGAAAAATAGTGGTGAAATAAAATTCGTTGTAAAATGCCGGGGGTGCTGGGACAAGGTTGACTCTCCTCTTGACTTTGAACAATTCAAGGTTATTTTTCGATCGTTTCTAAATTTCAAGAATAATTTAGAGAATGGTTGAAGCTTATGGGGAGGAACAAGACCCTGTCATTTTGGAAAGAACACATTTTCAGCCAAGCTGGCGCAGAGGGGAAGTTACAAGCAGATCACAAACTAGGTTTTAGCTATTTTAAATTATTATTAATTTGAAAAGTTTAGACGATATGCGCCAATCTACGATAAAGGAATAGTTGATGCTAATTTTGATTGTTATCCTTACGGATACAGAGGCGAACCGCTTATTGATCCAACTGAATAAAATATTTGAATAAACTTTAATTAGATATTTTTTAAATTAATGTTTAATACAAAATATTTTCCTAAATTTAAAAATCAAATTAAAAGCTAATTGCAGATTTATTTTTATTAATTATTCAAATGGCTAATAATTTAGGTAATTTGTTTTTTATTTAAATTTTATATTAAACGTTAAGAACTCGCTTCAAGCATGTTAGCAAAATTATCAATAAATTCCAACAACATAAAGACTACACCACTTATCAATCTACTTTGCGAGTTCAATGGAGGATGTGTACCAGAAATGCTTAATTGTGAAATAAGAAATAATTACAACGAAAATTTACAATTTATTAAATCTCTAACAAGTATTTCTAGTGAAGATGTCATAAAATCACGAATTGGACAGAAGGAATTCAATGAAAGCAGTATGATTCCTGGAAAGAGATTTTTAGTAACAAACCATCTTAAAAACCGTTTTGTTGAAGTGTATCCTAAAAATTTTACAAATATGGGAGCTGATCGAACATTTGCTCTTCAAGGATATTTATCCATAACCATTCGGTATATTTTTTATTTTATTATATTATATTTTTAGACAATTTTATTATGTTCGTCACTACATTAATCTGGTTTATCCTCATCTCCCTCTTGTTTGTGTTGCAGGTGGTGGAAAGCATGAATACTTTTATCCGATCGAGTGTTTGGACTTTGTTGAAATAGAGGAATAAATTGAAATTAATTTAAATTATATTTTGCAAGAATAAAATTTTTTAGAAAAAATTTTAATATAAAACTGTTTAATACAATTATCTGTATTGATTATTAATGCATAATTTCAGCTTAAAGGTTTGTCATGATCAGCGACGTAAATCTTGGTATAAAAGTTTATATTGAAAATTAACAAAAAATAATTTAAGAAACTGCTGCGCTTATGCTTGAACGTCTTAATTTGAAGCATGAACAAAATTCTTTGCCACCAGAAGAAATTATTGGCACACAAAAACAAAATATTTTTATTTTCAATTCGCCTAACTGCGGATTCGACAACCGATTTAATACAACATTTACTTTGCTTGGACGCACGTTCACTTCCACTGAACAGTATTACATCTGGCAAAAAGCTAGATTTTTTGTGGATTTGGAACTCGCTGCTGAAGTGCTTATGCTCACTAATCCATTGGCTATAAGACGAATTGGAACCCGTGTGAAAAATTATAATAGAAATGAATGGGATTTTGTCAAGGACAAGGCAAGGATTAATTTTATGCAAAGCATTAAATAAAAATTCTAGGTAATGTACACAGGGTTGTGGGCCAAATTTACTCAGAATGTACAACTCTTCAATCAGTTACGTGCAACTGGAGACGGACTCATTACACACGCCTCTACATCAAATTTACATTGGAGTAATGGATTGAGCCATAAAAGCCCGTG
Organism: Meloidogyne enterolobii; assembly: GCA_963681835.1. Classification (NCBI taxonomy): domain Eukaryota; kingdom Metazoa; phylum Nematoda; class Chromadorea; order Rhabditida; family Meloidogynidae; genus Meloidogyne; species Meloidogyne enterolobii. Next base: position 1,565,456 of record CAVMJV010000019.1, read on the forward strand.
TCTGAATGATCCTGGCATTTGGGAGGGTGAGAACAAACTTGGTGAATTATTGATGGAATTACGAACCGAAATTAACAAAAGTATTTTTTAATTTATTTTTTCAAAAACATTGAAATTGAATTGTAAATTTTATTTTGCGTTAAATAAATTTCTTCTTCTGATTGTGCGCCGGTAATGATGCATTTGCCGGTTGTGAAGACAATTATAACTGTGCGCGATTCCTTTAGTCGTAGACACATCCCAGGAAAAAATTCAGGATTATAGGATATGTGCCTAGCAAGCCATGAGGGTGGAGCGAACCGCATCGAATCATAAAAGGCTTAAAATTATTTTTTACACAATAATTAAGATACCTGATAAATTTATGCATCCTCCAAATGTAAAAGAAGAAACGATATTCTGAATTCTAAAATTATGCATATTTATGAATAACTCGGCTGCTGCGGAAATTATTTTAACAAAATGGTGAATAGCGGTCTCCGAGTCTTTTGCTGATTTTGTTCCCACACAAACTATACGGCCATTAGCAAAAAGTAGAGCTGTAGCAGTTAATGGTTCTTTCATCTTAAATGTTAGAGCAGAAAAGCGCTCAGGACGATATTTAGAATCAGGAATATTAGCTGCAAGTTTATTGAGATCTAGTTTGTTGTTACTTTCTAGCAGACTAGCTGTAGATACAACGTTTCGAATAATTGCTTTTTGATACATATCTAGGTCCTATATAAATAATTTCAAGAATTTATAGTTAAATAAAAATGTTTATATCTCCTTTCACTATGATAATTTCGGGTGCCACAGGGAGTGGCAAAACCCAATGGCTATTAAAATTCCTGGCACATGCTAACCAAATCATAGATCCTCCACCGTCGAACATATTATATTGTTTTGGAGAAATGAATGAAATAATATTTAAGCTTAAGGAAATGGGAATCAATACTTATAATGGAGTTCCTGAATCTGAACTAATTAAGCAGCATCAGCTTTTGGTTTTAGATGACTTAATGCTTAATATTCCAAATGATTTTTTAGATTTACTTTTTACTCGCGGTTCACACAATTGGGGAGTAAGTGTGATTTTTGTAACTCAATCCCTATACGGCCGAAATATAAGAACGGCTCGCGCTAATTCACATTATATTCTTTTAACAAAAAACCCTCAAGGCCTTCTGCAAGTAAGGACACTAGGCTCCCAACTTTTCCCAAAAATGCTTAATTATTTTCTTGAGGCTTATCGCGATGCGACATCAGAACGTTTTTCTTATCTATTAATAAACATGCATCCTAGCACAGATGAAAATATGCGATTATCTACAAAAATTTTTCCTGGAGAAAAAACTACTATATATTTGCCGCTATAATATATAAGTACTCAAAAACATTAAATTTAAAATGCCATCGTTCAAATATAGCCCATACATCAAGGAAAACTTTCAATTTCTCCAACAATTAGCAAAAACTACTTCAGATAAAAAGAAAAACGCTCTTATTATTTCAGCAAGCGCAGATCAAATTTTAGCTATTGTTGAAATTTGTGCTAATATTCTAAAGAATAATTTTACTCTAAGTAGGAGACAACGTAAAAAATTAGCACAATTTGCTGACTTTTATAGAGCAATCGCGCGATCGCGTACTGAAAAAAGTGCAAGAAATCGCATACAACAAGGAGGTAGTGCCGCTCTAGCCGCAATACTTGTACCCGTTTTAGGAGCTTTAGCTGAACATATAATTCATAAATTCTATCCGGAATGAAACATACAAAGAAAATGATTATGGTGCCTGAAAGCGAATATCTTACGCTTCTAGGCATGATTAAAGGTGGAGATTTTTTACAGACTGAGAAAGCGCAAACAGACATGGAATTAAAAAAGACCTTGGATGATCCGAAGATATCAGAAGATGTAAAAGCAAAAAAATACAATTGGCTATACAAAAAAAGACGTCAGCTCAAACACGAGTTGGAAAATCGTCCCCAGAAGGTAATTATTGATGAAGATAAAGCAAGTGCTCCAGAAGTTGCACCATACTTGCAGGAAAATATTTCTACTTCAACAAAACCAAGGTTACTACCCAAAAAAATTCAACTTAATTCTAACTCTGAATATCAGACTGAATCAGAAGCACCCTCTTCAAAACAAATGAAACGGAGAAATACAACGCCTTTCATGGGAATTATTTCAAAACGTTATTCAAAAGACCTGGAAAATTATGTAAAAGATAATGCTGAAAAATTTAGGATTCGCAAGAACGGGAGTTTTGAATCTAACGTCCCAGGAAGACTTGTAAAGAATAGCAATTTCACTGAAGTTCTTGAGTATGTTCAAGGAGACATATCCTCACCACCTAAAGGGTTTAGTTTTTTATTTAATCGTCTTTCTAAAGATCCACTAGTAAAAGAGATGATTAAAGAGACACGTGGAGAAAGTAGTACGGAGGAAAGTTCCGAAAATCAATCAGGCAGCGGTAAGAGAAAAAAGAGAGTTCTGGTAAAAGTCTTGCCTATAAATTCGCCAGGATTTGTTCGGCAAAAAAATAAATTTATGCCAAAAATATGGGAAAAGCTTTAGACACCTTTTTAGAGAAAATATATTATTCACTTAATTCACCCGCTTCCTATGCCGGGATAAATCGCGTCTATGAAGAAGCTCGTCGTAAATACCCGAAAATAAAATTTCAATATGTTTATGACTTTCTTCATAAGCAGAGAGTGTACACAATGCATAGGCCTCTGAGAAAAAAGTTTCCTAGAATGGCCACTAGGCCAAGCGGCCTGCACACAGATTGGCAAGCGGATTTGGCAATCTTTGATCAGTTAGCTAAATATAATGATGGGTACAAATACCTTTTAGTATGTATTGATGTACTAAGTAGAAAATTTTTTGCAGTGCCTGCCAAATCTAAGAGTTCTGAAGATATGATTGATGCGTTCGAAAATATTTTTAAACTTTCAGAAGGGATACTTCCTCATAAATTATATACGGATCGGGGGTTAGAATTTGAGGCAAAAAGAATGAAAGAATATTTTAAAAAGAAGGATATAGATAAACGAGTAGTTTATAGTCCAGATGTGCATGCTTCTATGGCAGAAAGGGCTAACCGAACAATCAAAGAGCGCTTGTACAGATACTTTAGCGAACAAAATAGTCTACGTTGGAAGGATGTTATTCAAAAAATTGTTTCAGGAATAAATGCCAGTATTAATCGAACCACGGGAGTAACTCCAAATTCTGTTACGTTTAAGAATGCTGGAGAACTTTTTAATAGACTATATAAGGATCCTAAGAATATACAAAATACTAAAACAAGCTCAATACTGGATCCAGGACAAATTGTTCGTATCACAAAAGAAAAAGGTAAATTTGAAAAGGGATATTTACCCAACTACACGGACGAATTGTTTCACGTACATATTAAAAACGACAATAGATCACCCATCACATATAAGTTAAAAGATTTTGAAGGAAATTTAATTGAAGGAATATTTTATAGAGAAGAATTGGTACCCACACAAGAAGATACAACTCACCGTATTGCTGAAGTTTTAAAAACACGTACACGGGCAGGTATTAAACAACATTTTGTTCGCTGGATTGGATATAACGATAATTTTAATAGCTGGGTTAACGATAGCGATATTGTTAGGAGATAAATATGGACTCTTTTTATGTAATATTGCCCTCAAATACTGGAGGGGTTGAAGGAAATACCACTTCTAAATTTACTGTTCGAATGCCTGACACTCTTGAATTAGATTCAAGTTGGACTGTTGCACTATCTAATATTATATATCCGTTTTCTTTTTCACTACTTGGTGATTCTGAAGAACAAGAATCAATAACCGTTTTTCGAAGATACGGAAATGAACTTTTACCTATTCGTATTGAGATACCAGATCTGTCCTTTGCCTCAGAAGAAGCATTGGAAGAAGGAATAAATGCAGTTTTACTTGATGTATGGAAAAAGGAATTGGATCGCGAGCGAGAGGAAAACAGACTTGAAGAGAATAAAAAAAGGATCTATGGGGAATATCGTAAACGCCGAGCTGTCACGTCTATAAAAGAACAATATGATGAACATGATTATTTTGATCTTTATACAGATGAACTCAATAAATTTATCAAACTATTATCAGAAGAGGATGAAGCAATTAGTCCAAAACTTACAAACCTTAGTCCGGGAGAAGGAGGTAAAAATATTCGTCTTTTGCCCCCTTCAAATCAAAAATCCCTTTACTTAAAAGTTATTGATAAATTTATTATTTCACAACAAACTTTTATTAATTTAGACCCTACGGAGCAATTGGCTAAAAATGGCTATTTCGATATGCAAAAGCAAACCTCTTTTAATTTTATGAAATTTTTAGGTAAAAAAGGAATTCGATTAGCGCCTATAAGCCCGGCACCTCTTGCAGTTGATGGTATAGAAAGGGTTCGGTTTCGTCCGTATACCGATCAAATGGAGCGAATCAAACAGGCTATAAAAGATTTTATGAATCCACAAACGGTTGTTCAAACTGAGGAGAAAGTTGCATCTGTCAATAGTCAAGAAATAACTCCCGAATCAACTAGACAAACAGCTGATGAGCATGAGAATCCGCAGGTTGATTTCTCGCGTGAGTCTATCACTCAACAATTGCAAAAGGAAGGTTATTTTGATATGCAAAAGGACCGTGCTTATAAATTTATAAAATATTTAAATACGGAAATTAAGGGCGCAAAACTTCCAAATGTATCTACGGTTGCGGGAAGCTCTGTTGAGACTGTTAGGTTAGAGCCACAAACTGATCAGAAAGATCTAATAATGAATGCAATTAAAAGTTTTATGTCCTCTTCCCCGTCAGAGCCGGAGCCTATTCAACAATCTGAAACGCCTGACTCTGAAGAAGAAAGTCTTGTTGAAAATGATCAAGAAAATTCAAATGGAATCGAAGAAATTGAAGAGACTTCACATACAATTCTAAAGGCTCCAATTACTCCTGATACATCCTTGGCCAGTCATATAATTGAAGCTCCGCTCACTCCTGAGACACCCGTCGAAGCATCGCCCACTCCTGAGACTCCGGTGACAAGTCCAATAATCGAAGCTCCGCCCACTCCGGTGACAAGTCCAATAATCGAAGTTCCTCCCACTCCGGTGACAAGTCCAACAATCGAAGCTCCGCCCACTCATGTGACAAGTCCAATAATCGAAGCTCCGCCCACTACTGTGACAAGTCCTATAATCGAAGCTCCGCCCACCCCGGAAACTTCCGCGACACGTCCTATAATTGACGCACCTCCAGAGACTCCAGTGACAATACCTGAAGAAAAACCGCTTGAATTTAATGACAAAACTCCTTTAGATGGGAAAATAACACCCCTTTCATATGTAGAGGAGCCTTATGAAAAGCCATTATTAACTGATGATCAAAAAGTTTTAATGGAAATGGCAGTTCGTGCCGCTACAAGAGCATGGAGAAATAGTGTAGAGTTGGCAGAGCAAGCACAAATAAATATGGAACTTGGAGAAAAATATTGGCAGAATGCCCGATTTAAGTATGCTATGAAAGATAGTGTGATTACATTAAAAGAAACGGGTGAAATTGTACACTTAAGAAAAACACCTGAAAATATTCTTGAATGGGTTAAATCTCAGTTAATATTGTTAACTAATCGTAAAATTGCAATTGATAAATGGACACAGGAATGTTTAGAGTATGGAAAAAGAGCTTCGGAAGCACAACTAGAAACTGAAGCTGCAGAATCCCGCGGGGATGTCACAGAAGCACGAAAGGCTGCGGATCGTGCTAAGGCTGCAGAACGTAAGTTAAAGGATGCAGCCAGTCAGGTTGAAGAGGCTGTTGCAGGACAAAAACGTTTATCAGAAGAAATTACTGGTAAGGTTGACGCGGAACTTGCGAAACAGGACACGGGAATCGAAGATACTTCGTCAATTCCTTTATCTCAAACTATTGAAGATGAAAGTGAAACATTAACAGAAGAGAATATCGAGGAAAATATTGAGGAGCATGATGATAATGAAATCCTATCTGACGACGATGAGGACGAGAAAGAGTGGACACCTCCATTACCAGAAAAAGAAAATATTGCGGCGAACGAAGAACCAACTATTAACAAAGAAGAAATTGAAGAAGACACGCAAGAAGAGAATCCGCAGGACGCTCAAACAATATCCGATGAGAACGAAGAGCAATGGACACCTCCATTACCCGAAGAAGAAAATATTGAGGAACCTACGATTATCGAAGAACCTACTGAGGAAGAAGACGAACGAGAAAATCCTCCGGAAGAAACGATAAAGGATCAGGACGAAGAACATTGGACTCCTCCATTACCAGAAGAAAATATCGAGGTAAATACTGACACACATGAAGAACATGAATTACCAACAATTCTCGAAGAAGAAACTGAGAAGGAAGACACACAAGAAAATACTCTGCAGGAATCTCAAACAAAAACCGATGATGGCGAAGAGCATTGGGCACCTCAATTGGCAGAAGAAGATCCTGTAAGTATTCCTACTCCAACGGCAAATTTAATTGAAAATAATAATCAGACTGATCTTCCGCCTCTTCCTCGTCCTGAAATGTTAATAGGAGAACCTTCAGAAAGGCCTTCATCTTTGAAAAGCTTCTTTGGGCATGGCGGTGTATCTACCAAAGACAAAGCGAAAGAAAAGGCGCCTCCAAGTCAGGAAAAGGCGGAGAATAAAAAACATCACAAAGAAAAGTTAACAATAAAAGTTGATGATTCGGATCCTAATGTAAAGAAAATGCATTTTGCTAAATATGCCTATCCTCCTGAATATTTAAAAATGCTTCTTAACTTTTCCAATATACAACTTGCCGATCCAAAATATCAATGGGTTTCAGTACACTTTGATAAATTGCATAAGAGGTTCCATGTCTTCTTACAAGGAAACGTACAATATATTCAATTAAGTCGTCAGTTAGCATATACTCTTGGTTTTGATTCTGAGAAAGTTCATAGTGGACAAGTGGCAAAATATATGCCTGATATATCTGGAGGTGTGCGACAATTTTTGGTTTATGCACCACGGCTCGTTGAAAATAGTATAATTGGAAACGTAACCGCTCCTCTATTACGTGTTGTGAATGTAACTGGTAAGCCTGGTGATAGTATTTCCGAAGTATATATGACCGAGCATCAACATCGTATATTAGGTAAACGTCATCCAGACATTACTATTGAAATTCGTACACTAGCAGGAAAACTAGTAAAATTCCATTGGGGAACCTGTATACTTACACTACACTTTCAACGCTCTCTATTTTAAAAATGACACATGTACCGGTAGATCTAGATAAAATAGACTGGGGTCCTTTTCTAGCAGCTCAAGATGGCGGGGCAAATACCGACATAACAGATGAAAGCCGATATTTTCAGGGAACAAGGTATCAACGAGGTTTTGGAGTGCTCGGTACTGTAGGGCGTTTTCTGATGCCAATAGTTAAAAATTTAGCTTCTAGTGCCGGCCAAGAAGCAATCAACGTTGGTAAAAATGTGCTTGAAGATGTTTCACAAGGGCGATCAGTTAGTGATGCCTTGAAGCAGCATGGTAGCGAAGGTCTTCAAAAAGTTGGGAAAAAGCTTCAGCAGTGCGGAAAAGGTAAAAGAAAACGCAAGCCAATGCAGAAACTTCTTTCAGAAAGCTTAGTGAAAAAAGGACGACGCCATAGAGATCAACTTAGTTTAGAAAATTTCTGAGTATATAAGTGTATTTTAAATACTAATTTATTCTAAGTAAAAATGTCCACATTAAAGAAAATTGATAAAGATAGTTCCGAAGGGGTTGATAATCGCCTGACCTTCTTTTCTATACCCTCTACAAATGTTGGTATACAGCGTTCGGCATACAAAGAAATACTCCCTCTTAATGCTCTCAACCAGTCTGCAGGACCGTTTGTTTTTCGATATTTTGGTGATTCGCTCTATCTTGATCTAAGCAAAACTTTTCTGAGTTTAGTTCTATCTCTTGAAAGAAAAGATACAGCTAGCGGTGAGTGGGTTCCTATCACAGACGGTGAAGCTGCAGATTTGAAAGGAGATAAATTTACAGGCGTTGCTCAATATTTAGGTCTTACATGGATACGTCGTCTTACTCTTTCAATTAATGGGGTTCAGTGCTATGACTCGGGTATTCACTATGCATACCGATGTATAATTCTCCATGAACTTGGCGCGAATAAAGAAGTAAGTAAGGGTCTTTATGAAGCGGCGCTTTATTATAAAGACGCTGTGGATAAGGATGATTCTGAGGGCTCAGGCTTTAAATCCCGCGTTTCTCGCTTTGCCAAAGGTAAATTGTGTCGAATGTTTTCCCATTTAGATTATGACATGGCTCGTCAGAATCAGCTCTTAATTCCACAAAGTGACGTGATTTGGACAATTTACAGAAATTCTGATGAATTTCTTATTCATGCGCCAAAATATCGCAACGCAGCAACGTTAGTAACAAACACTCATACTTACCGGCTTCGGCTTCACGACATGAGAATTTTTATAAAACAAGTTGATTTGAGTATGTCTTTAAATAATGCTATTGCTAGACATCTTGAACAATCACCTGCAAAATATGCTTATAGAAAAATTGATATCCGTAGCGTTTTCCTTGGAAAAGGCCGTCAAGAAATTACGCATGCGGCGTTCACAAGTACATGCCCTCGCCGTTTAATAATCTGTTTTGTAAGCTCTCCAGCATTCACTGGAAATAGTGCTTTATCCCCTTTTACATTTGAACATGCAAACATTCGCTCAATTTCTGCAGAATTTGGTGGATTCCAATTTCCTGCTGTTTCGTATGATTTTGATTTTGCTGATAATAACTTCGTTCGCTCCTATGTTGATATGTTTGTGGGTATGGACCTCGATAATTGGCCAAATACTGACCAGAGAACTCTTGATATCAGTATGAGAGAATATTCTAAATCCTCCTGTTTCTTTGTTATACCTATGACTTCAACCCTTGAGGATACGAACGGACTAGAATTAATCAGGCAAGGAACTACAACTATCCGGTGTATCTTTAACCACCCAATCAAGGACGAGGGTTATGAAATTATCATTATGGGTGAGTTCGATTCGGTTTTGTCCATAAATGCAGATCGCGTGTTAAGTACGGATGGATCTGTATAAAATGAATTCTCTGCAAATTGAAACAATATTACGCCGCTACAAGCCACTTGACGGTAAATTTCTTGGTGTTTTTTCATCTAATAATATTCCAAATATAGAGTGGAATAGCCCTTTTTGCTTTGTTGCAAATACTATGAAGAAAGGAACAGCCGGGGAACACTGGATTGCCTGTTATTCGGATCGAAAAACCACATTGGAATACTTTGACTCGCTCGGAGACACGCCCAATTGTGATATGCGTCAATCTATGCTAAATCGCTTTTCAATAGTTAAACAAAGCCGTTATTCAATACAATCTCCGTTATCTGATACATGTGGACATTATTGCATTTGTTTCCTTGTTCAACGGTCAAAACAAGGAAGCAGTTTTTCTTCAACCCTTAAGAAAATACATTCGATACCTTCAGAAAGTCGTGATGCAGTTTTGAAAAGATTCGTCCAAAGATTAGCCTTGCTACCTAGTATATAAGAATAATACTATTTGTATAATATAAGCAAAAATGATATTTACTCTATATCTAATTTCCTTAATCAGTCTTACGTGGGCTTTTAAACAAAATGATAGTAATATACTTTATCCTATTCACGGCCCATACCCTCCAAATGTAAATGCTTGTTTTATTATTGATGAAACACATGCGCTTTCAATCGGTCCTTCCACAAATCCAAACAAGGATACTCTGATCTTGATTGCATATGCTCTTGATTTAGGATTAATATTTGTATTAGCCGTTGTATTCAGAGCGCATGTAAATTTGAGAAAAAATGGGACCAGCGATATACCGGGTATTCGCTTTGCAAAAGGCCCTCTTAGTATATAAGTCAAGTCAACGAATTAAACGCTAAAGGCAAAAAGGGAGTTATGAACATTCGTACTAGCAACAATATGCCAGAAATGACGGAGTCTTCCGAAATATCTTCTTCATCTCCGTCCGTCAAATCAGGTTCTCTTATTCAATTACTTTGTAAATTTAATGGAGGGTGTACACCAGAATCCCTTCACAGAGAAATGCGCAAAAAATACAACGAAAATATTCAATTCCTTCAAACTCTCACTACTATGACAAATGAAGATGTTGCCATAAATGGAATTGGTCAAAAAACATTTTCTGACAACAATATGAAGCCGGGAAAGAAGGCAATAGTTACAAATCATTTAAGACATATTCAGTTCGAAGTATATCCAAGTAAATTGACAAAATTGGGAGCTGATCGTATTTTTGCATTAAGAGGCTACTTATGTGTGACAATCAGGCAATATTTCTATGTTCGACATCACATAGACCTTGTTTATCCACAGCTTCCTCTTGTTTGCGTTGTTGGCGGTCGACAGCATCAATATTTTTATCCTCTGGAATGTTTGGACTTTGTTGAAGTTGAAGAACAAAAATGAATAGAAATTTATGAACCACTATATAAATGATCATTCACATTATTTGCATAATATGAAAAATGCTTTTTATATTAATTTTTGTTGCACTAGTAGAGCTTGTTAACTGTGAAAATAAAATAATAAAGAATGAAGAGTATAAAATATCCTTGTTTCGAACAACGCCCAAACCTAAGACTTTTGAACAATTTTTACATCTTGCCTCTACTCATTCAAGTTTTAAAAATTTAACTTTGGAACCGAGTGGTCATGTTTGGTTTGAGTACGATGAGAACGAAAAGGTATGGAAAAAAGTATACAAACCTACTTTTTCAGTGGTGTATTATAAACCAAATATCTTCGATTCCGCTTGGTTATTTGTTAAAGAAACTTGCTATGATATTGTAGTAGCTACCAAATCGTTTGTAATAGGAGTAACGAAGCTAACCTTATACCTAGGACGTAGACTAATACCTTTTCCCTAATAGCTTGTAAGAATGTTAAAATCTTATATTTTAAAAGAAAAGATTTGTTATCTACTACACTAAGAATGTCTTTTTTTCCACAAATTTTATTTTTTTGATTCTATTTCTACTAAAAATTAAACATCCCTGTGATTACGACCATACCGCGATTAAAGCGTGCTAACCCGTCCGATCTGGCGAGTTAGGCAACGTTGGTTTTTAAAACCCCTTAAACCTTTGGATTTTGTTCATTAATATTTTAGTTTTTATATTGGGGGTTTAAAACGTTTAGAAAAAATGGGTAACGCTTTTATATCAAAAAAATGATATATTTTTGATATAAAAGTGTAACTTATACTACTTGGAAAATTAAATATAATAAAGTTAGACATTCGGGATTTTTTAATTCTAATAAGGTTTTACTTCATAAATCTTATTGGGGATTTTATCTGGAGGACTCAAATGAACATGAATGTTATGGAAGATTTAGAAAAATATTAAGTGTTATTGAAACCGGCAAATCAAAAGATGAAAGAGGAATTGAGGTATCTATTTGATATATTAAATTCTTTAACCTTTTTTGTTTATTTATGAAAATTTTCTAAAATTTTCGATTACTAGTCTCAAAATTATTGTTAAGGAAATTATAGTTAATTTATCTAAAAACCTTTCGGGATTGATATACAGGGCTATATCCCGCATTTTAAATTTGCGGTATCCCCTACAGTACTAAAATGACTAACTGAAATCTAACATATCAAAAATCTGAAAAGTATTTTCTAATTTTGAACTTTTTCGGTTTTCGAAGATTATTTTATTACAAAATTACTTATTTAACCTATAGAATTAAGTTTTTCAAAATAATTTAGACGGAAATATCCTATGATGAAAATATAGATGAAAATTTAGACACAAGTGACATTGAAGGAAGAATTAAAAAATTACATTTAAATAAATTAGAATTTTTCTTAAAAAATGAAAATTATAGGAAGGATTTGGCTATTAGTAAGTTATTTTTTGTTGGTTTCTATTTGGACTTCTAAATTTTAGCTGAACTTTATTATTTATAAAAGTGTAAATAAATAAAATAACTCTCATTTATTTATCTAATATTAATTAATCCTAATAAAAATTAATTCCATTATTTAATTTAAGAATTAAAAGAAATTGGAGAAGAAAAATTTAAAAAAGAACTTGCTTTATTTATTGAACCAAAAAATATAAATAAAATATATGAAAATATAAGTAAAACAGATATTAGAACGGAAGAAGAACGTGAAGCAGAATTTAAAGCTAAAGAAGAGGAATATTTAAAAAATATTGCTCTTTGGGAAGAAGAATTATTAAATGAGGAAAGTAAAGGGAAAGGGAAGAAAATTAAAGAGAAAAACAAAGAAAAAACATCAGAAAATACAAAAAAGAAACAAAAATCAAAATCTTCAAAAAATAAAAATATTGCAAATACAAGCAATTCAGAAAAAGAAGAAAATCAGAAAACAGTTGAACAAACAATTAAAATAAAATCAGAAAATGTTGAGGAAAAACAAAAAATAAAAGAAAAGCCTCCTCCCCCTCCTCCTAAAAAGCCAAAAAAGAAAAAATTAATTGGAGGAAATAATGAAAAACAAAAAAATATTTCTTCTTATTTTACTTCAACATCTTTAAATGAATTAAAATTAAAAATTTCTGAATTTACAAATGAACAAATAATTAATAAATTATATTTAGAATTTATCGAAAACCCTTCAATAGAAAAACGTTATTTAATTGATATAGGCATTATTATTCATGAAATATATAAACGTTTTAATGCACTTAAACAATTAAAAGAAAAAATATGGCCATTAATTTATGAAAAAAAATTTGGAGAAGGAATTTTAGAAAAAATGCCAAAATGGCTGGAGAATTTAACAGAAGATGATCAGAATGTTGATAAAGTAATTAATTTATTATTTGTAAGGGGAGGGGGTGTCTAAGTTTAAGTGAAGCTGAATATATTTTTTAACTTAAACATGTTCAACAAAAATATCATTAATAAGTATAGGTATGTATTGAACGGCCTTCTTGAAAAGCTTGCTTGCTTGAAAAGCTTTATTTCCAAATTTTTTGAGCAGTGACACCAAACTAGTGTTTCGCCGGAAGTTCCGGTTCCGATAGGCCAAAAGTTCCGGGAGTTTTTGGTTCTGGTTCAGGTTCTGGCCTTTCAGTTCGGTTCCGGCCAAATTTGCGGTTCCGGCGAAACACTTTACCAACCCCATTGACTAAGTTATCAATATTTTTTGTTGTTTCATTTTTAGTGAATTAGAATTTGTCGTGTAAAAGATTGTGAATTTCATTCTGAGTTAGTGGCATTTTAAACATATAACTTTAAAAATAACTGGCAATAAAATGGGAAACGATCCAGAAATTTGTACTAAAAACAGCCATTAATTAATATGTCCGTGTCTAATAATATTTTTAAGGTTTTTGAAAATATTCATCAAATTGAATTGTACAACAGACTTAAATATTTAGTTAATTTAATTGAAGGAATTTTGAAAGTTGATAAAAATATTAAAGAAAAAACAATTTTAAATGAAAATAATATTTATTTTATTATTCACCAATTACATTTACAAAAATTAGTTTCTTCAACAGAAAATATTGTATTTATTAAAGAAAAAAGTCAAAATGAAAAAGAAAATATTATTTCAATTCTTTTTGGAGTTGAGGAGTCAGACAAGGTTGGAGAATGGTTTAATAGAATTGATGAACAAATAAATGATTGGAATAAATTTAAAAATCAGAGGGATATTGGTACTAAATTAAATTTAAATAAAACTGTTATATGCCTGTTAAATAATAACTTTGTAGCATAATCTGATCAAATATATCCTGTTATAAAAATAATCCTCGAATCAAAAGCTCTTGATTGACATAAAAGTTATTTAGATCGGTTAAGAATTAAAAAAGTTTTTGCTAAAAATATGGCTGAAAGGGCCTTAATGAAACAGGCTTTGCGGAACTAAATCATAAACAAAATTATGATAGGGGATTTTATATGAGGGATATATCATCAAGTTTAGAGAGCTTATTTCGAAATGAGCTTTAGAACAATTCAAAACAAAATTAATTTTAGATAATCAAAATATTGGAGAATATGGCCCAGCAAAATATTTAAATCCAGAATTAATTCAAAATTTAATATTCTCTGAGGAGGATGAAGATAATTTTAATTATGAAATATTTGAATTAATAGAATTAAATAAAGAAAATGATAAAAATATAAACGAAATAACTAAAAAATTAAAAAATATATTAAATAAATGGGCAGAAATATTTGAAGCTGATTATGAATTTTTGATTGGGGGATCTTTAATGTTGGAAGTAAATACAAAAAATTCTGATATTGACGCTATTTATGTTGTTAAAGAAGATAATGACAATGAGATAAATGATGAAATGGGAGGAGATGATGATGGAACAAAACAATTAATTAGTAGAAATGCACAATTTTTCGGTCATTTAAATTCGAAATGTTTAGATGATAAAAAGGAAAATTGTTCTGATCAATCTTTTTACTGTCATTTATGTTTGCAGGTAAAATGTGTACACATATCTTTAGCATGTACAAAACACTTGTTTTTCACCGGAAATGCCTGTCCAGCCTGCGTTCCCGGTCAACCCTAATCATTTAGATTGTTTGTTCCACTAGAAAGTACTATTTATCTAACTTAGTGCAGCCTTCATTTTTAAATCACCTTTGTGTACTAACACAAATGAGTTTATTTTTTCATCTCAATCGGAGCAAATTTTATTGCCGTGTACCCTCAGATTCGGATTCCTCCAATCTAGAATCTCAATACAATTTAAGTATAATTCAATGTTTAATTGTAGTAAAAACATAAAATTTAGGAGAAGGTTAATAATTTGAAGAGAATTAGTGAAATACGTGTTCCTTTATTGAAATTTGAATTTCATGGAATTGATATAGACATTAGTTTTGTACAAATTCCTGAAAAAATAAAAGATAATAAAAATTGGATGGATGAAGCATTAAATAATGCAATGAATAATAGTTTAGGAAGAGTTTTTCCTTTATCTGGTTATAAATCGAATTTAATTATTAAAGAATTATTACCAAAAGAAGAGGAAAAAATAAAAATATTTCGTTCGGCATTAATTTTATTAAAAATTTGGGCAAAAAGTAAAATACCTAATTTAGAAAAATATTTTTTAAAAATTTATAGATAATTCTATTTATGGAAATCAATTTGGATTTTTGAGTGGTACTTCTATGTTAATTATGTTGACTAAAATTTATTTATTATATCCAAATACTTGTTCTGTTTTGGTTATATTAGATAGATTCTTTCTTACATTTTTGACATGGTTAGTAAATTCTTAAATTTATAAAAAAGAAAAATAAAACATAGTCTAATTTTCAAACATTTTAAAAGGATGGTTCATTTTCTTAGCCCATTGGTATTAACTGGAGTTGACATTAAACGTGATCCAAATTTATGTGGATTTTGTAGTCAAGACTCTTATCCACCTAACACAATTTTAATTCCGCTTAGTTTCACTTTTTTGCTTGCTTTGACGTAAAAGCAAGCAAAGGTCTTATGTATGTTTATGTGTATTGTGTGAAACGAAAGCAGATCATCACAATTTTTAATTTTAAGGAATTGGCCTAGACCTTTCCTTATTGGTATAATAGACGATAGTTTACTCCACAGTTGGAGAGTTGAAACTGAATTATTTGCAAGAGAAATAACATTTTTAAATAAACAAGGAATTGAAGAAGATTGGGTAGATGTTGATAAAAAAGATAAAATTTATATAAAAATTGAAACGGAAAAAGTAAAAGAAAATGAAAAAGAAAATAATGAAAGATTAAAAAAACATTCAAAATTAATAATGCCAATATTAACACCTGCATATCCACAACAGTCAAGTGCTTTTAATGTTAATTATTCAACAATGAAAATAATTAAACAAACAATTATTGAAGGTTAATATTTGGATATTTTACAAAATTTTGGTATTTTGTGTCCAACTTTTGGTGTCCAAATTCAATATAACCTTTTTCGGACCCGGATATCTGCCTTAATCGACACGAGAAAATTTACAGGAACTTTATATTTTCCATATGATTGTTCTGTCTCCTCGATATGTATTTTAAAAACCCTTTTGAATCGTTAGGTCAACAGCTTCACTATTAGTTACATCATACTAATGTTTTTCGATTTTAATTTTTATTTATTTATACAATCGAGGTCAGAATGTACTAATTCACTTATGTACTCATTACATAAAATTGTTCAATTCTTATTCTAATTTTTAAAAAATTTTCTATATAGGATTAAAAGGAATAAGACAAATCCGTCGCCAAACATCCACCAATTTTAACGAAGGACTGAAACAATGGATTAAAGGAGTTGACTTTGTTGATAAAGTAATTTTAATTTTTAATTTAAAAATTATTTTTCTTTTCAAAGTACAATCATTTTGTAACAATTATTTGTGTTGGAATTGATAAAAATATTGGAGAAGATTTTTGTAATTTTGTAAAAAACAGAATTAGAGTTGAATTAGTTTTGTCATTAGAAGAATATCCAAAATTAGAATATTCACATATTTCACCAAATAAATCAAAAAAAGGAAAATGTGAAAAAAGATTAATTGCTGGGAAAAAATTTAAAAAATTCTGGTAATTAATAAATAAATAAATACAGGGTGCGGCAAATTCGCGCAACTTTTTGGTTTAATATAACTTTCTTCATTGCATATTTATGCGCATATTTTGGGATTTTCCGTGCATATTTTGACACGCCCTATTTTCTAAAATTAAATTTAAAGGGAAGACAATTGGTGTAAACAATGGATTGTTGGTTTAAATATGCCCGAATTATTTAATTATTCAGAAGATAAAGCATCCTTAAATTATTATTTTTTAAAGTTTATTAAAAAAATAAAAGGAAAATATATTAAGGTAAAAATTAAAATAATTTTTAATTTAAAAATTTTATTTAGCATAGAAAAATTGAAAGAACTAATGTGGCTATTCATTTACGTTATACTGATATTCACAAAGCTAAGAAGTTTTGGGGAGATAATTAATAAGATGAATTTTCCATAAAAAATCTTCAACATCAAGAACCGGATCAAAAATTTTTATTTAAAAATCTTTATAATATGTAGAATTTTTTCTAAACGGGAAGAGCTACAAGAAAGTTTTTCAGCCACGGGGAGGTGAAGTAGTAAACGTTTTCGAGGGAAATTTCAGAGTATCAAAAAATTAACGTCATATTTAGATGTAACTTTTCAATTTTCGTTAGGTCACGAACCCAGAGTTACTTTCTACAGAACCAGAATATGTATGGGGAGATTCTGGGAAAAAAGGTAGTCATTACTAGATCAGTTTGGGCTCCCTTCCCATTCTGTTTTCCATTATGTTTTCTTCCGTTCTTAGACCTTCCTCTTCAACATTTTAGGGCTCGGCCCTTCCATTATGTATATATTTATTATATTATTTAAATCCATTTATTATGTAAAGCTTACAAAGTATGTAATATGTATGTACATAGCTATTTAATTCCTAACATAAGGCTATGCAAGAAGCGTGTGGTTTCGCTACCAGCCGCCTAAGTAACCTTTTGTATTAGCTAGGGATGAAATAGCTATAGCACCGTTCTGTTTTATTATTATTATTATTATTATTATTATTAGTTATTTATTCTGTTGAAAATAAACTTTAGTCAAAAAGTCTTTGCTTTAAATTAAATTAGACATGGAGAGATTTAATAAAAAAACTACTTATATGTAGTTTAAAAGCGAGTTACCAAATAATTTTGCTCTAAATTCTTACAAAATATTTTTACAAAATAATTACAAATAAATTTATTTAGAAAAAAATTATCGAAATCTTTAATTCTTTTTCAAAATTCTTATCCAACACGGATTGGTGCTACTTGGGAACTAGCCATTATTTGAGTTGAGACCATTATATTTCGATTCACAACCATAACTGAAGTTGACTTTTTCTCATAACCAAAAGTTTTAAATAAAGCTTTGCGATGTTCAGAACTTTAAACATAAATATTATTTCTTTAATTTTAAAGTTAAAAAAATACCTTGATAGAAAAAGTGCAGGTACTTCACATGTCGAACTCAGAGAGCTAACACAATTAATTCCCAAATTAATTAATGTTTGTGTATCGCTACTAAAATTACTAAAAACTCCATTATCCACTAAATTATAAGCAGTTAATGAAAACATCCAACCAAAGATTTGTATGCCCATAATTATAGCTATTGACTTGAATAGGGCCATTCTTCCAGCATTAACTTAAACAAAGACTATTTATATTTGAGACGTTTATTAAAATTTTATAGGATTTTAAATTGTTATTTAAATATTGTTTAATTTTTTATTTTGTTATTTATTCTCGGTTTAACTCAGCTTTAAAATAAAAATAAGAAAACAATTATTACTTAGCCCTTTCTTGCGGTCCCAAAGCACTTTTGCTATCATTATAATATAGCAGGCTAAAGTGATCCAGTTAAATATCAAACAGGCAGCATGAAAATTAGTTTCTCCTTGTGCTGTGATTAGATCGCTCAGATAGCAAAGATTTGGGCTTTAATTAGTTTTTTTGTAAGAATATATTTAATATAAAAATATTCACCGAGTAGGGCCTTGGGCTGTTGTAATAATTACAGTTGTGATGAAAGCAAGAGGGAACAGACTTGAAATGCCGTACATTAGGGGAGTATGAAAGGAATCTCCACGAACAGAATACCTATTTTAAGAAAAAAAAATATTTTTGGAAATTAAAAAAACCCAAACCAAATAGGGAAAAACATGCTAAGAATTCTGTCAATAGCAATCATAACCATTAAAGAATAAATATTGAAAGAACCAGCTATTGGCAAAGTATCGGTTAAAGCACATAACCACAAAGGTATTTGTGTGTTTGTAATCATAACTAGCCAAGTTGGAATTATTTGAATTTTGGCTAGAACACAACAAATTGCATAAATCCCTATTAAACGATGGCATGTTCCGTTCAGTGTCCTAATTAATTTAATAATTATTTTTAATTTTATGAAATGTGTGAATGTCTGTATTAAAACTATTCATAATTAATCTAATATATCTTACTTAAATTTAATAGTCACATAAGCAAGTATGAGAAATCCAGGAATTCCAATTTGATCAACAATTGTATTTATTGTGAAGGATATCTCTTGCAAATTAAATGTCATTTTTAGATCTTTTATTTAAATTTAAAATAATCCTTTACTTAAATTTATATAATTCTTAAATTAATTTTGTTAATCAAAAATTTTAATTAAAAAAATTTTTAAACGAAATATAAAATATCACAAAATTTTAATATTTAGCGTGCAACTTAATTAAAAAAGTTTTATTTAAGTTTAAATTTAATTTAAATATTTATTTCACGCAAACACGACAGTACAATCTTTAATTTTAATAAAAGGATACAAACCTAAAAAATGAAGAATTTAAAATTTTAAAAATTATGTATATTTAAGCTACATACGTTTATTAGAAAGGTGTAAGGGCACATTTTTTTAAAAAGTCTCAAGTATGACAAGAATGCCTTTTAGTAGGAAGGGTTATTAAATAGGTAATATGTACATATATTATTTTATAATAATTTCAGCCAAGTTAAACTTTGACATCATGCTTAAACTCGAAAAATCAGGGTGGAGTAATAAATTGGTTTTTCTATTTTGGAATTATACTCAATTCGATCCATGAGGACGTGTTTTGTCTGATTCAACGACCTACTCCTCACTTTCCTTCAACCCGATTGGTTTATATAAAATTTAGCTTTAATTTTTGTCCTGAATAATTATTGAATTTTAATTTTGTTAATCTTCATATATTCTCATTAATTAAATTAAAAGTGTTTAGGACGAAGTTGACGGGATTGAAGAATTTTAATGAATATTTCCTTGTTCGCGAATCTTTTTAAATATTCAAACAAAAATACTTCATATAAATATTCTCATTAAATACAAAATAAGTTTAAGTTTAATTTTATATATCCGGAATATATTTATGATTTAAAAACATTTCCCATAAATATATATAAAGTTTTCTTAAATTATTTAAAAAATAAAACTTAAAAATTAAGAAATATTAAAAAAAGTTTTATGTGAAAAGTTTTAAATTGAAAAAAAATTAAAAGTACATTTTTTTAATTTTTAATGTTTAATTTTTAATTTAAAAAAATAAAAAAAAATTTATTTATTTTTAAAAAATTATATTTTAATTTTAAAGTAATAATTTAAAAAAAAAATTATTAACATCTCAACAAGGAAGACAGTTAACCTTTAAAAAATTTTAGATTTAAATTTTGAAGAAAAAAAATTTTTTAATCGCGTGCGATTAAAAAATATTTAAATTAAATTTGTATTTAAATTTTTTAGTCACGCTATGAAAGATAAAATGTTTCAATTTTAAATAAAAATTTTAAAAAATTTAATTTTTAAATATAATTTTAGGGTACAATTTTAGTACAGAAAATTAAACAAAAAAAAATTATAAATTTTTAATTAAAATTTTTTTGGAATTTTGGGGTTAAAATTAATTGGATTTATTTGTTTATTTGACAAGATTTTATTTTTATTTTTTGTTTGATATTTTAAATTATTAATTCCAAATGTTTTCTTCAATGCATTACGATGTTCAGTGCTGAAATGATAAAAGAAAAATAAAATTTTAGATTTTTTTAATTGAGAGTTTGTACTAAGCAATTGAAATTTTTTAAATATCCTCCAGAAATTAAAAATAATTAATTTATGGATACTTAAATTTGACTAAAAGAACTATTTTTGCAGTTCCTTGACATTATAATTTCTAATCAAAAAAAAAACACCTTGATATAAAAATAGCTGGAACTTCACAAGTTGAAGTTAAAGAACTAAAACAATTAATTGCTCCACTAATTAATGTTTGTTTATCTTCACTCAAATTATTTAAAAACCCTTTATCAACTAAATTGTAGGCAGTTAATGAAAATAACCATCCACCAATTTGAATTCCCATAATGATAGAGAGTGATTTGAATAAAGCTACTTTGACTGTATTCACTTAAAAATTTAAACTTTATTCTTCAATCTCAACAAAATATCCTCCTTCCCCTCCCCTTCCCCTCTCCTCCTCTCCCCCCCCCCTTCCCATTCCTCCACTTCCCCCCCCTCCCCTCCCCTCTAAAGAGAATAACAAATAAACTACCAACATTTCCCCTTATTTATATCCCATTTAATTTTGAAAATCATCACAATATAACAAGCCAAAGTAATTAGATTGAAGGCTAAACAAGCGTTATGAAATTTTGTTTGTCCCTGTTGGGTAATAAGCTCCTCAAGGTAGCACATGCTTTGACTGAATATATTTTAGGTATTTATTTTGAAATTAAATTTTTTACCGATTTGGATCCTCTATTACATTTATAATCACTAAAGCGATGAATGTGAGAGGAAAAATAGTAGAGATACCGTACATCAAACGGAAGTGAAATGAATTTTTTCGAACTGAATACCTGTAAAATTTTATTATTTGGAGGGAGGAAATATTTTAGTCGCTTTAAATTAAAGTTGAGTCGATTGGTCTGTTAATTTTAATTAAAACAAACCAAATAGGGAAAAACATGCTAAGAATTCTGTCAATAGCAATCATAACCATTAAAGAATAAATATTGAAAGAACCAGCTATTGGCAAAGTATCGGTTAAAGCACATAACCACAAAGGTATTTGTGTGTTTGTAATCATAACTAGCCAAGTTGGAATTATTTGAATTTTGGCTAGAACACAACAAATTGCATAAATCCCTATTAAACGATGACATGTTCCATGTAAAGTTCTAATAATGTTTAAAATTATAATTATGTAATGCTAATTTAACTATAATATGTAGATACGGATAGCTCGAAAATCCCTGACAAACCTTTAGCAATGTAAATATTCTAACAAAATTTTTCACCCAAAATTTTGTAACTAAACTAAATTCCTTAACATTTTCTTACAAAAATTTAAATACTATTAATGTAATGTTTAAAGTTCAAAACTTTTAATAATTTACTTGTGTTTTATTGTCAAACAAACAATCATCAAGAAGAAAGGAATTCCTAACTGATCAACAATCATGGTCACAGTGACCACCAAATTCATAATTTTCATAATTCTTCAATAATTATTCTACAACCTTTCTCGTTTTTTTTTAAATTTTTTTATTAGAGAGGAAATTAAATGGATATTTAATTTTAAAGAAAAATTAATGGTCGAGGAATATTTTATATGCAAGGAAAGTTTAAGTTTATATTCATAAAATATTTAATTAATTTACTCCAAACACCTCCACACATTCAGTTAATTTCAAGAAAAAATCATTAATTTTTTATATTGTTTACTATTTAAATTTTTAATTTAAAAATTTTTTCTAAGAAGTACATTTAAATACAGAAAAGTTTTTGAATGTTGCTTTAAAGTTTAAATTAATTTTGAGTAATTTCCAGATGTTAAATGCTTGCCTCCTTTCTTTTCATTTAATCTAATAAATATTAAATTAATTTAATAAATATGCTGTCGAAACAGAGGAAAAGATTATTATTCAGTTTAATAAACAATAAAAATTATTTAATAAATAGGTAATGGTAAAACTAGAATTTGTCTATATGTACTTGGTAAAAAGAGGTTATCAGTGAGAGACGCTCTGTGTGGCGTCTCTCCTTTAAAAAACTATAATAAAAGTAAAAATAATACTAATTTAAGGATAAACTTTAATAACATTAAAATCTTTTAATTTATTATTTAATTTTCCCTTTTGTTAAACAAGATGTAATATATACACATTTATCATCTTTAATAAATTTTTAAAAAGCCTAAATAATCCAAAAGTCTACATTTTTATTAAAAACTGTTTGACATTTTCCCTTCTGATTTTTCTCCATACTTTTGTTACTTCGTTTTAACGTACATGATTGGTGGTTCTTTTTAAATTGAAAAATCTCTTTACTTTTGCTATTTTCCAAAGAAAATTCATTCATCACTTTTTTAGAATAAAATTCGAGTTTAAAGGTTCGATTATCAGTAGCACTCTCTGATCGAAGAAAATTCTAAAAAACAGAAAATTATATGAAAGTAATCCACTCTCCCTAAATCATGTGTACGGGGACCTAATTCATACGGAAAAATTGTGTATCATAGTTGCCACGGTTTAAGTAAAGAGTGTCGGATTAATGATCGGGCGATAGAAAAAATTCAGGGTAGAGTAAAGTTATTACTGCGGAATTTGAGCGATTTAAGCAAATCTTTGGGAAAATCATTCCATAATGGTCTAAAAAAACTCGTATCAGTTTAGAAAATGCCAGATTTCGGGAAACCCCGCGGCAACACTCGTAATGTTTATTTATTCTTAACATCTCACCTCTTTACATTTTTCAATTAATTGTTCCATAATGTCTTGTATAGTTCCGCGATAATTTATCATCGTTAAAGTTTTTTCATAATAATCATCGTTAAGTACTTTTTTTATTTTATTTTTGTAATGAAGCCAATTAAATAATGATTCAACATCAGGATCACTGTCCTTTATGATGTACATTTGTTCATTGTGTCCGAACCTTTAGTCAGTGAACTTTGCGTCAATGCTCCTTCCGTCAATACCTTTCGTCAATAAGACTTGAGGGGTTTGTGGGGGAATAAAAGGGATATATTAATAGGGAGGTGGAGATATTTATAGAGATTTATGGAATATATTGGACTTATGTATATCCGCCTAATCATATAAATCCTCTGATATGCCGTTTGATTCCATCATATCCCTTTGTTTTCTAAAACCATCTTAATTCGCCGATATCTATCAAAATTCTATGATATCCTCTAAAATCCTCTGATTCGCAATGAAAATTTTTGTTTTCATCGCGCAATTTCAGTTTCAGCGCCACAGGACGGCCCATTGACGAAAGGCATTGACGAAAGTTTCATTGATGCAAGGTTCATTGACGGAAGATTAGAGAACCGTTCTATATTGTCTCGGATATACTTATTGTGGCGAAAATCATCATCAATATATAGGTGTTGACAGTTGAGAACGACTTGATTATTTAACAATTTCTATAAAAATTGTGTTAAAAACTATAAAAAACAAATATGAATGACAGTAAGAACTAACGGACGAGCAAAAAACAAGCGGCCAAAAACTAATTCAATAACCTGATTTGGTATCGTTCCCATACGAATGGACACAAAAAATTTTCACCAAAAACCTAACCACAAACATACTTGATTAACAAATCTTACGTATTCCCATTTTGGACCGTTCTGTGCGATAAAATTTCACTCCTCAGTTTCTTTCGGCACCTGAAACCTTCCGAAAGTAAAGAATCTGCGCGAATAAATGGGAAACGTTGAACCATCATTTATTTTTACTTATATATGACAAACATTTAGTTTTCACTAACGAAAAGACGACAAGCATAGCCTAACAATTATAACCTTAGTAAATTGTCCATCGCTCAGATTTAAAAAGACGACATGCTTTGGGCAAACCGATTCCAGAATATTTAAATAATCAATGAATTCTTGTTCTTCTGTCTCAGTTCTGATTGTTAAAATTTTGGTAAAAGGTATCGGTTTAAAACCAAAGATTTTGGTGTCAAATCTCGTCGAATTGAACTCTATGAAAACAACCCTGGGACGGGAAAGATAACTCCCAGTCCATTATTTTGATGTTATCAAAAGGGATTGGCCCTTTTCGAATGACACCAAAATTTCGATTTTAAATTTTATGCCTTTTGTTGGTGAGGTTATTATTCTGTGGACAGATATAGATATCACAATTTTGAAAAAGTTCAAGTGAGTGACGCATCATACTCATTACATAGCGGCGATAACGCTGAAATAGTAAAGAAGAAAAATTTCGAAAAATCTCTCGGATTTTTTGTATGGGATTTGATTAAAAAATTCCCATTTATTTTATCCAATACATACCTATCAGGGGTGTGCCAGTTTCGCATTCCGCGTTTTCGCGTTTTTTGGACTTTCGCCTTTCGCGTTTCGCGTGTCGCTTTTTTAAATTTACTTTCACATTTCGCGTTTCGCGTTTCACTCTTTAAATTTAATTTCGCGTTTCGCATTCCGCTTTTTAAAATCCGTTTCGGCACACCCCTGGGCCCGTAGAATAAATTCGGGGTTAGGTTACCCGAGTAACTTTTCCCCCACAAAACGAAAAGATGAGAAAAATCCTTGCGCCGAAAAAATGGAGAAGAAAAGAAAGAGGAAAAGAATACGGTAGAGGTGGAGGGTAAAATTGTTACCCTGCTACGGGGCAGGGTAGACAATTCCTTTAAAAAATCCTTAAAATTTAAAATTTGATGAAAAAATTATAAATTAAATTTTTTAAGATAGTTTGGAATGTGCTCTATTTTTTGATATAAGTTTTAGAATTTTTTCTTTGGAAATAAATTTATGACAATTTTTAACAAAAAGGACCTCATTTTTAGTCATTTTTTAAGGAAAAAGTAGTACCTTGCTAGTAAATTCATAACTTTTAAATATGTAAGTCGGTCAAAAATTCTGATTTTTTGGTATTTCATAGATAACACTCCGATCTATAATTTGGCCAAAAAATAAAATTTTTATCTGCATTTTAAAAAAAGTTATGAATTTTTTCATAAATAGGGAGAATGAGAAGCGGGTAGCGGCGCCAAATCCTTTGCCTAGGGTCAAGTCGGCGCTGCCGCTACCCGGGTAACCTTACCCTTGAATTTATTCTACGGGCCCTGATACATATTAATATCATTTAAATAATTTTATAAATTTTACTTCACCGTAGTTAGCACGAATATGCCAAGAAGTTAAACGAAAATGCTCAGCCAGAGAGCCGTTACTTGAATTAAATGTAAATATTGTCTTTTTTCTTGTACTAAATGGCGTTTTTTTTGTTTCTTCATCTCTATTTACCAATTCATAAATGAATTCGTTAACTTTTTTTATTATATGAACATTTTTAACTTGTTTTGAAATATTCAAAAAATAACTGTTGACGGGTTCAAAATTTTTAACCAAAACTGAACGTTCCAGAAAAGAGAAAATATCAATTAAAACATCACTGTTTAGACATTCTCTTAAATAAAAAATATTTTTATACCTATTTAAATAGAATAAATCTAACCTTAAATGCCCTTTATCTGTGTTATCCATTTGGATTTTTAATGCATAATAATGGTTCTATCGATTAAACAATGTGGACAGCATCGTGCCCGCATAAAATGGCAAAAGGGCAAAAACTCACAAAATGGCAAAAAGGGCAAAAATGCAAAATTAGCAAAAAAGCACATAGGTAATAGCAAATCCATTTAATGGCAATCCTATATAATGGCAACCCCATAAAATGGCAAAAAACTCAAAATGGCAAAATAAATTTTATTTGTTGTTTTTGTTTGTTTTGTTGCTCCCCAGCATTGGCGGACATTGTTCCCATTGGGGGGGGGGGGGGGGGGTGTTATTCCAACAACGGCCAAAGTTATTTCGGAGTCACTTTCGTATAGGCCCACCAAGATCGAAACTCGACGTATATACCAGGGAACGCCCCGACAGAAAATCAAATTCCCGATTTTCGGGAATCGTGAATTCACGAAAATTTCGAATTCCCGAATTTCGTGAATCGTGAATTCACGAGAATTTCGAATTCACGATTTTCGTGAATCGGGAATTCACGAGCCAAAAATCGTCGGGAATTCACGATTTTCGGGAATTTTCGTGAATTCGGGAATTTTGCCTTTTTTGGGGGATTAGAAGTAATTACTAGGGGTTAGATGTACTAGAGGTTCTTAATTGATTAACTGAAGGATATTTAAGCGATACTATAACTGTATAAAGAATAAAGGGATTTGAGGTAATAAATATGGATTGAGGGATAGTAGGGCATTTGGAGGTGATCAAGGGATAAATTGAATCTTTTAGATAAATTACTGATATACAACTTACACCTCTTTAGTTTTTGATATCACAGGCAAATATGAATTTCAGAGGATTCTAAGAGATATAGGAAGAACAAGAGGGATGCGGGACAGGGGGATGTGGATCAGTTGAAGCCTAATAGAGGATGGATTTATGATTTATAATGATATCGATGAAAGAAGATCTGAGGGAGTATTAAGGCATATAGGGGAGGATTAATTAGTTGTCGAAAAATGTGAATATCTGTCTCAATAGGACCGAAACCGTTCGAATTCATTGCTCCTTGGCCCTCGAAAATTCTAAAATTTTTGACTGCGGATTTGGATGGATATCGGTGGTTCTCTCCTTGTCTTTTTTCCAATCCCCCAACATACTAAAATTCCCCAATCAATTTTAGTCATTATCACTCAATCCCTACTTATCTTCCCAAATTTCTTTTTCCTCTTATTATCCTCCTTATCCATGATGTGATACCGTTGTTATTATTATATGATGATCCATGATGTGATACCAAGATTAGGAAATATGTAAAAAGATTAAAGGTAATATTGAATGATACCGTGGGATTAAGGAGAATTGGAGGTATCTCTAAATGTTTCGATCTTCTCATAATTATTCCATTTTCAGCGCCGCAGGCAAAAATTTTTTAAAATTTAGTCTCATGCAGTTAGATTTCTTCCATTTTCGGCGTCGCAGACGAAAATTTGAAGAATTTTTGAAGACCAAAAGCCAGATTTTTTCAATTTATCTGCGCCGTAGGCAAAAATTTTGAGAATTTTTGAGGACCAAGTCACCAGATTTCTTCCTTTTTTAGCTTCAATAATTAATAAAAATTCCCGATTTTTTCCCGATTTTTAGAAAAAATGTCGTGAATCGGGAACGTGAATTCACGAGAATTTCGAATTCACGATTTTCGTGAATCGTGAATTCACGAGAATTTTGAATTCACGATTTTCGTGAATCGGGAATTCACGAGCCAAAAATCGTCGGGAATTCACGATTTTCGGGAATCGTGAATCGGGTCGGCGCGATCCCTGGTATATACCATTCGATTCGTCTCACCGAGCTGAGTTCAAATATGCAAGAATTTTCTGCGCAGAGATATAAGCCCCCGAAAATCGAAATACCATAGGGGGGAGACCATAAGGTCAAGACCCGGGAGGTCAAATGACCAAGAAGGTCAAATACAAATTTTTGGCTTATAAAGGTGAGTCATGCTCAAGAATATGTTTGCCTGCTTCTTTTTGCATTATCCGACAGTTGCAACTAGAGTATTTCCGTTCTGTCTCTTAATCCCCTTAATCCCAACAAATCCATCTTAATCCGCCCAAATCCGGCGATATCCTCCTTAATACCCACAAATTGTCTTAATATGCATATATCCTTCTTTATCCGCCAAAAATCTGTATTTGACCTTTTGAGTAATTTGACCTTCTGGGTCTTCCAACCTTCCCCTTAGATATTAATTGATCAATCTATCACTCTCTCGGCTGATTAATTAAAAAATTTGATAAAAAAGTAAATTTAAACTAATGATTGAGAAAATTTGTACATTCTTCTAGAAGCGATACTCTTTCTCTCTAGTCTACCAAAATTACATATTTACTAAATTAAAAAATAAACACCAAAATATATCAAGTCAAGTAATATTAACAATTGGTTTATTTAAGTGATAACTTCTATCCCATATTTTTTTGCATACTCTTTTTGTTCTTTGTCGATTTTCTTATCACCACGCCTCAGCATGATGTAACCTCCATCTTCTGATTTTGTAAGGGATATAAATTCATTATCATTTTCATAATAAAATTCAGGCAAACCATTTTCTGTATATTTAAATATTAATATGTATTCCCTTTTATTGTTAATATGTTCTGGTTGCAAAAACTTCTAAAAAAATATATAAAAAAAACTTTATTGAAAATTCTTTATGATTAAAGTTAAAGAATCCACCTCTTTACACTGTTCAATTATATTTTTACAATTATCGTGATATCTATAACGCATTATTAGAGCTCTAAATGTTTTTTCATAAAAAATATTAAATTCTTTTCCAGCATTTTTATAGTGTAACCAATTAAAATATATTGAATCGTTCTCCCTTTCTGTAGATCTATCAATTTCGACTGTTTGGCAATTTAGAACGCATTGATGATTTAATATATTCTGTAAAATTTTATGTTAAAAATAGAGTTGCGTCGTAATCGAAAATTTTATCCGTAATCGTAATTCGTAATTTTTAAAAAATTTTCGGAATCATAATTCGTAACTTTAAAAAATTCGTAATCGTAATTTGTAATTTTTAAAAAATATTTAAATTAATTTAGAAAATATAATATGTATTTATTAGTAATTGGTGCTTCTCCCATTAATCCCTCCAAATCCTCTTATTTCTCTAATATTATTTCACATCCCTATTAATTACCTGATGTCCAATTAATTCCCTTATTCGTAATTTTTAAAAAATTTCGTAATTTTAAAAAATAGAGTTGCGTTAAAAAAAATAAAATTTTTTTCTCTTATCTCTTTTTTAATGGCATTTAAGAAAAAAGTTTCAACACAAAAATTTTAGGCCATTAAGTGCTCTTTAAAATGAGTATAAATATCAGTATGCTTTATCGACAGAATTTGGTACTTATGAAGATGGAGGTGCCCTTTCTGCGGACTTTTTTTGCGGACTTTTCTTCCTTTCTTTCTAAATGTTTTGGTTGTTTTGCTTTCAGCAAGTTTTGCTCGTAGCAATTAACTGTCAAAGGATTATTTTTTATGCCAATTTGAAAAATATGTGTTCACGATTAATTTGAATATATAAACGTAAAAAATGTTACAATCAATTAAAAATTTTACTTTAACTAAATTTTCAATTACCCGATGATGAATTTCGACAATGGATCACTGATCTCGGAATACTTCATAGAAAAAGAATATGTTATTGTGGAACAGAAATGCGGGTAATTTCAAACCCCCCCCCCATTATTTTTATTACCTAAGATTGTACAAAATGGTCAGATTTCCTTCTTTCCTCTGTTTGAGCTTGGCATATTCAAATAAGAGATATTGGTGATAAAGAGAAAATTAAAATTAATTGAGTTGTTCAATACTAAGTTCAATTTATTTTCTCAGTTGTTCAATATTTTAAAATAGAAGTAAGAATGTAATGTTTTTAAACACAAATTCATAATGTTATACACCAAATCAATTTTATTTAATTCTTTTTTTGTTTAAATTGTTTTCGAAGGCAAAAAATAAGTGTATGACTATAAAATTAATCTTCTCTTCATCAATGTCTCTTGTTTGAATTTGCCACAGGGCAAATAGAGGAAGGAGAGGAAGAAGAAAATCTGACCTTTATGTACAATCTTAGGTAAGAAGAATAATGGGGGAGTGGCGTTGACAGTTAGTTGCTACAAGTAAAACATTTAAAAGAAGGGAAGAAAAGTCCGCAAAAAAAGTCCGCAGAAAGGGCACCTCCATCTTCATAAGTACCCAGAATTTTATCAAAAAAATTTTAAACAATACTACTCAATTTTTGGTGTAGAAAAAAGATAGGACCAAAATAGAAATATCGACTTTTGTTCGGTCAGAAATACTATAAAAATTTTTATAAACATTTCCATCGATACTAAGTAGAAAATTAAAAAGAACTAAGTCAATAACATACTTCTTCATCAAGATCTCAAATATCAAAAATCAACGGAAAATTGGGGTACAGTACTTAAAAAAAGTTTTCAACCCCCTAGAGCTTGAATTAAAAATTTTATTTTATGCCTATCTGAAAGCCCATAAAATTTACTACATTAATATCTCAACTTAAAATTTTTCGCCAAAAGATTCATGGAGATATAGGCCGAGAAATTGAAAAGTTATCAATTTTGGGGTATTTTGGGAGGTTTTGAGCATTTTTAATGTAAAATGGACTTGCACCAAACAGATATTTTTCTAGGAAAAATAATTTCCGGACTATTTTGTAGTAAATTTTATGGGCTTTCAGATAGGCATAAAATAAAATTTTTAATTCAAGCTCTAGGGGGTTAAAATATTTTTTTAAGTACTGTATTTTTTAAGTACCTGTTCCTACTTTTTTCCGGCACTGTATATATGTATTATTTTATTTTTTTAACGCAGCTTTATTTTTTTTAATTAAAAAAATCCAAATCCCTTAATATCCCTCGACCGAAAAAAATGACTCGATCGTCGGCCCGACTCGGAAACGGCAACCCTACTCCTAATGGTCTCTTGTAATCATAACCTGAGTGATGAAAACGAACATATCAATAATAATTTTTGATGGGCAGACGGGATCCAAAATATTTAAGTATGAATACAATTCTTTTTCTATTGTATTGTTGTGCTTAATGTCAATGCAACAATTTGCTAAAAGTTCACGCAAATGACGCATTACAAACTTGTGGTAATGGCCACGGCGCTGCAAATAAAAAAATATTGGTTGATTGTATTTATATAAAATACTCGAGTTAACGACCATTTTAGAATGGTCTAATCTACTATGTTATTGGTTATTGGTTTTTTTATTTTTCAATACAATATGAGATTCGGAAAATCTATTTAAATTATTTAAATTTTTTAAATAAATTTACTTTAAATGTTGTAGTATTGTAATTATACAATCTATATATATCTCTAGTTCTCGCATTTCTTAAACTTGGAATTGAAGTATAAATATTAGATTCCACGTAACGAAAATGTTTGGTTAATGAACATTTTTTCGACAACAAATGAGCAAATATAATCTTAGCTGTTCTATCGTTATGAACCAATTTGAACAAAAATCGTTCTATTTCCATCTCGTTAATAACATGGAGAGATCTAACCGCTTTGGATATAAATGACCAATTACTAGTTGTCTTTGCAATCACCTCAACCAACACTGGACGAGGCAAAAAAGAAAATACGTCATATAACTCATCCGGACATAACCATTTTCTTCTAAAATAAAAATATGTATATACCTATACATTTACTTTTAAGGTTTATCGGCAATGATTAATTAATATTTTCAAAAATTAGAATAATTTTAAAAAATAGATAAATAAACTTTTCATTAAACAACAATTCACGCTTTGAAACACTTCCAACTTTAACAGAACAAATTTGAATGTCGTGCCTGTTTATTAAATAAATTTTTAATTTTAATAAAAGTAAATTGTTTTATAATAAACCATTTATTAAAATTAAATTTAAAATATTATTATCTTTTTTAATACAATTTATACCTTTGTTTAACTCTAATAATAACTTTTTCTTCTTCAATATTTTTTTGGTCGACAGAATTTTCTTTAGAATCTTTTTTATCAATAAATTCTTCTTCTTGATTAATAGACCCCTGTTTTTTAGAAAAGCAATTTAAGTTACCCATTTTAAAAAAGAGATTCAAATAAATTGGAAGTGTTGTTGACTATTATGGAATAAAAAACTAATAATCAAACCAAAATAAGAAAAGAATATTTAATCTCTAAATTTTAAAATTCAATTTTTTAAACTGATCTGTTTGTGATAAAAATATATTTCTCATATTTAAACTTTTTTTAAGTAAACTAGTTACTCTATAGACTTGTTAAACTATCCTACCGCCTTAATTAAGAAAAAAAATTAGAAAATGAAATTTCTCTATTAAAAATATTGATGAATAAAAATACTAGATGTGAATGTTTTAATATTTTTGTAAACGAATATTAATAAAATAAAATAAAAATGATAGAAGAAAGGCAATAATGGCAATTGGATAAGGCAATTTTTGAATTAAACTTAAACACACAACCGACAGCCATCATCTCTATGATTGACCTATTTTTCTGCAAATCTAGCCTATACATTAGAATCCACTCCCTATTTTGGAAAAAGTTTAAAATATATTTTTTTATTTTTTATACATAATTTTCTTTAATTTGAAAAGTCGATAATGAGATTTGATATAGGTCCAGAAAAGTTGAAAATCTAGAAATATTTTTTAATTAAATGTTAAGGACAAAAGTACCCCTATTTATTTAATTCTTTAAAATACACAAAAAACAAGCAAGTCATTATTATTTTTCATCCTGATGAATCCCTTTTAAATTTAACAATTCTTTTTGAATTTGTTTCAATCGAAATACAACACTAATACAGTGCCGGATAAAAATATTGCATCAAAAAGTGATTTATTATTTAAAACCCAATAATTATTGAAAAAACTCTCTCATAACATTTTTTAGATATTTTTTAGAATGTCCACTTTTAGAAAATATTTCAAATATTTCGCTTAACAAATGTTCACTTTCACAAACTTAGAGAGGCGAAATATATTTTGAGAAAAGTTTAGATTTTTAATTAGTTTTAATTTATTACAATTTGTCTAACTAACCATGTCAAAAAAGTAAAAAAGAATCTATCTAATATAACCAAAACAGAACAAGTATTTGGATATAATAAATAAATTTTTTACAATTTCTAATTCTATTCATGTTTTATTTCTCTCTAATATTTCTACTCTTTAATTTTATAACAAACTTGACCTTTTTAGAGGAATTTAGAAAAGTTATTTTATTCTAAATGGAGTTATGTCGAGAGTTTTCGGATTTAGTTCTTATAAGGCAAAATTACATTCTGTCACTAAAATTCGATGAAATAAAACAAGTACGAAAATATAGGTATAATTATATATTTTTGGAACAAAATTTTTGCTACGATTGGAACAAAATTTCAATTAAAAAGCTTTACAAATTACAATTTTCTATTAGTGTCAAATCTCTTATTTCTATCACAAATGAATTTTTTAAACGGAAAAATGTTGCTTAACTAGTCAGCACTTTTGGCGCAGGATTTTTTACAGAAAAGTTCGCCTAGTTAAACATAGTAAATAAACATTTACCTATTTTATCTCTTAACCTAAGTACAGTTTGAGGAGGATACAAAAAACAACAGATTTTTTGACACTTTTAAAACCCCATTCGAAAACCTCTAAAGACTGAGAAGTCTCTTTAATCGAGAGAAATAGGAGGGGATGATACCTGATTGATTATCAAATGAACTTTCTTCTGAAGTACTTTCAATAAGCGCCTCTTTAATCATCTCTTTTACTAATGGATCTTTAGAAAGTCGGTTAAATAGAAAACTAAGACCTAGGATACAACCTCTACCCAATGGCCAACCAACTTGCAAAAACACATTAAAATCGAGAATATCTTCTAATTTTGCCGATATCTTGAGGTCTAATTGTAATTATTTTCAAGTAAAACATTTATAATTTATAACATTTTTATAACATTTAATTTTTATTTTATAATATCCAACAAAAAAGAAGCAATAAACAAACAATAAAAAAAAGCTAATAATAAATATTTAACTCTAGAAATTTTATTTTTTACAATTTCTAATTCGTCTAAATTTGCTTCAATGCCATGAAAACTTTCTATTTGATTAACGTTTTTTTCAGTTCTTTTTTCCAATTGGGCTATTCTGCAAATAGTTAAATGTTCTTGAATGAAAATAACTTCCTTCTTTTCTAAAGTCAAAATTAGGGTTGTCGACTTCACGAAATTCTTCGGTTAACCGAAACCGAACCGTTCGGTTTTTTTTATTTTTTTTAGTTTTTTAATTCTAAACATTAATTTACTCACTTTCCTCTTTTTAAAAACTTTTCCAATAATTACAGTTAAAATTCTAGAAGAAAAATATTTCTTAATTGTATTTTCTAACCCCTGCAACTTTTACATTTCCTTGACATAACAAATTCGAAATGTTTAAATAATAAAAAGAAAATTGCTCTGATCTGTCTTTCTTCTGTTATCTGTGTTTACAGGTATAGTTTAGGGAAAGTTTTTCCTTTATCTGGTTATAAATCGAATTTAATTATTAAAGAATTATTACCAAAAGAAGAACAAAAAATAAAAATATTTCGTTCGGCATTAATTTTATTAAAAATTTGGGCAAAAAGTAAAATACCTAATTTAGTAGAAAAATATTTTTTAAAAATTTATAGATAATTCTATTTATGGAAATCAATTCGGATTTTTGAGTGGTACTTCTATGTTAATTATGTTAACTAAAATTTATTTATTATATCCAAATACTTGGTCTGTTTTGGTTATATTAGATAGACTACTTAAATCTTAATTTTAAAATTTTTTGAAATAAATTTAAAACTTTATCTAAAAATATAAAAAAACATTCAAAACAATTTCTATAAAAATTCCTCCTCACAAATATCACAATCATTAAAAGAATTTTCCAACATCCAAAAACGTCCACATATTCCAAAATCAAAACAATTCCTCCAAAGCTCAATCCATGGCCATTGACGAGTTATACGATCATTTGCTTCATTTGAATTACACTAAAGAAATTTAAAGAATATATTTATTTTGATTAACCTTCAATTGGCGACTTTAATATTGTAAAGAATATAGTTATTTAATTCCTAAGGCTGTGCAGTAGTATTTCAAAAAATTCTCGTTAGGAATTGCGTTAATTTGCGTTAGGAACACCAAAGTGAACGCCAAAATTTTGGCGCACACCCCAATTTTATCCTCTCCCCCTGAAATCGACCCTACGCCCTTGAAAGCCGGTATAAATACCCTCACTTGAATTTAAAAACTTCCCCGATTAAATTTTCAATAAAAAAATTTAATTAGAAAAATCAAATACATTTGGATTATAATCCCTTTCAACGAGTAAAGCAAAAAACCAAAAATTAACAAAATCCAATCTTTTTTCATTTAATAATTTTGTATATTTTTCCAAACAATTATCTAAAATATTTAAATTAAGGAGAATATTTCCTCTAAAGAATTTACCAGCTTTTCTACTGTGAATTGTTACAGGAATAAGTACCATCTTTTGTCGTAAATCAGCCAATTTATTTCTCAATTCCCTCTCACCAGGATTTTTATGGTAAGCAAAAGTTAGGCCAAAAATGAGAGAAACGGATGCTAATGACTTGAAAAAAAATTTTTATTTTTTAAAAAAGACTTGATTTAAAATTTCTTATGCTAGAATGAGCCTACACTTTGGAGAAAATGATTTTTGATAATTTCACACTATTTTTACTTTTTTCTTAGTTTCAGGGGAAGGAAAGTAAGCCTTACTAATTGTTAGAAGGGTTTGCATTAGAGACCGGACGTACCGTACTACCGACGGTATTTTTCGGTATTCCGTATCGGTAGTACGGACCGGAATACCGACCGATAAAATTTCCAAGTTGATATGTTTTGTCAGTACTATACGGTATTATGGCACGGAACAAAATTCCGCTTCTAGTTTGCATGAAACAACAAAATTAAATAAATTTTAGTCAAAAAAATCTTCTACAAACTTTGAAAGGCTTTTCTCTAACATCCAAAGCCAAATCCTTTATTGACGCGGAGTAATCATATGCCAATCTAGTAAAGTATTCTTTAATTGAAATTCTAAATGCTTGCATCTTTTAAAGTTAAAATTTTTATTTAAATTATTTATTCAAAATATAAGGGAACTTTTCCAAGTAAATTATTTTAAAAATAAATTTTTAATTTAAAACATTTATTTTTAATAAATATAACAAAAAAATCAAAATTTAAATATTTATTCATCATTTTCTTCTTCCTCATCTTCATCCCCCTCTTCATCATCAATAGTCCTTCCTGTCTTAAAATCTGAATAGGCCTGCCCAAATTTCTTTTGAATTTGATCAAAAACTGTATGAAGATCCTCAAGTCCTCTACAAAGAATATCACCAGCAGAATAACCTTTCTCGGTTTGGATTCGAATAAGAATTTTATCTTCAAGCGGATGTGGAATGTTGTAACCACAAAATTCAACACCTGGCCTGAAATTAAAAATTAATTTTTAAAGTTTTGCTTTGCTTGTCTATCCCCGGTGTTCGCCCCTTCACCCTTTTTCTCCATGTACTTCCGTACAATATTTCACTTATACTTGTATTTCAAACCTAAATCTTTTTGGGTAAAAACTTAAAGAATAGACCCAAAAATTAAAATCACCACCAACATTTGACAAATTATATGTTTCAGAGCATTCCCAATCGTATGATCTTCTTCATGTAAAACAATTGTCAACATTGTCTGGTCTGCCTTGTATCCATCAGGATCGAGAATTTCAATTTTTTCTGCTACGTTTGAAGGCGGAAGTCTTGAAATTATTGACGAATCTTGTTTTGCTTGTGACATTCTTCTAAATAATGATGGAGACATTTAGTAAATATCC
The DNA here is from genome assembly GCA_963681835.1 of Meloidogyne enterolobii. Taxonomy (NCBI): domain Eukaryota; kingdom Metazoa; phylum Nematoda; class Chromadorea; order Rhabditida; family Meloidogynidae; genus Meloidogyne; species Meloidogyne enterolobii. The sequence goes on from CAVMJV010000019.1 coordinate 1,602,617, forward strand.
TCAAGTATTTAAATATTTGAATAAAAATTCTATTAAATTAATAGAAAACAATCGAAGTTTGTAAATGAGTTTAACCAGTAATAAATTAAAACAATGAAATCGAACATAAACTTCAAAAATGAGATTAATTTACTGAAGGCAAGTGTAATTTAAAGTCAAAATAAATAAACGATGGAATTACGTCAACAAAGTTAATCAACACTGAATTATAAATTGAGTAAAAAAATTTGAAAATCAGAGGAAACAGAAAATCCATGACGGAACTCACTCTCAAGAGCAAAAAATAAATTCGTAAATTTCCTGAATCATGTAAAAAATTAGTGTTGATTAAAAATCCAAAAAATTCAAAATATTGGTTTTAAGAGATTTTAAAAAAACTGATCAAATTAAAAACTTAAAAGGAATGCAAAATATTTTCAAAAAAACTTGTGGCATCTTCATTTTATTCATCCATTCCATTTTTGTCTTCTTCAATTTTCGGAGCCAAATAGAAACGCAAAAATCCATTACCTTCAATTTCATATTCGATAACAATAGGAACAGCATCGCTCATCGAAAGACGAACACGTGGAGAAAGCGATGAGGCTTTGGTAAAGTTGGTCAACTAAAATAAGAAAAAAATCGAAAATTTCATGTAAAAATCAAAAAACATACATATTTAATGGAGAAGTTCAGAGTCACTTTCTCTTTCACATTGAAATCAACGCGCTTAAAATATAAGATTAAAAGATTATTTAAAAAATAATAAAATGTAAAATTAAAAACAAAAACATACATCATTATCGTCCTCCTCTTCATCGGCAGTTCGATCCTTAGAATAACTAATAGTGTTAGTCACAGCATCGCCAGATCCTTTAAAGACAATATTCAATTTAGTAGCAATAATCGTCATCGTGTCAGAAAAGGTTGCAATATCAGAACAAACTTTCTTAAATTCTGCTGACTAAAAAATAAATAAGTATTAAAAAGCGAAATAAAGAAGAAAATAGTTTATAAACGTATAATTGTTAGAACTGACTTTCATTAAATTACAAGGGCCAAAAATTTTGGCGCCCTCTAATGTTAGCCCCCACACCCGAAATCGACCCCCCTCTTGTTAGATTATATAATTTATTAAATCGGCCCTTCAAACATATGAAAAAGAAATTTAACAACAACCCCTTACATTTCCTGTATTTATAACGCCACTAAACCGAACTTTAAGAACATAAATTTATACCGGCATTTCAATGACAGCAGAGTATTTCTGATCAGGTATACCCAGATGCTCATTATCAAGGTCCAACAATTTAAGAGTAATGTCTTGCTTCCGTCCTTTGTTATCCTCGAGAGTAAAAGTGACAGTGTCTTTCTCACCATCTTGAAATTGAATCATTAAAGTATCATCGGCCTTTGCACATTTTAGAACCTGAATTTGGTAAATTAAAATTATTTCTGGGAAGAATTAAACTTTATTAAGCTCTCCAGAATTAAGTCCAAGACTAATCGTTCGATCGCAACGATAAACATCAAAAATTCCAATTTCAAGTTTTAGAGAAACCAAAGCAACATGAGATCCATCCATTGCCTTAAAAACAATTCGATGAACTTTTAAAAAAAAATTAAAAAACCTGCAAGCACAAAGATGACTCGGAACAATCAAATGGCGCATCACTCACAAGATCTTTTATGGCTTCAATAATTTTTTTGAAAAGACTAGCATTGGAGAATTTTGCTTCAAACATGTTCGAATTTGTTAGCTTTCTAGAAATTAAAAAATAAACAGAAAAAAAGCTTAAATAAAATTAAGAAAAAAAATTTCTTAAAAAGACGCCTAATTTTTAAAAAATCAAACGTTATGCCAAAAAAATTAAGAGAGACCTTTTGAGTCTCTCAACAAAATGAGTCAAAAAAATTCTCAATTGTTTCAAATTTATCCGAATTTAAATTTTCAGATATGAGGTTTAGTGTTTTAACAGTTAGTGATTCCTCATCGCAAAATCCTTCTCTCGATAAAAGTGGTCCTTTATTAATTGAATTATTCTCAAATTCGTTAAAGTTCATCGAAAAAGCTCAATTAATTGACTACAAAATTGTGCCAGATGACAAAAAAGAAATAATTAGTTATTTGCGCAACAATACAACAAAAGTTGATTGTATATTAACAACAGGGGGAACAGGATTTGCTAAAAGGGATGTAACCCCAGAAGCAACAAAAGAAGTTATTGAAAGAGAATGTCCTGGAATTGTTACTTCATTATTAGTTGGAGGATTGCGTTCTACACCATTTGCTGCCTTAACTAGACTTGCAGCTGGAATTGCTGGAAATTGTTTAATTATTAATCTTCCTGGTAGTCCTAAAGCTGTAAAGGAAGGATTTGTTATATTGGAAGAGATATTACCTCATGCAATTTCTCTTTTGAAAGAGGACTTTGATGAGATTAAAAAAGATCACGAGAATATTTCACTTTAATTTATTAAAATGTTTCTAACATTAATAAACATATCTATCAATATACCTTTTTTTAAAAAAAAAGATTTTGACTCGGAATTGCTTTAAATGTTTCTAATATTTTTCCTGTTATTTACTTAAAAATTTCAACAAAACTACATAAAATTTAGATAATTTTCAAAAAAAACAAAATTATCAAACTCAAGTCTTTGATTTTTTCTTGCCATTTCCAAATCTTCCTCCTTTTCCTCCTGCCCTACCTCTCCTATCCTTTTTCTTCAAATTCTCTTGTTTCCTATAATTTTGATAAGACTGAACCCGAGCCTTTTTTCGTCTATTTTTAATTATTTGATCACTGTTCCGAATTTCCATCTTTGATTTGGCTTTTGAAGTTTTCGTGTTGTTATTTGTATTACCTTAAATTATCAAAGTAAAATTTAGAGTTTTCGATTTAAAAAAATAACCTTTATTTTTATTCTTTCCAAATGACTTTCTCCGACCATTTCTTTCTCTTCTACCATCAATTCCATCCTCTTCTTCATCTTGGAAACTAATATTTTGTCGTTGTTTCCATCTTTCATAACGTCCACTTCTATAACTAACAGGCATCCAACCGCCGTCTTCAGTGCGGATCTTCTTTATTTTTGGTTGTCCACTTTCGGCACTTACAAATTTTTTTCTCTTTCGATCCCAAACATTCTTCCCACCTTTTGTGGCCATATAAAGACCTTTTTCGTCATCAGCGCCTAGCTCCAAACTTGCTCGTTTTGCCATCGATTCAAACCCCCCTGAATTTTAAAATTAAGTTGACTAAAAAGAATTGAAGAATTTTACCTAGATTATTGTCATTTTGCACAGAAAGCCCTGATTCGGTATTTGCATCTGTCGGTAAATAATCAACATAATTGGTTGCTTTCTCTTCAGCTTTACATCTTTCAATACTGCATTTCTGGTCATTCTTCAATTCCTTCTTTACAGGAAGGTTTTGCTTATTTTCAGAGAATCTTCCTTTACCACCTAAAGTATTTTGCATGGAAAAAATGGCCTGAAATCATAATTTTTATATGAAAGATTTTAAATTTAAAAATACCTGATTTGGCCGCCAATTTCGAATTTGTTGGAGAATTTCCTTTCGCTGCAAGCCATCTTTTAAACCAGTATCACTGCATTCTTCAGCTACAAGTTCAGGAAATAAATCCTTCGATAAGAAAAATGGATGCACATAAGGTGTTATTTGATAAAGTTCAGTTTTTACTCGTCGAATGGATTCAGCTGATGCTTGGGGTCTTGTTTTGGTATATTTCTTCATTGCATTGTCAGCTTTTGCTTGAATATCACGCTAAATAAAATATTACTTGAAATATTCTAAATATTTAAAGTTACAATTTCAATTGAATTTTGCTGTAGGTTAGAAATAAATTCAGTTTCCAAATGCGAGAAAGTGTCCGGAAGCGTGCCAATCAATCCGGAGTGGGCGTCTGAAATTATATAAAAATATTTTAAATTTGATTATTATAAAAAAACAATTAATACCTTCATGTATATTCTTATCCAAATCAGCTTTATCAACGAAAACCAATGGTTTTCCAGTAAATAGAAAAACATCGAGAGCATATGCCATCTCGTCCGGTGCTATAAAAGAGATCGATGTTCCAGGCATGCCTGCCCTTGCAACACGACCTAAAAATTAAAATTTTAATTTATCATGCTCCAAAATTAAGATAAATTTTCGAATCTCTCCTCACTCATTCTAGATTAAAGATTTCAAAACTAACCAACACGATGGACAAATAATTTGGGCCGAGAAGGGAAGTGCCAATTAACCGCATAATCCAATAACGGAATATCTACACCTCTAGCTGCAATATCAGTGACAACAAGAAGAGAACATTCAGGTGTATTTCGAAATCTAAACTTAAAAAGATAAAAATAAAAACAAAATAAGAAACCTATAAATATTCTGCTTTCGAGCAACAGGATCCAATTGACTATATAGGAATGCTGGATCCATCCCTGCCTCTTGTAGAAAGGCAACCAGTAATTCTACATGTTTCATTGTAGCACAAAAAATAATTGTCTTTTGATGTTCTCTATTTAATGCTCGACATAGATGAATCAATGCAGGTAATTTTTCATTAGCACGACAACAAGCGAAGACTGTTTTTAAATTCTCACTCAACTTTGACTCAACATCCAAACGAACTAGAAAAAATTTTTGAAATTAAGATAAAATAAATTGAGAAGGCCACGCATAAAAAATGAAATAATTTTAGTAAGGCAATGAACAAAAAAAGCAAACCTAAAACAGGATCTGAAAGCCCAGCCTTTGCAAAATCCACTAAAATTTTAGGTAAAGTTGCAGAAAACAAAAGAGTTTGTCGACTTTCAGGGAGTCGTTTAATTATTTCCTTAAAATTTTATTTATTATTAAAATATTTAAGGAATTTTTAAACCTTAAGTTGATCACCCAACCCAATTTCAAATAGACGATCTGCTTCATCAAATACAACATATTGAACAGCAGTCAATTTAAGCCCCATTTCCATAACAATGTGTAACAGACGACCCGGTGTAGCAATTAGACTTTAAAAAGAGGTCAAATTCGACACAGAAAATTTAAACAGAAAATAGACTTACATATCTGGATGTTTGTGTAAAACTGCAAATTGTTCATCCATATCATCGCCGCCAATCAAACACGCACATAAAAGCCCTGCGTACCGACCGAGCTAAAAAATAAATATCAAAAAAGGTTATCTATTATTTAAAACTTCTTTAACAAATTTAAAGCTCTGAAGAGCTAATTCCCTTGTTGGAGCAAAAATGATAGCTCTGATCCCGCGAGTATCCCTTTTCTTCAATTTTTGGAGCATTGGAATAACAAAAGCAGCAGTTTTCCCTGATCCAGTCCTCGACATTGCAACCACATCTGCTCCACTACAGATTTGAGGAATTGATTTACGTTGAATCGGTGTCGGTTGGCGATAACCCTTCTTAATTATTCCTTTATAGACTGAATGATCGAGACCTTTAAATTGAAAAAAATTAAGAGGAAAAGAAAGATTAATTACCCATAGCTTGCCATCCTCCTGCCCGCTTACTTTTCCTATTTTGATCTGCATTTAAATGATTAAAGGCTTCCTCTGTTTCAGATCCTGAAGTTTCAGCATCAATATCCATCTCAAAAATTCAAAGAATTCTTAATTCTAAAAATGAAAAAGTATCAGAACTCGGCAAAATCGCATTTCCGGGACCCCGTAACGGGATTGAGTTTCAAAAGATCGAACGGGAGGGATCCCGCGGGATTAATCCCGGTAATCCCGCTCGTCGCATAAAACCCGGAATTTTGAGACGGGGTCCCTAAAATCCCGCCCGGGATCCCTCCCGTGCCGATCTCTAATCAGAACAATAAAAAACTCAATTTTTTATTTGCGATATTGGCAGGACTCTTTTGTCCCCATGAGAGAATTTTCGCCTGCGGCGATAAAACATTAAAAAAATTTCTTATTGTGCAACAAGTTTTCCTTGTTAAATGATTCTTTAATTTTTTTGCTTAAGAAATATTGAAATCTTCACTTGTTTTCCTTTGGAAGCTTTTTTTGTTATAAATTGTTAAATCCCTATGGAGGAAACGGCACTTTCTTTCTTTTTATTTACTTCTTTCTTTAAAATCCCTTCAAAAAAATAAACTAACATTTAAACGAGAAAAGCATTTGTGACAAAACCAGATGCAGTTATTATGCAATACTCGTGCAAATGAGTGACAAAAATTTCTTTGTCATAAATGGCATATACATTTGTTTTTATACTATGTTTTTTTAAACTTGCTTCTTTAAAAAAGTTATTCGATTTTTATTTAAGTTTTAATTTATTAATTTTAGATTTCAAGCATCTCTTCAAAAATTTTTTGGACTTTTATTTGTTTATTATTTAAATTTCCAAAATGTTTGAATTAAAATAATTCCTGACTGTTCTTTAAAAAAACATGGATGTTGAGCATCCACAAATAGGCAAAACTTTGTCTAATTCCACGTCAACTGCATTTTCTCCTGTTCCATTTCCGGGAAATACCAGACAGCAACAAGAAAACCTTGGTAAATAAATAATCTGAAAATTTATTTTAAACCCTTTTTCAGATTTATCCGAATGTCCTATCCGTTTAGAAGAAGGAGAGAATCTTAATCAAATAAATGAAGATGAAATAAGAAAATCGTTGTTAGTTGAAGCTAAAAGGAGAAAATGTTGGAATTCGAAAGCTATTGAAAAAATGGTTTTTGAGGAAATTGTTCATAATTGTTGTTATCATGTAATCTTTTTATTTTTATATCGGGTGGGGTCTAACTCGAGGAATTCCAACTCACAAAACAGACATGTCGCGGAACGACAAGTCACGGAACGACCAAAACTCGGTGTATTTTAGAAATCAGATATTATAAATCGTAATTTTTCAGAATTTTTTTAAATTCTGTTTTTTAAAATACTCATGTACTCTACTTTGTTAAAAAATTTTTAAAAAAATTCCGATTTTTAAATTATTCCGTGTTTTGATCATTCCGTGACTTGTCTGTTCCGTGAGTTAGCCCGACATTATCTATATCAATTATTTAAAAAAAATTTTAGTATGTATTGGAAAGCTTTACTGAAACAAGGAGTACAGCAGATGCTGTCCAACCAAGTTCTTCTACAATGTCCAATTCATCTGCTCTCGTTCGTATTCGAAGCTTTGAAGAGAGCGGCTCAGCTGTGGATATTTCAACAAATTCTCTTACTTCAAAAATTAATAATCCAACAATCACTAAAACATTGTTTTCTGCCGATTTTGGTCACAATCCTTGGGATTTTGATGTGAAACCTGATGATGATTTTGTTAATCAGGTTTTGAAGTTTAAACATTTAATAATCGTTAAAATTCTGGTTAACATATAACCATAATTATTTTTTTCCTTTATAGATTAAAATATTGGAAATGCCTAATTCTCAGCGCCTTTCTACTTGCCATACTTGTAAAGGAGAAGCACTTATTCATTGTTTTCATTGTCGCGGCCTTGGCACAGACAAATGCACCTATTGTAGAGGAACTGGAATGAAAGCAGGTGTTGCACATCCAGCACTTTATACTCACCCAATGATTGGGACTTTTTCTGGGGTTAGTGATTTAATTTTTTAGTGAAATATTTATCTTTTAGACTAAAAAACTGTCCTTTTATTTACTGTAATTTTGTAAATTTCAGGATAACAGAAAAAGCGTTGGTGGAGGTATCTCCTCATCAAACAGAGGATTTCCTTTTTCCGGAACTGCAATGATCAAACCTGCACTTTTAGGTTCTCAACGTGATAAACCATATGCAGCTGGAACGCCTGTACATTTTATGGCAAAGGCTGGACTTCCTCCTCCAGGAATTGGACAACATGATTTGTGCATTTTTTGTCATGGTTAATATTTATTGGCAAAATATTTCTAAAAATTTATTATCTTATCCCTTTGTCATTCTTTTGTCTCAAAAATATTTTTCGATTTTTAATAATGTATGTTGTTTATGTGGATTCATCAAGCGGGGTCCAGTCCCGTTTTTTCAAAAAAAAAAGATCGGGCATTTGAGCCTCAACAAATGCTATTTTACCGGTCATTTATTTAACTTTGAAAGGTCGTGGAATTCGTGACTGTCAACACTGTAAAGGTCAAGGAAAGAAATGTTGTTTGGCATGTGGAGGAAATGGCCAAGTACGGATTTTCACCAAATTAAAAGTTGCATTTGCTGTGGAGTGTTCTGACTACTACACTCCTTGTGAAATGCCTGATCATTTATTACGTCAAGCTAATGGACAACTAATTTTTACAGAAACTCGGCCTTATGTGAGCAAATTTAAGAAAATTTTGCATAAGTATAAATAAGGAATTAATTTAATGTACCAAACAGGGCCGTAGCCAAGGGGGAAAGCCCCCTTTCCCGAAATGGGCAAAAAATCCTGGCTACGGCCCTGGTATCCAATATTTTTTCAGGTTCATCCAGTTAGAAAGCACAAAATAAAAGAAATTAACGAAGTCAGCAAGCACTTTTGTGCAGCACACTTGAAAAGGCTTTTGGATTCATGTCGCGTATTAAAGGTATTCTATCGCATTTAAAAATTAAATTTTAAAAAAATTTTAAGCAAAGACATTGTATTGAACGGATTATGGTAGCAAAAGTACGTTTTAAGTTGGGTTCAAAATGTGGCCGATTTTTTGTATTCGGGGATCAACGCCTTTGTTATATACCAAAAGAATCTATTTCGTCAAATTGTTCTCTTGTGTGAAATTTTATTTAAAAATTTATTTAGAATAGAAATTATATATATTTTAGAAAATGGCCCATATTACTATTTAATCTAGTCTTTGTTTAGTTTATTTCTCCTTATTTTTGAGAATATTCAAATTTAAAATTTATCATTAGATTTTCTATTTTGGGTTTTTAGTTTTACAAAATGTGTTTTTATTTGGGCAATATATTTTCAGTTTCCCCCACTCTCTTTTACCTATTTTTAAATTTCTTTATTGTATATTATTTCTCTACCAGAATTTTGTGCTATCTCATTTTTAGTTCAACTTCTAGTCCTATTTGAATTACTATTTAAATTACTTTAGTTTCTATTTTTATTTGAATCTCAAATTATATGTATTAGAAACTCTAGTCTTTTTTTTAATAAATTTAAAGAATTTTTAAAATTGTATTAAAAATTGCGTGTTTTACAAAATATATTTTAATACTTAAAATGAATTATAAGAATTAAAAAATGAATTGTGCTTTTTTCTAGAATTATGTTTTAAATTTAAAAACAGTTTAATGATTTATTCATTTTATTATTTATTTTCATTACTTCAATTTGTCATCTCAATTGAGGAGCAAAATTCTTCCGATTTGTCAATTAATAATACAAACAAAAATGAAGATATTCAATTAAACATTACTAATGTTGGTGGTACTTTTGGATGCCCAGTATTTTCTTCATTCAAATATTGGGTGGCTAGACAATGCCCTCCAATGAACGATACTCGATGTATGGTTTCTCTTCCTTGTGATTTAAATATATCTTGGAAACTGAATTGTGCAACAGGTTTTTAAAAATATTGAAGGGTAATGGCTGGTGTATCTGTCACTAAGGAAATTATCTTTTTGAATGTATTTTTCTAGATTCTCGATGTTTTTTACCCGATATAATTTTAGTGGAGACATTTTAACCTTTCAGATTTTAAAAGAAATTTGAAATAAATTAATCTTATTTAATAATTTAGCCGATGATGTTTTGCGTCCAAGAATGCAATTATTTACAGCACAGGAAATGCTCTATTTGACAAAATTGCGAGACAAGGCGTTAGTTTATTTAATTTTTTTGGATTTATTTAGAAAACAATTTCCAGAGGAAGACCTTGGTGCCTTCTTTCATTTTTCTTTTCTCCCGATTGTATTTTCTCTTCAAAAGTGGCTGATTCATTTTATCAAATTGCTCGTTTTTATCCAAAACTTCGTGTTGTAGCAGTGGATGTTTCAAAAGGAGGCAAAGAAATGGAAAGGTAATTTTAACTAAATTTTGCTTAAAATCCTGGAGATTACTCCAAAGATTATTTTAAAAAATTCGAATACAGAAAACCTAAATTTTCGATTTAATCCATTAAAAGCTTCTTACCACTTCTAATTCCTAAATTTTTTAAACAATACATAGTTTAATCGCTCAATACGGAATTGCCTCAACACCTGTGCTTGCAATTTGGCAAGATGGTTTGCCCAGACTTCGGCTATACGAGGACTACTCAAAATTACACACATTAATTAATGTCATTCGTTTACAGACAGATTTGAAGCCAAAAGTGATTTTTAAAAATTATGAAGAATTTGATGAAAGTGGATGCACAGAAACTGAACCGTGTAGACAAGAATTTCTCTCACGTTTTAAGTATTTGCAAGCTGAACTTGGCTTTGATTGGTTTCCTTTAAATTTTTAATAATTTTTATTTTCTTTTTAAGGTATTTATTTGTGGCATCAATCACGTGTATTTTGAACATTATATATTTTATATTATTTTCAACAAAAGGAAGAGAATTGATTCGACAATATTTTCCAAGGTTAAGAAATTTATTTGCATCCTAAATTTTAGGCTTTAATTGGATTTTAAGTGTGTGACAATTAATTTTTTTCAATACAATATTTTTGATATTATATATTTATTTGTAAATAAAATATATTTTTTAGAAATAATTTATTATTAGAAAATTTGTTTTTTCAAATTTTAAATACTTAAAAAGAATAATTGAACCCCAAAAAGTTATTTGTCGAAATATGACATGGGACTCAACCGGCGGGACTTAATTAGAGAGCGGAACGGGATCCGGTCCTTTTTCCCGGCTTTTTTTGAAGATGCCGGGATGAAACCGGAATCGTGAACTCCCGGTCCGGGTCCCGACCGGGTTTCTTCTGCTACAATTCCCCGATCCCGGTTTTTTAAAAATTCCGCTCTCTATACTTAATTGTTCCTACCTGAATCATTTGAAGAATAATTTTTTTCGAAACGATTGTCTGTTGAAAATTTTTTTAACGTTAAACAAAAGATCAGAAATTAAGTTGGGTCAATGTAAATAGTTCTGCTTGCCTTTTTTAGAATTTTTTCTGATTTTTAATTTATTTCGATAATTTAGAATAACTAATTGTTTTTTAATATATTTTGTTTTAATAAAGAAAATATTGTACAAATGAGCACTTCGTCGAACAACGAGCTTTGGTTAATATCCGCTCCAGGTGAATCTACACCTTTAGAAACTTGGGATCGTTTACAGCAAACAACACAAAATTTATCTGTCAACAGTAAATTCAATATTCCTGATTTAAAGGTTTGTTTCTGATTTTTTGAATTGATTTTAAATTTTGAATAAATTATAGTAGTATTAGATTGTTGGGAAAATAATTATTTTGAATATTTTCTGAAATTTTTTCTAATTAATAGAATAAATATCTTTGTGGGAATATTTGACGCTCAAAATTTATCATATTTAAAGGTTGGCACTTTGGATCAATTAGTTGGTCTTTCAGATGATTTAGCAAAATTGGATACTGCTGCAGAACAGTAAATATTTTATGTTAAGTTGTTCAATTTTTTAAAATTATTTAGGACAACTAGAAAATTAGTTCAATATTTCTCTGAAGTGTTAGAAGAAGAAAGAAATAAATTGCAAGAGAATTTGGTTATTGGAAATAGTTTGTTTTATTTTTTCTTTTAAGTAAATTTTCACTTTAATTAGGGTTGGGGATCCGGTCCGAAAGATCGAGTCGGGCATCATATTTTGGCCCGAAAAAGACTCGGTCGGGCCGGCCCGAAAAAAATGACTCGAACGTCGGCCCGACTCGAAAACCCCAACCATAATTTTAATATGAATTTTTAATTCAGTTTGAATTATTTTAACTAGGGAAATTATTCCAACGTAAAAGGGTTGAGGATATTATGACCAGATTTAAATCATTTGTTAAGTCGTTAAGGAATATTTTAACTCTTCCCCTTGCATTCTCTTTTGGTTAAGTGGGTTATGTTTCCTTTGCACATAGTTGATCCCGGCAATTCTTTTGGTTAGTTGTCGGTTCGTGAAATGTGCGAAATTAGATTAGTCATTTCCTCCGTGAATCCATTGACAATTTTTCAAAGGATTGGATTCTCCGAAAGAAGTGACACATTTTAGATTTTTTATTTTAAAAACTTATCCTTTGAAATGATTAAAAATTTAACAGAAAAGATTTTTTTCTTTTCAAAATTTATTTTCTAATTAAAACAGAGGATGTTCACACTTACGTAACAAAATTTCAATGGGAAGCTGCCAAGTACCCTGTTAAACAATCGCTTAAAGTTCTTTCTGAAATTATTGGCAAACAAGTAACACAAATAGATAATGACCTCAAAACGAAGGCTACAGCTTATAATAATTTAAAAAATACACTTGCTTCTATTGATCGAAAAGCAGCGTAAAAATATTATTTTTAAAACTATTTTTTTATTAAAAAAATATTTTTAGAGGTTCTTTAGTAACAAAAGATCTTTCGGATATTGTCAAAGCTGATAATTTTGTTCTAGGCTCTGAGTATTTACAGACTGTTTGTGTTGCTGTTCCAAAGTTGGATTTTAAACTTTTTTGCTAATTTTTAAAAATATTTTTTAGACTTCAAATAAAAGAATGGGAAAGTAGTTATTTTACTTTTGCAAATATGGTTGTCCCTGGGTCTGCTCAAAAAATTGTTGAGGATCAGGAACATGCTCTCTATACTGTTACTTTATTTAAGGTTTATTTAAAAATTATTTTTTAAATTTTTTTTTTAATTTGCAGAAGGTGATTGATGAATACAGAGCAAATTGTAGAGAGCAAAAGTAAGGAGGAAATTTTATTTATTTTTATTAATTATTTAAATAGATTTATTGTTCGTGATTTTGTCTATGATGAACAATCATTAAAAGCTGGCAGAAGTGAAAGAGACAAACTTGTCCAAGAAAAACAACGTTTGTATGCTCCTTTGGTTCGATGGCTAAAAATTAATTTTGGAGAGATTTTTTCTGCTTATATGCATGTAAAGGCTTTGAGAGTTTTTGTTGAATCTGTTTTGAGGTTTTTTGAGGTTAATTTTGAAAATTATTTTTATTTAAAGGTATGGACTTCCAGTTAATTTCCAAGCAGTTTTGATGGAGCCGTTAAAGAATTCACAGAAACGATTGAGAAGTGAACTTAATAAACTCTATCTTCATTTGGATGGATCTGCTAGTGGACCTATAGAGGTGAATTAAATAATTCTTGTTTTTGAAGTCTTTTTGATTTAAAAAAATAATTTTTTTGTGAATTCTCTTTCACGGTTTTATTAAAATCTATGATTGACTGCCCTTGATTAGTTGAAATTTAGGGAAGGGGGCTAACTCGAGGAATTCCAACTCATGAACAGACAGATCACGGAACGACAAGTCACGGAATGACCAAAACATGGAATATTTTAAGAATATATTTTTTCCGTGATTGTAATTCTGTAACTTGTCGTTCCGTGACTTGTCCGTTCAGTGAGTTAGCCCGACACAGAAATTTTGACTATTTTTATTTTGGAAATCTGCTTAAAACCCCAAAAAAAAGTTTTTAATTTAACATTTTATAGACATTTGATGATGCTCCAACTCTTGTTTCATTGGGGGTTCATGATTATTACCCTTATGTTTGGTTTAGATTAAATATAGACTTTTTAGAGAAACGGTTGTGATGAAATAAAAAAGATATTAATAAATATTCCTTTCTAAAAAATAATATTTTTTATTCCAAAATATATAGAGAATTAATTATATGCTAATTAGGGCATTAAACATTTAATTTTTAAAATAAATTCTTTTTAAAAATATTTTTTGAAATTTTTTTTTCCAACAGTTATTTTTATTTATTTTATTTTTCCTTCTCAAAAATGGAGTCAGATATCATCAGAAAATAATGTAAAGGAGAAGGAAATTTGAGATAATTTTTTAGTTTGATGGTTGGGACGGCTTAAAGAACGGGTATATGTACTCAATTGGAAGGAAAGAGGGGAGAGGGGTAATTTATTTTGTATGGATAGAATTTCAATTTTTTCACCTTTTCTTTTCCATCTACTTCGAATGGAGAGGAGGGAGGGGGGAGTGCAAAATTTTTTTATTTTATTTTTAAACTTTGTCAAAATTTGGAGAGATTTTAATTAGTAACGCGTAAGAGATTTTTATTAGGTCTGGTGCCTGTTACTCCTTAAGAAAGATGTTGAGTTTACAAATATTTGGTTAACAGTTAAAAATTAAGTCAGTTTAGCCCTCCCCCTTTTTTCCTGTTTCCTCGTCCATTTTGAGAAACCCAAATACCATTCCTCGATCATCTTTGAGATAGTTCGAATGATACCATTATTGGTTAGATTTGGCTGCAAGGGGTTAAAACAAACGGCCATAATTTTGTTGATTTAATTCGATTTCGTTTATTTTAGTTTTTTTCAATCGACTCATTGTCAGTTATAAAAGCTGAGTCGAATAATAAATAATTTTCCAAGAATGAGATCAGATGCCGTAAAGGAGATCAGGAAAAAGAAGTCTAACCCAAAGTATTACCGTGTTTACTATTAATCATAGATTTGTCTTAATTTACAAAAACCTACTTAATAACAAAACTTTTTCGGTATTTTTGTTTAATAAATACAACTGTTGCTCTATACATATTTTGAAAAAATTACTGAGTAGCTTAGTATAACTTTTTTCATTCAAAAATAAAAAACAAAATTTCGTTTGATCAGTGCTGATTTTCAACAAGGAAAAGAATTTTGTTTTTGCGCTGAAATTTTATCCCATAGCAGTTTCTCAAATTCCCTAAGAAAAATTGTGGCAAACTGAGTGAGATGCTGAGTAATTCGATCCAATGCATCACACACGGAGAGAAAGAAATCCCCCGCATCACCCTTATATTACTCACATCTCGGCTACTAGCAATCCCCATTTTTATGCACCGAGAGTCCAATTCCCATCCAAGGATCTCCTCAACCACTGTCACTACTTTCATCTTCAACATTTCGTTCGTTCATTTGCGCCATCAGCAATAGTTTGAAATTACATATCGTTTTCCTTTGGTGGTGGTAATTGTAGAGGAGGAGTGGTATCCATCTTACTCAAGATATGGGACTTATTTTTGTTATTTCAGCATTTTCTATTTTGACTAAGAATTTTTTTCTCAGTTACTAAACAAAATACAAGGGAAAAATTATTTAAAATTTTGAAATAAAGTTTAATATTAACTCAGTCTCATTTAAGTCTATTTTATATTTTTTATGATCTTTTTTAAAAAATGCCAACAAAAACAACAACAACTAACAGAAAACGGAGTGCAGAGATTTGTCCTCATCCTCCTCATTTATTAAATAAAAGGTACTGGGAGGAAGCTAAAGCAGGAAAAGCACATATACCAAACAAATCTAGTAGGTCACCTAAATTTATTAATAACTTTTATCACTTCTTAAGGTTCTCAAAACGTCTGTATAAAAAAGGAAATTCCCTCTAATTCTCGAAATGAGGTAAAAAAACGTTTTGAACTCCCAATTTCTACTCCAAAAATTGTTACAAATCCTTTGGATATTAATTTTTTAACAACTTCGTCTACTCTGTCAGACAATATTTCATTAAACATAACTCCAAAAAATATATTAAAATCAACAAATTATAATAATCAAAATAATATTTCTCCCCCAACAAATATCCCTCCTCAATTTGTTTCTCTCCCTTCATCTCTCCCCCAATTTCCCTTTCGACTTCCAATTAATTCTAAAGAGACAACACCTCCAAATTTTGAAGAATTAATGAGGACAGCACCCCCACCACAATTTAATTTTCAAATGTTTCCACCCCCACTACTTCCTCCTTCCTTTCATTTTCCTCCATTTCCACCTCCAGGATTTTTTCCCGAAAATTCAATGTTTCAACAAGGAAATTCTGCAGGACTTTTAAATTCATCTCCCCCAATATTTCAACAATTTCCTCAATTTTTAAATGAAAAACAAAATTTTAATAAAAAAGAATCTACAGCATTAACACAATTAATGGAAATATTTAATCAAAATGAAATGACTAAAGAATCAACTAGTCAACAACAACAAAGCTTAAATGATAAACAAATTAGTGGGAAAGAACAAAAATTAAAATATTGGTAATTTTATTAAGTATTTTTAAAAATTTAATTTTTTATATCTTAGCGATTCTGACGATCAAATTGACCAAATGTTGGATGAAATGGTTAAAAATAAAGAAAAAATATCAAATAAGAGAGAGAAAAATCTTTGTATTTTACCATTACCTGTACCTATTCCTATAATTGTTCCAGTAACTAATGATTTTTTATTTAAATATTTTTCCAAATAATCAAAATAGTTAATTGTAAAATAATTTTATTCTTTGGATGAAAATTTTTTAAACAAAATAATTTTGCTTATTTTTTAAAAATAATTCTAAACAAATATTTTTAAAAATTTAATTAAACAAAAATATTACCGACAGCCCAAAATTAAAATTACAAAACAAAATATTTTGAAAAGGGAATTCTAAAAAAGAAATTAAGCTAAAAAGTTTATGGCCAGAATGTGTTTTTATTTACAAAAACTAATAAATGAACGCGTAAAAATATTCATATTTTGAATCTAAAAACGTTCATTTATTTGTTTCAGATCAATAGGTGTAAAGTAGAGTTGTTAGCGACCGGTTATTAACCGGTACCTCCGATTTTTGGTTTTGAGTTTTAGGCAAATACCGGTTTAATTTTGGGGGAATTTCAAATAAAATCACTCATTTTCACAAATTTCCGGTTTTTAAAATTTTCTAAAAACGGTTAATTTTTGGCAAAAAATTTCAAAAATTCCATTTTTAAAACCGGTTGCCAACAACACTAGTGTAAAGCTGAAATTAAGGGAATTCTTAAAATTTGACAAAAACATTTTTTAACAATCAACCCAATATCAAAAAAATCAAAAGTTTAATCTACACCTATTGATCAAATTTTTATAAAACAAAAAAATATTCCCTTTTTAACTTCGATGTTCCTTACTAAAAACAGCAGTCCTCAAAGCATCTTCAGGATGTATTTCTAAAAGTACTTCAGCTCCCCTATTAAACGGCATTGATGTAGACCCGTCGAGAATTAAATGTGCATTTTTACAACGAGACTACAAAATTTTAAAATTTAAATTAAAAATTCAAAAAAAATTTTTACTTTAATTAAAATTTTATTGGCAAATCCCCGAATAGCCATTTTTGGAAATGTTGCATTAAAAACAGGATCACGAACACTAAACGCCATTGCTAAAAAATAATTTTAAAAATATTTTAAACATTCTAAACTTGTTAATTCTGGCCCAAATCTCAATTTCTCATTAAATTTACGACAAATATTTTCTATCATTTCAGCATCTACTACTTGATCCAATTTTAATCCCATTTTATCTATTACAGACAATACTTCTTCAATTGTTTGTTCGGTCATTCTGTTTATATTAAAATGCCTAAAATTCAAAAAATAATAAAATAATTTTTTTAATAAATTTTTTTACCAAGAAGATGATCCTGTGCCTGTACAAATTGTCATTCCTGAACTTTTTTGTTTAGTCATTGGCCCATTGTCAACTTGTACATCATAATAAGAAACCTAAAATATAAAAATTTTTATGTTAATTTAAATATTTACCCGCGCTGCATGACTTTCACCAATGAAAACTTCATTAAGAGCTAACCAACGACTTGTAATAAGATTTGAATCACGTGCTGTATTTATTTCCTGATCTTCATCGTCCGAACTATTTAGATGTTTTTAAATTTAAAAAGGATGTTAAAAATAATAATAAGGCATTAAAAGGAGTAAGATTCAAAAGTAAAACTTGGAGAAGGTTAAGAGGTCAAGAAAGATGTATTCCTCCTTGTTAAAATTTTTTAAATTCGGATATTAACAAATCAATCCTACGCTTAAAATAAAAATACCTGAAAATGGTCTTCCGCGAGTTCTCCAAATTAGTTTCATCTGCATTTTCCTCTTCGGCAATATCTTCAGCAGTGTGAATATGTTCGTCATTTTCACTAGGTTTAACAACACCGTTTACTTGATTTTCTTGTTGTTGAATTGAAGAAGAAGAGGAGGGAGAAGGAGAAACGCCGTTCTCAAAACCAAAATTTAGAAAAGTTACACGAATTCTTTGCCGCCAAAGCCAACGAAAACCGGGCAAAGCAGCATCCGCCAGGAACTGACGAATTACTTCATCGGCAGGATGTCGAGATTTGCCAGTTAGGCAGAGAAAACCTTCTGATCTAATAAAAATGTATATTTGAATGTTAAATTTAAATAAATTTACCCAATCGGATCAGTGTTAATGCCAATAACAGGCTTGTTTGAGTTAATCACCCTTTTAGC
This sequence comes from Meloidogyne enterolobii, assembly GCA_963681835.1. Taxonomy (NCBI): domain Eukaryota; kingdom Metazoa; phylum Nematoda; class Chromadorea; order Rhabditida; family Meloidogynidae; genus Meloidogyne; species Meloidogyne enterolobii. The sequence continues at coordinate 1,620,983 of CAVMJV010000019.1, forward strand.
AGCAGTCAAAAAAGTACCGTCACCTCCAGCAGAAATAATCAAATCACCCCAATCAACAAATTCATCGGAATATTGACGACGCTTGACAACTCGGTATTCAATGTTGTGACGCCTAAAGTATAATTTTGTATTTTTATAATTGGAATAACTCAGGAATTAACTCTATTAAAGATATGTTTTTAAAGCGGGAATAGAAATTAAAATAAGTAATTGTAATAAAATTTGGGTGGGGAGCTAACTCGAGGAATTCCAACACAGGGAACAGACAGGTCGCGGAACGAAATTACCAACTCATGGAATATTTCAAAAAGCAAAATATTCTTAGAAATCAGAATTTTTGAGATTTTTTTAAATTCCATTTTTTAAGATATTCTAATTAAAAAAGCCTTTTTTTAGAAATATTCAGAATTTTTAAAAAATTTCGATTTTAAATTATTCCGCGATTTGGTCATTCCGTGAAATGTCCGCTCCGTAAGTTAACAAGAGGAAATTTTACAAGCGGTCATTAAATGGAAAAATTCTACTTACTCAAGTTCTTTAGAAATAGAAGCAATATATTGCTGCTGCTGATCATGCCTTTGCTTGAGATCCACAGCACTTGAATATTTTTTGCCCAACTAAAAAATATTATTAGAAAATAAATAGAAAAAAATAACCTGAGTGATTAATTGTTGATCATCAAATGATTTAAAAGGCTTTCCAAGTTTTTCAAATTCGTATTCAAGGAGGGAAGATTTAGAGACAATAACTGCTCTCTTTGGCTAAAAATTTAGATAAAATTTTAAAAAAATTAAAAAAGACTAAACCTTAAAAGGATTAAAATTATCTTTCTGAATTTCATTCCCCCCATTTGTACTTTTTAGTTTTTCATCATTTTTAATTTTCATTTCATCAATACTTGCACTTGAGTAGGCAGAAAAACGAAATAATTTAAGTGAAGAAAATGAAGCTCTTTTTAGACAAGAAAAAAATGAATTAAATGTAAAACTGTCCGTGGTTGTTGTTGTTTAAGTAATGATCGCTGTTAATTTTTAATATATTTATTACAAATAAACCAGTCAGTAAATGAATGAATGAACTGAAAAATGGGATGATAAATTATAATAAAATCAATTAAAAAAAGGAATTGTCTAAATTTTCTGGCAAATATAAAACACGTCAAGTAAAATAGAGTTTAATAGGTAATTGGAATTATATATATTTAACGAAAAAGAAGCGTAAAAGATCAAAGGCCATAACAAACACAAACATTTAACAAAAGAAATTAAAGAAAAATGATAAAAAGGGTATAGCCCAAAACGGCGCGAGCCATAACGGCGCAAAGCCATAACTAGCTGGAAAATTTCTGACCCTTTTCAATTTTGGTACCAATCTCTTTAGCTCGATGAGAGGAATCGTTTGATACTAAAGTTGATAAGATTCGGAAATCTTGAAGCAAGTTATGGCTTTGCGCCGTTATGGCCGCGCGCCATTTTGGGCGTGTCCCATAAAAATGATAAAAAAAGAGCCGAATTCGTTGATCAAGACTGTAATGGACTTTTAAACTTTCAACCAATTGAGTCTCTTTTTTAGATAAAGTGCAAAAATTTTTTTTAACGAAATAGGACATTTTGTTGAGTGTAAATAGTCCGATTGATTTTATCAATTGATTTTATCATTTTAGAGTTTTTTTTAAGTTAATTTCTTTGTGCCACATAGACTATTTTTCTAAAATGTCTGTGACAGCTCCAGTTTCAATTATTTCACCAGTTGCAGAAGAGGACGGCGAAACTCAACAAAGCTTTGAAATATACAAAGATAAATTGGAATCAATATTGTTAGATCCAAAAATTGCTGATAAACAAGTTTCCTTTAGTAGCAATTTTTTCACCATCAAAAATTCTCTAGGTTTGTGTTGTCAGTGTTGCTGGTGCTTTTCGAACTGGAAAAAGTTTCATTTTAAATTTCTTCTTACGCTATCTACGATGGAAGACATGTGCCAGCGATGATGAATCAGAAGCTGATTGGCTACAAACAAATTTAATTAATAGCAATGAGGGCAATAGTGGTCAATTAAAAGGTTTTAGTTGGCGTGGAGGTGATGACCGGGAGACTAGTGGAATTCTTATTTGGCCAGAACCTTTTATTTTACAGGACAAGCATGGAAATGAGGTTTTCAATTTTTATATTTTCGTAATTGACTTGGCAAGTTCTATCAAGTAAGCAGACTATAGTACTTGGGTCTGTTGACCTTATAGGGCTAGGGAATTTTGATTTTTCTGAAAATTTTTAACTTATAATTTTTTGATTTCTAATTTTATAGATTGTTGTGATTCTAATGGATACGCAAGGTATTTTTGACTGTGTTAGCACAGTCAAAAGTTGCGCCACAATATTTGCACTTTCTACAATGATTTCTTCTATTCTTGTGAGTTTTTCAAATTAATTGATATGGAATTTGTGTTTTTGGGATTGCTAGTCCAGGAAACATTTTTATTTTAATTTCTAGGAATACACATCTTTATTTCTTCATTGTAGTAAATTTTCAGATTTATAACGTTACCAAAACTATCCAAGAAGATCATCTTCAACATTTACAACTTTTTGCTGAATATGCTCGTCTAGCTATGGATGAATATCAAGAAACAAAACCTTTCCAGGTTAATTATCTTCGATTAAACTAACATTTAAAAATGTTTTTCAGACTCTTATGTTTCTTGTTCGTGATTGGTGTTTTCCTTATGAAGCAGAATATGGAATTAATGGGGGTCAAAGAATTTTGGACAAACGCTTGGAAACAGGTGCAAAACAGCACAAAGAGCTACAACAACTTCGACTACACATCAAATCAACTTTTGAAAATATTAAATGCTTTTTAATGCCCCATCCTGGGCTTGATGTGGCTACTAGTCCAAACTTCCGCGGCGAATTGAATAGTTGGTTTTTTCTTTAAATTTTTTTTCAGGGTGCGGCAAATTTTCCGCCACTTTTATTTTTGACATAACTTTCTTTAATTTCAGTGAAAATTGATAATTCTTTATTTTATTCCCAACACTCTAACATAAGAAAATCGTTAGTACCGAAATATTCTCTGAATTTTATAAATTAATATGATTATTTTTTGTTTAAATTTTTGTCAAAATTTTTTGGACCAAAAGTCGTCTGAATTAAAAGACGTATGTCTGATATGGGAGAAGTTTATATCATTCGAATAAGCTCTTTTAGCTGATTCGAATGACGTCAAAAGGTTCTTGAGCTAACAATAAGATATGGATCTTTGAATGAAAGATTAGGTCGGCTATTCTAGATCACTTTAGCTATGATAATCGACAAGTACCGCTACATTAAAACTCATTTTATATATTTTAGCAATCAGCGCAGACTTTAAAGCTCAATTACACGCACTTGTTCCTCATCTTTTCGATCGTAACAATTTAGTTGTTAAAGCTATTAATGGGCAACAAATTACTTGTCGTGAATTATCCGTATATTTAAATGTTTGTTTTATTTTGATAAAAAATTTTTTAATTAATTTATTTTAGGCTTATTTTGAAGTATTTAATGGAACGGAATTGCCTGAACCGAAAACTATATTAGCTGTAATTTTTTTAAAATTAATTTTTGAGATTTATTTCTTTTTTAGGCAACAGCAGAGGCAAATAATTTGGCTGCTGTAGCAAGTGCAAAGGCCGTTTATTCAAAAGAAATGGAAGAAGTTAATTACAAACTTAAAATAATATTTTTAAAATTATTTTAAGGTCTGTGGAGGTGATACACCTTTTATGAGCAGTGCTGAACTTAATCAACATCATGAACGTTGTCGTGCCAGTGCTCTTCTCTCATTCAACAGTGCAAAGAAGATGGGCGGCCCCGAATTAACTTCTCAATTTCGTGAAAAACTTGAGGAAGATATAAAGGTTTTTAATTGATTAATATGTATATAATTATTTTTAAGTCTGCAAATGAGGCTTTTATTCGCGTCAATAATTCAAAGAATCTATTTAAATCTGTTAAAACACCTGCTGTTCTGGTTTCATTTATGGTTGTCTGCTATATTTGTAAGTTTCTATTGTCTATTAAGGATTTGCTTTTTGGTTTTGATTGTGATTTTATTGAGATTTGGAATATTAAGTTATCCTCACCCTTACATACATACATCTGTCGTAAATTTTTTTATTAAGTTAAAAGTTATTTGTACCTTCTTAAAATTTCTTAATTAATCAATTATTTTCAATTTTTAGTCCAAGAATTTTTCCAACTTTTGGGTCTTTTTATGGTGGCTTCCGTTTTCTCTCTAATTTTGACAATTGTTATTGCTCTCCTTGTGACTTGGACATATTCAAGATACAGTGGACATTTACGTGATGCACAAAAAACAATTGATACTTTTGTTTGAATTTTGAAATTCAATAAAATAATTCAAAATTTAGGTCAATTTTGTGCATGGAAACTTTATATTACCGACATTTGCAACTGCAATGGGTAATGCAACACTTGACTTGGCGGTATGTTTTTGTTGTTTTATACAAGCGTGTAGCTAGGGAGGCTTCTGCGGATATAGCCCCCCCCTTGCCTTGAAATGTGGAAAAGAGAAAAATATTGTGAGAAAGTTGATAGGAAAAATGAAATTTTTTCGCTTACGATCTTCAATTTTCAAAAAATTTTCGCCTGCGGCGCTGAAAAATAAATACGCAATAAAATTTTCATTCAATACGCAATAAAAATTGCTACGCCCTTGGTTTTATATACACTGGGGGAGTTAAAACTTGGGTTTTGGAGAGTGTGCTTATTAAAATATTTTTTGAAAATTTTTTATTGTTATTCAAGATGGGCTCAAATAGTACATTTACTACTATGCCATCGAATTCTACTTCATCTACCTCTGAGGAAAAAAAGAAAAAATGACCGAGTTGAGAGATATTTGTTTGCCTTTACTCTTTGTGTGCTATTACAACGCTCTTACACTATAAATAGTAAACACATTTTTAATTAGCCCAATAATTTATTTAAATTCAATTTCTAAATTTCTTTTGGTTATTTCTAAAAATCTTTTTGGGCTAGTTTTTTTTTGTTTATTCTATTTTTTATTCGGAAACCTTTTTTAGACCCATATACGGGATTGTAGGAAGAGGAAAGAATTAGCATTTAAATATTTAAAAAATGTAAATTTAAAAATAATTTTTCTTTAAATTTAAATTCCTCTTCCAATTAACTCCGGAATTTTGATGTTTTTGAAAACTGTTTTTATATACAAAATCTTTACAACAAACTTTTTGATAAAATTAATTCGTTTTTATACTTTAATTATAAAAATAAGGTAGAAAATAATTTTTTATAAGGGGCATTGTTTTCTCAAAAAAACTTTTTTTGAACATAGAATGGGAGGCACTATATGAAAGGAGGTCGATAATCGTTTTTTCATAACCTTTTTCTATTATTTTTTTCCTTCCTTAATTATAAATAATGGTCAGTCTTTTCTTCCTCGTTCAATTCCACTCTTTTTACCTGTGGCATATTCAAATGAGGACAGACAAAAACAACACACACGGACAGACAAAACACGAGTGTTTTCTGTTCGTGTCCGTTCGTGTTTGTCTTCTGTTTTGTCTGTCTATGTCCGTCCGTGTTTGTCTGTCCGAGTCTGTCTGTGTTTGTCTGTCCGAGTACGTCCGAGTTTTGTCCGTCTGTGTCCGTCCGTGTTTGTCTGTCCGAGTCCGTCCGTCTTTTGTCCGTCTGTTTGTCTGTCCGAGTACGTCCGAGTTTTGTCCGTCTGTGTCCGTCCGTGTTTGTCTGTCCGAGTCCGTCCGAGTCTGTCTGTGTTTGTCTGTCCGAGTACGTCCGAGTTTTGTCTGTTTGTGTGTCGATACAAAAAGAAAACAGGAGACCCTTGAAAGTATTAATTGCCTGTATTGAGTCGTTCTCCTTTCCATTAATTCTTTTCTCTATCATTTCTTTTGATTATGCCACAGGGAATATAATGGAATAGAACAAGGAGGAAAATGCTGACCATTCTGTCATATCAAGAATGGAAAAAACTAATGGAAAAAAGTAATGAAAAAAAACGATTATCGACCTCCTTTCATATAGTGCCGAATGGGATATCAATTTAACATTATTGGTTTTGTGGAAAATTAAGGAGGTTTAAAAATTAGGCCTTGAGAGAAGGGTTGTCGGTTTTAAACCGAACCGAAAAACCGAAGATTTTCGGTTAACCGAAGAATTAGGTGAAACCGACAACCCTACTTAAGAGTGTAAGTTTTATCAGCCAATATATAAGAGAAGATCCCTCTATAAATTCATTCACTAATTTTTTTGCACAAAAAATAGGCAAAAATCCTTTATTATTTTCTTATTAATGACTGGAAGGAATTAAGTAAAAATATTTTATTTGCTTTAGTAAGCAAAAACAAGCCTAGCAGTAAAATAAAAATCCAAAATTATTTTTTATTTATTCTCTACTTTTAATTCACTCATTGAATGGTAGGGAGGGAGGGTAATTATGGAAGGATATTTCCTGCTTGCGTGATCGAAAAGCAATAGTAGATGGATGTGTTTATTTGTTTCTACATTCAGTATTTAAATATATTCTCTATTGTTATTGTGGGTTGAGTGATGTTGTGAAAAGTGTGTGAGGATTTCAAGTTGCCTTTGGCGCGACTTTCACTGTTAGAATTTTACCAGTGAAAATCCCACACAATTTTAGTAACTTGTTTTGTACTTAAAATATTTAAAAAAATATTGAAATCGATGATTTTTAATTATTTTAATTTTTTTTCTTAAATTTGCATAATTTTAAGGATTTTTATATTTTCTCTGATTGATATGTAGTTGAAAAAATTATTAAAAAGTTTCTAAGTTAAAGATAATAGTAAATTTAAATTAAAGTTATTAATCCTTGTTATACTAGTAAATTCTTCTAGTCTACAATTTTATATGAAAACTAAATTTAAAATATTTAAATTAATATTTATTATATTCATTAATTTAATTAAATCATCAAAAGATGAGGAAATAATAATATCCTCAACTATTTCATCCGATAAAATTAATCCGGTTAATGAGCATGAAAGTAAAGACGATGAAGGTTTTGATGGAGAATGTCCAGGTATTTAAATTAAAAATTAATAAGATTTAAAATATTTTTGTTGCCTTCTCCAATATTCTCCCCCAACTTGTGTTTTAGATAAATCTCAAAAAAAATTTTCATTTTATTTTTCTAATTAAAAAAATTTTTTTTTAATTATTAATTAATATCCTCTCTAAGTAATAAACAAAAATATACAACAACACCCATCAACAACTGATTGGTGCCCAATCCAATGTCTGAATGATTTGGATTGTTCGGAATTACCTAATAGTCGTTGCTGTCCAAGTGAATGTGGAGGGTGGAAATGTATATCTATTAGTACTAAATTAATTTCACCTTCTCGTCCACCTGTACAAATCCAACCTTTAAAAAATAATTTATATATTCAACAATTAAATGAAGGAAGGAAAAATGAAAAAGAAATTAAAAAAGGAGATGGAGAACAAGAGAATATTGAAGAAGAAAGTTCCCCTATAAATTCTATTTTACTTCGTCCAAATATAGAGAATCCTTTATTAAAATGTGAACTGATTAAGTGAGTTAATAAAATATTCTTTTTAAATGAAAGACAATTAAATTAGTAAATAATTATACAGGGTGACAAAAAAGTAATTGGACACTTTATTTTTGCCATAACTTTATTTAAATTAAAGAAATGAGATCAAATAAAGATGAAATTATAGAGAATTAAATTCTATTAAATCCTATTCTATTTTGAGATAAGGTTAAAGAAAAGTGAGAAAAATTATTCTCCAGGTCGCACCTTTTTTTGAGGCATTTTGCCTATAACATTAGAACAGATTGGAGGAATTACACAAGATTTTTTTGGCATGTAGAGCAGTCTTTCATCTATAGAAATTATAAATTTTTACACGTATTTTTTGACGTAAAATAAAAATTTCTGTTAGTCTCGGTCAGTATCGTTTCTCGGTATCGGTCTCGGCTAAAAATGATGGTATCGGTCTCGGTATCGGGTTCTTGAGTATCGGTCAGTCTCGGTCTCGGGTTGGCCGATACCAGTATCGTTTTGTCCAACTCTAGTTTTTACTTCAGACCCCAGTTTTTGATATTAATTAAAATACTAAATTAAACTCTGGGTTTGTGTTATGAGAGAAAAGTTGACAAATATTTTTGATGTAATTCCAAAATGTCTTAAAACTTGAACTGTATGTAATGAAATGCTATTCTATCTTTAAAAATTTAGAAGTTTTGTGATTATAATATTTAGATGTGTAAATCCTTTATATAAATGCCAACTTGTTGAACTAGATTGTTTAACAATTCCTTGCCCTACAGTAGCAAAATGTAAGTTAAATTTTAATAACTATTTCTTTAACAGTCAATTATTTTGACTTTGATTTTAAACATTTTTAAACAAAGTTGACAAATATTTTTTGACAATAATTTTTTTCAATTCTAAGGTTTATTAAATCCCTGCCCTAACGGTTCTCCAATGGTTATGAGCAATGGAGTTACCGCTCTTTGTAAAAGGACCCAACAATGTTGGGAGGGTTATTGGTGCCACAAGGCAAGTTTCTATGATTTTCCAAAATTGTTTATTAAAAATTTTCTTTAAAAATTCCAGTTTTTTATTTATTTTTAATTGTTTAGAGCTATTTTCTCTAAAAGCTTTTTCTCTTTTAAGGAAAAAACCTGAAATTATTTTTTTGCTAAACAAAAAATTAATTACCAAATTTAGGCTCTATCTTAGAGCATGCGTTCCAAAAATAGTATATACGTCCCATCAGAGTACGCAAATACGATCATGGGACGCATAAAAGTTCATGGGACGCATGCCCTAAAATAGAGCCAAAATTTATTTAAAATTTCTTGCAGATTGGCTATAATGGACTAGGTTTTTGCTGTCCAGAACCAAAAAAGCTTTCAAAACCGGGTAATTGCCCATTTATAAAATCAACACCAACAAATTTATATTTAAATAATAAATGTCAAGCAAAATGTAAATCAGACGAAGATTGTTTTGGAAAGGGAGAGAAATGTTGTTTTAATGGTTGTGGGCTAAATTGTGTTAAATTAAATAATGAAAATGAAGAAATTGGGGGATTGGAAGGATTAAATGAAGATAAAAATGAATTTGTTATACAAAGGCCAACACAGGTGTGTGTGTTTCAAATAAAAATTAGTTGGGTTATTTTGTGGGTATTCTTACGAACACATAAATTGCTATATAGTTTTTAATATACCGAAGTTGGCCCAATAGAGGCCTTTTTATTTTTCAACGTGTTTCATTAAGTGGGCTTCCAATAAGGTGTGGGCTTCTATTAGGCTATTTACTGTATTTTTTTATTCACACTAGAAATATCAAAAAATGGTTAATAAAATAATTAAAAATATACAATTAATTAAGCAAAAAATTAAAGAATACAAATGGGGAGAAAAATTATTTTAATTTATACAAGAATAATTTAATTTTAAACCTCCACTTTTTCTAGACAAAAATCAAAACTTCAATAGAAAATCAAAAACAAATAATCGAATTATCTCAAAATAATAAAACAAAGTTTGGAAATTGTCCAAAAATATTTTTAAATAAAATAAATACAACAACCATTATTCAACAATTTTGTAAAATAAATGAAACTAAAGAGAATGAATGCAATAATGGTAATTAAAGGGGAATTAAAACTAAATTTTTAAAGAAAAAAATATTTAAAAGATAATGATTGTGAAGGACTTCAAAAATGTTGTAGTGATATTTGTGGGAATAAACTAATTTGTTTATATCCAGAAAGTGGAACTTCTAAATGTATTTTAATTCGGTAATTAATTACCGAATTAAATTATTTAAATTTTATTTTCAGTATTTCTGCAGAAATTTTTTCAAAATTTTCTGATTACAATAAATTACAAAAAGTATTTATGATTATTTAAAAAAATATTTTTTAAATTTATTTAAAGCCAAAATGTGACCGTTCTGGTCATTATTTACCTATTCAAAGTCTTGACGGGTTTACTTGGTGTGTTGATAATTTGTCTTCTACGGGGATTGAATTGTATGGAACGAGAGCACCAAATGAAGTTTTTAGAGGGTGTGAATTAAGAAGAATATGCCCTTCAGTAAATTGTGAATTAAAATGCCCTTTTGGGTAATTAGATAAATAATTTTAAAAATAAATTTGGAGGGGAAAATAAATAAATATTTTTGAGTTTGAAAAGATTTTAAATAATAAAACATAAAATCTTGATTATTAGTCAAGATACAGTAAAGCAGCTGGGCTATAGCTATTTCTCTCCTTCAGCTAGTGCAAAAGGTTAATCGGCCGTTGGAAGCGAACCAGCATCTTCATTAGACCGGACTGATGTGTTAGCCATTACACCACGCCGCCTACTGCACAGCCTTAGGAATTAAATAGATAGATGCTTTACAATACATACCTATAATGAGTTTAAAAACTAAAATATCCCCTTAGATCCGCTCAACGCCTCAACATTTCTTAATTAAAGAAAGACAACACATTTCAATTAAAAAAAACTTTTTTTAGTTTCCAAATGGATGGTTTAGGCTGTCCACAATGTATTTGCCGTTCACCTTTATGTGATTCCATTCAATGCCCTATCGGAACTATTTGTCGTCTCGTTAGACAAAAATGTGAAGAAAATAACGAAAATAAAATATTTTATTTTTGTTTAATTCCTCAATGTTTGTCCTTTTATTTAAGTAATTTTTCTGATTTTTATTAAAAAAAAGGTTTATTAAATACTTGCCTTAGAGGTGAGCCAATCGAGGATTTGGAAAGTGGAGAATTAAAACAATGTAATGAACAAAAAGGTATTAAATGCCCGCCCGGATTTTATTGCCAAAAATTGGGAATTGGAGAGAATGGTTATTGTTGTTCTGGACTTGGTTTGTGTGTGTTGATTTTTGATTTAATAATATTGGAGGGAGGGGAGAGGAGAAATTTATTCCCTTAGATTCCCCTCTACATCACAACAAAAAGATTGCAGGGAGTAGGTGGAGGGACGAAACAGTGGAGACATTATGTAAAGAATAACATATCATATGTACATAGCTCTCCAAGGCCAAGGTTTCCCCAAGACTCGAGACTTGACCCATGTTTAATTTTTCGTTCATTAATATGATGGGGGTTTTATGTCATAATTAGATTAGCTACAAAGGCTTTTAGACATTTACATATAGAGGAGGAAATCAAAAATTTAAATAATAACTAAATATATTTTATTTAGTTTTACAAAATAATTTATTCGATTCTGCAACTAAATGTCCATCACTTCCAAATTTATTATATCGTCGAAACCTAACAGAATTAACAGGAAACAGTAAAAAACAAATATTAGGATGCCGTTTAACTAGCGAATGTAAAAAAGGAAAAATATGTTGTTTTAATGGTTGGGGGAGTGAATGCTTTTTAGTAAATAATGAGGAAGAAATAAATAATGAAAATGAAGAAAAAATTAAAATAATTAAAATAAATAAAGAGAAAAAGGAAGATGAGGGCGAAAAAGAAAATATTATTACTAAATATTCCCTTAATTCAACATCAACAGATTTATCTTTTAAAAAACAATGCCCAATTTATTTACAAAATGCAAGCAATCCAGGCTGTGTTAGTAATTGTTTTAGTGATTCTGATTGTGTTGAGAGAAGTGAACATTCTATTTGTTGTCAAGTTGGGTGTGGGAGGAAATGTAAATTTCCGGAATTGGCTAATTTGTTAGTTATAAATAAATATTTAAATATTTAAATTTAAATAAATATTCTAGATGTATTCATTTACTTAAATCTACATTAAATGAATTAGATAAATTATCAACAATTAAACATTTAATTAATAAAAAACAACAAAATCAATTAATATTGCCAAAATGTAATTATGAGGGATTTTTTGAGAATATTCAATTTAATTCTTTATTAGGGTATATTTTGTTTGTATTAATTTAATAGAAGAATTTAATGGTAAAATGAAAACAAAAAAAAATTGGGTATTAAAAAAGTGAATTAAAATTATAAAAATGTTAGTATGAGGATGACCGTATCGGGCTAACTCAAGCAAAAGATAAGTCAAGTGACGACAAGTCAAGGAACGACCAACTCATGGAATGACCAAAAATGGAATATTTTAAAAATCGGAATTTTTTGAAAAATCTGAATATTTTTAAAAAATAAGAATTAAAAAAAGGATACTTTAAAAAGCATAATATTAAAAATATTCCATGATTTGGTCATTCCTTGACTTGTCGTCCCTTGATTGGTCGTTCCTTGACTTAGTATTCCTTGAGTTGCCCCTCGCCCAAGTATGCATACAATCATCCTGATAGGATTTAGAATTAAAATAATTTTAAAAACACTAAAAATAATTTTTACTTTAAAAAGAATTTATTTTTTCAGTCAATATTGGTGTGTCGATAAATACACAGGTACAGAAATACCAGGTACAAGAACATCAATTTCCCCTCTTGCCCCAACAATTCCTGATTGTTCAATTAGACACAAATGCCCATTTAATTGTTTAAATAAAAAAGAAGAATCTTTTTGTAAATATGGATTTAAATTGGACCATAGAGGGTGTTTTGTTAATGAAAATTGTGAATGTAGAAATCCTTGTGAGGTAATCTAAATTTCAGTGATGATTATTGTAAACTTAAATGACTGGATAAATTAGAGATAATATAAGAAAGGAATAAAGGGATAAATAATTTGAATATAGTATCGGGATTAGTTAATAAGGTTGGCGGATCCGGATATCCGGATCCAAAAAAGGCCGGATATCCGGAAATTTTCGGTTCGGATACCGGATCCGGATATCCGAAGATTTCCAACTATCCGCCAACCTTATTAGTTAATATAGAAGGGAGATAAAAAAGGACAAAATTACCCGTAAATTAAAAAATACTTTAATTATTTAGACATTTAAATGTTCTTTACCAGAATCTGAAGTTTGTATTTTAAAACAAACAAAATGTTTAACCCCTCCATGTCCATCTATACCCAAATGTAAATTTAAATTAAATAATTATTTTTAAATTTAAATTAAAAAAGGTGTTCTAAATATTTGCACAAATTCCAAACTTTTTAATTCTTTTGATGAAAATAAAAATATTAAAATTTGTACCAAAAATTCAACAGAATGTAATGAGGAGGAGGAGGAAGAGGAATGTTTATTTTTACCTGAAATTTTAGAGGAAGAAAATAAAGAGGAAATAATTGGGTTTTGTTGTAAAAGAAGAGGAGGTGTTGAAGGTGTATTTTTAAATTAATTGAAAAAAAATATTTGGGGTCAGGGCTGGATTAAAAACAGCCTAATTAATTAATTAATTAAACTTTTACTTAAAAATATTCTTGAGATATTTTTAAATAATTTTATTGTTAATTATTAACTAAAATAACTTTTTTAAAATAAATATAGACCAAAAGAAATTACTCGATTCTACTGAAACAAAATTAATAGCTATACAAAGTGAAACACAAATTCAGACAACTACCGAAGAAATTATTATTCCTACTACAATTTTTGAAGAAAATATTGACGAAAATGGTGAATTAATTTAATTTAAAATCTGAAAATACAAAACCTAAGCCTTTTGGCTCAAGTTTAGCCTAAAAGTTACTATACTCTCTATTTTGATAACCATAAAATTAAATACCTAATCTCTAATAAAAGTTGTCAATTTTAAATAAAAAAATTTTTTAATGGAAATTTTTTCGATTTATCTGGTTTATATGAATTGCTACCCGCCTTAATAAATATAAAATAAAAATCAGCCCGATTGATTTGATACAAGTTAAGAAATCCGAAAATTTAGGGTGAACTTATAGTTATGAGTTCTCATATTTTTGCTTAATTAAAATTAATTTTTTTTTAAAAAAGATTATAAATGTGCGAATACAAAACATCCAGCATTAAATAAATTATTAAAATTGCCAATTTATTGTAATCCAAATGAGGAAAATAATTTTTGTCCAGCAAATTTTAAATGTATTAGAAAACCTTTTTTGGAGGGAGAAAGGGATAAATTGGGGATTTGTTGTGAATTAATTAAAGAAAATGAAGAGGAGGTGGAGAAGGAGGAAGAATTAATAACTAATAATAAAAGAGAATTTAAAGAAGAAGAAAATAAGGAAGAAAATAATTGTTTTTTACCTTTAAATGAAGGAATAATAATTAATATTAAATTAAAAAAAGAAGAAAATATTTGTGATAAATCTATTGAATTGAGATATTTTTATAATTTAATTGAAAATAAATGTGAGGTGAGGAAAGGGAGGGGATTTATGTTAGTATATTAAATAAAGTTGAGGAAATCTGAAGAATTTTTCTTTCTTCCATTTTTTGTCCCATTTCCGTGCCCCCGTTTCTCTTTTTAAAAATATTCCCAAAAAAATAATTACCTAAAGATTTTCTTAAAATTCTCAATAAAAATAATTTTTTAGGAATTTATTTATGCTGGTTGTGGAGGAAATGAAAATAATTTTTATACAAAAGAGGAATGTGAAAACCAATGTATTGGTGTTAATAATTTAAAAATAAAAAATGAATTAAATAATTTAAATGAACATTTTACTATTGGGTTAACATTAATTCCTGTTGAAAATAAAGAAGAAATTGAAGAAATGGAAAGGTAGGGGGGGGGGGGTGGAATGGTGGATGATAAATAAATTAAAGAATAATTAAAATAGTACATAATTTAACGGTTACTTTCTAAATTTCTTTTTAAATTTAATATCGATAATTTTTTAAATTTGATACATAAAAATTATCAATTAGGTAGTTTTATTAAATTTATGGCGCTGGTCTAGTTTATGCGTTCAATAAACCTTTATGCGTCCAAATTGGACGCATCAACTAGACTAGAGCCAAATTTATTTGCTATAAAATGACAAATAAAATTTTTAAATTCTTTATCTACATAATAGAAGAATTAAAAGAATTTAAAATATTATAGTTTCTATAAAATTTACGGAATGTCGAATTTATTAATAATATAATTTGATTTATTAATAATTTTATCATTAATTTTTAATTTATTTAAATAATTCCTTTTAATTTTTAAGATCCCTTCGTTCATATTTAGCTATTAAATTTAATATTAAAGAAAATAATATTCAAAAATTGAGAATAGAAAGAATTTCTGGGAATGTATTTTTTGATATTATTGATAATAATGGAAGGGAGAAAATTAAAAATATTGCCGAAAATGTTTAGTTTTTAATTTAATTTTAAATTTAAAAAATTATTTTTTAAAGTTAGCTTCTGGCCAATTTCAATTTACACATAACGGCCAACTTTATATTGCTCAAACAAATAATTGGGTTGTAAAACAAATTAAATTGGAAGAAGAAAATGAGGAAGAAAAGGAGAAAGAAGAAGAAATTATTTTTAAAAAAGAATTAAAAAATAATTTAGTAAATCGAAAAGGGGGAGGAATATTTTGGGGTAATTTAATTTAAAATATTTTTTAAAATTAATTTATTATTTTTTAAAGCTATAACAATATCTCTAATTTTATTTTTATTTATTGTTTTAATTGTTGTCTGTTGTGGATGTGTATGTTTTTTTGAATTTTTACAAATTATTTTTCAATTTCAGGCTTTTTTACGAAATCGAAATTCTCAATTTTCCCATCCAGACAGTTCTAATGCAGATACAATTTGTTTTTCCTCAAGTCCAAGAATATTAGGAATTACTCCACATAATATTAATTGGAGTCCAATACCCAGAAATAAAAATAATGTTTGTGGTTAAATTTAAATTGGGGGTAATTACAAAAATATTTTCTTACAAAAATGAGAACAAGAGGAAATGGAAGGGCACACCCCGATATACCGCGAGCCCAATGTACCGCCGAGCTATAACTTTGTTCAAAATCGTCGAATCCGTGGCGCCCTGGTATAGTCTGATGAGGCTCGACCAGTTGAATCGAACCAAACCAGGGCGCCACGGATTCGACAATTTTGAACAAAATCATAGCTCGGCGGTACATTGGGCTCGCGGTACACTGGCCTGCTCCCAAATGGAATACTTATTTAATTAAGTAAAATCGGATTTAAGAAAGAACTGTTGGTAAAAGTTTGATTTGTATTTTTCGTTTATTTTTCCCAAAATCGAGAGGAGAGAGCAAACTAAACTCTTACAGACTTGTATCTTATGGTGTCACTTATGGTGTCACCAAGTCTAAATATATTTTTCAGCGTCAACAACAAATTATCAATCAAATCCAGCCAAAATCTATATCTCCTTTATCTTCTGACCTTTCCTTCTCTGGACCTTTACAAACAAACACTACAAGGGATACAAAAACAGAAATTTTTGAAGAAAATTATGAAAATGAAAGGAATAATTGGAAAAACAATAAATTAATAAATAAACATTCAAAATATCAAAATTATCATTTTGAAAAGAAAAAAGGAAGGAGAGAGGAATTAAATGGGGGAAATGGATCAACACTTTTTTATTGATAAATTCTTGACACACTTTATAGAAAGCTAGAAAACAGTTCACTTTTTTATTTTTTTTTATTTATTTATAACTCCATATTATTTTATGTTTTTAAATAATTATTTTCGATATTCAATCTACTTTATCAAATTAAAATTCTTAATACAAAAAATAAATTTTCATTATTACAACAAAAAATACAAAAAATTGGTATAACTAAATTATAAAAAAACTCACGATTTCTTAATTAAAAAAATAAAAATATCAGTTTTAAAAGTTTGTTTTTGTCTTCATTAAAAAAACTTTTTAAAATTAATTTTCACAATTAATTTACTTAAAAAAAATACAAATATTTTAATTTTATTTAATTAATTAGCAATTGTTGACAACATTTGCAACTGTCTTGTCTGCACTTGGCGATTAATAAATTGTGAGGCTACAATTGTTGCCATCGACTCGTTTGGATTAATAGCCGTTTTCTTTCTATTTTTCCACCATTCTTTAATCTTTTTTAAAAATTAAATTAAATAATTTATAATCAATTAAAATTACCAATCCAAACATTCCCTTTCCATAACGAGTAGCCAAAATATAAATGTAAATATTTGAGAACATTTTTGTCAGAAATAGCCAAGATACAATTAATTTAATTAAATAAAGTCCGTTTGGACTTGTAAAGTGCAAAAGTAGCAATAAAAATTGTGGAAAAGCAATAAATACAAGACAGGATAATATTAACCATTTTATTTTTCTAAAAAAATAAATAAACATTTTTTGGAAAAATTAGGATTTGAGAAAAATACTAGGTTAAAAGGATTTAGGTAATTTATTTTAATAAATAATTTTCGATGAAGTTTTTGTAACGCAACAATTTTTAGACGATGTTCCTAACAGTAAACGATGTTCCCTTGTAAGAATTTAAACTAAGAATAAAAAGAGGAAAGCCATAAAATGATAATGATCGAAGCATATCAGAAAATTGTACGTATAATAGGTTAGCAATAAGTTTAAATAAAAATAAAAACAAAATTTATTCTCCAACGTTAATTCTCTGAACTGGCCCAGAATTTTATTTTAACAACCCTCCTTTTGAGGGGTTTAGAGGGTTTGTGATTAGTTTAGGGATCTCTAAAAATTATTTAAAATTAACCTAATTTTTCTTTTTTCACTAATAACTTTATTTCTATTTCCCCCAAATCTCCTTAACGGCCAATCAAGTCTGTGAACAAAATAAGCAGCAATAACAAGAAATACAAATCCAAACAATTGAGACAAAATAATTATTCCATTCGAAAGATATCCATAATCTATTCCGAATGCCCAGGTAAGTTCACAAGTAAAATGAGTTGGCTCGTAGGGACAAACCATGGAAACATTTGTGTAGGCAATACCTGCCGAGAAGAGAACAAAGAAAAGAACAAATGTGTTGATTGGACTTTTCCTTTAAAATGTAGATTTTTTAAATTTAAACAAATTTTCATAGAATATACATTCCGTATTTACTCGATTAATTCCCCTGGGGAATTATTTTTTCAACCCATCCGTGGCATGGTAAATTAATAGAGGGTGTATATGTGGAATTATTCGAGGGTGGGGGATTAATCGAGTAAATACAGTAATTTAATTTAGGTCACCCCTTAAAATTAAAATGAATTCCCTAATAAATTTAAAAAAAAATCTTAGAATGTTTAGTGTAAAGGATTATAAAAGACACCGATAAAAGGACATTACCGAATTTAAAATAAAAGAAAAAAATATTTTTTTTTATCAATTAATTTATAAATTTAGCTCAACCTATTTATCTATATTTTTAAATAATTTATTTAATTTGTTTTTTAATTTGTAAATTAATTTACATAATTTTTACAATTTTTCAAAAAACCTTTACCTCACTCTAATAGATCTAAACCAAAGTGGATAACATAAAAATAAAACACGTTCTAAACCCATAATAAAAACTAAAACAGCTGCCCATTGACGACATGCTAATAAAAGAAATAAATGGGGTTTTTTGTTGTTACAGTCAGTTACTGTATTATTTGTTAATTTAATTAATTGGTCTAATGAAGAAGAAATATTTGTTGTTGGTTGGGGTTGTTGTGGTTGTGATATTAAATAATTATTATTAGTTAATGATGATAAAGAATTTTCTGGAAATTAATTAATTAAAAGATTCAATTTATTAAAAGATTTTTATTAAAAATTTTAAAAATATTCTAGAATGAATCGAATTTTTAGAATTATATCTAGTATAACTACAATACAAGACAATAACTAAGGTCATGGATCGCGCCGCCCGATCCACGATTCCTGAAAATCGTGAATTCCCGACGATTTTTGCCTCGTGAATTCAAGATACACGAAAATCGGGAATTTGATTTTCTGCCGGCGCGATTCCTGCTAAGGACCTTGCCTTGATCCTAAGATCCAAAAAGAAAAATTTACACGACTTAAGACAGTCTAATTCCTGACCAAGAAACTAAAACGTATTATTTATATGTAGCAAATTAGTTTATAAAGGCCAGAGAGTTCTTTTTAATTACAGGATTTATAATAATTTTATTAAAATATTATAAAAATTAATTTTTAATTAAAACCCAAATAATTCAACTTACCTAAACTAATAAAAGAACAAGAATCCAAAATATAGCCAATAGCTATACAAATATCCAAAATTAATTGTGTTCTCCACATTGTTGTGTGGGGATTAAAACAATCAAAAACACAAAACGAGTAAATACATATAATTAAATTAATAATTAGAGCAATTATGGCTATGTACAGTTGAACTCGATAAGCAACAAAAAATGTATCTAAATCATTTGTAGACATCTGTTTAATGAAGAATAATTAAAAAAAATTATTTTCAATTATTAGGGTATTTTCTTTGAATTTTTAAAAGAATTTTTGGGTATTTCCATGGAAATTAATGGTAAATAATCAAAAAATCCATTTTTGATGGGGAAAAATAAAAAATATAAATTCAGAAGAACACAACTATTTCTATTTTAAGATAAATTTTATTTCCCAAAAATTTTAAAAATTTAATTTTCAATTTCAAATATTTTAAAACAGAAAATTTTGATATTTTTTAATAAAAATTATCAATGTTTACAAAATTGAAAAAACCGAAAACTTCTGAGAATAAGCGATTTTATTAAAAATTTCCCCAAAATAAAACCGGCATTTGACAAAAACTCAAAACCGAAAACCGGGGTTTTAAAATTTGGATTAATCGAGAACCGGGAGTACCAGTTAATAATCGGGAGTAAACAATACTAGTTTCTAAATCAAATAATTTAAACAAAAAATAAAAACTTACCAATTCTGAAAAATAATTAAAATAATATTGAGACATTTTAATTAATATTTAATTTTTTTATTAAAAATATTTTGACGTAATTGTAAATATTTATATATTTTTTTAAATCTAAAACAATAAAAATAAATTATTAAATATAAAAAGAATGAATAGAGAGGAGGGGGGAAAGATTTTTAAATGTGAGGAAAATAAGTAAAATATATTCTCGAGAAAAAATTGTTGGAAACAAAAAAATTACGATTACGAAAATAAAAATGAAAAAAAAGTATTGATATTTTCAACATTTATTTAAAATAATTTAATTAATTTATGCAAAATTAAATTTATTTACCATTTATTTTATTAAATGCGCGCTTTTATTGTGTCAGCACAGGAAGGAAGGTGTGGGAGAATTAAATAATAATTAAATTTTATTTATAAATTAAATATTTTAATTGCATGTTATAAAAAATAAAAAATTGTTTGGCTTTTATTTTAATTTAATGTCTGGAAATTTAAAGTTTTTCGAGTTTTTTGGAATCTATGGCTATCTTACTTGTTATCACATTTTCGCTTAGGATAATAGCATATGTATATAGCTAGCCAAAAAATATAAATTTCCAAAATTATTTAAAATTTAAATAACAATTATTAAATAACACATTTAATTGTCTAGTATTTTTAAATATATGGAATTACGTAAAAATTGCGTAATAAATTAATAGGGCTATTAAAATGTACTTAATTCTTATTTGTCTATCAACAAACCACAAATTAGTACATCCAAAGTAGTGCATAAAAAATATTCAAGATAATTTTTATTTAGGTATTTTATTTTCAAGGCTAACAACACAAATAACAGATCTAGATGTAATATTTCTTTGAAAATTATAATTTTAGAATAATAAATTAAAAATTTTTTTAATAAAAATTAACTTGAGAATTATTTAAAAAATATTAAAAAATTCTCATTAAATACAAAAATGATTCTAAATTAAAAAATTATTATGTATATTTTCAGAATTTTCACGGAGTAAAATCACAAATAACTTAATATATTACGTAATTATTTATTCCTTTTTTGTACTATTTTAAACAAAATGTCAAAAAATCTCAAACAAAAAATTTATCAGAATTAATCTAAAAGGTCCAGATGTTTTGTGAAAAATTCTCAATATTTTTAGTTTTTATTTTCGTTAAGCTAAAATATATTTTTATTTTAAAAAATATAGAGAACACAAAATTAAATATCAGGACTAATGTTGCCGCACGGATCGACTAGAGACTCGAAAGAACGATTCGAGAAAAATTTTCAAAGCTGGACACTAAAAATTAGTATTTTACACTAGGGTAGCAGGTAGCACCCAGTCCCCCGAAACCCCGACCTGATCCACAAAGGCTCTACCCAGACAACCCTTAAACCCGACACTCCCGCCCCCGAGTGCTACCCGGTGTGCTACTCTATTTTACACAGCCACATTCCGCAACTCGGAAGTTAAATAAACCCCTAAACAATTTTTTGCAAACTTCTAAAAGTTCTCATTAAATAATGTCAAACAATCTTTTGTCATTTTATGGGATTATAAAATGTTAAAAAATGAATGAAATAAAAGGAGATTTTTAATAAAAAAAAAGAATTTATTTTTAAAAAGCTTTTGTTAAAATACATATATGTTTTTATTTGCTTATAAATTGGTTGGCACATTTTTAGTATATTATTTATTTTTTTTCTTAAAATTTTATTTATAAATAAATAAAAAATAAATATTCTATATATAATTATTTATTATTTTTTTGTGTTTTATTCATGTAATAATATATTTAAAAATAAATAATTATTTGTTTTTTTCAATCGTTTGAAAGACTAAATATGAGTTTTTAAATATAAAAATTATTTATTTATTTATAGTCTTCTGCTATTAATTATTTTTTATTTTGCAAAAATAATTATTTTAAATGATTTTGGGGCAAATAAAAGAGATAGTAATTAATAGGTAGTTACCGGAAGTTAATATTATTTAAATATATTTAGTAGCACGATAAGGTTATTAAAAAGAATAAATGTTTTAAAAGTTTATTTTCTTTTGGAAATTTATAAATAGGGTTGTCGGTTCTTCGTATTTAACAAAAAACAGAAACCGGGAAATCCTCGGCGATTCAGTTTCTAACCGACACTCCTGCTTATGTTTAAATAATTTAATGGAAAGTTACTAATCCCTTTGGTTTTATTATTTAATTATCTAAATCTTGACTAAATTTATAAAACTTTTTAACGTGCCCTACAAGAATATTCTGGACAAATAAATAAATTTATTTTCTAAAATAATATTAAATTTAAATTTTGACAAATTTCTTTTCAACTAAAAATAACCAAATAATTTTTAAATATAAATTTAATAAATTTTTGAGAGTATTTCTGCTGACATTTTTTGTAAATTTAATAATCTTTTATTAATTTTTAAAGTAACAATTAAATTAAAAACCCAAAAATATTTCTTTTTAGAAAAAGAAATAATTACAAATATAGAAATATTATTTAAATAAAAATAGATTTATTACTCATTTTATGTGAAAAATTTCCTTAAAAATCTCAAAAAGAGATTTCTTTCCAGAAAAATCTCGAAAAATTTCACCATCTCTCTACCCAATTTTTGTTTATTATTTCAGTCTCAGAATTTTTTGAAGGAAACAAGATTAAGGTAGCACCCCTACCTTCGGGGTTTGGTGTGTCGGGAATCCGAATGTTGCCGCAGAACTCTCCCCATTTAAATTTCATCCTCAAGTGGTGTAAAACCCCCCGACTAGGGAGTTTGCCGGCGTAGAGCCTTCGGAGTTCGGGTCAGAGTTTTTGCTAACAACTCATCGGGATTTCGGAAGACAGAGTGCTATTCTTTTTAAATGAAAAAAAATTTTTTAAATTAAAAGTATGCAGATACATATTCGGTTTTTAAAACAAAAGGTAAAAATTTATTAAGAAATTAAATTATAATAAAAAATTGAATTAAAAATTACAAAATTCTCAAAAAATTTAAATAAATTCTATTTAATTTCCTTTATTTTAAATTAACAAATAAAATTTAGAAAATTAAAGAATAAATATAATTTTATATATTTGCGTAATAAAAAACATTTCTCGAAAAATTACGTGTGAAAGTTAAAACAAAATTTAAAGAAAATTAAATATAAATTTATTGTGCTGAATTAAATAAATTAAAATAAATTTAATAAAATTATATTTAAAAAATTAGCTGTTCACAATTTATAATTGTGTTATAATTTACTTTATACATTTATTAGAAATTCCAAAAGAAATTTTTAAGAAAATTTCGTTTTAGAATTAATTATGGAATCTTTAAAATCTTTTTAATATGAAAAACAAAGACGTGTTCATTATGTCCTTGATTGGGGTAATTGAGTCAGTAACTAAGAATCTAACTAGTAACAAAATAATCGGAATAATACTAGGTTGCTGAAGCGCAGGAATAAGACTTAATGAAAGACTAAATTTGTAATGCCTAACAAAAATAATTATACATTAGATTTAAATTTGAAAATAAAATATATTTTCTGAAAATTGGTGTAGAAATGAATGTGTTATATTTTTGAATTTAAATTCTAATTTTCTCGATAATATTTATTTATTGTCAAATTAAATAAAACAAAAAATAAATAAAATAATTAAATAATAAAAATATATTTAACTAAAAATTATTTTTAGATTAAAAATGTTTCTAATTTTGCTTATTTTTTAATAAAAAAATAAATATTTATTGCTTAAATTAAATTAAAAACACTAAATTAATTCTTTCCTTTACAGAAAATTCTCTTTCAATTTTTAAATAAAAATATTTTCTTAGAAATTAAATTAAAAAATGTTTGTGATATTTGTATTGGCATAAGAAAAAAAATAATTTTTTTTCTTAGAAATGTTTTTAAAAAAATTTTTTTGTCAAAGAAGTTCAGACAACTACAAATCTATAAAATTAAGAAAAAAATTTTTTTAATAATTTATTAAACGAATTTCATTTAAAAGTTATTCTCACATTTAAAGGGTAATATTTAAATATTTTTTTCGAAAAAAAATATTTTCGTGACCTAATATTAAAAAACTATAAATTTAAGTAAGTAACCTTAGAAACTAAAGAAAATTGGTATTTTGTTTTAATTCAGAAAAATTTTTTAATTGTTAAGTGAAAGGTAAAATAAAGAAAAAATGGACAGATGGAGAAGGAAAAATGTGAAAAAAACAATTTTTAATTAAAAAATATATTAAATAATTAATGAGAAAATTTTAAAAAAGTTTTAAACATAAACAATCGTCTGTGATGCAATAAAGCAAACAAAGTATGAACCCTTCTCATAAAGTGCAACTTTAAACTCGAATAATTTTGAAAGATTGGAAATTACTAAATGGTGGATATCAGGGATTAATTTCTCCAAATCTAATAAATGAAATAAAGATAAAAACTACCTTAAGGAACTATCAGGATAAGCGCTGGCCGAAATTTTATACGTTCATTCTTTCGTGCCCTTTTTTGGGTGCAAAAAATAAATATTTTATAATTTATATTTTTTTATTTGGCTTCGTTAATCAAAAATAAGAGCTGATCATTATCAATAATAATTAATTCTTATTCTATGGGTTGATCCAAATGGTTTACTTTATACAGTATTAATTTGAAGTCATCCGAAACTAGATATTTATGTATATACAGTGTGACACAAAATAATAAGACCACCTGAAATTTTCACGATTTTTCAACTTCCACATAAGATTAATCAAAGAAAATTCACATATCTGTTTCTTACCATAAATAATAGTTATTTAATAAAATAAATTTAAAAAAACATACAACGGAAAGCGAAATTTATTAAAAACAAGTAACACTAAATAATAAGACCACCGCCAAGTTTCGACATTAGGGGCAGAGATGAGCGAAAATAGAATTTTGCCCTCAACGAAACGAAAACGAAAAAATAAAATCATCAATGTACGAAACGAAAACGAAACAAAAAATTAAATTTAGTTTTTACGAAACGAAAACGAAACGAAAATCATAAAAATCCACGAAACGAAACGAAAACGAAACGAAAAAAGTCTAAATTATGAAACTGTAAATTTTAATGCTAGATAAGAAGTTTTTTGAGGTTGTACATGTCTAAATGTATCAAATATTTGATCGAATTCAAATATTTGCCTCTAAATCTTCTGATATTCCTGTAAATCCCTTGATATCCTCCTTGATCATTAGAAATCTTCTGATATTCCCGATTTATGAGGTAAGAAAGATATAGGGCCATTGGAGAAATTGAGAGGAGTCTATGGACATTATTAAGGGATTTAGGTGACGATTAGTGCTGGGTATTGTTCAATAATCGGCTCCGGGCTTTAAAATCTTTGCTCTGGCTGTCCCTCTACCAGTAGATTTCTACCTTTTCAGCGCCGCTGGCGAAAATTTTGAGAATTTTGCAAGACAATCCCACTAGATTTGTTCCTTTTCCTTTCAGTCCGAGTTATGTTGGATAGAGTTATGTTGGACAATTTATGACTCTGTTAATTAGAGGGGTACAATGGAGAGAAGGGATTTTTGGGATTAACAGAGATTAGCTCCTTTGATTTTTCAGTGCTGTAGTGATATACCGAAGAAACCGGACTTGGCATTTTTAAAGTTTCTAATTCTACAAAATTTTAACTTTCAGCGCCGCAGGCAAAATTTTTTTTAATTTCTTGTCTCCGGAGAGAAAAAATTTCAATTTTTGACTTAAAAATACTACAAAAAACGACTAAAAATAACGATTTTTTCGTGCTTTTTTCGTCCAAAAATGTAGTCTACGAAACGAAAACGAAACGAAAATACTTTTTCAACGAAACACGAAACGAAAGAAAAACGAAAATAAATTTTCAGACGAAAACGAAACGAAACGAAAACCATGAAAAATCCGCGAAAATCACGAAAAACGAAACGAAACGAAAATTTTCGCCCATCTCTGATTAGGGGCGTTCGAAAAATTTACAAAAATCAGATAAACTTATCTAGTCATATCAAGAGAAAATACTAAAGAAATAAAGTTCTAGTTCTAAAATCCCATCATAGAGATATCGAAATCCGAAAATAAACGGAAAACGGGGTAGACGTCTTTAAAAAATATTTTCGCCCCCATACAGGTAAAATAAAAATTTCATTTAGGGCTTATTTGAAAGCCCTTGAAATTTGCTACAAGATTTAGAATAACTCATCAATCAGAAAAATTTCTCCGTTGTGATCCAATGTGATAAATTCTCAAGTCATCAAAATCATTCAAATGTCCCCAAAAATGACGAAAATGTAACATCAAGACTAAACTCGTTATATCTCGAAGAAAGATCCTTCCTGGATGATGAGCTTTAGAAAATGTAGCAACTTCCAAGGCTTTCAAATAAGCCCAAAATGAAATTTTTATTTTACCTGTATGGGGTCGAAAATATTTTTTAAAGACGTCTACGTTAAAGACGTCTTGATTTTCGGATTTCGATATATAAATAAATCAAAAAAATAATCTAAATATTTTTTAAATTTTATTTCCTTTTTCGTTAATCTTTATCTAAATATTTAAATCTATTTAATTTTGAAATTAGCTGAAATTAATTTTTAAAATTGCCTTTTACAAATGCTGAAATTGCTGAACAAATAAAAAAATATTTTAAATAAATTAATTTAAGGAAGTAATTTTTTAAGGAATTTTTAAGGAAAAGTTAAAGCATCTAAATAAATAAATTTGGATAATTTTAATTATTCTTTTATGTATTTTATTTTTAAAATAGTCTAATAAAATTAATATATAAAATGCTTAATTTTTCGGCATAATTATATTAAAAATAATTTTCAAAAAATATTCTTTCTTTAAAATAGGTAATGAAAATAATTATTATTTTTGGAGTATTTATCCATTTTTTTGCTTATTTTTCAACTGCTGATGAAAAATTTGTTCATCCAGGATTATTACATACTGACGAAGATTTTGAGAGAATTAAAAAGAAAATAGAATTAAAAGAGGAACCGTGGCTATCTGCTTGGAGACAATTTAATACAAGTAGATTTGCTCGGTAATTTCTTTGATTTTATTAATACAGGGTGTCAAGAAATTCCCAAACTAGCGATTACAGGAGCGTGTTGAAACATTTGGGTTATTAAGAACTGACCCTTCCCTCAAAAATAACTGAAGAATTAATCAATCGTATTCAAATCAGGCGAGTACGGTGGACATATTTGAGACGAGTTAAAACAGAGCAAATTTGCTGCGCACCCTAGTGATGGTCGGGATTCCCGGTCTCGGTTCCCGAGTCGGGAAATTTCCCGGGTTTTTTGAGCTCTCGGTCTCGGTCTCGGTCTCGGTGTTTTAGTCTCGGAAAACGAGACTAAATTTACACCCCTAATCAGGGCTGTGCGCCAAAATTTTCGCGTGGCGCGCCAAACGCCAAACGCCAATTTTTTAAATTTTAAAAACACGCCAAACGCCAAACGCCAAAAATCGGCCAAAATCAACGCCAAAACGCCAAACGCCAAACGCCAAACGCCAAAATTTTTAGAGTCTATAAAGACATAAAAACCACTGTTCATCTCATTTTAGCGCCGCAGGCGAAATTTTTTTAATTTTCAAGATTCCCAGAAGCCAGAATTCATCCTTTTTTACCGCCGGAACGAAATTTTTGAGAATTTTGGAGGCAAAGAAGCCGAAATTCATCCTTTAAAAAATTTTAAAAAATAAGAAATTTATAGAACTCCTTGAGATTAAGGTGGATATGAAGGGATAAAGGGAGTAATGAGTATAACAGAGGTCATGAAGAGAGTAAACGATTGACGGGACTAAAGTTTTTTTTCTACCATCTATTAGTTTAAGATAAGGGCTTCCTCCTTTAAGCGCCGCAGGCGAAAATTTTTAAAATTTTGGAAGTCCAAGCAGTAGATTTCTTCATTTTTTATGCGCCGCAGGCAAAAATTTTGAGAATTTTGGATGACTGTACGCAGAAAAATTTCCTTTTTCGATCATCCCTTTCTCCATTTATTTAAAAAAATTCCATCATTAGGGGTGTATATTTTTGGCGTTTGGCGCGCCAAAATCGGAAAATCACGCCAAACGCAAAACGCCAAAAATCGGCCAAAATTAACGCCAAAACGCAAAACGCCAAACGCCAAACGCCATGACGCACAGCCCTGCCCCTAATGACGGACTTTTTTGAATTTTACTCGTACCTCGCGTACTTTGACATTAAATTTTTTAAAGAAAAGTGAAAGAAATATTTATATTTTCTCCATTTTTCTTTTGTTGTTCTTTGGTTGAGTGGTTAGTGTGACTGACTTCAATCACTTAGATATTTTGTTAAGTCTGGGTTCGAATCCATGGGCAGAATCGAGGCTGAAAAATTTTTCTTTCCGAAAATAAATGTCTTTTAACTTTGATTTTGATTTAAAATTTATTTTTTTTAATATTTTAAACTTGAAAAGACATTAAAAATTTTAATTTTATCATAAATTTTCCAAAATTTTCGCAAGAGGCGCCTAAATCCTCACTTGCGGCGCAGAAAATGGGAGAAATCTGGCTTCACGAGCTCCAAAATTCTCAAAATTTTCGCCTGCGGCGCAGAAAATGAATGAAATTGGAGGATTTATGGCTTAAAACCTTAAAAAATACAAGAATTCAAGGAATTTGGGAGATTATGAAGGATATATAGTGGTATAGTATTTTGAAGAATATATAGGGTATATCAAGTGATATCCCTCCTAATCTCTTGGTCTCGACTCTCGGTCTCGACTCTCGGTCTCGACCCGGGACTCGGTCTCGGGGTTGATTCCCGGTCTCGGTCTCGGTTCCCGACTCTCGGCTTTTTTTAACTCCCGACCATTAGTGATGGTCGGGATTCCCGGTCTCGGTTCCCGAGTCGGGAAATTTCCCGGGTTTTTTGAGCTCTCGGTCTCGGTCTCGGTCTCGGTGTTTTAGTCTCGGAAAACGAGACTAAACTTACACCCCTAATGACGGACTTTTTTGAATTTTACTCGTACCTCGCGTACTTTGACATTAAATTTTTTAAGGAAAAGTGAAAGAAATATTTATATTTTCTCCATTTTTCTTTTGTTCTTCTTTGGTTGAGTGGTTAGTGTGACTGACTTCAATCACTTAGATATTTTGTTAAGTCTGGGTTCGAATCCAGGGGCAGAATCGAGGCTGAAAAATTTTTCTTTCCAAAAATAAATGTCTTTTAACTTTGATTTTGATTTAAAATTTATTTTTTTTAATATTTTAAACTTGAAAAGACATTAAAAATTTTAATTTTATCATAAATTTTCCAAAATTTTCGCATGAGGCGCCTAAATCATCACTTGCGGCGCAGAAAATGGGAGAAATCTGGCTTCACGAGCTCCAAAATTCTCAAAATTTTCGCCTGCGGCGCAGAAAATGAATGAAATTGGAGGATTTATGGTTTAAAACCTTAAAAAATACAAAAATTCAAGGAATTTGGGAGATTATGAAGGATATATAGTGGTATAGTATTTTAAAGAATATATAGGGGTATATCAAGTGATATCCCTCCTAATCTCTTGGTCTCGACTCTCGGTCTCGACTCTCGGTCTCGACTCGGGACTCGGTCTCGGGGTTGATTCCCGGTCTCGGTCTCGGTTCCCGACTCTCGGCTTTTTTTAACTCCCGACCATCACTACCGACCATCACTAGCGCACCCACCTTGCATTACTTTAGCCTTATGAGCAGGGAATGAATTCTTCTGAAAGATACAGTCCCTATACCAAAATTTGCCTCAGACACAAGGCTGCAAAGGACCCTTAAGGATTTCTCGTAGATACTAGTTTTTATTTATTTTGACCCTATTGTTAACGAAAATCAAGGGATTTTGACCGTTTTGTAAATAATATTCCATATCATTAAAGAAGAAGGGTGTTGGGATGAATGAAGAGTTTGTCACCCAGAAAATTTTAAAAACAAGATGAGATATTCTAAATTTAAAAATTTTTTAGTCCAAATTATTCTCCTCACCCTCAAAAAATAGTTTATCGAGGCATTGGATACCCTGAAAATTACATAACTTTGTGTCAAGATATTGCTGCAGCTTATTGTGCTGCCATAAATTGGAAAATAACAGGAAATACAAGTTATGCTGATAAATCTGTTGAAATAATGAATGCTTGGTTTTTCTCGTTTCAAATATAAAAAAATATTTTAAAATAAAAAGGTCATCAACATTAACATCTATACAAGGAAATAATGATATAGCGTTGGCAGGGGGGATATATGGTTCCCATTTTGCTAATGTTGGGGAAATAATGCGCTCATATAAGGGTTGGAAAGCTGAAGATTTTAATAAATTTAAGGTAATTTAAGTAATCTTTTTGAAAAAAATGAGGAGAAAGAGGAGAGAGAGAGACTTTTAACTAGTTAAAATTCACTTTTAAGGGAATGATGGCAAATATTTTCTTTAATGCTGGCTGGGGATTAATATCCAGTAATCAACCTACAAGTGGAAGTAAATTTTTTTATTATTCGAGCTGGGATTTGGCTCAAATTGGAATGGCAATTGCTGTTGGGGTATTGACTGATAATAGAACTATGTTTAATGAAGCTGTAAAAAATTTAAAAAATTATTTTAAATATTTTATCGTTTTTAAAGATTAGAGTCTACAAAAGTGATTGGTATTGGGGTGCAAGTTCTCAATTTATTTATTATCTCCATCCTGGGTATTTTGGTCAAACGCAGGAAGCGGGACGAGATCAAGGACATAACACATTAAGCATTGGGTTGGGTGGTATTCTTTGTGAAATGGCTTGGAATCAGGTGGCTTGAGGTGTAATTAATAAGAAGGGACTAAATCAATTTTTAAATTTACATTTAAATGTTAATTTGTTAATTTAATATTAGTTTAACACTCGATATAATTTAATTTCAAGCATGTTGATTTGTATGGATGGGATAATAATCGGTTTTTGGCTGGGGCTGAATATACAGCTAAAGTCAATTACAACTTTAATGGATCTGGTTTCTAATTTTTTTTAATATTTTCATATTTATATTTAAAATTAAAAAGGTTTTGCCGATGTTCCTTATATTACTTATGGTAATTCTTATGGAGATGGTGTTGTACAAACAATGTTAGGACCAGGGAAACCCAACAATCGCCAAATCTGGTCACTTATCTATAATCATTATGAAAACAGAATGGGTATTGCTGCACCTTGGTCAAAGAAATATGCTATAGCATTGCGCCCAGAAAGTAAGCGAAATAATTATTAAAAAGTTGGATGAAAAAGATTTTAAAAGATTAGTTTGATAGAGGTAATAATTTATAATATATTTTAGCAGGCATAGGCGATGGTGATGCGGGTAATGGAGGTTCTTATGATTTCCTCGGATTTGGAACACTTCTCTACCAACAAGATCCAATTCCTGAGTCTTGCTATCCAGAAGGGCTAACAGCTAGAGTGAATGGGACAAAAGTAGAATTAAATTGGTGGGGCCCTGTATATGCAATAAATTATTCGGTGGGTTTAATAACGAAGTTAAATCCTTTCTCGGATAATTTTATCAAACAAAATTCTTCTAAAAACTTTTTAAAACTGTAAGAATGATCCACCTAGCAACATTTAAAACGCCTATTTGTTAGGCGGGGGTTAAACGACTTAAAAAGGAAAAAGAAATCATTCGTCGATGTCCCGTAGCTCAGTGGTAGAGCTCCTGTATGTGGTGAGCGAACCAGTCTAGCAATAAATACGAAGAGGTCGCAGTCTTGCTCGGCGGCTAAACTTTAGCTAAGCCCTTTCTTAACTTTCCTTTCAAATAAAAATATAGTTTATTTTTAAATTTATTTTTCTCCAGATTCAACGTTCTACAACAATTAATGATAAATTTAAGACTATAAAGAAAAAAATTGGAACACAAATATTAACATATACAGATTCCCCAGGAAAGGGCACATTTTATTACAGAGTAAAATAAATTAATAAATTAATTTATTTACCCTTTTTTAAAGGTTTTAACCAATGGATCAACATGTGCAGCTTCAAATATTGCAAAAGCATTTATTGGTACAAAATTATATTTCAGTCTTTCATTTAAAAATGTATCTAATGAATCTTTACCAATTGATTTGAGTGAAAATAAATTTTCTATAAAATTATTTAATGGAGCTTCTGTTGGTGTAGGAATTAAAGGAAAACAGACAGCACTTTCTTTAAATGGAAATATGCAATATGCTGAACTTGAAAATAATCTTTTAAGTGAATTGTCTGATTATAGTATTGCTACTTGGGTAAATAAATATAATATATTGTAAGGAAGAGAAAGATTCAGTAGAATTTAAAACGCTTAGGCGGGAGTTTAATATCTATTAAAAGATAAGGTGAAAGCAGCGTCCCGTAAGCTCAGTTGGCCAAAATGTATTCGAGACCGTTACTTAATCTTTAGCAAAAAATAGAAATTCAAATATTATATCAAAATTTCATCAAAACACATTGCTTGTAAAAAACATCAATTATTTCAGCTTTTTTGTAATGGGGAACTTCCAAGAAATGCTCGTTTGTTTGATTTTGGTGCAGGCCAAGGTCACTATATTGCATTTTCTATGCAAATTAATAACGGAAATTGGCACTTTAAAAGTACTGTTGGCGGGGAATTTGCTGAAAATGGAATACAGGGTAAAGAAAGATTTTTTTTAAAAAATTTTCCAAACAATTTTGAAGGCAAAGGATCATTAGATTGTGTAAATAAATGGATTCATTTGGCTGTTACACAACTTGGAGAGAATTTAACTCTTTATTTAAATGGTACAGTTGCTGGACAAACCAACAATCCAATGCCGCCTTTCCGTATTGGAAACACAACAAATAATTGGCTTGGACGTTCTCAATTTTATATTCCTTTTCATTACCCTTATTTTAGGTAATTGTTTTGTTTCTAAAATTAAAAAATCTAAAAATTATCAAATAAATATTAATTTATTTTTACTAAATTTTAGAGGATTAATTGATGGATTTAAAATATATCAAGGAGTTCTTAATCAAAAACAAATAAATGAATTAATGTGATTATTGGAATGTTTCTTTATTAAAATTTCGATGTTACCTTATTTTAGGTAATTCTATCCTAGTTTTACATGTAATTCTTTAAAAATGTCGTAAATTTAAATAATGAAGAATAAAATTTTGCATATCTTATAATAAATTTTGAATAATCATTCTTTGGTTTTTTAATTTCTAAAAAATCTGAAAACCAAAAAATAAATTGCTCACAAATTCTTAAACAGAATTTTTTAAACGTTTTAAAAGAAAGGATCCAAAAAAGAGAAAAAAACTAGAAGTTAGTTATAGTCATATAAACATAAATCACAATTAATTTCTAATTTTCTTTCGAACTAATAATTATTTGTTTTTGTTTTGGGTCGTCAAATCGGCTCATTGTTTGGACAGAATTAAGCATTAAAAATCCAAAAGAGAGCTAATTTTAGTTTGAGCATCATAATTTTTTAGTTTAAATTTTTAAAATACACTCTGTCGCGATTTGTTTCCTAGAAATTCTTTTCCTTAATTACTTTTTGATAGAAAAAGATTTTTTTATTAAAACATTTTTTTTTATTTTTTAAACTTAGTTAATAATTTTTATTTATTAAAAAATAAATCAAAAGAATACCTTATATCCTTTAATAACTACCCTGGGTAATTATTGTTTCGACCTTCCGCTGAAGGGAGTAATTAATCGAGGAGAGGGTAATTATACGAGGTTTGAAATTTGAACGTGTTTTAGAGCATCTGATGGGGGGGGGGGTAATTATTGTTTTAATCTATTGCTGTATGGGGTAATTAATTGAAGTGGGGTAATTATTTGAGGGAGAGGCAATTAATACAGGTTATATGGTAATCTTAATATTGTAAGGTAGAACCCGGTATTGAGCATGTTCAGAGTTTGTGTTTTTGGAGTAGGCTAAGCCAGGCATCAGAGAGCTTATTGATTCGGTATGAAAAGGAAATGGTCAGGTTACTAGTAGGAGGGAAAAATGTTTTGAAATTAGAGTCTGAAAAGTCTAGATAGAGACCAGGGACGGTCTCATGGGGAAAGGGACGTGTAAGGTAGAACCCGGTATTGAGCATGTTCAGAGTTTGTGTTTTTGGAGTTTGTATTCATATCCAATTTATTTCTATTTCATGCAATTTTAAATCCCGCCCCTTTTTCACACATTTGATTTCGATCACTTTTATTGTTAGTTAGTTAGTTTTGTGTTTAGTAAATATTATGAACGTGTATTAAATTATTAAATAAGGGTTTCCACCGGCCGGTGTGTGTTTGTGTATATTTGAGTATGGGGAATTGCTGAAGGACCTGATCAACCCTGAAGCTCTTCCTAGGAAGTCCAAATATACTCCCCTCCCAATATTCCTCTATATTCTGGGTATGGATTCAGCACGGCTTCGGTACTATGATTTGGAGAATATGAGTGGGGGCCGAACATCTTTCTATATTTTTAATTTTACTTCCTTTTTCGTTAATCTTTTTTACATATTTAAATCAATTTAATTTTAAATTGTCTGATATAAATTTTTTGTCTAAAAATTGCTTTTAAAAAATGTTGAAATTGCTGAACAAATAAATAAAATATTTTTTAAATAAATTAATTTAAGGAAGTAATTTTTTAAGGAATTTTTAAGAAAAAGTTTTTAAGGAAGCATTTAAAATTTTTAAAATAAGCATTTAAATAAATAAAATTTAATTTATTTTTTTTGTGGTTTATTATTTAAAATTGTCTAATTATTATTTAAAATTGTCTAATAATAATTAATTTTCCGGCATAAATTAAATTAAAAATAATTTTTTAAAAATATTCTTTCTTTCAAATAGGTAATGAAAATAATTATTATTTTTGGAGTATTTATCCATTTTTTCGTTTATTTTTCAATTGCTGATGAAAAATTTGTTCATCCAGGATTATTACATACTAACGAAGATTTTGAGAGAATTAAAAAGAAAATAGAATTAAAAGAAGAGCCGTGGCTATCTGCTTGGAAACAATTTAATACAAGTAGATTTGCTCGGTAATTTAATTAAAAGAAATATATTTTTGATTATTACATTAATAAATTTTTAATCTGAAAATTATTTTTCAAATTTTTTAATAGTCCAAATTATTCTCCTCGCCCTCAAAAAATAATTTATCGAGGCATTGGATTCCCTCAAAATTACATAACTTTGTGTCAAGATATTGCTGCAGCTTATTGTGCTGCTATAAATTGGAAAATAACAGGAAATACAAGTTATGCTGATAAATCTGTTGAAATAATGAATGCTTGGTTTTTCTCGTTTCAAATATAATAAAATATTTTAAAATAAAAAGGTCATCAACATTAACATCCATACAAGGAAATAATGATATAGCGTTGGCAGGTGGTATATATGGTTCCCATTTTGCTAATGTTGGGGAAATAATGCGTTCATATAAGGGTTGGAAAGCTGAAGAATTTAATAAATTTAAGGTAATTTAAGTAATAATTTTTGAAAAAATGAGGGGATATGTATGAATACATGAAAAATCTAAAATTAGTTTCAATGATTTAATAATCATTTTTCTAAATTTTCAACTAATAATGCGTTCATATAAGGGCTGATTAATAATTAGTTTATTTTTAAAGGGAATGATGGTAAATATTTTCTTTAATGCCGGCTGGGGTAGAATATTAGGTAATCAACCAACAAGTGGAAGTAAACGTTTTTATTATTCAAACTGGGATTTGGCTCAAATTGGAATGGCAATTGCTGTTGGGGTATTGACTGATAATAGAACAATGTTTAATGAAGCTGTAAAAAATAAATGGAAATTATTTTAAATATTTCATTATTCTTTTTAAAGATTAGAGTCTACAAAAGTGATTGGTATTGGGGTGCAAGTTCTCAATTTATTTATTATCTCCATCCTGGGTATTTTGGACAAACACAGGAGGCGGGACGAGATCAAGGACATAATACATTAAGTGTTGGGTTGGGTGGTATTCTTTGTGAAATGGCATGGAATCAGGTAGGATTATCTTAATAGACTTGGAATACTAGAGAATATTTTATATAGAAAAATAAAATTTCTTGATCAATCTAAAAGATATATAATTAAAAATAACCTAAATAAGAGCTTGACTAAAAATTGGAAATTAATTAAACTACCGTACTTACTAAAATAATACCCTGGGTAATTGTTGTTTCAACCTTTCACTAGAGAGGGTAGTTAAAAATTAACCTAATATTTACTTATAATATCAAGGATGTTGATTTGTATGGATGGGATAATAATCGGTTTTTGGCTGGGGCTGAATATACAGCTAAAGTCAATTACAACTTTAATGGATCTGGTTTCTAATTTTTTAAAATAATTCAAATTTTTATTTAAAATTAAAAAGGTTTTGCCGATGTTCCTTATATTACTTATGCTAATTATT
The DNA here is from genome assembly GCA_963681835.1 of Meloidogyne enterolobii. Taxonomy (NCBI): domain Eukaryota; kingdom Metazoa; phylum Nematoda; class Chromadorea; order Rhabditida; family Meloidogynidae; genus Meloidogyne; species Meloidogyne enterolobii. The sequence goes on from CAVMJV010000019.1 coordinate 1,657,221, forward strand.
ACGGAAATGATGTTGTACAAACAATGTTAGGGCCAGGAAAAGGCAACAATCGTCCAATATGGTCACTTATTTATAATCATTATGAAAATAGAATGGGTATTTCTGCACCTTGGTCAAAGAAATATGCTATAGCAATGCGTCCAGAAAGTAAGCAAAATAATTATTAAGAAGTTGGTTAGAAATACGAATTTGAATTAGAAAATGAGAGAAATAATTAGATTTATATTTTAGTTGGCTCAGGCAATATTAATGGGGGTAATGGAGGTTCTTATGATTTCCTCGGATTTGGAACACTTCTCTACCAACAAGATACAATTTCTGAGTCTTGCTATCCAGAAGGGCTAACAGCTAGAGTGAATGGGACAAAAGTAGAATTGAACTGGTGGGGCCCTGTTTATGCAATAAATTATTCGGTAGGTTTAATAACGAAGTTAAATCCTTTCTCGGATAATTTTATCAAACAAAATTCTTCTAAAAACTTTTTAAAACTGTAAGAATGATCCACCTAGCAACATTTAAAACGCCTATTTGTTAGGCGGGGGTTAAACGACTTAAAAAGGAAAAAGAAATCATTCGTCGATGTCCCGTAGCTCAGTGGTAGAGCTCCTGTATGTGGTGAGCGAACCAGTCTAGCAATAAATACGAAGAGGTCGCAGTCTTGCTCGGCGGCTAAACTTTAGCTAAGCCCTTTCTTAACTTTCCTTTCAAATAAAAATATAGTTTATTTTTAAATTTATTTTTCTCCAGATTCAACGTTCTACAACAATTAATGATAAATTTAAGACTATAAAGAAAAAAATTGGAACACAAATATTAACATATACAGATTCCCCAGGAAAGGGCACATTTTATTACAGAGTAAAATAAATTAATAAATTAATTTATTTACCCTTTTTTAAAGGTTTTAACCAATGGATCAACATGTGCAGCTTCAAATATTGCAAAAGCATTTATTGGTACAAAATTATATTTCAGTCTTTCATTTAAAAATGTATCTAATGAATCTTTACCAATTGATTTGAGTGAAAATAAATTTTCTATAAAATTATTTAATGGAGCTTCTGTTGGTGTAGGAATTAAAGGAAAACAGACAGCACTTTCTTTAAATGGAAATACGCAATATGCTGAACTTGAAAATAATCTTTTAAGTGAATTGTCTGATTATAGTATTGCTACTTGGGTAAATTATAAATTGAAAACTTTTATTATGAAAATACAGTCGAATCTAACACAATACTCCTCGAGATCGAAGTAGGGCTGACATAGAAAGATAAGTGTGTGCGAGGAAGCACTGTGTTAGATTCTATCGTACTAAAATAACTACTAGGCCCTCGCACTGTTGATGGTGGCAAGCGAGATCAACCTGGGCAATCTAGTTAATAAACTTGTTAGAGTTTACAATGGTACCAGATTGAAGTAGGTCCGACATCACCGGACCGAGGACCGTTCAAAAGAATACATGACATGCGGTTTTTTGATAGTTAGTTGTCAAAATGTATGAAAGACCGTTACTTAATCTTTAGTACGAAAATTGAAATTCGAATATTATACTAAAATTGTATCAGAACTCGTTGCTTGTAAAAAATATATTTAATTTTTTAGCTTTTCTGTAACGGGAAACTTCCAAAAAATGCTCGTTTGTTTGATTTTGGAGCAGGTCCGGGTCGTTATATTGCATTTTCTATGCAAATCAGTAATGGAAATTGGCACTTTAAAAGTACTGTTGGCGGGGAATTTGCTGAAACTGGAATTCAGGGTAAAGAAAAAAACTTTTTTATTTTTCTAAAAAATTTTCCAAACAATTTTGAAGGCAAAGGATCATTAGATTGTGTAAATAAATGGATTCATTTGGCCGTTACACAACTTGGGGAGAATTTAACTCTTTATTTAAATGGTACAGTTGCTGGGCAAACCAACAATCCTATGCCGCCTTTCCGTATTGGAAACACAACAAATAATTGGCTTGGACGTTCTCAATTTTATATTCGTCCCTATGATCGACCTTATTTCAGGTATTGTTTTATTCCTAAAATTAAAAAAAATTTATTTAAAAAATTTTAATTTATTTTTAATAAATTTTAGAGGATTAATTGATGGATTTAAAATATATGAAGGAGCTCTTAATCAAAAACAAATAAACCAATTAATGTAATTATTGGAATGTTTACTAAAATTTCGCTTTTATATTTACATGTATTTAAAAATGTAAATTTAAATAATGAAGAATAAAATCTTGCATATCTTAATAAATTTTGAATAATCATTTTTTGGTTTTTTAATTTCAAAAAATTCTGAAAACCAAAAAATATTGTCCTCAAAAATTTTTAAACAGAATTTTTTTAAACGTTTTAAAAGAAAGGGATCCAAAAAAGAGAAAAAACTAAAAGTTTAGTTAAAGTCATACAAACTTAAATCACTAATTTTCTTTCGAACTAATAATTATCTGTTTTTGTTTTGGGTCGTCAAATCGGCTCATTGTTTGGACAGAATTAAGCATTAAAAATCCAAAAGAGAGAACTCCAATAAAAATAATTGCAACCACAAGAATCATCCAAGTACCAATACTTAATAAAGGTGCACAATCATTGACACGCCAGCCAAACTTTGCCATTCTTTTTTTATCCGGAGAAATATAAGTTGAATTCAATTGAAACTAAAAAATATTTATATTAGTAAGAGAAAAAACTCCAATTGAAATAATTGCAACCACAAGAATCATCGTCAAATCGGCTCATTGTTTGAACAGAATTTTTGAATAATTTCTTTCCTAGTATCCGGTTTTATCCTAGTATCCCGAAAACATCCTCAACTAAATACTTTACTAAAAGTGTTAACTCATAAAGTTGTTACTTGCAATTAGTTTCAGAAATGATAAAAATAGAAAACCCTTTAAATAAATGTTTGCCTGGAATTGAATACCCAAAAAGGAAATAATTATATCTTTGAAAATTCAAAAATAGTCGAGATTTTATCCCGAGAACATGGAATTTTATCCTAGTACCAATATAAAAATGGGAAAGCCAACCAAGTATTTGAAAATTTAAGTAACAAAATACTAACTTGTAAATTATGAAAAGCCAAACCAACTGCATGTTCTAAGCTTTTTTCATCCTTATCATCTTTTGCCCAAATAATTGGACTAGTTCGGCCACAAGAGAAGGCATAATCCTTAAACCCATTAATATTCCAGGCCGGAGATTGATTGTCTGTGAAAATCCATCCTTTATTGTTACTGCTTATACCAGAAACAAGTCGCCAGGTGTTATCGACACTCTAAATTAGAGAAAAATATCCTCATAAAATATTAAATATTTTACTAGAAGTGTTAACTCATAAATTTATATAAATTTTAGGAACATGCAACGTGTCAGTTTAGCATTAAATTTTAATTTCTAAATTGAATTCAAATTCGGCTCCGGGATTCAAAATAAATAAACGCGACTTAAATTCGAACCCAGTACACTCGGTTACCTACTAGAAAACTATTCTACAAACATATCGAAAAAGCATTTCCTCATTTTTTCTAGGGAGATGAAAAAATGAGAAAAATGCGTTATACAAAATCGCTAAACCTAATTTTTGCGGATTTTTATGAGAAAACTTTCACATAATTTCACTTCTTACATTGTTTTTCTCTAGAATTACCACAATTCAAAATTTTCTTGTAAGTTACATTAAAACTTAATTTACCAGTCAGACAAGGAATATGCATTTGACACGAAAAAACACCGGAGTATGATAAAGTAAAAAAACGGAAAAAAACTAACCGGAACTCCACCTTCTTCTGCGCCATCTAAACTTATTGTTCTAACATCAGCATTTACCAACTCCCAATAAGCCGATGAAGTAAAGTTAAATATTAAACTAAATAGAAAAAATTTTGAAGAACTAATAAAAATAAAAACTTACTCCACATCGACTTTGCTTAACCGGAAAATGACTTTCTTTTTATCACCAATATAATAGCCTGAAACACCTTCACCGCCAGCATTTGCTTGCAATGAAATTCTAGAAAAGGAAAACAAATTACGAGATATGTGGCTTAGCAAGACATAAGGGGGATCAAAACTAAGCAACCGAAAAATTATTTCAAAAATCCCCTCAGGAAGTAAATCAATAAATTAAATATTAAATTTAAAAGCCCTGAGAAAACAGTCCCGTAATATTTAAAAACCAAGTTACTTAAACTCCTGTCCTGTATTATGAGTTGCTGGACATTCAATTGAACCACTATATGTTGCTCCCTTAGAAGTTGCATTAATGGTCGCCCAGGCAGACATTTTTTGTTTTACGTTATATAACACAACAGAAATCGATTCAATATATAAAAGGCAAGTGTTCTTTTCGTCTCCTTCCAAATAAAATTTGGCGCCGTCCTGCTTTAGTTCATTATGTGGTAAAACAATTGGAAATGAACCCGAAGCAGATGCAGAAGCTCCTGTTTGAGAGTCATGCTCAATTTTCGGACCTCTAAATAAAATAAATTTTCCCAGTTAAAAAATCTAAAAATTATTCTATAAGCAAAAACGAAAATAAAGATGAAAAAAAGTCCAAAACATAATTTTAAACTTTTCAGCCAATTAAAAAAATTCTAAAATATAAACCTGACTGCTGAAATCGTAAAAATTATTAACAAAAATTCGAAGAAAGAAGTATAAATTCCAAATCTCTTCATCATGATTAAAAATTTGTAATAATCTGAAAATATTTGCAAACAAAAATAAAAAAATGAAAAGAAATACTAACGTAGAGAAATTAAAGATCAATTTGGGCAGTTTGCCACAAAAAATATGGAGGCAATATTTCAAAAAGAAAATGACTTGTTAACTTCAAATTGAAAACAAAAAACACGATTTAACAGTTCCAACATCTTTATTCATTCATAATTTAACATTTTATCATTATCAAATAATATATTTAGGTATAGTCATCAAACAAATAAGTTCATCTGATTCCCAAATGGATTCCCTCCATTACCAAACGGACGTCCTCCAAACGAACGCTGCCCCCCAAATGAACGCTGTCCTCCATAATTACGTCGAACACCACGGCGTTGGAAGAAAAATGAGCGAACGGCAGAATAACCAAAAGTCTCTTGATTGGTTTGACGCTCCCTCTTCCAATCTGGACGGACATTCTTTCTGCAAAATTTGAATTGAATTTACACAAAATTTTAAAAATAGTATTAGCCCCTAGCACCTATTGATATATAGGTTTCGATACACTGACCCCTACACCCCAAAATGTTTTAACTACATTACTAAATATTTAAAATATTTTTAACTAACCCAGCTTCCTTCTCAAGCGCATCGCAGGAAATGTTGTCAAAGAATGAATTGTGCTTATTATAATATTCCGAGTATTTGTCACTTGCAGTTATAGCCAAAAGTGAATTAACAGACTTCCCTCCATCTTCGCAGCCATCCTCTTTGTCTGTTGCTTCATTTTTCTCCTCTGATTGTTCCAAATTAACACCTCCACCCTTCAAGTCTTCACGAAATTGTTCATTCGCCTTCTCAAAATCGTAATCCTTGTCGAAGGCTAAAAAGATGGAATTAAATTTAACAAAATTAAAATGACATGGACATTCGAGATTGATAATCTCAAAAAATATTCTTGAAATATCTCGGGGGAATATCGAAAGACAAACGGTATTGACGAAAACTTGGTAGTTTCATATCTTTTATTTAAACACAAGCAAATAAATACCTGAAGTAGTATGCTGCCCTCCAACATTGCCACTCATTCCACCAACTCTAGGAGGACCCATCATATTTAATTTAGTAGGCATCTTCGGCTCTGGAGGCGGATTCATTGAAATCGACACAATTGCCGGATCATATGGAAGACCAGCAGACATATTTCCAAGCATATTCAACGCATTTGGCTGCTCACAAACAATCAAGTCTTTGATGTCACTCGCCTTGAAAACAATGTAATGATATAATTCATTCCTCTTTGGAACGAAAACAGGTGTCAAACGGTCCTCGGTTCCATAAGAATAGACTAAATGTGAAAATAATACAATTCAAATAAACAATCAAACAAACCGTTTCGCAACGAGATTGTAGATTCAAGTGGGTCAACATTGTGCAAAGTCCCCTCGTAACTTAAATTTAAAGCAATTAGAACTTGATAAAACCAGCCATAAAATTTAAACCTTACCGAATGTCCAATTTAGAAATGAGGCTGATTTTGCTTCCAATATAAGGAGGCGGCGGTTGCATTCGCTGACGCGAAAAGTTCGTTGAACTCATATTGATCTGAATCCGTTAGCAATTAAAAAATCTCTAAAAATTAATTCATAAATTGTAAACATATGAAAATTAAAGTTATAAATATTAGTTTGACCCAAATCTAAAAGTCTCAAATGCTGTCTAAAAATCATCTTTAGTAGTATCCGGTACAATCATTTTTCTAAACCAGGAAACAGGATTTTGGATTTCGTACAGCTGAATGTAATGGATTCCGAATCGGACTCAGGCTTTTTCATATTTTTCCAAAAATTCTTAATATAACTTTTGCGTAAAATTGTTCAATAATGAAATTTATCAATAAACGCAATGCAAAATCAAAAATCAACGCAAAAAGGCTAAAAGAACAATCTCAAATGCTTATGAGTGGATTTTAGGAACAAATGCAGGCGAAATTATTTTTTTTATTTTTAGTTGTTTAAATTCTTTTTAGTTCAAAAATTCTTTTTATAAGGGGGAAGGGGGACGATTCAGTATAGCCGTTTCATTATCAGCCGATTCAGTATTTCGGCTTTTTGGCCATAATTTTTGTTACAGGCTGTACTTTTTTTTATTAATAGATAAGATCGGGCCAATTATGAAAAAGATGCCGGATTACGAGACCTTTGAATGATATTAGAATTATTCGATCGGACGAATATCAGGAAAGTATAAATATTCGTCTGAATCAGCGATACTGAAACGTCCTTTTCCCTTAGAAGGCGAGACACTAGAGCACTACCAATAAGAGTGCCACTAGAGTGCCCTCAATAAAACCTTGATATTGCCTTATAAGAATTCCAGTCAAATCGGTCGACAAATCCAAAAATGTTTATTATGAATCAACCTTATTCATAAATTTCCGTTTGCTAATTCAACTACAAAACAACATGAACCTATTTCGATTTATTGTAGCTAAAACTATATTTTCTACTATACTACGTTTTATATTTATTATATTCTTGATGGGTAACGGTGCTCTTTCCAGCTATAGAAACTCTAGCAATAGAGGATCACAGCGGAAACTTGTCGAAAACCTGCGTAGAAACAATTTTGTTACCAAGGATCGGGCAATATCTGCATTACTTGCTGTTGATAGGGCTGATTTTGCGCCAACACGTCCTTATGACGATACGCCTCAGGTGTTTTACATATTCTAACAAAATACGAATCTTACGGGATGTAGTGTTAGGGCATATATTCTGGAATCCCACTTCATTCTTAATTCACGGGACATTGAAATGTGTTATCCATCTATCACAGAACTCCTCTTGATTCTTATATTTTAGTATATTGGTTACGGTGCGACTATTAGTGCTCCTCATATGCATGCAATAGCCCTAGAGCATCTTGTAGATGTTATTGGTAATGATTCTCATGTATTAGATATTGGGTCAGGATCTGGGTATCTTTCAGCCTGTTTTGCAAAGCTTGTTGGTCCGCGTGGAAAAGTTATTGGTGTTGACCATATTGAGGAATTGGGTACTTTTTATTTTGGATAAAAATTTTTTATCATTTTCAGTGAATGCTTCAATCGTCAACGTACGTAAACAAAATGCAGATCTGCTCTCTTCTGGCCGGCTTCAGTTGTTAGTCGCTGATGGTCGTTTGGGATGGCCGGCTGCAGCACCTTATCAGGTTGTGTTTTTAAAAAATTTTCTTTAATTTAAAATAATTTATTTTCTAGGCGATTCATGTTGGCGCTGCATCAGAAGAACTTCCACGTATTTTGGTTGATCAGTTGGCGGCAGGTGGTCGAATGGTTATTCCAGTGGGCGCTTACAATCAACAATTTTTGCAAATAGACAAAATGCCCAATGGAGATATTGTTCGGCGGAATTTAGCGGATGTCAAATATGTGCCGTTGACTGCTAAATCTCTTCAAATGAATGGTGAAACTGCATCGATGCATTAAACACAAGAATCTCTAATTTATTTTTGATTAATAATTTATTTTGAAAAATTAATTTACTACAATTTATGCCTAAATAAATCTTCAATTAATTATTAAATAAATCTTCAATTAATTATTTATGTACAAATGGATGTTTAATTTCATCAAAGAATATTTAAATATTGTTAATCAGAAGCCGCATAATGGAGAAAACCAGGGATGAGTCTTGTTTCCAGAAATCTGGTCCTTTTTTTCAATACGAAACCCGATCTGTCCAAATTTTTGAAGTTTCTGATCCGAAATGCGAGCCGAATTTCTTTAACCCGACCCATCCCTGGTACAAACTTTTTCCCAAGTTTAAATTTTTGAGGCCTGCGTTTTCTGCTGAAATTTTTTAATTTTTGAACATTTTAATTGGCATTTTGTTCTTTCCTTTATTAATTTTTAGTATTGCACACAAATGACGCCTCCAGCATTTCAATTACCTCGACTCGCTACCGCTAAACACATTCTTGGATCTTATGACACATTTTTATTCGATGCTGATGGTGTTTTGTGGCGTGATGAAAATCCTTTGCCTGGGGCCATTGATCTAGTCAAACAATTGTCAGATGTTGGAAAGCGAGTAATTATACTTACAAATAATTCTTCTCGTGATCCTGTTGGACATGCAGAGAAAGCTAAAAGATTGGGATTTTCAAGTTTGTTTATAATATTTTTAATTTTTTTGGAATCAAATTCAGGCCCGTGGCCCGGAAAATTTTTTAGGGGGGGGGGGGGAAGTGGAGAATCATTTTCTTGTTCTCATTTTAACATTTGAACTCGTGTTTTGGTTAATCTCTGACTGTTTTTACGGACCTTGTTAATTACATAGTATGGGGAATTTGATTATAATACAGCCTTAGTTTTGACTCATGTCTGTTTTGCTAAAAATTATTTAAGAATTCTTTAATTTTTTTCCCTACAAAAAATATATATTACTTTTATTTCTAGTAACAGATTTAAAAAAATTAAATTAATTAAAAAATTTAGACTTTACATCTAACGATGTTTGTTGTCCAAGTCTAATTCTTGTGGATCAATTGGAACAAATGAAGAAAGATCCAAAATTTGCATCCAAAGCTCATCTGCCAATCTTTTTAATTGGACCGCCGGGTTTGGAAAATTTTCTTAGGAAGCGTGGAATTGAGTCAATTGGAACTGGACCTGATCCAATGCCTGACGGAAAGGTTTGAAAATTTGTTATCTAATGAATTTCTCAATAATATTTTAGTTATTCACTCTCGACAATGCTTCTGATTTAGTCACAAAAGAGCCTGTTTTAGCAGTTATTGGATCATTCGATTCGCACATTAGCTTCCCAAAAATTATGAAAGCAGTAAACTATTTGCATGATGATGAAATGCCATTCTTTGTGACAAACGAAGATGCACGTTTTCCCGGAAAAGATCCTAATATTGTTATTCCTGGAGCTGGAACGGTTAAAATTAAATTTTTTTATTTTGATTTACTATTTATAAAATATTAATTACATAATTTGTGGTGGGGCGAAAATGAAAATTTTTTCACATTAATTTTCTGATGAAATTTATTAGCTTCCCAAATTTTTAACTTCGTAAATTTTTTCAAAAATTAATTTAAATTTCAGATAACTTCAATGTTAAGATACGTTTCTGGACGTGAGCCAATAGTTATGGGAAAGCCAAGTTCCTTCTGTTGGGATTATATTTGTAAAAATTTTGCTGGTTCATTTACACGAGAAAGAACTTTAATGATTGGCGATAGGTAATTTATTAATGATTTAATAAATAAAAATTTATTTGTTTTTTAAAGATGTGAGACGGATATTCAATTTGGACGTAATTCAGGCCTTAGCACTCTTTTGGTTCTAACTGGTGTTTCTTCAATGGAAGATGTTAAACATTTTGCTATGCAGGGAAAGCAATCACTTATCCCAGAATTTTTTGTTCAAAATTTGAAAGAACTTTTATGAAAGAGTAGAATATTGTTGTATTTTATTGATATAAGTAGGTAATTTTATTTTAGTGTTATATTTACGGAGCTTTATTTTAAAAATTTAATTGAAATTTAAACTTTGTTTTACTTTTAAGTTATAATAAAGTCGCAAATTTAATTACACACTTTTTAAATATTTTTCTAAGGACTTTCAAAAGTTGTCAATTAATTTTGTTAGGCCTGAGACTTCTAACAAACATTAATGAATGCTTTTAGTTTTTTTTCTTTCCTTAGTTTTTCTGAAAATTTTGTCTAAAAGTTGGACTAATTTTATATTTAAATCCTAATATACGCTTTCCTGGAAGAGATCCTGATAATAGTTAAAATTTTGTATTAAACGCATAGGTTGTTCATCAGGACAAAAAAATTTTACACAAAGATTCCTTTTTTATAATACATTGAGAATAGATAAAAATTAAAAACAATTGAGAAATAACATATTTTTGACTAGAAAAAAAAAATGTTTTTATTGATATAATGCATATGTAGTCACAGACGTTTTATAAAAATATTTTTTTGAAAAATTTTTTATCTTTGGATAACCATGCATTATTTCAATTTATTCTAACTAAACATTCAAAAATCATTAAATGATTTATTTTTCATTTTATAAATTAAAAAAAATATTTTTTTATCTTCTAGATAATTCTACATAAGCATTAAATACTGCAAAGGACAATAGGCACAAGTTCCATGTTCGTTGCGTACATTAACGCGTCCATCTTCCCGTAATGAGTTTGGCTGAACAAAAACAACCTTAAAATTTAATTAAAATTAAATAAAAATAAATTGTTAAATTACTTGGTCTCTATAGAGACGCAATTTTTGTTCCACCAAGTTACAATTTTGTGTTAAACGCATAGGTTGTTCGTCAGGTTGGAATGCGGTGATACAGGTACTTGGAAATGTGAATAATTGTTGGAGACGGTCATTAACCTAGAAAATAAAGAAGTTGGAAAATTTCAGAATATTCGAATTTATTAGAGTAAATTACTGGTACATTACAGTAGTGAAAAAATTACAAAAGGCAAGGGAGAGAGAACGAAGTATAATAAATCCTAAAAACTCATTTACTTTAAATCCATGTTTCCAGTCTGGATCACCATTGTCCAAAACAACTAGCCGATCGCCAAGGAAAAGAGAGCATTCCCCATTTACATATTCATGAATAACAATGTGTGTACTAATTGGGGGCATTAAACGACGTGAAGAAGCTGATTCATTTGGCTTTATTGGTTGTTGTTGTTGAATTGGGGCTAGAAAAAAAAACAATTACTAAAAATGATTAAGAAAAGACTAACCAGTCATTGGGGGTGCTGGTGGCAATCTTCTTGTCAATTGTTGCGTTGTTTTTGTTGGAGTAGGCCTTGATGATGGCGGGGATTCACTACGCTCAAATGAATTCTCAAAACTTTCACCTGAGGCGGCATAGCCTCGTGCAGAACGAAGTTGTTTTCCTTCTGAAAAATTAGTGTTATTAGGGAGGGATTTAAGATAATCTTTAAAAAACATACTAAAATATTGATTTCGACCAATTCCACCCATTTGAACGGGTGGAGGCATATCAGCACAATCCAACGAGAGGGACTTCATTTTTTCACTAAGTTTTGGCCGTCTTCCTCCCCCGTTTTGAGTATTATTTGTTTGTTGTTGTTGTTGAACACGTTGTTTTGTTGCTGGGGATAATTGTTGCTGACAATTAATAGAAATATTGTTGTTATTTGTTGTTGTTCCGACTACGCTACCGTTACCGATTCCTAAAAATTTTTGAGAAATTTTTGAGAATTTTTTTAAAAAATAAGTCAATAATAGGTATATGTATTTATGTGTCTCGTTATAATGGGCTTTTCTTCCATTTTTAGAAATTTAGTACTTTAATAATATTAGAGAGACAATAAATGAAAAACAATGGAATTTCCGGGTTCACTCGCTCGTGAATATTTTATGTAGTTTTTGTACTTTCAACTTTTTTCTGATTTAACATTTATTTAAAATGAAAGGGGAATATATTTTAGACGGAAGCAATAAAGCCAATAAAAGCTTAATATATTCCTTTTAATAATCACTTCATTTTATATCCTAGTAACCCATTAGAAGTGCTTTTCTATTTCAGAATTAGTTTAAAAAAAGTTAATCTTTTTTAATTTTAAAAATATTTAAATTTAATAATTAAGAGAGGAAATATTTTTATAAAGTTAATTTAAAGAGTACTAATATGTATTTGTGCACTAGAACCCGACCCAGGGTGCCCTCTCCAAATCACCAAAAGGGGACATGACCTCTCAAAAAGGGGGAATAAGGGGGGGGGGGGGGGGGGGGGAATTGGCCAAAAAGGTGGCATATAGAAAAGGGGTCAAGAAGGGGGAAATGCCCCCTAAAAGTGGTAAAAGGGTCACCCTGACCTGGCTAAAAATTGGCCCGTATTTTTCAATTTTAGAAATCGACATAGAAATTGAAAAAAATTTAATCAAGCCAAGCTTTACCATAAAAAATATTGTTAATTAACTCTATAAACCCTCTATTATTTAATAAACTGGTTGGTTAAATATTTCATAACTCAATATTCAAAAAAAAATTATTGAGAATTTAATTGAAAAAAATTTAAATATTTTTAAAAAGCTTTTAATTTTATTCAACTTTTTTTTTGTTAATTTTACTTAAAAATTCTTGGAATCAACAAAAATTACTAAATATTCTTTTTGCAGATAATTGAGGAACCGGTAAAAGGAGAAATAAGGAATTATATTAGCTTTTTATGGGAAGAAAAGAAAATTAAAAAGAATGAAAAGCAGCGGGGGATGATGGGCTGCTTGAATTGGCAAAAAAGTGTGGGTGGAAAAAATGAAGGAAGACAAGAGGGAGAATGAGTGAAATGAAAGTAAGGGGAGAGGGAGAGGTAATATAAAAAAAGAAATTTTAAAGGGTAAGGGCATTCCCTAAAAAATTTTTGGCGGGGGTGGTTGGGGGGAGAAAAGTAATTTTGAATTTTTGTTAAGGAAATTTTTGAAAAAGGGGGAATGAAAAGAGGTGGTGAAAAGGTTAAAGGTTGGCTGCTAATTATGGACAATTAGTAAATAAAAATATGCTTTTTATTTAATTTTAGAGTAATTTTAGGAATATGCCAATCAAAATTTTCAAAAAATTAAATCTAAAAATAAATCCCAAAATATATCAAAAATCAGATAAATATTAAATAGGTATTCGTGAATTTATGAAGAACGAAGGGAGAACTAGGCCCAAACAAAGGGAGAGGCAGTCCAAAAAATCACAAAAATTAGAAATTATTTTAGCTCTCTTCTTTAAATTTTAATTATATTTATTTTTAAATTAATTTCTAAACCAAATTAAAATATTTTCTCGCCAAACTAGATATGGAACAAGCAAAACATTTTATGCAAAAAAAACAAAAATGGAAGGAGGGGATTATAAAATTACTAACCAAAAATAACTTTTTAATTGAGGTATTTTGATACCAAAATAAAAACAAAAAGCAATTTTATTGCAATTTTCTTGTTAAAAAGAATAAATAAGTAAACTTTTTCCAGAAAAATATTTAAGGTATTTTAAAGGTTTAACACCCTAAAAATCAGATCCTTAATAAATATTTTAAATATATAAAGACTTAGTAATGGGCAGGGATTTTGGTATCCGGATCCGGATATTTACAGAGAATACAGACATATCCATTACCAAGACCGTATTAGGGAGAGAAATAAAAAAATTATAATGTATATTTAATATTAATTTATTTAATAAACAAATAAATGTTTAACTTCAAATGAAAAACACTTTCTTTTAGTTTAATATAATAAAAAATGTTTGGTGCCATTGAAACTTAAACAAATTATAAATGCCAGCTTAAAAACTTTGTTAATGGAGTGAAAAGGGAAAGAAAATAAAAGTAAAATGAATGGAAGTAAAAAGTTTTTTTATTTACAATTTAGAAGAAAACTTTGGCAGGTGAAGAAAAAATAATTTAAAACAAAAGTTTGTAAATAAATGCAAAAATTGTTAAAGTTTTTATTTTGATTTTAATTATTGCAGTAAATAAAAAAGAATATTTGTGATTTTTTGCGTGATAGTTTATATTAAACAAGTTGGGTTTTCCAAAAAATATTTTTAATAATATTATCAAAAATATAAAAATATTTATTAAATATTTAATTATTTTTTAGCAAAAATATTGCAAATAAACAAAAGGAAATATGTATTTAACCTAATGGGAAAATAAAAAAAATTTTCCGCAAAGGTGAAGAAAGACTTTAAAATAAATTTCAGTACTTTATAATACATAGTAGACAGAGTCAATACAGAAACGGATTAATAGTAATTTAATAAATTAGTTGCACTTAAAAATGAGTCAGAATTATTAAATTTAATTTAATAATTTTAAAAACATTTTTTCGAATTATTAAAAAATTATTTAAAATTAATTTTTGGTTTATTAATAAAATAAAAAATAAAATTTAATGTTTAAAAATTTATTATTCACAAAAATATTGAATAAGAAAATCTCAGAAAAGTGGTTTTTAATGGATAAAAAAAAGAGAGAAAGAATTAAATGGGAGAATTGAAGCAAAAATTAATTCCTTTCTTTCTCCCCCTCAACCCCCCTCAAAACACCCTCACAAACTTAATATTTTATTCAAATAACTTTTTTAGAAGAAAGGGGTTTTTACAGTTATTAATTTACTAAATTTAAAAAATCTTTTTTATTTTCTCAAATTTTTTTTTGGTTTTTGAATTTTTGATGCTTAAAAAAAGTCAAAAAATTCTTAATTTATGTTTATTAATTAAAAATGTTTAAATTATTTTTAGCAAAAATAATTTTTAAAAATCATAAAGATTAATGCGAGGGTGGAAAATATTAAGCAAATAAATTAAACAAAATTTTTTTATCAACTATTCTCACACTAAATTAATTTTGGTTTAATTAATGTAAAATTAACAGACCAAAATAAATTAATCTTTCAATATATTCCTTTCCCCTCAAGAGAATAAATAATTTCTTTTTTTAATTTTAATTTTTAGGTGTTTAAGGAACAATTAATTTATATAAATATGTTAAAAATTAATAAAATTATTCCCCAATCTCTCTAATAATTAGTACCAGACAAAATGGATTTTAGAAATAAAAAAAGCGGAAATAAAAAAATTTTTGGAACTAAATGTGATTTTATTAAATTGAATAAAGTTTTAAATAAATTAAATAAAAGAAGTTGTTTATAATAAGAAAGTTTTAATTATTTATTGTTTAGTTAATTAATTGTTTTATTTAAATTAAAAATTTTTTTATTAGAAATTAATTTTAAAAAAATGAAAGGAAATTCTTTTAAATTTTTTTTCAAAAAAAAATTTTATAAAGAAATGATGGGACAACTAAAATATTTTTTAATGACATGTAGCGATTAACAACATCTTTTAATTTTATAATAGAGAAAATTGGTGACGCTTGGATTAGGATTATTTTAATATATAAAAATATTTTTATTTTTAATATTAAGAATGTTAGAGAATTATGAAAATTATTTTTACATTAACACAAAAATTAGAAAAATTAATGGTCTAGAAAAAATATTTAAAAGGTTACTTGTTTGAAAAGAATTTTTTGGTTAGAGATTTCTATTAGAAAATATTTTTTTAGAAAAAAAATTTAATAGTAAATATGTATTAAAATTTATTAGTAAAATATTTTTGCTGTTTCTATTTGTTTCTAGGAAACGAAAATTAGTAATTGACAAAGAATGATACTATTAAAAATAAAGTAAATTAAGAGAAAAGTCATAAAAAAGGAAGGGAAAGGTGGAGGTTTTGAGAGAGGAGGGGGGGGGGACTTTAAAAATAATTTGGATGATTAATGATTTGAGATTAATTGAATATAGATATCCACATAATTTGTGTATTATAAAGTTTAAATAATACACAAATATTTACCTATATATTGTTTAAACAAAAAAATATTTTGGAGAAAAAAGCTGCGTGAAATAAACAAAATAATAATTATTTAAATAATTCCCCAACATTTTTTGCACTTTTGAATGAGAACGGCATTAAAAAAATATTATTTTTTAAATAAAGTACAAATTAATTGTTTATTATTTAAAACAGGTGTATAATAAAAGTCATAAGACTTTCTTGTGAAAATTTATGGGAATTATTTAAAACAAAACTGAATTAATTTAATTTGTAATTTTAATATTTAAATAAATAATAAAAAGTGAAGATATTAGCAAAAGAATTAAGAAATAAAAATTATTATTTTTTAAATAAAGTATGTATGTACATTAAGACGAATGTGATATTTTTAATTGAGAAAGTCATGGACACCCAAAGGGTGTGATAAAAGAGAGGTTTATTAATTGAAAGCGATAACATAGGGTTGATATAAGTAAAAGGTTAATTGAGATAAGCAGAAGTTTTATATTAATTAACCCACCATGTAACTGGGGAGTTGAACCAGAAACAAGTAAAGAACGAGAACCACATCCAAGAAGCCCATTCCCACCACCTCCAGCATAACCGGAATCGTGTAATGATGTTTGGCTTAAATTTCGAGGGCTTGGAGTGCATGATTCGAACAAAAGTTGAGTGCTGCCATTATTAATGTCGTTATTAGCTATAGCTAATGCTGATTGTGATCCACGACGACTTCCTACATTTAAAGAAAGAAAATATTTTTCTAAATTTTGAAAAAGAATTACCAGTTTTACTTCCTCCCCCATTAACATCCAAAGGAGAGCCATTACTTCCATATCTACATGTTGCCTGTTTAAGTGCCAAATAAACTGGATCCACAATTTCTGTTTCTAAATTTTAAATAAAAATATATGTACCTATCAATTTTCAATAAATTAGAGATATTTTGTTTAAGATATTTGATACTTTGAATAAAGTTATTAACACTAATTTCTGGTCATTCTATACATTTTTTATAAAAATTATAAAATCGTTAAAATATTTTTTGCCAAGAAAGTATTTTTTAATTAGTTAAATCATCTATAAGTACATTACATATATATAAGATTTTTATTTTATTGAGAATTAAGCTACTTTGTAAATACTATTAAGTTTTACCGGAAATTTAATTATTTTTATTTTACATACAAATATGGGAAAATAAAAAAATAAAACTCAAATATTTATTTTTGATATTTGTGGTTGTTATTTGGAGTGTATATACCTAAGATCTAATCTACCTAAATAGACCCATAGATATTAAATAAAATTAAATTAAAATTTTATTCAAAATAAAATAATTACCAGTTCCATCCAATTGAATAGCCAAACAGCGTGTAGGGGTAGATTCAGTCGAACTAGAAAAACTGCTTCCCCTACTTCCACCTGCCTCAGCCCCTCCATGATGGTGTCCATAATGATAATGATGTTTCTGAAAACGTGATGCTAAATCACTTTGTGGGCAACGACGAAGAGGGATATTTGGGCGTTTAATTGAATTAGGAGGTTTTATTATATTTTGAAATTCTGTGCCACCAACACAATTAAAATTATTATTTTGGACAGAAAAATAATCAAAATTAGGAGGGCAACAAGAAAAATGTCTTTTCTTTAATTCTTGTATTTGATTTTGGGAAGAAAAAATTTCTGGAAGTTGGCGATGTGTTGGGGGTGGTTGGGTATTTGAAGTAGAGGGATGGAAATAAAATTGTTGTTGTTGATTTAATGAAGGACTTCCAGATATTGAATTTGCTGGACTTGAATGCCTCGAAGAGGAAGATTGAAGTTTTCGTTGTTGTAAACATTTAGGAGACCCCAAGGGGGAATTATTTGAAGAAGAACCTCCAGGAGAGGAATATCCAACAGGGGAACCATTAAATCCTCCCATATTTAAAGCTTTTGGAAGTTGGCGACGGTGAAGTTTTGGTTGAAAAAGGGGGGTATTATTCTGCTGTTTTTGTTGATTAAAAAAGTTATTAATTAATGAAGGGTGGGAAGAACACATTTGTTGGTTTGAAATTTTGGAGAAATTAGTAATTTTCTGTTTTTGTTGTCTTAAAAACATTTCTAGCCCCCCTTCCTGACTTTCTGCCCGAATTATTTGTGGCTGTTGCTGTGAACGTTTATTATAAATTAAAGCAGCAACAGAATGTTTTCTAACATTTTGTTCAATTAATTGTTTTCCTCCATAAGAAGCAAAACGATTACGATAATGAAAACGGCGATTATTCTCTTCGTCTTCATTTTTAATAATTAATTGTTGGGAATTTGATTTTAAATAAAAATTATTTTTTGTTAAATTATTTTGTTGATTAATAAATAAATATTTTTGGATTTCCATATGTTCTAATTGTTCTTTTTCATTAATTGTTGTTGATGGTTTGGAAAGTTGAAGACTTGAACGTCGAATATTATTTTGTGAAAGAGGTAATAGGCAACACTGAGAGACAAAAATAAATAAATAAAAATGATAAATGAAAATTGTTTTTTTTGACTTTTTTTGTTTAAATTGGTTAATAATAAATTTTAAATATTTTTTAGACAAAATTATTTAAAATAATTTTGGGAGAAAATAAATACAAATAAATATACTTTAAAAATATGATGTCGATATTTAATCATTAAAAAATTTATTTTATTTCGAATTTAATTAAAGAGTTATCCCATCACTTGTTTTAAAATTTTTAAGAAATTTCCTCTAAAAAAGACAGTAAAGTGTCAATTTTTAATTAAATAGAAATTTAAATAAAATTCTTATATTTTTTCTATTTTTCAAAGAAAGTCAAAAACTTTATTAAAATATTTCTAAATTAAAAATTAATTAACCAATTGTTGTTGTTCTGGAAAATAATTATTATTTAAATGTTGATTGTGTTGTTGTTGTCGAATAATTAGAGAAGGAGGTGGTCTCCCTTCAGAGTTTTTACGTAAAGTAACCATTTTAATTGGGAGAGAAAATGAGTAGAGAATTTTAGAATTTGATACTTTTTTTTTATTAAATTCTAAAATAGATATTTTGCATGACAGAGAGATATTCCCTTTAATTATTTAAATATTGATAAAAAAATATTTTTAAAAACTTCCAAAAAAATAAAAAAAATTAATCAAAAAATTATTTAATTAATTAGAGATTTAAGTAAATTTTGGAAAGAAAATGAAAAAAATTTAAAGTTTAATTAAGAAAAGGAAATAAATATTTTTAAAAACAAAGGATATTCTTGAATAATAAATTAGTAGATATATGGGAAAATATTTACTTTTTATGCAGAAAAATAAGAATAAATTTGAGAAAAAATATTAAAATATTTGTGTAGAATTTGAAAGAATTAATTAACTTATTAAAAAATATGGCGCAGGTCTAGTTTATGCGTCCAATTAAAATTTTATTATCCAATTTTAAATGCGTCAACACCGAAAACCTACACCCTGAAGTCATAATGACCCTAAAAAGACAACATTTTTATCATCAAAAATTTTTAGTATTTCTTTACAAATTTAATAAGGGATCTGAAGGGATTAAGGGGGATAACGAAAGATTTGGCGGATTAATGGAGATATCGTTTGAATTAGAAGATTAAATGGGGGATATCGATGGGTTAGCAATATCAAGATACTTGGAGGGATGTCGGGATATCAGTAGAAAATCCTCTTAATCCCCTGATCCACAAATGTACTTATAAATTTTCATTGAATATAATCATAAATTTTCATTGGACCAATAAAGTTACTTGGACGAATAAACTAAACAAGAGCCAAAAATATTCTTAGAAATTAAAAAAAAATTTCTAATTGAAAAAATGGAAAGTCAAGGGGATTACTTGTGTATGGAAATCGTTACACTCTCTAATATATCCGAATATTTGCCATTTTTGTAAATGTATATTAGGGTAGTTTATCTTCTTAATAATAAACAAAAACAACTCTAAAATACTCTTCCTGGAACTTCCTATTTATTTATTTATTAAAACAAATACTTAAAAGAAGATAAACAGAAAAATAAAGAAATTTAATTAATTAATTATGTAAATTAAATAAAAGTGTAAATAAAAAATAATTTTTATTTAATTTTTAAATAATTTTGTAAAATTATATTGTGATTGTGAAAGTCTTTAAAAAATAAATTTATTCAGTTATATAAAAAAGTTTTTTTTATTTTAATATTATTTCAGTGTCAAAAAGTGTAATATTTATTAAAAAAAGTCTGTCTTTGTCCAAGCATTAATAAATTTTAAGAAAATGGCAAATATTCAGAAAAGTAAAAATGTTCATGTCTGGAGGCCTTAGGGTATATATTGAGTTGCGTGTGGGGTGAAAATGTGAATATATATTACTTATTTATTTACTAGTACTTTTGGGAAATAAAGTAATTGACACCTTTTGACATTTCATGACAAAAAAAACTTTTTCTAATAAATGAAATTTTTGTATAAAATTTAAAAATATTTAGAAAGGGAGGAATTAATTATTGTCGAGGAAGATAAATAAATCATAATTAAAAGAATTTAAATTAAAATCAAGAAGGGGCCCCCTAAAAATATAAAAACAATCAGGGGAAAGAATATTATGTCCTCTAAATAACTCCTATTGAATTGAAATAATTTTAATTAAAGTTAGAAAAATGGATGGAAAATTAAGTAAATTAATTTTTAATTAAATAATTAACAATTTATTTCTCTAAACAATTAAATTAAATAAAAAGGAGAAATAAAGAAAAACTTAAATATTTAATAATTAATTAATTATAAATATTTAAATTAACTTTTAAAAATCAAAAATTAAAAAAAAAGAACATTTTTCAATTCATTAATTCGTCACCACGTCAGTGTCAATTTGCCTTTTTATTTCTCCAGTAAACACAAATTGACATGCTAATGCAAACATGACACGAAAAACATTTGTAAAAAATATTTAAAATAATTTTTTTTAGACAAAAAAACAAATAATAAATACTTTTTAAAGTAATGAATAATATATTTTAAAATGATTTATTTGGAAAAGATTTTTAATAATCTGAATTTTAATAATCTAATGGTATGGAATATTTTAGATTCAAGAAAATAAAATTTTACATAGGATTTTTCTGGATTAATTTTGATGCAGAAAAATTGTAAATGAGCTTGAAATGTCTAAGAAAAATCTAACTAAATTGAACCGAAGTAATAAAGAAAGAGATATAGGATCAAGGTCAAATCTAAGGGGTCGAAACAAAGCGGAAAGACGAAATAATGAAATTCGGATTTCCAAATGTATTCCAATGTATAAATAGACTTAGAAAAGACAAAAATGCTCAATAAATATTTTGGGTTATCTGTGAAAATATTTTGTAAAAATTTATTTAAAAAACAGTTTGTGTGGTCTAACATCTTGTTTTTTTTCTCTTTCCGGTCACCACTGCCCAGGTAAAAAAAGTAAAAATAAACAAAAAAATTTATAATGAATGATTAATGCAGAAAAATTGAAAAGTACAAGGAAGTGTATTAAAGAATAATTTAAGAGAAAAAATAAATATTTTTACGGCTGAACGGGGATAGAAAAAAATTACATAAAAGAAAAATTTAAAAAAAATCAGAAGGAAAGAAAATGTTTAAATAAAATATTTAAATAATGTAGGGTTAAATAAATAATTTTGGTAATAGCTTTGATTTACACCCCCTTTTTCCCTTCTATACCTTTAATTAGAATTTGTAATTTAATGAAAATTAAATAATTATAGTAAATGAGATTAATTATCAACATACCTAAACCTACTAAATAAAAAAATATTGCTGTTATAGGGATCGGTATTTTCAAAAATCTTGGATCTAGATTTAGGTATGTAACCTGGGCGCGATTCTTAATCTGTATCCAGGAAAAATCCAGACTGGATCCAGATCCAGACCGATCTCTAATCTGTAATTAAATAAAGTATTTCTTTAAATCCTTGACGGTAATATTTATATATAAAACACCAAAGATATAAAACACAAATATTCTTCCAAAAAAAGACTTTTCCATAATAATCTTTTAAAATCCTAAATTTAGCTTTAAATATAGACTCTATTACAACAAAAGAATTTTCTATTAAAATTCCCATTGGTGTTTTCTCTTTTAAAATTATTTTAGCAACAAATAATAACAAAAGGATGATGGCACAGAAAATCAAAATAAATAAATTAAAAACCAAAAACCAAAAAAAATTTTTTTTATTTAACTAAAAAAACCTTCGGCAAATTTCTAAAACGAGTCATTGACTGAACAACACGAAAAGCAGAAGTCCATTTACGAGAAGGACTTTTTGCTGCTGTTGTTTCTGTTGCTCTATTACTATTAGGTAATGGTGGTGGGTGTGTTTCTCCAATAGCAACTGTCGAATCCTTTAAAAGAAAAAAAAATAAATGGGGGAATAATTTATTGAAATTTTAAGGAACAATAGAAGTTTACAGGCTTTTTTTGTGTCCTATGAACAATAATTAATATAGGTAGATATTTTTAGTTTGTATTCAAATTAAAATTGAATATCTACTTATGTATATTTATAATCATAAATTATTTTCATAATTTTGAATATTTATGTTTTGAGAGTAGCTTTTTGCTAATAAAGTATAGAATTTTAAATATTTTTAATTTTTAGAAGAAAGGAAATTTCAAAATTATTTTATTTTATTATTCTATAATTATTCACATATTACTTACAATAGTAATAAAAATTTAAATGCTCCTTAAATTATTAATTTATTTTAACAAAATTATTTTTCAAATATTCTGTCCAGACAATTATATAAAACAAAATTTCCTTTTTTTTAAAAAACTAACCCTTTTAGCATTTTGTCTTTGCAAATATTGTTTGTTATTAAATTGTTGTTGTTGTTGATTATTTAAATTTAATTGTTTCCCTTCAACAATAACACCAACAGGCCTCATTTTTTCAAAATTATTTAATTTTCTTTCTTCTAAACTTTTAAATTTTGTTGTTAATTTTGGAACTTTTTGTTGTTTTTTTGTTGGCGGGATAGTAAGGAATTGTTGTTTTTGGGTGGTTAATTGAAGATTTGAGGAAGAAAATGAAGTAAATTTATTTTTTAATAAATCTTTTTTAAAATTATTTTTATTAAAGGACATTTTTTAAGAATAAAAAAAGGACAAAAAGAAAAATAAAAATATTTTTTAAAAAATAATTTTTAATGAATATACAAGGGTTTTTGTTTAAATTTTTATTATTTTTTTTAAAACTAATGATGAACTTTTTTTTATTTACTCCATATATATTTATTTATCTTTTTTTTTATTTCCGCTTCATAGTTAAATAAATATGTAAATATATTTTTAAGTGAATTTTAATGATAAATAATTATTTTTTAGAGGATTTACGTGTAAATAGTGAGTGATATAAAAATTTTAAAAAATGTGAAGAAATTAAAATGCAAGAACAAATATTTAAAAATTGTATTTTAATGAGAAAATTCTTTAAATAATTCCTTTACACCTTCCAGAAAAAAGAAAATCATAAAAAATTGAAAAAAATATTTAAATACAAGATACTATGGATTAAAATAGTAAAGCTAAAAAATCGAAAATTTAGTCAAAAAATAATTAATTACATAATTTTTTCTAAATTTTAATCCACAAATTTATAAATAAAAATATATTTTATGTTGCCATGAAAATAAAATACATAAATTAGTTACGAGAGCTCTAAAATATAGTTTTTTAACATTAAAAAATATATAAGGGAAGAGCAACTGGGAAACCTTAAAATTTAGTTGTTTTAATTTCTTCTTTTTATTCTGGTTAATTTAAAGGATTATATTGATAAAGAAAATAATAATTAGAGATCCTAAAATTATTATTAAAGGAATTTTTAATTAAATAAAAATAATTAAAATAAAATAAATTAAAATTAAAATTTAATTATTTAAAGCTTTTATTTAAATTTTTATTTTATAAAAGAACATGCAACCGAACAAATATAAATATATTAACTAATATATTCATATTAGTAAAAATATTGAGTGAATTAAATAGATGGGAGTCTTAAAGGTGAATGATTAAAAAATAATATTTTTTATTTTAATTCCGTGTCATTTAAATATTTAAAAGATAAAAAGATTGCTTTAATTGCATGTCAAAAACCTTCCAGACAAAAATAAATTCAAAAAATTTATTTAATTGATACTAAAAATTTGTTGAAAAAGTTAATAATTAATTAATATTTTTAGATGTTAAAAAGCCAAAAATTATTAAATCGGCCAAAAATAATTAAAAAAGAAAATCGTTTTTAGGATAAATGACAGAAAGTATATAAATAATAAATAATAAAATGGTCACAAAATTTTTTAAAGAAAACTTATTTTCTTTGAAAATAATTAACATAATAAGATGGAATAAAAAAATAATTTTTTAAAATTAAATTAGGGCTTGCAAAATTATTAAAAAATTAATAATAAAATTTATATTTTTATTTTATATATTTTTTTAATTTTTTTAACTAATTTTTGTCCTATTTATTTATTAAATTATTTATTTAAAAAATTTACTAAAAAAATTAATAAATTCTAAAATCACTTTATTTTTATAAAATAAATTACTTAAGTGCATTAATGTTTGGTCTAAATTAAATATTAAATACACTTAACATTCAGGAATAAAAAAATGTAAAACTAAATTAAGATATCCATTAAATATTAAAAAAATTTATTTAAAAAAATATTTTTGTTATTTATTTTTAAATTTGTTTTTTAAAGTCACGGTTAGATAATTTTAATAAAAATAACTAAAAAGGAAAAGGAAAATAAATATTTTTTGACTAAAAAATAATTGCTTGTTTTGCTTAAAAATATTTTAGATTTTTAGATTTATTTATTTTTTTTTGTTTAGTCATTTTTTGTTATAAAAATAAAGAATAAATTGTAATAAAATAAATATTTTACTAGCAAATTATTTAGATTTTTTTAATTAATTAATTTTTGCAAAATTAATTATTTTTATAAAAAGATTATTGTAAATAAGGATAAATACATGGTGACAAACAGGGTTTCACTCAATACAGGGTCTCACACAACGAGGTGCGAACTTTTGACCTAAATTTTTCCACGCCTTTTGAACTCTGTATCCAAAAAAAGAGCAAGTATTTCAAAAATTCTTGATTATTCTATCATTCAATCCTTATCAAATCTCAATGTTTTGAATTTGAAGAAAGTAATGTCAAAAATAAAGTAATGTCAAGTAATGTCAAAAGTAATGTCAAAAATAAGTTACTTTTTTGTCACCATGTAATCTACAAAATATTAATTAAACAAATATTGAAAAAATAAATTTGTTTATATAAAGTAATTGTTTTGTTTATTTTTAAAGTGTGAACACTTGTTTTTACGTTAAAAATATATACAAACATATTAATTTTAACATTCCTTTTTAAACATTTTTTCTTCCTTTTAGGCACTCCCACAGGGAAATAAAAATTTTCAAATCCTTCATTTTTTGAATAAATAAGTAGCTAAGTAAAAAATGTCATAAAAACTCTTAAATATTTCCAAAAATAAATTAATAATTAATTAAATAAATAAAAATAAACAGTAAATTGATTATGGCCAAACCTAATACCTTTTAATAAATTACTTTATATTATATATAGAATATTATTTTTTAATTAAAAAAATATTTTTTTGTATAATAAAATTTAGAAGAAGACTAATTAAAAGATTTATTTGTCTAGATAAATTTCAAAAAATAATTTGTTAAATTATTTTTCTTCTTCTAAAAACATTTTCTAAAAACATTTTATTGTTTTTATGTCCCCAGAAAGCCTTTTAATTGAAAAAAGAGATCACATGCTTAAATCGAATAATTGATAAAAAATTAACCAGAAAATTTTTTTAAAAATAAAAAAATTTCCTAGTTTTAACAGAAAAATTGTTAAAATTGTTTAGTAAATTGCAGAATAACGAAAATATTTTTCTGTTTTTTTAGAGTATTTCTTTAAACAATTTTAGAAAATGATAAATTTAACAAAAATCTAAAAATAAATTATAAATTTGAAAATATTTTTTTCCAAAAAAAAATAAAATTAACGAGATATTTTAAAGAAAATACCTAAAAAGCGAGAAAAGCACAAAAAACAAAAGAGGAGTGGAAAGAAAATTATTATATCTATTTATAAATAAAAAACTGCAATTTATTTTTCTTAAAATAAATATTTTTTTACAAAAAAATGAATATAATTTATAGGAAATAAAAAAAATTTTTTTGTAAAAATTTTAATTAAAATTTGTACAAATAAATAAATTAATCAAATAAAAATAAATCTACAATTAATTGACATTTATTTTTATAAAAAACAAATAATTTAATAATAATTGTTAGACCGTTCCGTGTTCTGTGCCGTAATACCGATACGGAAGACCAATAAATACCGAAACTAACCGAGGTAGTACGTAACACTTCGGGCTCTAATAATCATCTACTCTATACCCAATATATACTTTTTTTATTATTTTATGAAAGTTAAATTAATATTTGGGAATAAAACTTAAGTTATTCCTAAATACATAGGCACATTTATAAAAGGCAGGAAAATTCCTAACGATTTAAAAAAATAAGAAAGGAATGTTTTTAATGTTTAGAGGATAAATTGGATATTTAAAAATATAAAAAATTATTGCACTGTTCAAATAAAAAAAATTCGGATAAAAAAATTCAGAAAAGGACATAAAAATAAATAAACCCCCTTCCCTTTATATTTTCTATTGCTTTACATTTTTTATTGTTTTCCGAGATGTTGTCTTGGAGAGAAGCGTGGGTGGCAAGAAATATGGTGCTTGTTGGTGCAAGTCTTGCAAAAAATAAATAAATAAAAAATTAGCTTTGCCAAAAAAATTTTTTAAATTTATTTTTATTACAAAAAAATGATCCTTTATTAAAATTTCTAATAAAAGTCTCCTTATGACTTAAAAATGTAAAGCAACATCCAATAATCAGTTAAACACTTCCAGGCCTAACTACCTATGCTCTATTTAGCTAAGGAAATGTAAAAATAGAATAAAAATACTTTTCCTGGTATTTTAATAAATTTTCTTTTTGTTTCAAAAAAAGAAACATTTTTAAAGTTTTTTAAGAACAAAAAAAGTCAGACAAAGTAAATAATAATTTTTATTTAAAAAATTAAATAATTTAAAAATATTTCTTTTGTATGTATAAAAATAAATATTTTTAAATATTACAAGAATTTCTTTTTTGTTTTTTAAAATAAAAAAAACTTTTTTTTATTTTCTAAAAATTAACACTTTTTATTTATTTTTTTAAAGAATTGAAAAGAAAATATTTTATAAAAAAAGTCTTCTCAAGGATTAATTTCACCGGAACAAATAAATAAATATATTTATAATGTACTAAAAAGATAAATTTATGTTGCGTTAATTTAAATTATATAAATAAATAATATTTTTTAAAAAAATATTTTTTTTATAATTTAGAAAATTTTAGTTGACTAAATAAAGCTTTAAATTAAATATTATCTATATAACTAATTTTAATAAATTTTAAAAAGATTAAAATATTCAAAAAATGTCAGGATTTCTAAAAAAAGGGTTAATTAATTAGTATTTAAATGTATTAATTAGAATAGAAAAAAACTTTAATTAAGTTATCAAAAAAAGAAGGAAATAAAAGGTAGAATCAAAAATAATTCTAACATAAAAAGTAGACAAAATAAAACTCAAACATTACAAAAAATTACAGTTTTAATCTTTTCCATCTTAATAAAAATATTCAAAAATATTTTTGTTTTGTTTTTGTTACTTAAAAATTGTTAATTAAATAAAAGAATTAACCAAACTTTTAAATTTCTCAGACAGATTTTAAATAAATTGATTTTAGAAGAAAAAAAAGCAAGAAAAGATTATAGACGGAAGAAGAAATATTTTAATGAATTTTGGGGTTATAATAAACTTTTTTGCGAGCAAAGGTTGGAAAAATAACAGTTGGTTATTTTTCTTCCATCCTTGATCTTCGAAAGAAATATTTCTTCCAAAAAACGTTTGCTGGTCTACGAGGTTAAATAAAAAAGTTTTTTGGGTAGAGATTAAAGGTTTGAAGTTTTCAACTTTAAAAAATAATTGTTGAATTTGAAAAATAAAAAATAAAATTAAAAAAAATTAAAAACAAAAAAATTTTTTATTTAAAAAACAAAAGGGAAGTTAATTTAAAAAATAATTTCAAATAAAAATAATTAACAAAAACAAAGTTTCCTTCCTTCTTTTTATTTTAATTTATTTATAATAAGGCAATTGGCCAAAAAACTTTAAAAATATTATTTAACAACTGTCTTATATTTTTTTCTTGATTGAGGGATGATCAAGAAAAAATGAAGTAATATTTGTTTGTGAAAAGTGAGGGTGGATATAAGTGAAGGTGGATAATAAAATAAATAAAAATATATTTATTTATTTATTTGTTTGTTAATATTTTTTCTTTTTTTATTTTTTCTTGATTGTGTACAATCTCCAAATCTTCATAATCATTTAAAAATATTTTTTTGAAGGGCCAAAAAATATTTTTAAGTATATTTGCAGAAAAATATTTATGAGTATTTATTTACATCTGTTAATGTTTTTAGAAAAATAGGAACAGTGAGGGTGGTTAAAAAAAGAAAATAAAAGTTTCTAAAAAAACTGATTCTTGAGCAAAATAAAAAGCAAAAAAATTTTAGTAGCTAAAAATAAATAAAATCACACAGATTTTTGTTGACATAAAAATATAATATTTATAAAAAAATTAGAAATAGAACAAGAAAAATATAAAAAAATAAAATTAATTTAATAAAATAAATATTTTTAAACATTATTTTGTTAAAAAATTTTTTTTAATTAATTAATAACTATAGACCGGATTTTTATTGAAATAAAATCGCCAAATAAGGCCATAAAATATCGAAATAAATTGATATACAAATTTGTCCAAAATCATAATACCAAAAAACATTTTTGGGTTTCTTTCGACAAGACGTGTTTGCAAAAAAAAACATTTAGGTATATCAATGAAAATCCGGCCTCTATTAATAACTGTTGAGCAACAAAATAAATACCTATTTAAATATGCTTAGATATCTACTGACTTGATAACAAAAAAAAATAAAATTTATACGTATTGTTTTAAGCGGGGAGGATTAAAAGAAGGAAAAGAAGGATGAGAATTAAATAGAAGGAGTTAAAATATAATAGTATTTAAAAGTTTTTTGGGCCAATTGCTAAAAGTGAGGGTGGATTAAAAAGAAAAGAATTTGACAACAATAAATTAGTAAATGGGAAAGAAAATAAATTTGCGGATATTTAAATAATTTTTGCAGATTTTTGGAAGAAATAACCGGAAATAAATTTAAATAATTTAATAGAAATATCTGAATAATTTTTAGAATTAATGTCTTAAAGTTAAACTGATATTTACATAAACAATTATTTTATATCATGGCAATTGTAAAAATATTTATAATTATTTTTTTCTTTATTGAATACAAATAGTAAATAAATTAATAAACTCTTGTATCCACAAGGATTACTTATGAAGATATGTAAATTATACAAAATAAAATTTAAATTTGGGAAGAATTAAAAAAGATGTCTCTAAAAATTTATTTTATAGAAAAAATGCAGATTAAAATCATGAAGCGAATATGTCATAAAAAATATAGGTTATATAATAATTTACAAAAAATATTTTAAAAAATTATTCAAATAAAAAATTTCTAGTCAAAAATGGGAATTAAGTAATTAAATAAATTTTAAAATTTTCCAAATATTTTTAAAAAATCCGCAATTTTTTTCCGCAAAATACTAAAAGAAGAATTTATTTTAAACCAAAAGAATTTGGAAGAAGGAAAAAGAAAAGATAAATCTGGCAGGAATTTGCTTTTTATTTTTGTGTAAAAAAATAAATAAATATTAAATAAATGTGAGGGTGGTATGTGTATATTTAATTAAATATATGTAGTAAAGAATGACGTGATAAGAAATTAAAGATATTTAAATATAGAAAAGATTAAATAATCAATTAAAGAACAATTTGATGATATTAAATGAAGGAAGAAACTAATTAAATAATTATTTTGGTTTTAATTTAAAATTAATTAATTAAATTCTTGTTAAGAATTATCAAAATTCTATTTTGGTAATTTTTAAAGAAATTTATTTAATTATCTCAAATCACTATGAAATTATTTTCATAATTTCTCACTACGATAAAATGTTTAAAATATTTTTAAATAGTTAGTAATAGTGTGTGAATCGACAATAAGTAAAGAAATAAGAATTCTTCTCAGTCAATTATTTTTGTAAAAAAATAAAAAACTTAAATATTTATATTTACATCAGGGTGTCCCTTTTGCCTTATTTACAGGGCATTTGCCCTATTTTTGACAATTTCGCCCTATTTTTTCCCTATTTTCTCATTTGCCATATTTTTGCCCTATTTTTATCATCTAGTAAAATTTTAAAAATTCTTCGGATTTTGTAAAAAAATGGTAAAAATTAAGGATTTCTGACTTCCTGGCCTCCAAAATTCTCAAAATTTTCGCCTCCGGCGCAAAAAATGTATGAAATTTGGCTTCTTGAGCTCCAAATTTCAAAAAATTTTCGCCTGCGGCGCTGAAAATTGGAAGAATTCTTCGATTATGGTACGGGGATTTGGGGATTTGGTCGTGAATCGATGGTACGTTTTAGGGGATATCATGTTTGAATTATCTGTGATATTTGCTTTCTTAAGGGTAATTCAATTAACGGTATTCTGGGATTAAAGAGGATATCCCCAATAAAATAGATTAGTCACAAGTTGATATTTAATGATAAAGAAATTTTTAATTGAAAATTTAGTTTAAAATATTGAAAAATATGCATAATACATAGAGCTTTCTTTTTAAAATTTTAAGTATTCTTAAGTGTTTAAAACAATGCCCTATTTTTTGCCCTATTTTTGACCAATTTCGCCCTATTTTTGCCATATTTTTGAGTAGCTTCGCCCTATTTTGGTGTTTTGGAAAGGGACACCCTGATTTACATTTATCATTAATAAAATTAAAAAAAATGTAAATTTAAATAAATAAAAATATATAGGGAATAAATTAATAAATTTTTGATTTTGCAAAAAAAAATAAATTAAAAAAACTCCCTCATTTTTCTATTGAAATTTAATATTCAAAACATATACATACTACACAATAACCACCTTCACGTTAAAATATTCATGAGAAGAAATAATATATTTATTTGGGTATTGTTTTAAATTATTTTTAGAAAAAAAAGTTTGGGAAAAAAGAACAATGTGGGAATTTTAATTATGCAAATATTAAAATAAATATGTATATTTTTTGAACAAAAATGGATTTGTTTGAATTTTTAAAAGATATTTTTAATTTATTTTAAATTTATTTCTAAACTAATTTAAAAAAAAATTTTTTTAATTTTTAAAAACCAATTAATATGTCCCATATCATTATAGAAAATTCGTTTTATTTTTCATTTCTTTATGGAACTTAAAATTAAATTATTAAAACAATAACGATAAAAATAATTTTGAGGGATAAATTTTCTTTTGCATAATTAGTAATAGAGGGAAATGTAGGAATATGATATTTATTTTTATTTTTTGTTTGTTTAATTTCTTGTGTAATGATTTGAAAATAATTAGTCCGTAATCTTTAATTTTAAAAATGTGAATAAAAAATTAAAATTAGAAAATCAAGAAAGTATTGAAATATTACAGAATTTATTTATTCACAAACTTAAGTAAACTTAAGAAAATAAAAAAGAGAAAAAGGGAAATTCTATACAAGGGGTAATTTTGGGAATAATGAATAAGATAAGGAAGAAATTTTTTAAAGAAAATATCATTTGTATTTAAAGTTTTCGCGAATTAAATCAGGAATTAATACAGGAGGCGGGAATTGGGAGCGGAAAATTTTGGGAACATATCCTGTTTGGGAACTCGGGATCGGGAGTCCATCAATTAACTAAAATCAAGAAAGTATTGAAATATTACAGAATTTATTTATTCACAAACTTAAGTAAACTTTAAAGAGACAAAATTCTTTTTCTTTCCTTTGTTTCATCTTTTTAAAAATTGGATTAAATAAAACTCAACAACTAAAATAAGGAAATAGTTTTTTTTATTAAATTTAAACTAAAAAATGATTTTTATTCTTCAATAAATAATTCTTAAATTATTAAAAAAATATTTAGTAATTTAATTTAATGGAATTTCTAAAAACATTTTATGACAACAAAAGGAAAAACAAAAAAATGGAAACAAGAGAAAAAGTTTAGAATACATAACGAATAGGTAATTACAGATTATATCTTGAAACAAATTTAGTCATAAATATTCAAACAAGAAATTAACACATTAAAAATTAAAATAATTATTTTATTATTTAGCCTTAAAGATTGTCCAGGAAGTATTTAAGTAAATAAAATGTAAATAGGTAGGTAAATAAATACAGACAAAAACCTTCACAATTAAGGAAGTATTGAAATAGTACAAAATTTATTTAAAAAATGCTTATTTACTGGGTGTAATAAAGACAAATGAACTAAACGACAAGCAAAATATGTACACTCCCCCGCACACCAAAAATTTTATTGAAAATTGGAGACATAAATTACAGTCAGTCAAATAATTAATTTATTTGTAATATAGATTTTAACAGATCAAAAGTGTTATATGTAGTTTCTTTTTATTAAAGTTTACATTGTTTATTCCTCCTCCAGAAAAATTTAATTTGATTAATTCATGTAAATTAAAAAATTAAAATTTTCAAAAAATTTCTTTACACATTATCTCAAAAAAACATTTTTAACTAAACAAATTATTGGGAAGATTTCTGCCAATACTCTTATAATAAATTTTTACACAAGTTCCTTCATTCTTTTTCCCCTCTTCCTTTTCATTTTTAACAATTTTTTCATTTGTAATATCTTTTTGACGATAATAACCGGGAGGGCAAGCACAAACATATCTATCAACCATATTAACACATTGTTCTGGATCTGAGGAAAATTATTTTTAGAAAAATCAGAAAAAAATATTTAAATTACAAGGACATTCTTCAAAAATACATTCATTAACATCAACACATTCGAGAACATCAAAACGATAAAGTTTACTGTGATCAATTGAATTATTTGGAAAAACACAAGCACAACTAAGATTCCAACGATTCTCCTAAAAAATAATTTTAATTTCAAATTTAAACATCACAACCATTATTCCAAGAAAATCGTCATTGAAGGGCTCCTCCAAGTCTAAAAAATAAATTTATTTTTTAATTAAAAAATATTCTTTTTTCCCTTACAACAATAATGTGTACTAGTCTCCCTTCTTAAAAGTATTTTAATTATTTGATCTTCTCCCTCAGTTCCATTTTTAATATTTTTATTTTTCCGACTTCTTTTTTGAATTTCTTCTTGAAGTTTTTTGTCTTCAAAATATTCTTTTGTTTCTGAATAATCTATATGCCGTTTTCCCTTTAAATTTTTAAAAAATATTAATTTTTATGTAAGCCGAGTGTAACGCTAGTTTTTCAAAATATTCGTCTTCGAGTAATCTCTTTCCGAGTACCCCCCTCCCCTAAACAACACCTCTGTGGATTAGACACAATTTGTTTTTATTAATTATGTATTAGAGAGAATAAACATATTATATGGTTAAATGTTGCCAGAAAAAGGAGGTTCTCTAAAATATCGGGTAAAAAATAAAACTCAATGTCAGAGTAAATAAATTCGAGTTTAGTTGATGGTTTTAAAGAATGCCCCAAAAAACCAGAATTTAAACAACAACATAGGAATTAAATCAAAAACACCTTCAAAGAACAAGTTGAATGAGCACACCACCCAAATTTACGTTCATTTCTAGTCATTTTTTTAGTATAATTTTGAATACTGTCGTTGAATGTTGCAGAAATATCATCATCAAAAGCATAATTATGAGTATCACCTTCGCGGAAAAATCTTGTACTGTTTCTGCCACAACATGGATCTGGACAAAAACTGGAAAGAAATTTTTGAAGAGAGAGAATTTTAAGGGGAATATACCTAACATCAGCACATTCAAAATCAATTTGATTACTAAAATGATCAATTGGATCCAAAGAAATATTTTTCCCAAATCTCCAAAGTTCAGGGGAATCTTCAAATTGACGAAAAGCCATTGCTGGCCACTTTTAAAAAAATAAAATTTTATTTTTAAAAAATAATTAGGGAGTGGCAAAATATGCACGGAAAATCCCAAAATATGCGCATATATATGCACCGAAAAAGCCCAAAATATGCACCAAAACATGCCAAATTTGCCGAAATATGCACTAAATATGCAGCAAAAATAATAAAAATGTGCTTTAAAAATTAATATTTCAAGTAAAAAAATGCAAATTTAGCATTCAAATTTGCTTTTTAGAGCACTTCTAAAAGATTTTATTGACATAAAATTCAACCAAAAAAATTTTGCTGAAAAAATTTTTCCCGAAAAATTTTTCGAAAAAATTTTTTAACAAATTTTTATTCAAAAAAATTTTTTGCGCAAGAAATTCCAAAATTTTCAAAATTTTGCCTTATTTTTACTAAAATTTTTTAAAAAATGCCAAAATATGCACAAATTTAGGTAAAAATATGCAAAATTTCCCAAAATATGCACTGATATGCAAATATGTGCAAAAGTACCGAAATATGCACATATATGCTATAGGAACCCGGTCCCTAATGTTCGTACCGACCTAAAAACACCATTTTTGAGCGTTTCAGCTCATGGCATATCCGCATGCAAAATATGCATTTGCATGTTTTGCCACTCCCTAAAAATAATATTAAATTAACCTCGTGAATTTGATGTTCCTCGAACCCATAAGAGCAAAAGGGAAGACGTGCAAAAAAACTAACTCGATTTTTGGTTAAAAAACAAAGAAAATAAGAAGCAGAAAAATCAAAACTTTAAAAATTAATTTTTAAAAAATTTTTTTTCTTTTTAAATTTACTTAAATTTTGTGTTTGTAACTTTATGTAAAAAATCCTCCTCTCTGAAATAAAATAATTTTTAAAATTAAAATTTATTTTAGAAAAAATAAACTCAATAATAAATGTTTCTGCTTTTTGATAAGCTTTTGGAAACATAAATTTTGATCGTTGCTGAATGTTTTCGAAGAGAGTGTCGATACAAGACTGAAATTTAAAAAAAACTTGAAGTTCGAAATAAAAACTTTCAAGAAGACTTAACAGTGCTTATAAATTTCTCAATTTTGCTCGTACTCGTATTTCGTACCTGCCTACATATTTTTGGCCTCGTACCTCGTAATTAAGAAAAAAGCAAAAAATCTAAAATTTGAGGATTTTCTGATGACTAAGTCAACAGAATTGTAGTTATTTGTGTACCCGCAATTGTTTCAACTTTCCAACATTCTAAGGCCTAAGGATAAAGAAAAATCAAATTTTAAGATTTTCAGAAGCCAATATTCCCCCACACCTATTTTTGGTCTCCTACTCGTACCAATTACGAGGTACAAGTACGAATTTTGATACGAGCACATAAGCACTGCTTACTAATTAAAAGAGCTACTTAAAATTAAAAACCGCTATTAAATTGCTAATAAAAAATAACCATAAAGTTGTTTGGATTAGAGCAATTTCCATAAATATAAGGATGAAAAGTAACTGGAGGATAAGGATTGTAACGATGAAATCCTCTGTGGCCTGAAAAATATAAATGATTTTTATTTTTAAAAAGGTAAGGCAAATTAAAAATAAACCCGAGGCGGGAGAATAAATCCAAGTACGGTAAAGGCGAAGATAGAGAGCAATTTTGCCTTTAAAAATTAAAGAAAAATTAAAGAAAAATAAATATATTTATTACGATACCCAATTTAGCAAGTCTTGAACGAACATGATTAAATGATGTAAGATTCATTAAAGAGCTGAAAATAATAAAAATGGATAGCAAAATCCGTATCCATGTCCTAATCTGAGCTGGACAGCATTTAATAGAACACTTAACAAACTTGATTAATTCCTCAACCTTAAGTAATTCCTCAGGGGAATTAATCAAAGTAAATATGGCAGGCGGGAATTTTCGATTTATTAAAAGTAGAGTTGCGCCCCAACCCCGTACCCCGACCTGCGTTCCCGAAAGATTTTTTCAGATTTTCCCCGACCCGAAGCAATTCGAAAACCCCCGACACATCCGCCCCGAGCGTTCGGGGCGCAACCGTAATTAAAAGAGAAAAAAGCATTCGATATAATAGTCGGGGTTAAATGAATTCCTCTAGCCAGCACCGCTGCGTGAAAATTTAGGAAAAAATATCTTAAACTTACTTTTCCATTTCCTGAACAAAATTTTCATTAAAAATATAGAGATTCGGTTCATCATCAGAAACAACAGCTTGCTTCTTTTTAGGTTTAATTGAAGGTTTAGCAGAATAAATAAAATAAAAACTCAGAATTATTAAAAGAAGAAAATAAAATTTTCGAGACATTAAATTTTTTTAAGAAATATTTAAATATTAAAACTAAAAATAAAATTAATTAAAATAATTCCCTTAAAAGTTAAAGATAAATTCGTAAAAACGAAAATAACCAATTTCAAATGAAAATTTCATCAGAAAAACATTTTGCCAAAAAATTAAAAAATTTTTAAGTCTCTTATTGCTACAAGACTACTAATAAAAATTGTCTTCTTTTCTTTTATGTGCCGCACGTTTTATCCTTGATTCATTCCTTAATTCATACTATCGGGGATTATTTAAACTTAAAATCGACAATCTTTTCCCGTTTTTACCGTGTTTAGCCATTGATTTACAATGCCCAGAGTACACCGCGAGGAGGTACACAGTTGTAAACGGGCAAACCTTGTACTCCACCACTTCCGTAGGACTAGGTTGCCCAAGCCCGAAGCAGGCAGTGGCTAGCGACCTACTCAACCAAGACAACAATTGCAACAATTGTGGCAGTGGTTGTAAGAAGCGGGTTAGGTTCAACTAGGTTGCCCAGGCCCGAAGCAGGCAGTGGCTAGTTTTGCCTAACCTAGCCGGGTAATAGCTAGGTTGCCCAAGCCCGGAGCAGGCAGTGGCTAACTATACCCAGCCCTTTGGTTAAGGCAGGGCTCCGATCGACAAAATGCCACTCAAAAGTATCAAAATCTTGTAAAAAAAGTACATAGGGAGAAAATTTGCAAATAAAAAGTACACTCAAAATTAAATTTGAAAATATTTATTCGTGATCAATCTTTTATATTTCTCTCCTAAATTAATCTTTTCTAATAATTTCTTGTTTCAACTGAGCATTTTGTGCATTTCATTGCATGACATGTCAAAATTTGCTGTCACATGAAGCAAAGCTCTGACAGTCTTAACCTCAAGCGAGTTTCTTTCCTTCGTCCATTGAATGTTTGCCATTGAGAAGCGCCGCAGGCGAAAATTTTTTGAAATTTGGAGCCTAAGAAGCCAGATTTCTTCTTTTTCAGCGCCGCAGGCGAAAATTTTGAGAATTTTGGAGGTCCTTAAGCCAGATTTCTTCCATTTTTTGCGCCGCAGGCGAAAATTTTGAGAATTTTGGAGGTCCTTAAGCCAGATTTCTTCCATTTTTTGCGCCCAGGCGAAAATTTTGAGAATTTTGGAGGTCCTTAAGCCAGATTTCTTCCATTTTTTGCGCCGCAGGCGAAAATTTTGAGAATTTTGGAGGTCCTTAAGCCAGATTTCTTCCATTTTTTGCGCCGCAGGCGAAAATTTTGAGAATTTTGGAGGTCCTTAAGCCAGATTTCTTCGTTTTTTCAAAAATGTTGATAAAAAAGTACATACTTTCAAAAAAGTACAAATTCAATTTCGGAAGTACGAAGGTCGATAAAAAAGTACAATACTTTTAAAAAAGTACGAATCGGAGCCCTGGGTTAAGGAAACACCGTCTGCACAAAGTGTCGACTAATGAATACAACTTAACACAAAGGGGCCACGTATCGCACTAGTTAACGTAGACATAGCTAGGTTGACCGAGCCCGGAGCAGCCAGTGGCTAGCTAGAACTACGCAACTATTGCTATCAAACTAGGTTGCCCGAGCCCGGAGCAGGCAGTGGCTAGCTTGACCGTTATCTGGCCAACTAAACTGACTTTAGTGTGAGCTTTTATACTAAAACTGTTAGTGGGATTTTTTAAAGCGACACCCCTTTCCACGTCGTTATTTAGAGATTCCACGTATTATCTTATACTATTTAGAAGATCATTACTTAATTTACACACCCCGCAATTCAATTTTAAAAACCCGATTTCAAGCAGTTCGCTATTCGCAATTGCCAGTGTTGTTTAAAACTTGAAGCCTTTTAGATATATGTACAGGGTGCGTCATAAGTAATTGGACACTTTTAAATTCCTTATAACTTTTTTTATTTTCAATATTTTTAATTGATTTTAGGCTTATTTTTTAGCTCATTCAATTCTCTATTATGGCTAGTCAACGTGATTCTGTACTTTTTTTTGCAAAAAAATTCAGTCCCCAAAATTTCACCTCTTTTGGATGTCCCAAAAAGCACTGTACAAGACACAATCAAAAAATTCTGGTGAAAATTTTTTGGTAGAAAATTTTTTTTAAATTAATTTAGTAATGATGACACAACTAAGAACCTACAAAAAAGTGGAAGACCTAGTTCCGTCAGCACTTCCAAGAATATTAAAATGATCAAAAACTGGGTGCATCGCAATTCTCGACCCTCCATGAGAAAAGTGGCTCGTGAAACCGGAATAAGTGAGATGACCGTCAGACGAATAGCTAAAAATAAACTTGGGTTAAAACCCTACAAAATCCAAAAAGCAAAACTGCTAACAGAAAAACCCAAAAAAATTAGGCTTGAAAGATGCAAACTGCTCCTTCAGTGGCACGCATGTCCGGACATTCCCTTCTCAGACGAAAAAATTTTTACAATAAAAATCGTACACAACCATCAAAATTATAGAATCTGGACTACAGAATCTCCTCTTTCCGATGAGCTTATCACTCATTTCCAACATCTCCAATCTGTCATGGTTTGGGCAGGTATTAGCGCGTCAGGCAAAAAACCCCTTATTTTCGTGGATCCTGGGGTAAAAGTCAACAAAGACTATTACTTGCGAGAAATTTTTCTGCATGTTCTGAAGCCTCTGTTCAAGAGCCATTTCGGCGCAGAGTCTGGATTTTCCAACAGGACACTGCTCCGGTACACAAGGCGAAAGAAGTTCAGGACTGGTGTAAGGCCAATTTTCCTGGGTTCATTAGCGCTCAGGAATGGCCGTCCTACTCCCCGAATCTAAACCCGATGGGTAATTCTTTTTGGTCTATTTTGGAGTCCAGGGTTTGTGCCAAGCCTCAAAAAAGTTTGGAGTCTCTGCGCCATTCTCTCAGCCGGGAGTCGCACTTAATTACACTCAAAGAGGTGCGTGCTATATGCGAAAATTTTTCTTCGCGCCTTCGCCTCTGTATCAAAGCCAAGGGTGGGCATCTCGAATCTTCTTGATTATTATTGTTCCTTATTTAATTCTCTATCATTTGATTGTATTTCGATTTTATTTGATTGTGTTTTAATAAAGTTATGAGAGAAAACATGTGTCCAATTACTTATGACGCACCCTGTAAAGGAAGAGAATTCTAAAATCTAATTAACGAATTACTATTTATTTTCAGCTATTGGACAATTCTCCAAAAAACAAAAATATGGCGCAGCCACTTTAATATTTGGCAAAAATAGAGTGAAATCGGTCAAAAATGGCTTAATTTTAATACTCACAATCAAAAATAATTAAAATTGAAGAAAATGCAGAATTTTTTGAATAAAAGAATTCAAATTTTATTTTAAATGAACTGATCAAAAATTTAAAAAAAATAAAATGAAAATTAAATAAAAATTTAAATTTGATTAAAATTTATATCAAAGCTCAATTTTTGATATGTACAATAGTGTTACCGATATTGAATTATCAAAAAAATTTTAAACAATCTAAATTTGTATAATATTCAATATTTGTCATAAAAATATATCATTTATTTTTCTCAAATTGAATTAAAGTTGTTGCTTTTTTAATTCTACGGCCAGGAGATTTAACTGATGAAGATCGAGAGTCCACAGACAAATGTTGACGCATAGCCGTGCTAAGAGATGTACCATTCAAAGTTAGATTGTTTAAATGGCGAGGTGAGGATGGCAATGAGAGGGCAAAATTATTTAATTCTTTTTAAGACAAATAAAGATTGAGGAATTTAAATTAAAATTTACCCAATCTTCGAAATTGCCTCTTTACTGCATTTATTGTACTTTTTCTAACAGGAACAGTAACTGAAAAAAGGAAATCTATTAAAGCAGTACCGCGATCGAGAAAAAATTAAGTGTAAGTATAAAGAGTAGAATTTGGAAGTACATAGAGGGAAAATTTTTTTAATCTGGTATGCCACAAAAATACAATTAAAAAAAATTTATTCTCGCTCAAGTTCCCTCATAAATGAGTGCCGCAGGTTTTTAGTGCCGCAGGCGAAAATTAACTTATTCTAGTTAATTTCAGCTCAATTTTCAAAAACTTAAAAAGAAAAATTACCGAAATTAGAATTTGGAATTTCTGACATATCAAGACAACTTTTATCAGGTAGAAGTGGATCTGTTACCCGCAGAATTGAGCTGTTTTTGGTTATTTTGGTTTCGTTGTTTGGATGTTTTTCGAAATTGTCGTAGGGAAAACTGATTGAATAACGAACGTTTCCAGGAAGTCGGTCTACTGATTGTTGTTGCATTTGAACTTGTTGATGTTGATGGCTCGCCGCTTCTATTAGATTGGATGGTGAGAGAGATGTTTTGCGCCTCAGAAAATGGAAAAGATGTTTTGAATTTATTAAAAATTTTTTTCAAATTAAATTACCTAAAAAATATCAATCCGAGAATCATCCAAATAAAAAAATTCTCACCGGAACATCGGTTAGTATAGGATCCAACATTTGCATATCAACTGTGGGAGGGACTTTTTGGTAGCCATTTCTAAGCATCCAAGTACACATTTGTTGCCCAATTGTTGAAAGACCCCTTTCAGCAATTAACGCTTTAAGGTCATTTGGTTTACTTTCCTCAAAACGACAAGAAGCAATTGAGACATACTTTAAAAAGGAAGGATTTTTTGAAATCATTAATTTAATGATTATACTTGAGTACAATCACGTTCAGGTTTTCTTCCATGATAGTTTAGTCTAGTTCCCGCAGTTGCTAGTCTTTCCAATTCAGTAATTTCCTCGCGTTTTTGGTCATTACAAATTTCAACAAAAATTATAGAAATTGGTGAACGAGAAGCGAAAATAATTGCCTAAAAATAATTTTATTATTAGAATCTTTGTTATGAAAATTATGTGTTTTAGATTATAATTTATTTGTTTACTTGTACAGTTTCTTTAAGATCATCAAAAACTCCTCTAGTTATAATTACAAGAACAAAATAATTAGGAGCATTATAATCAGTTATAGTTTCCATACCAGAAGATAAAGCTGGAGAAGCACGGGAAAGAGAATTTTGTGCCAATCTTTTAAAAAATAAAAATTAAAAAAATTAAATAAACAAACTTTGCCACATAATAAATAACGTGAGATAAATGTGCCATATTTAATGGTTGGACATTAACAAATGATGTTTTGAAGGCAGAGAAGACTGAAGAAAGGCCTCTACAATAAGGATCGGTTTCTAAATTCTAAAAACAAATTAAGAATATTTAAGTTAAAAGGGTATATCTGACCAAACAAAATTCTTGAGACTCTCTAAATTGAGGAGGAATTTTAGCACCCAACCCAAAAGCAGCATAGGAATTGGAACTGAAAATGGTTTAAAAAAATAATATTTTTTAAAGAAATTCTCTTCTTTAAAACCTTTGAAATTCTCTCAAAGGTTCTCCAAAAGCAGAAATAGATAATTCAACATCACTCACATAACGCCTCAAATTATTTTCATCTACAGCAGAATCCGAACGAGAAAAATCAACAGCAAATGCTAAATTAAGAAAAGAACCAGCAAAAATATATTCCAAAAACGAGGGGTTATAAGCCTGAAATAAAAGGGGGAAATATTTAATTTTCTT
This sequence comes from Meloidogyne enterolobii, assembly GCA_963681835.1. Taxonomy (NCBI): domain Eukaryota; kingdom Metazoa; phylum Nematoda; class Chromadorea; order Rhabditida; family Meloidogynidae; genus Meloidogyne; species Meloidogyne enterolobii. The sequence continues at coordinate 1,699,389 of CAVMJV010000019.1, forward strand.
AAAAATTTACTTGATGAAATCGACAAAGTTCAAAAGTTCCAGCACTCTTTTTTCTATTTCTGTTACCTTCATAACTAAGCTTAAAAAATATACTAAATAAAGATTAAATAACACAATAAACAAACAAAATAAATATTTTCGAATCCTTGCCCTCTCTGTAATTTATTAAAATCTGTTGTAAATTCGCCCAAAACTTGAGGAGGGGAATCTGGCAATTTTGATTGATCTAATTCTTGTAAACATCTAAATCTTAATTGCTGGTTTCCTCCACAAATTTCTGATGATTGCAGAGTAAAGGTTCTCCAAATAATTCTTCCAGAATTCCACTTTAGACTTTCACTTCGATAAATTAATGAATCTGGATAAAAGAAAATAATAAATTGGGAAATTGTTTATTATATAAAGAATTCGGGGCTAAAAATTATATCTTAAATTGAGATGTATTGGCAGTAGGGCTGTGTTGGAACCGCAAATTTGCTCGGAACCGGAACTTTACATACAAACCGGAACCAAAAATCCCGGTACTTCCGGCCAACCAACCGGAACTGGAGCTTCTGGCGCAACCCAATTGGCAGTTAAATATGCTCTTTAATTTTTTGTTTCTTTTAATTAACCCTCATTAATTCTATAAATGTCTCTTAAAATTATAATTCTTTTAAATTATTTTTTTACTTTTATTTTTTGCAGTTCCACTAATTTCTGTAGGAGAACCAGAAATGGATATTTTTCTTTGTCCATTACTAGTATTGGCATTTAATTCATCCTCAATATTATTTCCTCTTTCAAATTCAATATTATCTTCACAACAACCATCAATTGGAAGTCGATAAATTTCGAAAAAAATCTTAAAATTAATTTATTTTCCTCTAAAATTAATTATTATTTATACTTGTGTTGTAGCATTAATTCCTTTTTTATATAAATTATTAGCTGCAAATTGAAGAATTATTGCATGGGTTTTTGGCCTTAATGTACATGAAAGGAGGGCCTAGAAAAGTTTTAAAAATAATTTTTGTGGAGAAATAAGAAATTAAAAAATAATCAAGTAAAATATGTTCACTTCTACCTACATAGCTCAATTATTTAAAGAATTTTATAGGGATATCCAAAATATTTTCTACTTATTCAATTTTTTATTAAGTTAAAAAGAATTATCTTAAAAATTGGAGGCTACCCACATTCTCTTTACAAATAATAAAATGTAAAAACAACCTCAGCAATTTCTTGGCCAGTCTCGTCATTACTAAAAATTTTATTTCACTTTTTTTAGTTATTTGCATATTAAATAAATATATTTACATTAATTTTCTTTGTATTTTCCCATTTCTAGCACAAACTAATTCCGAAACGGAAAAAACACAATAACCAAAACTTTTTGCTTCATTTTGTGTTTCCAGTAAATCACAAATATCTAAACGTAAATATTGCTGTCTTTCTAATTGAAATTCAATTGCGAAAACATTTGGTAATTCAAAATATTTTTTGCCAAACCCCGAATTTAATAATTCGCTTGCTGTTGTCTAAAAAATTAATTTTTTTAAATTAGATATCGTAAATGTTCCAATAGAAGTCCTGGATCTATTTTTCAATGGGTCGGATTGGGTGAGCTTCTAATAGGGCATGGGGGCTTCTATTGGAGCCGGGTTTCTATTAGAACATTTAAGGTATTTCTCTAAATTATTTACCACTTTCCATGGCCCCCTTTGTGTTTCCTCACTTTCAGAAAAAGCACAAACAATACTAGAACCTCCATTTTCTGTTTTTCTTGTTCCAATAAATTCTCTATTATTTTTTAAAATTTTATTTTTAAATTTATTTAAATATATTACCTTAATTTTAAATGAATATCTAAAATTTCTCTTTGATTATTTCTTTTTCCTTCATCTTGCCTTAAATTATTATTTATTTATTTTACTTTTTAATTTTTTATAAAAAAAACTTTTTGCTTCTTTTAGGTGGCAGTAATGGAGGCATTTTTGTAGCTCTTCTAAATTCTAAAATTTGACGAAGCTTTGCCATATTCATTTTTAAAAAGTATTTTAAATAATAATTAAATACTCTATTTAAAATAAATTTTTTTTTAAAAATATTAATGAAAATTTTTGTTAAAATAAATCTATCGAGAGAAAAAATATCTACATACAAAATAAGTTTAAAATAAAATTAAAGTATATGTAATATACAGTATTTCCTCTAATACAGCCCCATGGGGCTTTATTTTTCAACTATCCTTCAAGGTGGGGCTGTATTAGAGGGTGGGGTTCTATTTGAGGAAATAAGGTAAGTAAATTAAAATAATCTCTCTTGATTTGTTTTTTGCTCTTAATTCCCTAATCAACGAAATTAAAAATCTATTTTCTGTAAATACTAAATTTTATTTAAAAAATTTTTTCGGGTTTCTCCTTTCCTAAACTTAGCCGAGTTTTATTTTGATATATTTTTAAATGAATTTTGATAAAATATTTTTTTCTACTATTAAAAATAATACATATTTTAATAAAAATATTTGCATTAAAAATATTTAGCAAATTTATTTTAAAAAATAAAAAGAATTGAAGAGAATTATCTAAAATATTATTTATAAAAGAAAAAAATTTTTGTTCCTTCCTTTTTGCAATAAAAATAAAAACACCTTAGAGAAGGATATCTCTCCTCACTCTCCCCTCACCCTCGTCATATCTCTTTAATAATTTTATTTTATTCTTTTTTAAATTCTTTTGTGTTAAAGGTTTCTAGTATTTCACAAACAAATATTAACTACCTATATCATCAGAATATTTTTAAAAGAACACCCCTACCCCCCCCCCTCCCCCCCCCCCCAATCCTTTAAAAATGTGTGAATTCCCTCTAAAGGTGTGTGAATTTATCCATTATATACTTAAAAGCTTTGAAAAGGAAAAAATTCCGATTATCTGGAAATTGGACGTTTTCTTGGACGTTTTATTTTAATTTTTAAAACAGTTTAAGAGCACTTTTAAATTTCAAAAGAAAGTGAGAAAATTTTTAAAAATAAAATATTTACTTAAAAATTAAAAGGAAAGTAAATAAATATATTTTTTGTCTAGAATATAAAGAGAATTATGAATTTTAGAAAATAAATAATTCTTTTAATTAATTTTTAATGAAATTATTCAAATAAATATTTAAACTTTTTATTTAAATTTTAAGATATCAAAGTTTCAAATTCCAAAAAATTCCATTAAAGAAAATAAAAAAAACTTTTCTTTTAAAATTTCTTTCTTAAAAACCTTCTTTAAAAAAAGGAAAGAGATTACAAACTTAAAATAAATTTGTGGAAAAATAAATTATTTAATTGAATACTAATTTGTAATTTAAAAGATTAAAAAAATATTTAAAAATAAATTTATAGTTTTTTGATTAATATTTTTTATGGATTTTTTAAAAATTAAAATATAATCTTTTTTGGGTTATAAAATTAAATAATTAAATTTTAACTAAAAAAATTAATAAAAACCTAAAATTATGACATTTTTATTTAAAAAATAATCTATTTTTTATTACATCATAATACTTTATTTGAAAATAAAATAATTGTTTCAATAAATAAAAAATGAGTAAGAGAAGTAAAAAAAAAGTTAAAAGCCCAACAAAAAAACAATAAAAATTTAATCTTCATAATTGCCACATTTTAAAATTATTATTTTTTATTCAAAAAATATAAAAGCTATTCAAGTGGAAAATTCAGAAAATAATTTTTGTGGGTCTGTTATTTTTTAGAAGAATTTTTGAGGAGGAAATAAAATTAAATAAGAATCTTAATGAATAAAATTTTTAATCATTAATTTTGAATATGTAATAAAATAATTATATTTTATATCAAAACTCGGCAAAAATTAAGCCGAATTCAACTTATTACTGAAAAAATCATAACGAAAGGCAGTATCTCACCACTCACATTACCAAATTTTGTCTACGTAATATAGAAATAAAAAAGTTATAGGTCTTCAAAGATTGCCACGCTTGGAACGGTTAAATTATTACAAAAATTTAATAAAAGATTGAACAATGAGAAAACTTTAGTTAAAACAAATAATGAAAGATTTACTAAGTAATAATCAACAGATTGCGTAAATAAAAATTAAGGCCCGGACCGTATCGTACTACCGAAGGTGTATATTCCCCGTTGAAAATGGAGGGATATGTATGGTCTCTAACAAAAGTATTATTTGAAATTTTCCGTTCTGCTTATTTTACTTTTATCCTAAAAATTATTAAAATTTTAAAAACATTATAAACTAAAAGGCATCAATACTTTTGGTGAGATAATAATTTATATCCTTCTTCTTTCGACATAAAAATAACCCATTGCCTAACCTACCCAAAAATCCTTTTTTTGTTTTTTTGATAAAGCTTCTTTTCGGACATTTGCATCATAAGAATCCATTGGGAATTAAAAAAGAGGTATAAAATGCTCAAAAATAAAAGGAAGAACAATTGGAATAAAAGAAAAGTTAATATATAATATCTGTTAAAAATGATAAAAACTGGGAAAGTAATAGATGTTAGTAATAGAGATTAGAGAGATATAAATTATTAAGTAAAAAAATAATTTGATAATTTATTCAAAATTATAACGACTTGTCAGAAAATATGTTTTCGATACATTTGACAACATGTATGTACCAGGGATGGGTCGGGTTACCCGAAACCCGAAACTCGATCCGAAGAAAATTTCTAAAACTCGATCCGAAATCCGACCCGACTTCTTTCTCGACTCGACCCATCCCTGGTATGCACAAAATCAGAAAAACATTGAAAAATAGAATGATTATGTTATTGTAATTTAACTTTTATTTCATTTTTTAAAATTAATGTTTTCTATTGGAAAAGTGATTTAAATATTTAAAGGATTTAATTTAAAAATTTTTTTATAAAATTACTTCTATGTAATTTAATTCTAAAAAAATCTGATAATAAACAAATTTTCTTAAAATTAAATATTTGTTTATAAATTAATTGGTTAATGTTTTAATGAAAATTAAATTAAACAAACAAGGATTGAATTTCGATATTAATGGACAAATATTTATCTATACCTATGTAAATATTTTGAGATTTTTAGATTTTCTTAAGTTTTTCTTAAGTTTCTATGATTAGCTTTCAAAATTAAAATTATTAAAAAATCTAAAAATCAAAAAAATTTAAAATTCCTGATTCCTTAAGTTTATACTACAAAATATTCAAAATTTATCCAAAATAAATTTTTCAAGTAAACTTTTTTCTAATTTTCACTTCAACTAAAAACATTGCATCTTTTAGACAATTCTGATAGTTGAATCTGCACTAACAAATGCTTTAAAATGAAAACAAAAATATCCTAACTACCTGCATATTTATAAATTTTTTAAATATACTTATTTTACATTACTTTACAAATGATTATTAATAGGGTGGTCTTAAATATGCACCGAAAATCGCCAAATATGTGAATATATGCACCGAAAAAGGCCCAAAATATCCACCAGAATTTGCAAAATTTCTTGAACCAATATTAAGAAAAAATGTTAAAATATGCAGCAATATCCAAATATGCACGAGAGGGCCAAAATATGCAAATATATGCATTAAGAACCGGGTCCTAAAGTGATTTAGTATATTTCTTTCCTTTTCTTCAATTCTTTTTTTTTATTTTTATTCTTTTTTTACTTCCTATTTTTTCATCATTAAAGCCAATTGTTTGTATTGTTCACTGTCTTCAACAATTTCAAAATCAGGGTCGTTAAATAAGCCAGAAAATCGTTTGTCAGTTAATAAATAATTCGATGAATTATTCTAAAAAAATTATTCCAAAAAATATATAACTGAAGTTGTACGCTTCACAAATGAGATTTGAAGTTCTTTTTTCAATTTTTCTTTCAACAAATAAAATTAATTTAAGATGTGATTTTGCCTATAAATTATATATCATCTTTAATAAATGATCTTGTTTTATTTTACATTATTTTAAAAAAGTTTTTTATTAAATTTAAATAAAATATTAATGTTTAAATTCTCCAACATAATTTAAAACAGAAAAACATTTTTCTTTAAACAATTTTTTCCACGTCTAATAATCAATTTATTAAAGGCCAGTGAGGGGGATATAGAAAACAAAATCCCAAGAAATAGTAGAGTAAGTGTAAAATTAAGAGGGAAAAATTAAAAGGAGGGATAAAGTGCAAAATTTTAAATTTTTAGTCAATAAAAAAATTTTTTCCCTCTTAAAAATTTTTCTTTTTTCCCCTCCTTTTAATTTTTCTCTCTTAATTTTGCACTTACTCTATTACTTGAGATTTTTTCCTTTATCCCCCCTCACTGGCCTTTAATAAATTAATTATTAGGTGTGGGTTTAAATAAAATTAATGTAAATTCATTTGACATATACATAGCTATTTGACATAAATATTTATTTATTATTTAATATTTTATAAATTAAAAATTTTAAATTTAAAAATTAAAAATTCCCAATCGTAAATGTTTGCCCAATTTAAACAATTGTAAAAAAGGTTAAAGCAAAAGAAAAATATAATAAGCCCGAAATTAAACCCTTTTTTAGATAAAAGGTGAAAATATGAAAAAATAAAGTCAGAAAATATGTACATTAATTTTTTAATCTATTAAATATTCTAAAGCATCTAAAGCTATGCAGGAGGTTACATCTCTTCGATTTACATCCCAGAAGGAAAATAAATTTTTTATATTCGGTGCCTAAAGCAAAACACCAAAACTCATTAAAAATATTTTTAAATAGCAAGTTCCAAATAGGAAAATTTTAAACTTTTAACAAAAAGCCTCTTCCCTTAAAAGCAATGTTTGTCTATAAAAACTAGAGTTAGCCGGTATCGGGATCCCGCCCGGTATCGGGCGGTATCATACCGGTTTTTTTGAATCCCGATACCGATTTTGTTGATACAGATATTAAAAGCAAAAGCTCGACACCGTTTTTACCGATAGTGCTGGATATCGATGAATATCGGTATTGGCGAGAATATTAGTTTTTTGTTTGATCCTCCAAAATTTCAAAATATTCGCCTGCGGCGCTAAAAATGGAAATAACTACACAGCTATTATGCGAAAATTCAAAGAGAATTTTGATATTCCTTTCATTTTTCGTTCAAAATAATAATTACAAAGTAAATTTGCAGAAAATTTTTTGATTTTTTTCTTTAAATTCCTCTAAAAAATGGCATCTTAGGGGATGTAAAGATTTAATTATTGAATCAATGGCATCTTAGGGGATGTAAAACCCCTCTTTCGGGAGCAGGTAAGGGGTCGGAATGCATCTCTACTAAAACACTAAAAAGAATCATTAATTTTTCAGTGATTTGTTGGGATTCGGTTGATATGGGCGGGATGGATATATTACCCGATATATAACGGAGGGTATTCCTTTACTCCCAAAAATCCCACTTAATCCCTAAAGATCGTAGGATTTGATGGATAAAGGTGGATTTGGAGTATATCGGGATTTGGAGAGTTATCGAAGAGTTATCTTGAAAAAGTTATCTTTGAGAGAGTTATCTTAGAGAGATCTTGGAGAGTTATTTTGAAATGTTTTTGTCACGAATCTCTCTTGTGGTGTTTATTAGTAATGTTTGAGAGTGAAAAAAAGCCGAGACCGAGACCGGGAATTAACTCCGAGACCGAGAGTCGAGACAGAGAGCTCAAAAACCCGGCAAATTTCACGACTCGGGAACCGAGACCGAGAGTCTCTAACATCATAGTGTTTATTTATCATCTTAATACATATCAGGGATCGCACCGACATAAAAACAAAATTCCCGATTTCGGGAATCGTGAATTCCCGAAAATTTCGAATTCTCGATTTTCGTGAATCGTGAATTCACGAGCCAAAAAACGTCGGGAATTCCCGATTTTCGGGAATCGGGAATTTTTTCGGTGCGATCCCTGATACATATTATTAAAATCTTTGAATTGGAAAATAAAATTATTTATGTATATTTGGTCATATTAAAATTTTTTCAGAAATCCGATACCGGTTTTGGCCAATCCCGATCCCGAGGTCGGTATCGGGATCGGTATCATAATTCAATAATACCGATACTGATTTTATTTGTTAGGTCGGAATCCCGATACCGGCCAACTCTAATAAAAACAATATATATTTTTTAGATTAAATGAATAATTTATTTATTTTAAAAATATTTTTATTATTATTTTTAAATATTTTTTGTAAAGAAATTATTGAGAGTAAAGAACTGGAAAAATTAACAAATTTATTTATTGAATTTCTTTCAATTTATTGTAAAGATGAAATTCCTAGTGAAGATTTAATTATTGAATCAATGAAATTTAATTATAAACAATTTCTAGATTCTTTAATTAATTCAGGTATAATAACTTTAAATTATCTCTTATTGTAGTAAATCCACTCACTTCTCTTCAATTTTGTTAATTTTGTAACGGGACTTGCTTGAAAGTGATAGACTGAAGTGATGGATTATTTAGAGTTTTTAATAGTTTTTAGTCCTTACAAGTTTTGTTTTTTCTGAAATTTTTAAATTTTGCCCATAATTAAGGGGGTGTATCTTTGACGGAAGAGATTATACGAATCGAACCATAATAAAGAAGCTTGTAATTATTCTAACTTTTAATTAAATTTAAAGTTCCAAAATCCATCTTTTAAACACTAAATATTTACTAATAAAAAATTAAGATTTTGTTGAAAGAAATAATTTATTTAATAAAAACTTCTCTGAAAATTTTGAAGAATTTATCAATGAAAGTTTAAAAATAAAAGAACGTTTAAAACAAATAAACAATTCAAAAAAAGAATTTTGTGTTTTACATTGTTTTATGGAAAATTGGATGAAAAATAAAATACTTTTAAGTAATGAATTATGGAGGAATGAAATGATGAATAGTAAATTTACTGAAATTTTGAATATTGTTAGTTTGTATTAATAATTTAAATTTTAATTTAAAAATAAAATCGTAAATAGAAAAACAAGTTGAGTGATATTTTTGGTATTCGGGTCCTCGGCCTGGGTTTGGAATAAACTGTTAGCTTTAAAGTACTTTTTTTAAGTTTTTAAAATTTCAAAAATTTTTCCAATAAGCTAACAGATTATCCCAAATATGAAAATAGTTAAGTGCAGAAATATACAAAAAAGAACCGGATTCCCCGATCAATTCAAGGGATATAAAATATTTTCAGGATGATCCAATGATTTTTGACTGCGATAACAAAGAAAATATTGATGAAGTTATCAAAATGTTTAAAGAAAAAGCAAATGATAAACAAATGGATGCTTTACATTATTCAACAATAAAATATTTAATTGAAAATTCACAAAAAATAAAAGACTTCTTTGAAGAGTATGCAAATACAGAGGATGAAGAAGATGCTAATAAATCAAAAAATCGTTTATACAGTTTAATAGGAAATGAATTGGGAAATTTGCAAATTGAATATCCTATTTTGATTCCATTTGGTTTGATATTTTATTTCGAAAGTTTTAAAATTAATTTTTAAAAATGTTTATTTTTTCTGTTTATATTTGAAAAATTTAAAAAAGATAATATTTTTTAAAATGGGTGACGGCGCTCCGACACGGGCACAGTACCCAATTGCACAGTAACAATTACACAGACGAAGTTATTGAATGAGCCTTGCGTTTATTTGGAGAGTTTCCCGAATAAACAGGTCGTTTTGCGAATAAACAACACTTTACTGTGAAATTGTCCTCTGTGCAATTGTCTTACTGTGCAATTGGATCACTGTGCCAGTGTCGTGCAACCCCTCAGATTCACTAATAAATTTTTGTTAACAATTTAAGGTAAAATGGGATCTAATTACCAATGGTATTTATATAATAAAATACTTTTATTAGAAGAAAATAATGAAGAAGAATTGTTAACAAACGAAGAATTAGAAAAGAGTATAAAGGCAGAAATCAGAATTAATGCTTCTCTTTTATTAGCAACTTTTGAGAGAATTTATGATCAGTTAGAGGGAGAATTTGATGATAAAACAAACGAAAATTATTTAAAATTAAAGGAAATAATCAAAAATATAAAAAAAGAGTTTTTTGATTTGATTAAAAAAAGAATTGAAATTGCTAATTGTTTTATTTGTGTATATACAAGTTTAATTGATGATGTAGATTTAGATGAAGGTTTAGATGACGAAAAAATTGAAACTTTAATTGAAAAATTGGAAGAAATGGTATTTAAAGAAACAATTAAAGTATGTGAAAATAGTTGGGCAACAAAAGAAGGAAAAGAACAAATATTAAAAAAACAAAGAAGGATTATAGAAAATGAACATTTAAGTGATTTAAGACATTATTTAGAGAATAATCAAAAAGAAAAAGAAAAATTAACAAAAAGTTTTAAAAGCAAATTTATATTGGGCAATTTAATTATAGATAACGAGAGATTTTTTAAACTAAATTCGGAGTTAAAATTATTGGATATATTAGAAGGTATGGAAATAATAAAATAATATGTACATTGGAATAATATTAATAAAAATAATCTCCCATCTTTTCGAAGGTGGCACGGCACAATCGGTTTGAATACATTCCAAGATGGTTCAATTCCATCTCCCGTCCAATGATTTCTCCATGGTACAAATACAGTACAGCTAATTCTCTTTATAAATTATTCATGGTACTACATACTAGTGTTATTCACGGTACCGTATTACGGCGGTATTTTTCGGTAATACCGCGGTATTTTTACCGAAATACCGATACCGAATACGGTACCGCACAATTTTTAGAAAATCGGTATTTTTTCGGTATCGGTATTTTACCGAAAATACCGATACCGAAAAATCGCGTTTGAATAACACTACTACATACTGACCTCAAGACCAATAATTTAGTAAAGAGTAGACAAATCCTTATTTAAAAATAATAACGTGGTAAATCCAGGCATTTTGCAAAAAAGAATAATTGTACAAATAATTTTTAATAGTTGATGATTAGGAATTAATGTGTTTAAAATTAAAATCAATTTTTTTAATGTTCTTTAAAATTTAGACTTCAAAAAAGATGAAATATTATTAAAGCAAAATTATTTAAATGCTTTTACGTTAAATGATGAAAAATCAAAGAAAATAAATAAAATGACTGCAAATTTTTTAGTTTGGGGTAAATTAATAGATGGAATTGTTAATTCTAAAAATTGGAAAATGAAACATATTCAAAATGATTATATAAAGTATTTCAATGAAACTAAACTTTTAGTTAATAAATATTATTGGGGATTTTATTGTACTATTTTAGAAGAATTAAATGAACAAAAATATTACAGATCACTTAAATTAATATTAGATAAAATTGAAACTGGCAAATGTAATGATGGAAGCATAATATCTGTAACTATTTAATATAATAATTTAATATTTCACCACATATAAAAGAACAAAATTATCTTCCACTTTTTGAAAATTTACTAAAATTAACGAATTCCAAGTTCTGCCATATATTTGGGTAATTTTCGTGGCATATTTTCAATTGTTCCGTTCCATCTCTAGAGCTCTTTGCTAGAATAAATTGTAAAATTATTTAAAAATTAGTCGATTACGAGAGTGACGTTAATAATTGAAGATGTTTAGTCCCTTCAATTGAGAGTTGAAAAAATTTGATTTTATGGCGTGTCGACGCAGAAGACCCACAGACAAAGACCATTTTTCTTACTTTTATTCCATTGTTCTTTCATATTGGGTCCTTACCTATGGCCTTTTTGGGAGTTTTTGTTGCTGCGGAGTATGCCGATCATGCCCATTGTAGCGATAATAGAAATAGGTCTATGTTACTAGTACAGAACCCAGAGACCGTTGGGGGCTTTGTACAATCGTCTCGCCAACGCCCTTAGGAAAAGGCGGTGATTAAACCTAAAAACTAATTCTCAGCTTATGAAATTAAAATTTTGAATAACTTAGGTGAAAAAAGTACTCGACATCGACGATGTAGAAAATTCAACAGATGATTTAACCACAGATGACCTAGATGACCTTGAAAAAAGAATTAAAGAAAAACATTTAACTACATTGGAAGTTTTTATAAAGAATGAAAATTTCAAAAAGAATTTGGCTATTAGTAAGTTACTGGATGCGGAAGGGGTTTTCCGTGCTAATTTATTTTAACTCGTGTATTGAACTGTAGACAATTTAACAGAAAACTTTAGTTATTAGTTCATAGCAGATGATCAAGGCTATCTAGCTTCAGCTATCAGGCTAACATTCGGAACTTTCTTATATTTATTAATTTAAGGATTAAAAGAAATGGGAGAAGAAAAATTCAAAAAAGAGCTAAATTTGTTTATCGAACATAAAAATATAAATAAAATATATGAAATTATAAGTAAAATAGATGTTAGAACAGAAGAAGAACGTAAAGCTCAGGACGATGAATATTTAAAAACCATTGCTTTATGGGATGAAGAACCATCAAAGGAAAATAAAGGAAAAGGAAAGAAGATAAAAGAGAAAGGAGGGAAAGGAGGGAAAGCCGATGAAAAATCAGAAAATCCAAAAAAGAATAAAAAATCCTCAAATAAGAAAAATAAAAATAATAAAGAAAGTACTTCTACAAGCAATATAGAAGAAGAAATAAAAGAACAAAATCAGAAAACAGTTGAACAAACAATTGAAATAAAATCAGAAATTGTTGAGGAAAAACAAAAAATAAAGGAAAAGCCTCCCCCTCCTCCTAAAAAGCCAAAAAAGAAAAAATTAATTGGAGGAAATAATGAAAAACAAAAAAATATTTCTTCATTTTCTTCAACATCTTTAAATGAATTAAAATTAAAAATTTCAGAATTTACAAATGAACAAATAATTAATAAATTTTATTTAGAATTTATCGAAAACCCTTCAATAGAAAAACGTTATTTAATTGATATAGGCATTATTATTAATGAAATACATAAACGTTTTATTGCATTTAAACAATTAAAAGAAATATGGCCATTAATTTATAAAGAATTATTTGGAGGAGAAATTTTTGAAAAAATGTCAAAATGGATGGAAAATTTAACAGAAGATGATCAGAATAAAGTAATTAATTTATTAGATAAATATCTAAGTAGAAAAGGTGGTAACCGAAGAATATAACGTCTAAAGGAGATCTTTAGCCAACAAATTAAACCAGAACCCGAGAAATATCTGTGAATGAGTATTGAGTGTTTGGGCTGCCTACCGTTATGGCTATCCTCAATTATTTATTTTTTATGAGTCAAAATTTTCCGCCCAAATCACTCACTGTCTAATTTCAACACAATTTGAGAGGAATAAAATTAACTTGTCTATTATTCGTCTTAGTCTCGAATTAATTATTTTTAAGGTTTTGGGAAATACTCCAATTGAATTGTACAACCAACTTAAAGAATTGGTTTATTTAATTGAAGGAACGTGGAAAGTTGATAATAAAAATATTGAAGAAAAAAATATTTATTTTGTTATTCATCAATTACATTTACAAAAATTAGTTTCTTCGAGAAATATTTTATTTATTAAAGAAAAAAGTCAAAATTTAAAAGAAAATATTATTTCAATTCTTTTTGGAGTTGAAGAGTCAAAAGGGATTGAAGAATGGTTTAATAGAATTGATGAACAAATAAATGATTGGAATAAATTTAGAAATCAGAGGGATATTGGTACTAAATTAAATTAAGAATATTTACTAAATAAATAAAATACTTTTAATTAATTTTTAGTTTAAATTTAATTAGTAACAATTTTTAAATTTATTCGGTCATAGCTGGCTCATAAAACGGTCATAGCTGGTCATAGCTGGCTTCTTTTAACGGTCATAGCTGGCTTCTTGACCGTTAAAAGAAAACGGTCATAGCTGGCTTCTTTTAACCATTGGATAAAAATTAAAGAGATATTGGTTATTCTTATTAGACTGGTTGTTCTGATTTGAATTTTTCTGATCTGTCATTACCCCAAATTTATTCTAGGCCATTTAAGTTTTTTAGAGAAAGGATGTTGAAAGCGCTTATTTTGAAATGAGAATGAATACCGTAAATGCTCTAATAATTACCCTGGGTAATTATTGTTTCAACCTCGCTGGAGGGAGTAATTAATAGAGCGGGGGCAATTATTTGAGAGAGGGTAATTAATAGAGCATATACGGTATGTATGTACATATAATAAAAATACTCTAAAACGATTCTAAACAAAATTAATTTCAGATAATCAAAATATTGGAGAATATGGCCCAGCAAAATATTTAAATCCAGAATTAATTCAAAATTTAATATTTTCTGAGGAGAATGAAGAAAGTAATTATAATTATGAAATATTTGAATTAATTGAATTAAATAAAGAAAATGATAAAAATATAAACGAAATAATTAAAAAATTAAAAAATATATTAAAGAACTGGGCAGAAATATTTGAAGCTGATTATGAATTTTTGATTGGGGGATCTTTAATGTTGGAAGTAAATACAAAAAATTCTGATATTGACGCTATTTATGTTGTTAGAAAGAATACTGAATATTTTTGGGATGAAGAAAGAGAAGAAAATAATGATGGAACAAAAAAATTAAAAAGTAGAGCTACACAATTTTTTGGACGTTTATCTTCAAAATGTTTAGATAATAAAGAGAAAAATTGTTCTGATCAGTCTTTTTACTGTTATTTATGTTTACAGGTAAAATATAAATTTAAATAATATAGTGATAAAGCGATATAGTACTTAATTGTATGTATGCATAGTTATTAGATATTTTACAAGATTTATGGTTGGGTTGAAATATGAACTATAAATCTAAATATAAGTCTGACTCTTGTCCAGTTGTGTTTGATCGGATGTTCTTGTTCGGGATTTTTTGTAAAGTTCCAGTCCGGATGCGATTAAACCTAACTTACAGCCAGACAGGAAAATAAACGGTTAAATATTAAACTGGAACATAAAACTTAGATTTTAATCCCCAAACCTAGCTTGCTAAGAAAGGTCTATTGATGAAATCAAGCCTCCGTTCAATCTATCAATTTATAAATAAAAAACAATAATAAACATATCTACTAATTAAAATTTAGGATAAAGTTAGTAATCTAAAAAGAATTACTGAAATACGTGTTCCTTTATTGAAATTTAAATTTTATGGAATTGATATAGACATTAGTTATGTACAAATTCCTGAAGAGATAAAAAATAATGAAAATTGGATGGATAAAGCTTTAAATAATGCAGAAAATAATAGTTTAGGAAGAGTTTTTCCCTTATCTGGTTATAAATCGAATTTAATTATTAAAGAATTATTACCAAAAGAAGAGGAAAAAATAAAAATATATCGTTCGGCATTAATTTTATTAAAAATTTGGGCAGAAAGTAAAACACCTATTTAGAAAAATATTTTTTATTTTAAAAATTTATAGATAATTCTATTTATGGAAATCAATTTGGATTTTTGAGTGGTACTTCTATGTTAATTATGTTAACTAAAATTTATTTATTATATCCAAATACTTGTTCTGTTTTGGTTATAGTAGATAGATTCTTTCTTACATTTTTGACATGGTTAGTTTGGATAACTTTAATTTTTAAAGCAAAATTATTTATAAAGTAATCAAATTTAATTAAATATTTAAGTTTTAATTAGGTAATTATTTAAAAATAAACATTTGACTTTGATTACATATAGTGTCTGAAAAAGGATCGGTACAATAATATCTAAAGTGTTATTATAATTAGGGGCACAATAAGGAATTGTAAATCATCAAGAAAAATAAGTAGAGAGGATTTTTATGCATTAAAAAATGCGAAATATGCACTATAATATTCATAAAAATACCGAAATATACAAATATGAAAACATACAAAAAATGCAATTTACTCCTAAAAATTTAAAGTTATTTTTATTCAAAACAAAAAAAAACTTTTTTGCTAAAATTAAAAATCCTGTCTCTAAAGATAAGTATAGAAACAATTTTAATTTTTTAAGGAATTGGCCTAGACCTTTTTTTATTGATACAATAGATGGCAAGTTAACCCACAGTTGGAAAATTGATACAGAATTATTTGCAAGAAAGCGAACATTTCTAGATCAACAAGGAATTAAAGAAGATTGGGAAGATGTTGATAAAAAGGATAAAAAATATATAAAAAAGAAAAAAGAAAAATTAAAAGAAAATGAAAATGAAAATATTGAGAGATTAAAAAAACATTCAAAATTAATAATGCCAGTATTAACACCTGCATATCCACAACAGTCAAGTGCTTTTAATGTTAATTATTCAACAATGAAAATAATTAAACAAACAATTATTGAAGGTTAATATTTTGAAATCTAGGATCCTGGGATAAGAACTAACCCTCGATAATAATGTAAAGCATATAGCTATTTATTTTCTAAGGCTATGCAGTAGACCCCGTGGTGTAATGGAAACACATCAGTTCGGTCTACTGAAGATTCTGGTTCGCCCCCAGCCGATGACTAACCTTTTGCACTAGCTAAAAGAGAGCAATAGCTATAGCACAGCTGATTTACTATAACTTCTAATTACCTATAATTACTCGTTAATTTATGCTTGAATTTACTTAGACTCTACTTTAGTGTTTAAATAATAGCCTTGGTTTCTAGCATTGACTCCCTGATAATGATAAATTGCCAAAAATCTGGATTTTATTTTTGGGTCGGGAATCCTGATTCCAATTTCTACAGCAACTTTAATTTCTTTATAGGTTTTAAAGGAATAAGACAAATTCGTCGCCAATCATCCACCAATTTTAACAAAGGACTGAAACAATGGATTAACGGAGCTAATTTTGTTGATAAAGTACCTAATTTATATTTTTAATTTAAAAAAATTATTTTCCTTTCAAAGTACAATCATTTTGTAACAATTATTTGTGTTGGAATTGATAAAAATATTGGAGAAGATTTTTGTAATTTTGTAAAAAATCGAATTAGAGTTGAATTAGTTTTGTCATTGGAAGCATATCCAAAATTAGAATATTCACATATTTCACCAAATAAATCAAAAAAAGGAAAATGTGAAAAAAGATTAATTGCCGGGGAAAAATTCAAAGATTTTGGGTAATTAATAAATAATTAATTTTAATTTTAAATTAAATTTAAAGGGAGGACAGTTGGTGTAAACAATGGATTGTTGGTTTAAATATGCCCAAATTATTTAATTATTCAGAAGAAAAAGCATCCTTAAATTATTATTTTTTAAAGTTTAGTGAAAAAATAGAAAAAAAATATTTAAAGGTAAAAATAAAAATAATTTTTAATTTAAAAATTTAATTTTATTCAGCTTAGAAAAATTGATAATGTAGCTCTTCATTTACGTTATACTGATATTCACGAAGCTAAGAAGTTTTGGAGAGATAATTAATGAGAGTTTATGAGTAGTATTATAAGTATCCCTACCCTTTTGTCTCTTTTTTGTCTCACCACAATTAATTAAACCTTTGAGGGGTGTATTCCTTTTGATCTAACTGCAAACCCGTCACTATGGGACGGGTTTGTGATTATTTCAAGAAATTTTGTCTCAAAGGGACGGGTTTAATTAATTGCGGTGAGACAAAAAAGAGACAAAGTAGTAGTACTATTTTTATGAAAATTGTTTTTATTTAAATGCTTTATAGATTTAACCCCACCCACGTATTTCCTGAAATAAAAAACCATTACTATCAGAGCCCCGCCATAATTAAACTCCATAAACTAAATTTTCCAAATTTTCCAACTTTTCCAAATTTTCCAACAATTTTCCAACGCAAAGCCATAAGGCTTTGCGTTGTTATGGCCGCGCGTTGTTTTGGGCTGTAAGCATTTATTATTTCAGGAAATACGATATGACTATTATTTATCTAAATTAACTACACCTTGGTTCCTTTAGATATTTTTTAGAAATGAGGAAATCTGATCATTATGTGGCCTTTTGAGGAAAGTAAAGAAGGATACAATACATAATTACCTCATTCTTATACATGTTTTTATTCATTTTTAAATTAAGTTGAAATTTTTTACAATTTTTCATTGATAAAACATTTTTCTATACATACTATCAATCAGTATCATTTTACTAACCAAGATACCTCTCTGCGTTATTTTGCATAATATTTATAAATTTTATGCACAAGCGCCTCGCTGGCGCCCATAGGTTTACGTTGTTTGTTTTATCCGAAAATATTGAATTCACGAGCCAAAAATCGTCGAGAATTCGGGAATTTTGCTTTTTATGTGGGGGAATAGAAGTAATTACGAGGGGTTAAATGTACGAGAGGTTCTTAATTCATTAAGGGGTATTTAAGCGATATAAGTTTATCAAGGATAAAGAGATTTGAGGTAATAAAGATTTTTCTTCTTTTTTTTTCTTCTTATCCCTGATCTGGACCTCGAAGTCTGGAAAGATAACTAGCTTAGGAAATATGAAAAAAGATAAAAGGGATATGGAATGATATCGTGGGATTAAGGGGGATTTTGAGGTATCTCTCTAGACCTTTCGATATCCTCATAATTATTCCTTTTTTTTAGCGCCGCAGGTGAATAATTTTGAGAATTTTGGAAGGCCAAGGAGCCAGATTTCTTCCTTTTCCTGCGCCGCAGGCGAAAATTTTGTGAAAAGTAAAAAAGGGGCAATGTTGAAAAACCACTTAACCACATTTTACTTTGCACTTGTCTCATGTCCAATTGTCCTTTGTCATTAATGCTAACAAATATTTTATTTTAATATTTATCTCATTAAAATTTTTAAGATAATTTAAAAAATGGGTACATTTACAATTAGCTATTTTCTCCGCAAATATTTTATTGAACGACCAAAATGGCACTATCCTGTTTTCTTTGGTGCTTGTTATATCGGTTATTTTTTAGAATAAATTTACTTTTAATTTTTATTAAAAATTTAGGTTATCGCTATGCAATTTTTAAACGTCATCATCATTTAGCTTCGATGAAAGGACATACTAGAATGTACAAAAGTCGTAGAGAAGAAATCCTTCGTTGGGATCCACATGCCGATATTTGGACTTATTAAAGAATTTTTTTGGATATTTTGTTGTTTTTTGGTAATTGTTAGGTATAAAATTTGAATTTTTAGTGTAAAAATATGGTACTTATCGGTTATCCCAAAGTAGTTTTTGCGGACATTTTATGCGGACTCATTTTTGCACGGAATGGTCAAAGCTTCTTTCGCCCAACAAAGCAAGAAGGTTCTCCCTTCCTCGATTTCACTCAATTTTCCTTGTGGCTTCATTCAATGAGAGCACAGGGAAAATTGAGAAAATCGAGGAAGAAAGAACCTTTGACCATTCCATGCAAAAATGAGTCCGCATAAAAGTCCGTAAAAACTACTTTGGGATAACCAATAAGTACCAAAAATATTTTTGTTATGAATTTTTGAATTAAAAATTTTTTATTTGTTTTTTTTTGGAATTGGTTTTTTCCTTTTTATTTATCAATTTTAAACGATTTTTATTTAAAATTTTTTGATTTAAATGTTGAAAAGGTGTGTGCTTGAACATAGATTCAGTTTGCTGGCTTTTTCTCGATTGAACAGAAAACAACAAAATAGGGTTAGTCTTTAAATTTTTTAAGGTATGAATAAAAATTTCTTTTAAAAAATACTTTCATGTCTGTTGAGCAAGATTTTGAAAATTTTTTGATATTTTATAAAATTTCTAGAAAGTACATATTTTCATTTTATTTTTAGTTCTTATGGAAATTTACCCATGTTTATATGCCTGAAAGAACTCCGGATGGACTTTTACAACGTCCACCAACCGATCATCAGGATTTTACAAAGTAAAAATTATTTTTGTGTTTGTTTATTGTTTACGTGGAATTAAAAATTTTTTAAAGAATTTCTCCTCGTTTCTTTAATTATTTCCTACCAATAATTTTTAAGAAAAGTAAACAGATCTTTAAAAAATTTTTGGTTTATGATACTAGATTGTAGAGCTGTCCAAGTCCAAAAATTTTCCAAGACTCGAAACCAAGACTAAACTCCAAGACTCAAGACCAAAAATTAATAGGACTAGAGGCAATTTTTTAATCTCATAGGGCAAATTTTTTATTTTGCGTACAATATGGCACCAAAGATGCCATAAAACTACCTAGGCCGAAAAAACCCCAAGAAAGGTCTTCAGTCAATACCAAGAGTCTTGGACTCTTGGTATTGACTACTAGATTGTTCAATTATTCCGTATTTTGAATATTTTTAAAAATTAATTTTCAGATATGAGGCAATTGAGGACCCGCAATATCAACAACCAGCTCCTCCATTAAAAATGATTTTATTAGAGGACGTTGATGGTTTATTTAAATATATTTTTATTTAAAAAACTTTCTGGTTAAGATGTTGGTGATAAATTCGAAATTCTTGAATTGTCTGACAATCTGGCTCGCAAACTCTATTTAACCAAAAAAGCAGCTTATGCCTCTCCGTTCGATTTGGAATATTATGGAAAAAAGAAAGAGGAATTTTTGGCACAGAAAGATACTAGAATAGCCAAAATGCCTAGAGATTTGGCCAAAATAGCTTCCAAAATTTCAGCGACGGTTCTTTAAATATAAAAATTAAATATTTTAATTTTAAAGATTGTGCCAATTTATGTTTCAATTCGTAATGAATGGATGTTAAATCCTCTGATTTTGGCTACTTCTATGGAACAACATGTACATATTTTAGTTTTTATTATTAAGTTTTTATGCTTGAAGGGTCTGGTGGACATCCTCATTATAGTCAGTGTTACGACAATTGCGGATTTAAAATTTAAAAAAAATTTTAAAAATTATTGAAATAATATGCTATTTTCTAGTCCCTGCTGTCATTTTCCGATTTTTAGACTGATGCAACACTGAAAACTAAAATAGCTTAAATTTTCTTAAAATCTCTTATCCGCTATTGGTGTCCGCAATTGCGTATCCATTATAGCCCCCTCCACCCCGAACTTTAACTCCTTAATATGCCTTTGGGAAATACAAATGACGATTTTTCATTTATATACCAAGATAATTTGATAAAAAAAATCCAAAAAAATTAATTTAAGGGAATTCGAATTCCAGTTCAATGTTTACATTTAGCTGGAGGAGAACCAATGAAAGGACCAGATTTAAAAGAAGATGGACGTTTAATTCGTTTTTACGCAACTGTTTGTTTTTCTTATTTTTTTAAGATTAAATTCAAAAATTTTTAGATTGAAGATAAATTAATTGTTCCACTACTTGGCCGAATATTACACGTTTCTCACGACGAAGATACAGTTTAGAATTTTTTTGATATATTTAATTAAATTTAAATCATCTTAAAAAATAATTTTCCAACAATTTGTTAACTTAAAAAATTTTTTTCAGAATTTATTTCCGGAAGATCAACAACTAAAAACGGCAAATAATGCCCAATTACTTCAATTTGGTTTACGACCCGAAACAATTTATTTTAATCCAAATGGACTTCAACAAATTTTTGAGAAGGAAGAAATTGGCACTTTTATGGCTAAAAGGCCTAGCAATGCTATAACTGGTGCTGAATAATTTTGTTTTATTTTTTGTTAATAAAAATTTTTGATAGATTTGCAGAAAGTTCTTTTATAAAATGTTATTAAGAACTCGGTACAGGACAAGATCCGACCAACTATGTCGGTCTTGTCTGTAAAATAAATTCTTTAGGGCATGGAAACAAGGGGCAAGAAACTAGTTTAATACGCCGTTAAAATTAGGGTTGCCAGCTCGCTCTAACCGAAACTCGAAAGATCGAGCGAGCCGAGGCTTTTCAGCTCGAAAACGAACCGAATCGAAAAAAAACAAGCTCGAAAAAATGCACCGAACGTCGGCTCAAATCGAAAACAGCAACACCAGTTAAAATCTTAAAAACACCTTATTTTTTGTCATATCCATTCTGTCCCTTGGACTAGTAAAAAATTTAAACGGTTTTATATTTATTCGAAAAAAATTAAACATAAGCAGATTGTATTAAAAAAAGAAACAAATTTAAATTATATAACTGTTATTATTTAAAGCCATTTATTTAAAAGTTGATACAAGAAAAAGACCCGCTTAAATCGGAGAAAATATTTTTATAAATTTTTTGTGTTGTCCACAAAAGAATAAAACTAAAAATCTAATTTTAACTTGAAGAGATTCTAAGAAAATAGAGACTGGATTTTTTGAAAGTTAATGTCCATATTTTGTTGATTTTTCGTCGATATTTAATAAGATTTTCGAGTTATTCAATAAAAATCTTGTCTCTGTTAAATAAAGATTGGAAAGAAAGTCAAAGTAAATAATCGAGATTGGATTTGGATGTAAGTGGGGTATTTGAAAATTATTATTTCTATTGATATTAATCCATAGTAGAGAACGGAAATTAGGTTAATAAGTTTTTGTAATTAATTTGAAAATTTGAAAGTATGTATTTTAACAATCCAAATTAATCAATTAAGATAAATTGGTTATTATTAGAACCGGATCGAGACGAGATCTCGAACGAAAATCTCAATTATTGAGATTTTTCGAGACATCTCGTACGACACTCCCAGTCCGGTCTCTAGTTGTTTATGTTCTCTACTATAGAATTAGATATTCTAACAAAGTGTATATCTGAAATGATTATTTATAAATATTTAAAAAAATGAGGAAGATTCGTGTTTGTCTGGTCCTCCAGCAATAATAGTTTTAGTCAAATAATTTTGTAAAGGAACACCAGGAGAAGATTGATTTTGTTCATAAATTACATGTTGTTCATTATCTGCCTGTTGATGTTTTTGGTTGGTCCCAAAATCCATGGAGGGCCTTGGTGTACTTGTTCCAGTTTGTTGATCTTCTATGTCTGAAGGTGAAGGTGTTCCAAGTGTAGATGAACGCATAGAACTTGAAGCTAAACTATTGGAAGGCTAAAAAATAAAAAGTTAGATTCAATTCATTTAAAAGTCTGAGTACTTGTTGTTGCTGTAATGGTTGGTGATTTGGACTTTGTTGAAGAAATGTTTGTAATTGTGGTTGTTGGTGTTGGTATTGTGGATTAAATTGATCAACTGTATTCTCTCTCATTCCATTCCCTCCACTCGAAGAAGTATTTGTAGTTGATGGAGAATGTAGAGAAGATGGAGATGTACTTCTAAATAATTTTGATTTAAAATCTTAGAAATATTTTTTTTAATATGTAGAATGTTGTAAAGGACTAAATATTTCAGTGGGGATAGAGGTTCTCAGGCTAACAAATAATAAACAAGTATGAAAATATTAATTTCAGATACCTAATATTTTTATTATTATTTTGTTGATTTTGACTTGAAGAAAATATACGAGAAGCTGGTATTTGATTTTGTATTATATTATTAGCATTTGAACAACGTCCTGCAAGAGTTGAATGTATATTAGGTGCTTTTACTGAGGCATATGAAAGCATTGAACATCGTCTGTTTGAAGGTGTATTTCCTTGAGGGTTATGAATGGGTAAAGCCCCATAAATACTTGTTGTGTTGCTATGGCCAAAATGGCTAGATTCTTTAAAAAAGGAATAGTTTTTCTTAAAATATTTGTGAATAACCACCAACCCATCTCTAAACATTCTCTTCCATTTTCTTGTCCACCACCAACTCGTTCATTAAAACTAACACCATTACTGCTAATCCATAAATCTGTAGATTCTGTTGGTTGTTGTTTCTTTTGTTTGTTTATTGTATCGTTTGAATTATAGGGAGGGCAATTTAATTGTTGGGGATTAATGGCAGAAATTAACTTTAAAATGAATTATTTTTATTTTAAAATTTAATAGAAATTTTGATTGTTAAAATAAAATAACCAAAATCAATTTAAAGTTTTAACTAGTACAGTCAAATATCAATTTTAAATACCTCCAATCTTTATATGTATGTAGTAGAGTTTCACCGGAGGTTCCGGAGTTTTTTGGTTGCGGTTTCGGAAGCCGAACTCAAATAGGATCCCGTCAAAATATCGGTTCCGGTGAAATACTAATACATATGTAGCTCACTTTTAAACACAAATGTGGGTATTTAAAAGCGAGATCCGAGAGGCAAGTTCTTAAATTTAAAATTTTTTTGTTGAATATTCTTAAAATTAAGTTCAAAAAAATTCTTCCACTAGATAAATTAAATTTTGGACTTTTTTCTTTAAAAAAATAAATATCTGTTAATTAATTAAATTAAATTTCTACCTTTTGTTGTCCACCAATAACAATTCTTCCTTTTCCTTTCTTTTCATATTTTTGCCATTTACCAGAATTTTGAATATTTCCTCTTTCATTACTACTTCTTTTATTCCCAAAGCAACAAACTAATAAATTACAAAAACATCCAAAAACAAAAATAAAACAAAGAAATATGCTAATCCAAAATATTTGAATTAATTGGTTTTGTGAAATACAATTGGTATTTGTTGTTGTTGGAGAACAAAAATTTAGTGAAGAGGAATATGAAGATGTTGACAAAATTGGAGAAGAAATAGAGGACTTTAAAAAATTAAAAAATATTTTTAAAGAAATTAATAGGGAAAATGGTTAAGTAATTAATTAAAGCAGCTGGGCTATAGCTATTTCTCTCCTTTAGCTAGTCAAAAGGTTAATCGGCGGCTGGTGCGAATCAGCATCTTCGGTAGACCGGACTGATGTTTTTCCATTACACCACGCCACCTACTGCACGGCCTTAGGAATTAAATAGTCATGTATATGCTTTAAAGTTCGATAAATGGAATTAAAAATTAATTAAAAATTAAATAATTTTGAATTAAAAAAAAATTAAAAAAATATTTGTCCCCCAAAATTACCGTTTCAAATAATGTAGTTAAAGTATTATTTTCTTCAAAATTATTTTGTTGTGTTGTGCTTTCTAAAGAAATATTTGGTTGTTCTGTTAATAAAGGAGAGTTAGTTGGGCGTGTTCGGAGACGAAAAGTTCTGATTGGAACAAATAAAGGGGTTGTTTCTGAAAGATTTTCTAATGAATCTTTTTTAAAAAAAATTAGAAAAAAATCTTTAAAATTAAATACCAATAGTTGTTGTTGAAATATTTAATTTTTCATTAAAATTTAAAGAATTATTGTTTTTAATATTTAATTCTTCATTTAATTTTTCTTTACTGTCCCGTACATGTGCAATTATTTGTATTAAATTTTGTTGTCTTTTTTCTTTAAAAATAATTTTTAAGTAAAATAAGACGGAAAAGCTCAACAAATAGCCTAACAAATACTTCGAAAATTCTTGATAATATTTGTTCCTTATTTAATTTCCTATAATTTAATGTTCATTTGAGCTCATTATCTTTTATCTGAATAAAGTTATGCCAAAAATAGTCTGTCCTAAACATTTATTGTCCCCCTGTAAAAAAATAAAAAGATTAGTCGGTGGTGGGGTGAATGATTAACAAAATTTTGCATCAGAGACCTCTCAGTTCCCAAGTCCCATCCAATTTTTTGATATTTTCTAAGTTGTGGCCGTCACATTTTTAAATTAATTTTATTTTAAATTATTACCCAAAAAAGAATCAGAATTTAATAAAATATTAGGAATATTAGAAGAATTAATTAAAGAGGGAGTATTTAATGTTGTTGTTGTTTGAATTAAATTAATTTTTGTTATATTTTCTTTTAACTAAAAACAAAATTTAATTTAAAATATTTTTTTATTTTATTTACATTTTCTCCTTCTTCTTCATTATTTAATAATTGTGTTGTAACTAATTCTAAATCATTTTCTGCTTGTTGTTGTTTAAATGCTTCTTCTTCTTCCTCCCCAATATTCTCTTCATTATCTTTTTCAAATATATTTTGTGTTGTTGTTGTTGAAGGTGTTGAAGTTGTTGTTGTTATTTTAGTTTCACAATCTCTCTAAAAATTGATTTTTAAAATTTTTAGGGGATTGAAAGTTTGAATATGAAGAAATATAAAAAATATTTCCAAATATAAAAATAATTTCAAAATTCACATCTCGTGAATTTTTGATTAATTTTGTATATTCAAAAACTACTTAAAAGATAAATTGGATTTTTTTAATTATTTATTATTTTATTATTTATTTAGATTTTTATATTAAAACAAAAATAAAAATTATTTTAAAAATTAATACATAAACCAAACTAAACCTGAGGGAAATTGCAGAGTATTTCTTTCCCATTACAAGGTTCAACTAAACATTCAAATTTCAACAAATCTCCACTTATTGTTGTACTTTCCGAATCTAATTTAAAAATTGAGGGAATAAATGCTGAAGCTAAAACTGTTTTTGGTGTTGTTGGAAGTTGGGAATTATTTAGAGAATTTTTGGAAAAAGTTTGTAATGTTGGGGTTATTGTTGTTTGCATTTGGAAATTGGAAATTAATTTTTGATCGAGAGAACAACCGTTTGAATCAATTAACTGAGAAAAATAAAAAAATAAATATTTAAATATAATTTGCTTTTAATTTTATTTTAGACAAAAAATAGAGATTAGGAATTTAAAAAAAACAAAAATATTTAAAGGATTTTGCTTGAAAATATTTAAAAATTAAAAAACTGATTAAAGTTTTGTTTCTCTAAAATAATTAAGAAAAAAATTATTTTTTTTAGAAACAAAAAACAAAATTAGCAACAATTTCCAAACAAACCTTTCTAGTACAATTAGAACAACAATAAAAACAAAGAAAACAATTTCTCGCAAATCGAGAATTCATATACACAAAATCATTGCAAAATTAGAAAAGAAATATAAAAAATAAATTTATTAAATAATTATTAGAATGCTGGTTTTGTTTGGAATGGAGGTAAAGGAGGTTTGGGGGAAGTTGATTACCGTCAAAATAAAAGAAAGGTTATTATGAGAGTAATTAATTCTTTACTTTTTTATACAAAAAAGTACAAAAGTTATTAAAATTATATAAAGATAATTAGGATTAAAAAAAGAAACAAAATAGGAGAATAAAAGGCTAGATAATTATAGGAAATAAAATTAAAAGAGGGTAAAGAATAAAAATAGAACACTTAAAAATACAAGAATTATTAAAGAAAATTAGTAGATAATTGGAGGTATTTTTGATTATTTAGATATTGGTTTATTGAAATTAATCAGAATTTAAGAAAAATCTGTCATTTGGTTTTTAGATTATGTATTTTTCCTTTAATTTATAAAGCAGAAAAAAATATATAAAATTATTTTTTCTAACATCTAAAAACAAAAATATTCTCTTTCAAAATACCTCAATTCTAACAGAATTATCAACAGAAGAAACACTACAAGAATGTATCATCCACCAATTATTTTTATTTTGTTTTGTTGTTCCAAAAAGCATTAATTTATAAGGTTTTCCAAATTCTAAATAATTATTGTTGTTGTTGTTGTAATTAATTAAATTATGAAAGACTAATTGAAATTCACTAAAAAATAGGTAATTTTTAAATTAATTTTTAAATACCCAAAACTTTTATTAACAACCCTGGGTAATTATAATTTCAACTTTCCGCTAGAGGAAGTAATTAATCGAGGGAGGGTTTGAAATTTGAACGTGTTTTAGGGCATTTAATGGAGGTAATTATTGTTTAAATCGTTGGATGGGGTAAGTAATAATAGTGGGGTAATTATTTGAGGGGGGGGGGCAATTAATACAAGCTTTACGGTAATTAATTTCCCTACCTATTTTCTCCTCCTCCTCCATTCTTTTTTTGTTTATTTAAAGTTTCAGCCCAACCCGCACAACTAATATTTACTAAACGATCATCATGTAAATGTAGCAATACATGTTCGTGTATTTCAATTTGCGTCCAAAGTGTTGAAGAATCCTTTTTGAAATTTTTAAAAAAATATTTTAATTAAATTTGGGTATTTCTTGGAAGTATGGACATAATTTTTTTTAAATTAAATAATTACTTTTTCTAAATTTAGTCCACATTCTTTCCATCCACCTTCAAGCAAAGGAATTTCCATTTTAGTAAATAACCCCCCACTTCCTTGAAGGATACAAGGTGAGGAACTTTGTTGTTTAATTGCCCCTTTAGGTCTAATAATTCCGTAAAAAGGTTTAATTGTTTTTACAAGTATTTGAATTGCTTTATCTGAACATTCCCATTCAACTAAAATTATTTAGTTAATTAAAATTGGATATTATTTTGATTGTAAAAAATTTTTTAATTATTAAATCAAAAAATACACCATCCATACAGTGCGAATATTTGTAGAATAATTTAAATTTAATAAATTTTAATTTTAAATTGAGGTAGCACCCCGAGCCTTCGAGGGCGGAAGTGTCTGATTTCAGGGTTTGTCGGGGTAAAGCCTTCTGGGTTCGGGCGGGTTTTTGCTTAAAAATTGTTGGGGCCGGGTCGGGTTTTCGGGGGACGGGGTGCTACTCTATTTTAAAAATTTAATATATGCCTATATTTATTTATTTTTTACCTTTCGGCATAAACTTTTCCCGTTCAACAAAAAACATCAAAACGAATTGAAAATACTGAAGTAATAATATTAATTGAAATAGTCTACTAGAAGAATATTTAAAAGAAAAATACATTTTTTTCTTTAAAAATCTAAAAATAAATATTTTTAAATAAAAATATTTTTTTATAATTTCAATTTAATAAAAATAAAAGGGAAAGGATTTGGAGGATTTAATGAAAAACAAAAATAAAATTTTTGTTTGGATTTATTTATGTCTGTTTTGCTTAAATAACGGTTCTGGAGATTATACTTTATTTAATATTTTTTTTAATATTTGTGAATAAATGATAGATGTTTTTGTGTAATTTATTTAAATTAACAACCAAAAAAGTTTGTTTTAAAAAGATTAATAAATTAAAAAAAAATATTTTATTAGAATCTTTCTACAAATTAAAAATAGTACAAACAAAAATTATTTATTTATTTGCAATATTGCGCAAGAAAAGAAAAAAGAAAACCATAACAGAAGAAAAATTATTTAAAAAAATATTTTTTGGTTCAATAACCAAAAAATTTGCTACTAAAATTAAAGTTTAATAATTTATTTAAGATTTAAAGGTATTTAAAAAAATGTTGTAGTATAAATTAAAAAGAACAAACAAAACAAAAGGGTATTTTTATAAATTTTAAATAAAATTAAATAAAATATTTTTTAATTTGAATATAATTTACCTATATATTTAAATTAAGTAAATATTAATTTATAATAATACGTAATTTAAATTTATACTTATTCAGACTACAATTTTCAGCCAAAAAATATTTCTTCTCTCTTTTTTTCATAAAAATATTTAAAAGGAAAATTATTATTTATATATTTTTACAAATTCTGTGTCAGCAGGGAACGTTTTATTTTGTTTATTTCCGATGAGCCATTAAATATTTAGTTATGAGAAAAATGTACTAAAATATATAATGAAGATATTTAGTACTATAAATAAATATTATTGAAGAAAAATATTGGTAATAGTTTGGAATTCGCCCCCTTTTTCAACGTTTCTCTGACCAATTTGAACTTTTTTGTTTGATACATAATTTATCATATATCATTCGAAAGAGCTCTTCGAGCTTGGTCGAATGATACCAAGATTGGCTAGATCTGATCATTCTTACCAAAATTATGAAGCTAAATCCTATTTGGGTAAACTTTTTGTGCCAATGCAAGTGGATAAAATAAACGGTCACAACTTTGTTCACTTAAGTCAGATTTCGTTGATTTTAATGTCATTCGACTCAGCTCGAGGAGCTCTTTCGAATGATAATAATTTACCATAAAATGAGAAAAAACTAGGGAAAAATAGAAAGGAAAAAAGGGGGGCAAATTCCAAACTATTACCAAAATATTTAAATAGAATAATTAATTGAAGATTTTCTAATCGTTATTAGAAGCTTAAAATTTTTTGATTATTTAAAGAGAAACTGATAAACGTCAAATGAACGGAATAAATGGAATTTATCAACACCGAACATTAAAATATATATTTTTATTAATATTTGAATAAAACCTAGTCAAAAAGCTTATTTAGTTAGTAGTTAGTCTGTTGTTTATTAGGAGAGAGAGTAAGAGAGCGGCTTTTCCCCTGGCACGGACATTGGCTACTTCCGTTGTCTTTGAATATAAATAAATAATATTTTATTTAAAAAAATATTAATTGGGTTGAGAAAATAAATATATGGATATAATGAATTAAAGAAAAAAAAGTTGAAAATATGGCTACCCTACAACTCATCGAATCCTTAACTCATCGAATCCTCAACTCATCGAATCGGCCAAAAACACTCAACTCATCGAATCCTTAACTCATCGAATCCTCAACTCATCGAATCGGCCAAAAACGATCAACTCATCGAATTTTTCCAAAAGGGGACGTTTGAGTCCCCGTGTTTATTTTTTAGATTTTTTATTGTTTTGTTTATTTTTTTTTGTTTTCTTCTGGGGTTTCAACTAATTTTGTTAATTAGTTGATCGGGCACTCATCCAAGTTTATCCGGCCAGTGAAAACATTATCAGAACATTATCTCATTCCTGAAAACATTATCTCATTCCTAATAAATTATGCGGAGATTTTACCGGGTAAAACCGGACCAAATTAGTCCAGTAGACCCCGATTATGCCCAAAAGCCCTTTTTCCTAGCCTCCATAGCAGCAAAAAATTTTTTCAACGAAGATTCAGTTAGCCCTTTCGGGAGAAAAATAAAAACAGGGGACTCAAACGTCCCCTTTTGGAAAAATTCGATGAGTTGATCGTTTTTGGCCGATTCGATGAGTTGAGGATTCGATGAGTTAAGGATTCGATGAGTTGAGTGTTTTTGGCCGATTCGATGAGTTGAGGAATTTTAGCCGATTCGATGAGTTGAGCGTTTTTGGTCGATTCGATGAGTTAAGGATTCGATGAGTTGAGCGGGCACGGAAAATATTGTTGGAAAATTTTTAAAAAAATTTATTTTCATTTTAGGGTAATTTATTTATTTATAAAAGAAAATTAAAATAAAATTAAAGTTAATTAATTTTTAATTAAAATAATTATTATTTATTTTTAAAGTAAAAATATTTAATTAAGTAAACTTTAAAGAATTAATTGGACATTATTTCCCCATTAAATATTTATTTGTTTTAAGAATCCGGAATATTTAATAAACGTTAATCTCGTTTTTAAATGAGTAAAAGGAAGAAAATAAAATGGAAAAAAGGTTAGGAAAGTGTTATAAGCTGGATAAAATTATTGGTGAATAAATTTTAGAAAGGAATTAAATTATTCTTAAACTATTTTTAAAATAATATTATTTTACCTAATAAATCTGACCTTCCCCTCCTTCCCTCCTTTTCCCTTTTCTATTTTTTCAATTATTCGAATTTTATAAATTATTTGAAAGAGCTCTTCGAGCTGAGTCGGATGGCATCAAAATCAACGAGATCCAACTTAAATTAACAGAATTATGCCCATTAGTTTTAACCCCTTATAGCGGCACAAAAAGATTCCCCATCGAGAATTTAGTTTCCCAATTTTATTAAAAATGAGCAAATCTAACCAATCTTGGTGTCATTCGACCCAGATCGAAGATTTCTTTCCAAGGATATTTAAATTAGTCAGAAAAATGAAAAAAAAGGGGGGGTCAAATAAATTATTTTTAATTATAAGATTATTTAGCTATAAATCAATTTTATTTTCTTTTTTAATAGTTAGGTAACTTTTATTTAAAATAAATAAACCTATATTTAAAACTCTATCCCCTTTTATTAATTCAACTGACACTTTAAAAAAGACATTTCAAATGGACAAGTGATAAATCATTAAAATAAAAGGGGGAAGAATTTAAAAAAGAAGAGAAAGTGGATTAAAATAAAAGAAAATAAAAAGAAATTTTTTTGTTGTGAATCACTGTCCCAATAAAAAATATTTATAGAAAATTGTTTTTTTAAATAAAAAAGCTGATAAAAAATTTTTATTTTATTTTTCTAGCCAAACAATAAATACTTGTAATTTTACAATAAATATTAAATCAAATATAAATACAGTTGTGGACATAAAAATAGGGACAAAAGTAACTGAATTTAGCCTATGCAACTAAATTTAGCCTCTACGACTAATCGAAATATTTTTTCTGAAAAATGGGATTTAACATGTTTATAGCAAATTTAAAGGGCTGTCGAATGAGCCCAAAATGAAAATTTTAAACAATCCAAAAGTGGCCGAAAATTTTTTTTAAAGTTGCTTACCCCTGTTTTACGTTGATTTCTGTGGTATTCTCCTTACAAAATTAAAAATAAAAAAAAAATTTTTTAAATTATTTAAAACATTTAAATTAATCTGGTAAAAATTTAAATTAAAAAAATAAAAATTCAAATGGTCCTTTTAAAATAGCAAAAATAATAAAAAAATAATAAAAATGTGATGAAGCTAAAAATAAAGAAATGGGTGAGAAATAAAAATAGAAAAACAAATCTATAAAGTAAAGTTTGATATTAATCGGGGGGTTTTGGTTGTTCGGTCAGTCAAAAAAAATAAAAATAAATGTCCCTAAAAAATAGTATAATAATGCCCAGTCATCATCAACAGTCTGTCCTAGACATTAAAAATAAATAAAAATATTTTTTGGGGTTTTTTACGAAAAATAATTATTTTTTACTAATTTACTACTAAAATATAAAAAATAAAATTTTAGAAAAATTTTTATAAGATCATTTTATGTACACAAATCATTTAGAACGGAAATAACTAAATACATAAAAATTAATATGAAAACTTTGTCGAATTTTGTTGAGTAAAAATTTATTAGTGGTCAAAAGGTGATGGTTGTGTGTAGAGTTAGTAAGTATTTTGTTATTTAACGCATGAAAGGAAAGAAATATTAGAGGAAAATAGGTGGGCCGCCTAAAACTAGGGCAAGTTGTTGTGGTCAATGATGGGGGGGAAGACATGAACATGCTGAGATAATAATTTAATAATTTAAAAATAAAAATTAAATAAAGTGGATTAAAAGACATGTTGAGATTTATTTGTATTTATTGTCGATTTTGAGTAAGAATTTAATAATTTATATGGAATAATCAAAAAATATTTAGAAAAATCCCATCAAACTTTAAGATTCAGAAGCATGGAAAACTATACTTTTTTCATTAAATTCTAGTGTTGCCGAGAAAATTATTTTTGGATATATGTATGTATCTAGATTAGGTATAATAAAAATAAAACAAACTCAAAAACCTATAGAAATATTTTTAGAGATAATCAAAGTTCCGTTTGTTTATTCATTAATCTTTTTGAAATTTTCCACAATTTTTGCGTGAAAAAATCAAGGAACATATATGTATATACAACAAAACTTTGTTTATAAGGTTGCGGGAATAAATGATTAAATGTTGTTGAGGAATGGTAAAACATCTTTCTTCTTCTTCACAAAAATATATGCCAGTACCTTTCCTCCATCCTTCATTCACCTACCTCACTCAACTTTTCTGCGCGGCTTCTTCCCTTCTACTAACGATCAATATATTCCTTTTGATGGCGTTACAATTTTAGAAGAAAAAATGTATTTTTGTATGTAAATTGTTATGTACTATGTAGAAGAATGGAAATGCCAAAAAAGGAGGGGGGGAAAGAGGGGGAAGGGGGAGGGAAAGGGTTATTTTATTGTAAAGAAAAAAACTAAAAATTAAAACATTTACTTACAAAAAAATAAAACTTCTTGACCGAAAAAATCCAAATACTAAATTTAATTCAGGCATGTAAAATGCATAGAAAATTGCGTGCAAAAAGATAAAAACAATTGTTTGACCGGTCAAATAAAGTTTTAAAGTTTCCAAAAACAATAGCTGAAGAAGGCTAAACAAAGGGAGGAAATAAAAAAAGGAAATTAAGAATTCAGTGCCATCTTCTTTCTAAAGGAAGATGTCTTTAAATTTTAAAGGAAGGAGTGAAGGAAAAATAAAGATTAAAAGGAAGTATTTTACATTATTTATTAAATAAAAAACTAAAAAAATAAATGTGATCATTCAACAGTTTATTAAATTAAGGAATTAAGAGAGAGAAAGAATAAAGTAATTACGGAAATAGTAGCTTATAATTCTCATTATCAGTTAAAGTATCAACAAGGACTAAAAGAGTGCCGTATATGCTCGAATAATTACCTTCTCTTAAATAATTACCTCCTCCAGCCAGAGATTGAAATAATAATTACCCGGGGTAATTATTCGATATATACAGTATTTAAAATTAAAAAATGCAAGTATGTCCATTTATTTTTAAGATTTACTCAAATTTTAAATTAATATAAAGTTTAAAGTCCGAAAAAATGGGGTAATAAATCAAATGAAGCAAAAGCCAAAGAGCATTTAAAATTTAAAAACAAGTGTGAAAAAGCTTTTTTAAAATCCATTGTCAAATAATAGAAAAAATAAGAGGATTTGATTGCCAAATGGGCAATCCCGGAGAATTGGGGTCCCTGCGGAAAAAAATCTTAAAAATAAGAAAAAGGATTTTTCTTGGGTAAAAAAATATGCTGATTACGAATCCGAGCTCAGATTTTGAAAAAGTCGAATCCCGAACCCGAATTCGGACCTTTGCACCCGAACAGGATTTTTGACCCCAAACATTGTCGGACATTGTACAAAATGGCCAGTCTTTCAAAAGAATCTAGAACTCATCGATCTAAGTCAAATGACACCAAAATCAATGAAATCCGACCGGATTGAACCGAGATACAGACCCCTAAATATTGAAAAACCACAGGGGTAATTTTTTGGAGTAAAAAAAAGTTTATACAAATGATAGCTCACTCGAAAGAGCTCGTCGTGCCGAGTCGAATGACACCAAAATTACAGTGATTGATCAAGTTTAGACAAAGTTATGACATAAGTCGCCGACTCTTACAGTACTCCCAGAGGTTTACTTTATGTCATAACTTTGTCGAAACAGGTCAGATCGCATTGGTTTTGGTGTCATTCGATGCAGCTCGACGAGCTCTTTCGAATGAGCTATCATTTGCATATTCGAAATTCGAGTTCAGGGTTCGAAATTTGGTTCGGGTTCGGGATTCGACTTTTTCAAAAACTGAGCTCGGATTCGTAATCAGCATATTTTTTTACCCTAGAAAAACCCTTTTTCTTATTTTTAAGATTTTTTTCCGCAGGGACCCCAATTCTCCGGGATTGCCGATAAATGAATATTACTATAAAATTTATAGAAAAAATTTTAAAAGAGGTTAACAAGTGGACAAAGAATGGAAAAATAAAGACAAAAGATTAGGCCTCTAAAAATGAAATAAATGAGAGGAGTATTACAAATAAATTTTTAAAAGGATTTGTTTAAAAAAAGAAATATTTTTTCTGAAGTACTTAAATTCTTTTAATTCATCAATTTGACACTCTCTTTGGATTTAAAGAGGATTAAAAAATAAGAAGTATAATTATCTGATTTAAATGAGTCTGATTGAAAATTAATATAAAAAATATTCAAGCTAGGATTTTAAGAAATTGTAAAAGAATGTAAATATGTTTGTAAATTAAAAAATCGAAAATTCAAAATAATACATTGACCAAAAATCTTTGGGCAAAGTCAAAGAATGTAAACAAAAATATTTTTGCCAAATTATTTTCTTTATTTGTAGGATAGTGGTCAGCTGCGCGC
This sequence comes from Meloidogyne enterolobii, assembly GCA_963681835.1. Taxonomy (NCBI): domain Eukaryota; kingdom Metazoa; phylum Nematoda; class Chromadorea; order Rhabditida; family Meloidogynidae; genus Meloidogyne; species Meloidogyne enterolobii. The sequence continues at coordinate 1,734,871 of CAVMJV010000019.1, forward strand.
CAAACACTCGACAGCTTTAAAGGTTCAATTTCATTTATATTTAAGAAACGGCAAAACTAACAACATTGTGGGCCAATTTTACCCTTATATCTTTATGAAAAATAAAGCATTAAAAGAAAAACAAGGCCATAAGCTAAAATAGACAAATTCTTAACAAAAACAAATTAATTTTGGAGAATGAGTTTTGCAATATTTTACTCAAATTTGAACGTGGCGCGAACTTTGCGGACCCGAATTTTGCGGACCCGAACTTTGCGGACCCGAAATTTGCGGAACGAAAGTTGCGGACCCGAAGGTTGCGGACACGAATTTTGCGGACCTGATCTTTGCGGAATCAAGATTTTAAGACCGACACTTGAGTAAAAAGGAAAAATTAAAAATTTTATTTTTCGAGGATTCCGGCAGAGTCTACCATGATTCGTACCGGATTCAAGATTTTTTCTTGATTTTTCAAAATTTTTATTAATTTTTTATCTAAAAATTATTTCATAATTTAGATAACCAAGAAAATCCCATAAAAAATCATTTATATGGCCATTCATAAGGTCATGATGCCTGAATTTATCCTAATTAACGCCGCAGGCTAAAATTTTTGAAATTTCCGAGGTTCAGTAGACTCTATTGTCGGTCCGCAAATTTTTGGTCCGCAAATCTCAAATCCGCAAAATTCGAGTCCGCATAGTTCGGGTCCGCAAAATTCGTGTCCGCAAAGTTCGGGTCCGCAAATTTCGGGTCCGCAAATTAAAATCCGCAAATTTCGGCGCGCCAATTTGAATATTGTATTTAATTATTATTAACAAAATTAAATAAAAAAGCCTAAAAGGCAAGCAAATTCTACCTAAAAGTAGGGCTTCCGTTAATGTAAACGACCAAGTAAATTTGATTATTTTTATTAGTGAACAAAACTAACTATTCAGAATTATATTTTCTCTAATCTTTATCTTGTTATATCAAAATGTCAATTTAAAAAAGTATGCATATAATAAAAATCAAATATGGATAAAAGTATGTCCCTTCCCCCATTCTCTTTAAAACAAAACGACTAAAATTTCGTAGTATGAGATATGTAGCATAACATTATCATCTTTGAAATGTATCTATCTCAAAGTTAAATTGTTTGGAAAAATTATATCCAAATCAAAGATGACAAAAATTTGTTTAAAAATTGTGAAAAAATTTAATGAAAAACTGAAATAAAATAATCACCCGAAATAACTTTAAAAAATCGTTAGAGCCAAGAAAATTAATAAAAATTAATTTAATGAGGATTATATTCTATATAAAAATATGGAGTAATTTAAAGAATAACAATATTATTTTGTATAGATATAGAGAATTAAAAAATAGTGAATTTGATATTGCAGCACCGGAGCCAAAAAATAATAAAAAGTAACAAAAAATCTTCAAGCTTTTTTGAATTTTAGAAAAACGTTAACTTATTCTTTATGCCACACCCCCTATTATTTTCGACATTGGGTGGTAACAAAACAAATTCTGTAGCTGACCGAATTAAGATGATTAATTCTGTTGGATATATTTTACCATATTTTAGTCAAATAATGTGTCAAAATAAACATCACAATCATTCTTGTACGTGCATCATTAGGTTCTTAAGTCTAATCATTTTGACCGGTCCTAACTGGGTGCAAACTCATTAGATTTTTCTAAAACGAACTTCAATCGGCACATCATGTCGAGACGTTTTGGATAAATTATTCTTTGCATAATTTTAATCATGCTTCATTAAATAGGAAGCGTAGCATAAAGGTAGTATCGAAATATTTAATAATTCATAAACCGCCCACCAAATTAAAAATAGAAGGAATAATAGTGATTAGAGAGCACATAAAAGTCAATAATGTACATAATCTCGGAATGAAGAGATTAGAAAATTTAGTATTCTCAAAAATTAAACAAAAAATCCATGTCATTCCAAGAAAACTAAAAATTACAATGTCAAACAGGCATAGCCATTCTTCGTGTATCTAGAACTTCCTCCTCATCAGAATCGTCAGAGTCATTTTCGGAATGGTAATCCTGCTAATTAATATATTATAACAAAATAAATTTACAAAATAAATACCCGAAGAGGCACACGTTCAAATCCATCCTTTCTCCTTTCATTCACTTTAACCTGCGTAGCTGCCAAAGATTTTTTTGTTTTCGAACGTCTCATGGATCGACATAAACAACACTAAAATTTAATTTTTGTAATAATTTATCTAAAAAATAAACATACAAATGATATTGAAAGCATTGTTAATGCAATCAATGCGGCAACTATACTGCGTTCAAAACTCATTGTAAATGGTCGGTGCAAAGCATAATGTTTAACCGTCGCTTGTCCAAATGAAACCTAAAAATAAAAAATGAAATGATTTTTACGGAAAGTTTTATATGAGAATTACAAACAAAATTTGTTAATTTAAAAATAAACTCACTGTAAAAGTACTACTCATTGGATCATAACCATCAGCTATAATCATTGCTCGATACGTTCCTGGCTCCAAAGCCAAATTATAATGTCCATTCTTTGTTGTTTTTGTAGTCTTTGTAGTTTCCAAAATTACGTTGTGGTCCTTTTGAATCGGCCAGACAGAGACATTCACACCAGAAAGGCGATCGCCACTCATCTCCTGAATATAATAACGATAAATTTAAATGAAAGTGATTAACAAATACTTACCCTAATAACACCTGAAACACCTTGCAAACGTCGTCCTAATATTGAAAAGAGAGAACGACGATTCTCTTCAAAAAGATGGCTCTAAAATAATAATAAAAGTGAAAACATTAAAAAAAACTTAACTATTCCTTGGCCTTCGTAGCAACAACCAACTTGAACAAGCAAAGCATCTGGTGCAGATGTCCATTTGTCCCGCCCTGTTGACCAATGGAATTCGTCGAGCACTGGAGTGGATGGGCGATTAGTTGCACACATATCCCTTTTATTCTATAAATAAACTTGAAGAAAAAACAGAAAATGTTAAAATATATAAAAAATGCTTAAATAAAATTGAAGTAATAAAAAAGCTTCTATGGAAAATCTTTAAAAATTTTCAATACTTAGGCATAAATAAACACCTGCCGCATCTGTTCGTGTCCTTCAATGTAGAGCTGAGCAAGTGCCTGCGGCGTAGATGTCCAATTCCCTTTTGGTAGATCAGGCAATTTAATTTGGTCGTTCTCGTCAAGTTCAGCTGAAGGAGGCTGTGACATAATAAGCGTGCCATTATTTGTCATTCCAATGTCAGTTCCTGGCCTGCGCACGTCAATAAATCGGATCTAAAAGGAGAAAAGTAAATAAACTTAAAAATTGTCTTACTTTAATTCCACCCGTTCCTAACACGATAACAAAATCAATTTCAGGTACCAGGTTGATAATTTGCGTAATCAATGAAATAAACGGAGAAATGGTCAAGTAGTCGTGGCAATTCAATTGTGTGCTACATATAAGGAAAATATATGAGAAGGTTAAGCGAAAAATAATTTAGAATACTGTGGGATATCTGGTGCCAAAATAATGGTTGAATACTCCAAAATACGCTGTACTTGTCTCATCTCCTCGTCTATAATAGTAGGTGTAGTTGTTAATCCTTCAACAGGTCCTTGTCCACAAAGTCTGGCCCCAAGATGATAAACTAACGCTTCTGTCTTCTAAAATGAATTTTAAGTTATGTAAATAATTACTTTTACGAAACATTCATTTAATAAATTAAACAAACCATTTCTACAGATAAAATCAGTGTATGTGGCCCATTGTGTGAACCCAAAGATCGAAGCTTCACACCATCCATTTCGATTAGTTTGGCGGAGCAAGATGATGATTGATCAAGACGATCGTAGCCATAATGTGTTACCTTTAAGCGAAAAAGAATTTAATGCAATATTAAATTGTACCGTCTGAACTTCAGCAGGAGTGAAATGATCGGTTGGAGCAATGGAAGGAACAACAGAAAATTCAAGTACTTTGTCTTGTTTCAAAATATTCAGCATCATCTAAAATTTAAATAAAAGAAAAATCGGAAAATAAATCAAAACCTCTATAATAGCATCCAATGCTGCATCCATTTTTCCAGTAGTCATAATATCTTCTTTTGAGGAAAAGTTCCCAAAATCACATCCAATTCCAATACCCAATTCAAAAATTCGTCCGAGTCTCATTTCATCAATAATTGACGCCGTTTTGGTTTGACCTAAACGATCTTCACAATTCGGTCGAAGAACCTTTTTTCGTGAATTTATTGGGCTAAATGAATCTGTTGTTTTTGAATCCATATTAGAGAACTGTTCTTGTGAAGAAAATACTCTAAAAATTTGAAAAGGATTTTTGTTATGATGAACTCTTACTCTTTCAAGCTTTGATCGAATTTATCTTGATTAAACAGTCTTGGTGTATTCTCTCCGGCATTAAATATTGTCGAATGAGCAGGGCCGGCACTAAAAATAAGAAGGGAATCAGCATTTATATTCCGCATATATTGCAAAAGTTGATCAGTTTGGCTATATTCTGTAACAATATGGAGACGAACATTTTCAAGAAGCATGTAAGCCTTTAATAAATACAGCTAAATCAAAAATAAATAAAAAGAAAAACCAATTTTGATCGTTTCTTTTCATCCATAGGACAAGAATGATTGACCAAACGCGTAAGTAATCCTTTTGCAGCAGAGTCAAAACCAACAAGTAATAAATTAAGAGGACCTTTACCTCTAACAAAAAGTTGTAATTTTGGAATATCTAAAATTAATAATTAAAAATTATTTTATAAGATTAAAGCATAAACCTTCACCATCACATTCCATCCCTTTCAAACTAATATTAACAACCTTTGCCGGTCCAGAATCAATAGTTATATCGAATTGATATGGTTTGAAATTTTTATGTGAAATTTGTAGCTAAAAATTTAAACATAAAAAAATATTTTGAAGAAAATAATCACGCTATATTCGCCAGGTGGTAAAAGTCGCCAATATTCACCATTAAGTGATGTTGTCACAGCTTTTCCTTTTCCTCCTTTTATAATTATTAGCTCGGCTCCCGAGATTGGCTTTTCACCAGTGGCATCATGAACAACACCTTTTACACCACTATGAACAGATTCCATAAATGAGAGCAAAGAGAACCGATGTTGCTTCCACAAAGTTGGAATCATATCGTCCTTAAATTAAAAATCAAAATAGAATTTTGATCAATTAAATTAAAACGAACGTATGGAAATTTGAAACAACCCATTTCGACAGTAATTTCAAGAGCATTTGTGTGCACATACTGCCAGTCCTGCATCCCACCAGAAAGATGGTACCTAAGCAAAAAATTATAAGGACTGAACAATGTTTATTAAACAAAATTTGAATAAAAGATAGTGAACCTACCAACCAGCGCCATTGGTAATTCCATGAAGGAAAGTATCACCATTATCATTTAGTCCACAACGACGTCCAGATAACCACATATTTGTATGAGCACGCGCATATTGAAAAGCTAATTGTACAAAAAGTTTATCATCTGCTGAAGCCGTATATATGCCATCTGCGCCTGTATCCGAATCATCATAAGGGTAATTAGCGACGAGAGAGCCGCCATGAAGATTCGCAGAAAGAACAAATGGATATTCGGTCATCCATTGCATAACAGCTTTTGTCTCTGGTTGAGTTGTCATGCCACCGGACGCCTCTTTGTGCATCGGATAACGAGCAGGAAAATTTCGATTTAGGTCAACATTATCTGCATTGGACCGGCCCTTAGAAAAAAGGGTAACCAAATATAAAATTATTTAACAAACCAAATAACCAATTCGATCACCAGGTTTATCCATTTCATAACCATCAGGATTCATTGAAGGCTAAAAAATAAATTTAATTTAAAATAATAAAATCAACCATTAGATGGATGCGCGTTTCATTGACCATACGCGTTAAATATTGATTACTGCCATAATTTTCACAAAGTATGTAAGCCAAATAAAGAAGTGCCTCTCGACCAGTAACCTATCAAAATGAATTATTTAAAAAAGCAAGATCATTTACGGTCGATTTAATCAAAATGCCTTGAAAAAATTAAAACCTCATTTCCATGCATATTTGCAACATATTTAAATTCAGGCCTTAATATCTCATGCTCCCTCGGATTTCTTGCAACAACAAGTACCCAAAGTTGACGCTTATCTATGCTTTGGCCAATTGAATATAAATAAGTAATTTGGGGGAAACGATCAGCCAAATCTTTTAACCAAGAAGTCATTTCTTTGTAATTGTGGTTTTTCTGCCTGGAAAAATAAAAAAATCATAAAAAAAAGTTCGATAATTTGAAGACTAATAAATTTCAATTTGAATAAAAACGGGAAGATCAACGAAAAATATTTAAAGAATGTTGTTGTGATAGACTTAATCACAGATACAAAAATTGTTTAAAATTTCACTCACTTTTCTAACGGCACATCTTTAAACTCGCCAACAAGCTTCTGCATAATTTCATAACTTCTAAAAATTTCCAAATTATTGATGTCAGTCCCAAAGTATTTGCTTAAAGCATCATTATTTTGAGCGTTTAATTCTGCCTGATTTGGAACAATGTCGCTATTCCAGTCAATTGGAAGAATAAAATTACAAGCTTAATTTAAAACCAAATATAATATAAAAATTTTAATTTACCATTTAGTACCAAAAGAAATATCACAAAATAATTAAGGCTTGATCCTTGATAGGACATGTATAATGTAAAATTTTTAGAAGTCTAACACACACGCCTAACAAGTCTTACACGTGTCAATCTAAAAATTAGAAACAAAAAAATAAAAAAGAAATACGTAAAAAGAACAATGAACAACAATGAACAATAAAAAGAACAATAAAACGAGCAATTTGTAGTCCGCAATTGTCGCATTCGCAATTGTCGCAGCATTCATTTAATCGCGAGCCACTTAGGCGCAGAATATTTAGGCATTTTTTATAAATCCGTTACATTTAGTCTTTTTAAAAAATTATGTTTTAATTTAAGTTATTGTTTAAAATGTCTGACAGCAGTATCGTAAGTGATGAAGATGCTCATGAGGAGGTACCGGCTGTGTCTCAGTCCAACCAACAACAACATTCAGATGATTCTTCATCAATGTCTTCAACATCCTCATCAGATGAAGAACATGACGAGCAAAATTTAGATGAGAACTCAACTCATCCACAATCTGACCAACAACAATATCAAGAAGATGGAGAAGATGATGAGACTAGCGAAATTAATCATGAACATCAGGTTAGTTTAAAAAATTATTTGTAACCTTGTTTATTTAATTTATTTTTTATTCATCCGACTCATCGCTACGAGCTTTTTCGGATAAGTTAACTATAAGATTTGTATAATCGAATTTTCTACTCCAAAAATTTGCTTAAAAGTTTGCCCTGTGCTTTTTCGATTTTTAAATACCTATATCTCGATCCACAGGCATTTCTGCACCAAGGGAGTTGTACCGTTCGACTCAGCTCACCGAGACGAATTGAATGCTATATAATTCGACCCATTTCTGAATGGGTCAGCTAAACTATATCCATTTTTATTTTAACAGATTGATGCTGAAGATAGCATCCCTGACAATAGAAATGCTGAAGAAGAGGACGATGAGGATGGAATATTTACGACTAAAGATGATGACGAAGTTAGTGGTGTGCATGCTACGGCTGAACATAATGATGAAGAAATGGAAGATGATGAAGTTGAACATCGAGAGGAAGAAGAAACTCAAGAAGATGTCCATTCACATCAGGATGAAGATGAAACTCATCAAGTAATCGCACGGATGGATGTTTCTGACGGTCTTTTTATATTTGTAAAATTGTTTTTTCAATAAATATGTTTTAGATGAAGAACAAGAAGAAGAGGTTGATACTGGCCCAACAAAAATTGATTTGAACATGGCCCGTTGTAAAGTTGATTTAGGCGAGGAAGGGCCTTATTTTGTTAAACTGCCGAATTTCTTAAGTATTGAAACAAAGCCATTTGATCCTGAAACTTATGATGACGAAATTGAAGAAGACGAAACACTTGATGATGATGGGCGAACTCGTTTGAAACTTAAGGTATGTATAATTTTTTAGACATTGATCTGTCCGCTAATGTAATTTATTTGGCACCGAAATCTTCGTTGTCCAATTACAATTTAGTCATTAACTCTCACGAACAGTTCGTGAAAGTTCCTTGCCAGATTGTACATTTAAAAGTAAAGAGACTAGATTTATCATTTTAGAATAGTATTATAAATTTCTTCTTTTGTCATATTTTTACTAAAAATCTACCATTAACTTATTTTTAGCTGGAAAATACAATCCGTTGGAGAACGGTCCGAGATGAGCAAGGCAATGAGAAGCGCGAGAGCAATGCAAAAATTGTTCGTTGGTCTGATGGAAGGTGTGAACATAGAATTCATAAAGCTCATACTTTATGGATTTTCTTCTACAAAGTTCCGTTTTTTACCCTTCCGCTTCCGCATTTTTGGCTTCCGCGGGTCTCCATTTTATCCCTCCCCCTGAAATCAATCCCTGGCTATTCCTCTCTTTATCGTTATCAACAAAAAGGAGCTCATGTTTCTATTAAAATTTTCTAATCTTGTTCTCAAATAATTATATTTTCAGCATGTCCTTATATTTGGGTAACGAAATCTTCGAGGTGGATAAACAAAAAATTATGGACTTTAATCATCTCTATATTCGTCAAGGAGCAGCTCTGCAAGCACAAGCCGTTTTCGGCGAAAAACTTGTATTCCGCCCACACTCAACAGAAACTTTAACTCATCGGAAAATGACTTTGAACATGGCTGAAAAAACAAGCAAAGCTCAAAAAGTTCGAATGCTTGCAAATGTTGGGGATAATCCAAATGCTCAACGAAAGGTTTAAAAATAATAGAATTCTCGTAAATCTGTAATTAAGGAAATGATTCGCTTGGAGGAAGAAAAGTTACGAGCCGCAGCTCGTCGTGAAGCACAGCAACGAAAAGGTTTATTATTTAATAATTTACAATATTTTTTAAAATTATTTTTAGTTCGTGAGCGACCAATGACTGTTGGACTCACATCTGGATTCCTTGAGGGTTATGATTCTGGTTTGTATTAATTAAATTTTAAAGTTAGGAATAAATCAAGGAACGGGGGAAAAGAAAAATATTACAAAAATATTTTTTCTTCAATTTCCTTTTTGGCTATTTTTTTAGATTTTATTTTAAAATTTTTTTGCTCAAGCAAATTTCTAAATTTTGAAGGGTAGATGAGAGTTAAAAATATTTTTGTTTTAAGATGAGGCAGTCGATTCGCTAGCTGCAATTAAGAGAAGATATCAACATGCCCCATATGGAATGGATAGATATCAACGTGAGCGCTCTTTCTCTGAATCAGATGAGGAACAAGAGGAAAGGCAAAGGAAAACTATAAATGAGGCAAAAATTGACAGTGAAGAAGAGGAGGAAGCTGAAGAAGGTGTGGAGGAAATGGACACATCTGATACTGTGAGAAAAATAAAAAAATTATGAAAATCATTTTTATAATTTATAGGAACAAAGGCAGAAAAAGCAGCAGAAAACACAACAAAAACGTAAGATCGTTATTGAGGAAGATGAAGATTAAATTTAAGTTATTTTTATGAATTTTTTAGAATTATTTTTAAAGTTTTTAACCCATTTGGTTTAATGTCTCGTTTTTGTCCAATAATCAAAAGTTTTAAACCAAAATTCAAGAAATTTAAAATACGCCCTCTGTGCAATAAAGACATTTTTGTGGTAATAAATACAGGGAGATTCACTATTTCCCACTTTTTTACAATCATTCCTGTTTGCCCCCAATTGTTCCCCTCCCTCCCTGTTTTTTCTCTAAACAGATTCTTTATTTCAAAAAACTAAAATCTTAGCGGATGGAAAGACACTAATTCAGCCGATAAATTAAACTATTGCTAGCATAGTAAAATACGGAATTAGTCAATAAATCTTTAGCCACTTTTCGTTTAATACTGGAAATCCTATATTTTATCAAAATGAAAATTCCGAGGTTCTGACATGTCCTTTAAAACAATTTAAAAACATTAGTGCTTTAATGTTGATTAAGTTATTTAAAATTATCTAAGGATTATTCAATCTTTTGCTGTATTTTCCCGTTTTGAGTTGCAATCCGGTGTTGAGTGTATTTCTTTCCACCATTTGCTATATAACTAATATAGTAGAAACGGAACCAAAGTAGAATATAAGTGACTTCCATGAAGGCCTAGAAATACATTTAACTACTTTTATTTTGAAAATTACCCCAATGGAAAATCCACGTTTAGTAACAGCATAAACTTTATTTGTATTAGAATAACAAAGCCAAAGCAAATGTCCCATGACAGCATGCGTTATCATAAACTAAAATTGAGTTTAAATGTTTGGAACAATTTATAAGAGTTAAATTGTAAACAAAATTCCTTTTAAATTACTTGGCAAATTTGTGCAAAAGTAAGTAGTTGAGCAAGTTGTGGTGGTACACGAAAGCGTATTGCACGAGCACAATAATAAGAGTACACTGATAAAACATGAGAAATTTTAAGAATTTTTAATTACTAAATGAATGAATAAAGTAGTTAAGCCAAACAACCCAAACCATATAAGCATTTTCTTCATAAAAGGTAACAAAAGCAAAATAGCCCGTCAGCGCGTGATGATACCTATGTTTTAAAAATAATTTTTCATTTATTTTTAAATTTTAACCAATGCATAAACATAAGTGGCCTTTTTCGTAACACAACAAAAAGGGTGTCAATAAGTTCTGGGATTTTAGAGACACACCAAGCAAAGGCCCAGTAGCCGGCTATTGGATCTTTTTGAAGTTCACCAATCTCAGTGTATGTATCTAGAAAGGATATTTTAACCAGAGCTCTCATCGATTGTCGAGATCGAGATTTTTCAAGATATCTCGTACGACCTCCCAGTCCGGTCTCTACTCATAAGTGCATTTATAATTTTGGAAGTACGGAGGTCGATTTGTAAGTACTGTACTTCGAGAATAAGCACGAACGAGAGCCCTGATTTTAACAATTTTTGTTATTTTTACGTGTAATTCCTTTGTTCACGATTGTACTGATAAACGTTGGGGTAATTCTTACAAATCCGGCAATAGAAAATACTGCCAAAAGACCATTCCTGCAATTTTTTAGTAAAAATCGACATTAATCTAATGAAAAGAATAAAAATTTTGTTCTGAAATAATTTTGTGGAGAATTAGCCGTGTAAATTGTGAAAATTTTCAATTGGTTTTTAAAGGAAAGATAAGAAAAAAACCAAATAATTAATGGCATCTGAAGATCAAAAGGCTTTCGATTTGCCATAACAAATTTCAAAGAAAATATTGTCACAATATAAACAAAAACACATTTTAACAATAAACTTTCATAATCTATTAGCCATTGTTTGCTATTTTCGTAGTTATAATTCTCGAGAAAAATATCCATTGTTTTACTAAAATTAAATTACAAAAACAACTATAGATACTATTTTGAATCAATTTTTAAAATTTTTTTATTCTAAAATCTTATTGTTAACTTGAAAATGCTTATAAAAACCAAACAGATGGAAAGGAGAAAATAAAATTTAAATTAAAATAAAGACTAACTACTTAATTATATTTTACTAATAAACATTCGATTGTCCTTAATTTTCTCACGTTATTAACATTGCTTATCATTTACCAAATGTTTATGAGGTGGGGCCATAATAGAAACATTGTATTTTTAATAAAAAATAAAGATCAAAGGAAAGTAAAAATTTTAATAAAAACTGAACAAAACTTTTAATTTACTTTTAAAAATCACCAACAAAATCCCACAAATAATTTTCTAGTTTAAATTCATCAGAAATTGACCGAGCTATCCTTTTTGCAAAATCCAATCCACATAATGAAAGATATTGAGGCAAATCCAAATTTTCTGCTGCACTGACAATTCTGAGTAAACCAACATCGACCAAATGAGTTATCTGAAAAGAAAGTATATTTTAATTATTGTTTTCCCATTGAGATAAATTTTAAATATTTTTTAGAATTTTGGGAAACGATAATTCGAAAAAAAATCGATTCAAGAGAATAATTTATTTTGTCAAAATTTAAATTAAAAATTTAGAAATAAATTACGAAAAAAATAGATAAGTTACCTGTGAAGTAAAATCGATCCGAAAATCAGCGCCAAAATCCTCAAAAGCTTCGTCAAAATTTTTACAAAAAAAGAGAAAAATAAAGAGAGCTCGTTGATGTTCGAATGCACGTGGACCCTTCTCATGAAACTTTTCTTTTGAATTCTTCCCTGAACCTTTGCGACGTTTGGATGAAATATCAGTCTAAAAATTAAAAAAAGTTGGGATCAAATGTCATCTTGATTGTTTTTTAATCTCAAAAATTAGGATTTTTTCTAGATTTCAATTAAAGCCCAACCTTAAAAAAGAAACGTTGATCAGTCACTGCCGGATTATAACTAGCACAATAAGTTGCCACAATTGCAAAACGAGTTAGCAATGGAAAATCTAAAGAAGTATCTCTATTGTCGTCTTTATAATCAGGAAAGAAAGCAGAATCTTCTTTAAGTGTTCTGCATATTGGCTCAATTTTCTTTAAAAATGTTGCAGTAATTGTTGAATTTATATCGATCCCTTCCTTTTTACATTTTTCAGCAACAAAAATAACCTGAAAATTTAGAAAAAAAATATTTAATGTCTAAAATAACCATATGTTTTAAGAGTTCAATATCATTATAATGAAGAATAACAGATTCGACAACATAATTAACAAATTGTTTAGGCAATCCAGTTTCTTTTGTAATTAAATCAACATCGGTAGTCTTGTTGTTATTTTGTTGTATTGAATTCTGAACTCTTTTAAATAATTCATCTAATGGTAAATCCATTTTTTAGAAAAATTTTGTCTGAAAAATTAAAAATTTAAAAGTTTTTCAAGAAAAACATCAACCAAAAATCCAGAAAATTGTTCCTTTTGCTTCTTCCGTTTTGTAAATTCAAACGCTAATTTTACGCGCGCTTAAATAAAAGAGGCCGTTTTGTTGCGAGATTTTTAATAGGGAAATTTTTTGTTGAAATTTTCAAAATTTTTAAAAATTTTCACGTTATTTCAATTTTTAGATGTACTCTATTTTGCATGAAACTGATGATGCTACTTCAGTTAATTTTTGTTTTTGGGGGAAATTTTTACCAAATGCAGATTTGTTAGTAACTGCTGGCGCGAAAACTTTACGTTTTTTTCGATTAAATAATTGTGGTAATTCAATTAATTCTCCTCAATTAGAATGTTTACTTTTGTTTACAATGATGGCACCAATCCGTGGAATGGCTGTAATAAGGCTAGAAGGTTTGGATTTTTTAAATTTTAATCAAAACAAAATTTAAAATTTTTTGTCCCGTGAAATATTTTCTCTTAAAAATACCTTGCTAATTTAAATTAAAGCCTAATTTAAATACAACATATTTTTTTATTTATTAATTCGGTTTTAAAATATTAAAATAATTACCGACAGAAATTCCCTGTTATGTACGTGACTTGTGTGTCTACGTACTAACAAAGAATAACAAGATAAGACAGTATCTAACAACTGTGCTTTATCTACAATACAAAATACAATAAGGGCGAACAATAAGGAATATGGCTAAGCGCCGAATATGTTGGAGACAGAATAGAATAACAGAATAAACACTGCGACAATAGACTCAGAACGACTGAATAATAGGAAGGCTTTTATACTAAGCCAATACCCAACATTCCCTTTTATTCTTACAATTAAAATTAAAACATCTTACTAGGGAAGGTTGCGAGGTGTCCGACCTAAAAACGGTCGAAACCGGGCTCATTCGGTAGAGAATGTGCCCTTTCTAGCAAGGATTTTGAGCCGTTTTTGCCCGTTTTTTGAGCTGGCCAAGCAATTTTCCCTAGTTAATTTAATTCCTATATTATATTCTCCTAGATTTTCCTGACTTTGACGCATTAGCTTTAACATTTGATGATGCCAAGCTTTCAATTGTCAACATTAATCCTTCCACAATGACACTTAACACACTTTCTTTACATTCAATAGAAGATGAATTATTACGTGAAGGTTATGCCAAAGATATTCACCATCCTGTCCTTTGCGCTGATCCAGAGAGTCGTTGTTGCGTTTTTACTGTTTATGGAAGGCATTTAGCTGTTGTCCCAATTAAACGAATCAATAGGGTTAATAAAGAAAATGAATGTCTTTCAAGTAAAGATGGACGTCAGATTTTATTGCAAAGTTACGCAATCAAATTGAGGTTTTTTATTTTATAATTAATACTCCATCGAGATCGGTGTTTTGATTTGTGAGAATTTTTTAACTTTATTTACGGACCCTGAAAAATTTGTCACCAAAACTATTTTTCGCTTTCTCTCTAATTTTCCTTTTAAGGTCACTCGACGAACGTCTAGAAAATATTCATGATATGTGCTTTTTGCATGGATATTTTGAGCCAACAATTCTTTTCCTTTACGAGCCAATCCAAACAACAGCTGGAAGGTTAAATTTTGGAAAAAAATTTATTTCCTATTTTTTAGAGCAGCAGTTCGATTCGACACTGTCTCTATTTTGGCTGTTTTTCTGAATTTAAAAGACAAAATACATACAGTTGTTTGGAATTTTTCTGGTTTTTTTTAATTTAATTATTTTATTTTTAATTTTAGGCCTTCCAATGAACATAAATCGTTGCTTACCTATTAACCCTCCAATTGGTGGAATTTGTTTATTTGGAGCCAACGAAATTGTTTATTTAAATCAATCTGTACCACCAAGGGGAATTTCTTTAAATTCTTGTTCAGAAGAATTTATTAGATTTCCATTAAGTAATCAACAACAAAATTTAAAGTTAGTTTTGGAAGGCTGTGCTGTAGAAAGAGTGTCAGATTCTCCAAATGATGTTTTTGTTGTTTTGTCTAATGGAGATTTATATATTTTATCTCTTGAAACTGACCAAGCAAATGTTGTTAAAAATATGCATTTGACAAAAACTTTTGGTAATTTTGTTTAAAAATACTATAGTAGTTTATATCTTGTTTTATCTTTGATTTTTACTGGGGCTTGATAATTTTAAATTAGAATATCAATTTGTAATCTAAAACTTTTCATATTTACTTTAAATTAAAATGTCCATTTAAAATACCCCCATTTAATTTTAGAAACATCAATTCCTTGTGTTCTTACAAGTTTCTCAACAAATTTTCTTTTTGTTGGTTCCAGACTTGGAGATTCACAATTACTACGTTATTCACTAGACAAAATACGAGGCTCAAAGGATTATTCAAATAATCAGGATTTGGTAAATCATTCGCGAATTTTATTCAATGATGATGATATTTTTCTTTATGGCGATGATTTTTGTAAAAGTTTTTTAATTGAAGAGGTTTTTTTAATTTTTAAGGATATTTTTAAAAAATTTTAGACCCTCAGACAAATTGTACGGACATATAAATTTGAGTTGCTTGATATTCTTCCAAACATTGGACCCTGTAAATGGTTGAGAGTTTGCAATGCTACTTACATAAGCGATGCTTTTCGGAAAAATGCCAGAGATGTTTACTTCGACATGGTTATTCTTATTTTTACACTTTTCTATTAGTTATAAGCTTTCCAAGATTTGGTATCTAAAATTATTCTGTTAAAGTTTTTTATTCATATTACTTTATTTTTTATATAGATGACAGCTTCTGGTCATGGGAAGGATTCTTCGCTTTGCCTCTATCATCGCTCTGTCCGACCACAAATTATAACAAGCACATTGTTCGGCGTAATTATTTTTTAAAACTCCTTATATATTTATATTATTTTAACTGTTAGTTTAAGGGTCTAGAACATTGTTCCCTAAAACAATTGTTCAAAAAATATGATTTTTCCGCTCACATTTTTGTGACCAATGTTCTGCATCTTCACCAACATTTTACTAGATTTAACTTTTTTTAATGTTATTGTTTGCAGTTTGGATGAAGCTCAACAAATTTGGACTATAGGGCGTCATTACGACGATATGCACAAATATTTGCTAATTTCTCGTGAACGAAGTACTGTTGCCTTAGAATTACACAATGATATGATCGAATTGGATACCCCTCTCTTTTGCACTAATGAGTCAACATTGATGGCTGGGGATTTGGCAGAAGGGAATGTTGCTGTACAGGTCTGTAGCTTTATTAAAACATTTATTTAAATTTGACTGGTTTTGTTCGCCAAATCTTTCAACCGGTTTCCACCTCCTAGAGTCTTGAATCGAACTTATTGACATAATTATGAGCATAATTTATTATTTTTTAGATAACACCTACAAGGTAATTTTTTGCTCAATTTATTCCAAACATATTATTAGCATTATTCTCGTCGCAAATGATCAACAAATCGACTGCATTTCAATTGACTCAAGTTTTCCAGTAATTTCTGCTTCGCTTATTGATCCCTATTTGGCTCTTCTTACACTAAATGGACGTTTTTTCCTTTATCAATTATTTTCAAAGCCAAATATCCATCTTAAACAGGTTTTTTTATTATAGATTCTTTTTGTATTTTAAATTTTAATTTTTCAGATACCAATTCTAAATGTGCTTAAGCACGAAAAATCGCCTATCACAGCAATTTCACTTTACAAGGATTGCAGTGGTTTAATTCAATATTCAGACAATAAAAAGATTATTGAACAGGAAGAATCGTCGTCTGCAAATGAAAAACTTTTATTTCCAAAATCTAATTCCTTAGATTCTTCTTTAATCAAAAATGAGATGGATGAAGATTTGGCAACAAAAGAACAACTTAACGAAGAAGATGATATTGATGCATTTCTTTATGGAGTTACAGAAAAGGAACGGAATAAAAGTAAATTTTTAAACCAATTAAAATTAATTATTAAAACTTCTTTTCGTTAGCTCAACCTCAAAATGAACCGCAAAAACAAAAAGTAGAAACTCAAAAGCAGCAACAAAAAATTAGCTGGCTTACAATTTCAAACGAAATATCAATTAATGCCAATACTGATGAATTTGTTGAACGCCCATCTAAAATTTTACCAACTTTTTGGTTGTTTTTTACTCGTGAAAATGGCAATCTTTACATTTACAATTTACCTAATTTACAATTAGTTTATATGGTAAAGATAAAACTTTTTCTTAATTTTTTTATTTATTTTTTAAGGTCAGAAAGTTTTGTCAATCTCATGATGTTCTCTACGATGATGTACAATCTGCAATTGACGATGAGCATAGGCCTTCTCAACAATCATTTATGAACACACCAGTCATTGTGCCACAACCTGCTGAAAGCCTTTCCTCTGATACAATTGTTAAACCTGAAGAGGTTTTAAAATGAGTTTTCTTTTAAATAATGCTTTTAAGAAAATATTTGAACTGCAAATTTGTGGGCTTGGAATTAATTGTGGCCGGCCAGTTCTGTCCGCTCTGTTCGATGATATGGTTGTCTTCTATGAATTGTTTCCTCATGATGATAATATTAATGGTAATTATAATAATTTTAAGGAAAAATTTTTACGTTTAACTTTACATTATTTCCCGAACGGAGTTTATATTCTTGAGTTGATGCAGGAATTTCATTTGTTCTTTAAGGTCATCTTGCCATCAGGTTCAAACGTCTCCCCTGCACTGTAGTTATACGAGAAAAACGTTTTCTTGGCCCTAATGGCAGAGCGCAAGTTGAGGCACATGAAGTTGAGGACAGACATAGACAGCGAATTTTTCCTTTTGGTCCGCTGAGTAATTTGGTTTGTTTATTTAATTTATTTTAAAATACAGAAATTTATTTTAGTCTAATGGAATTTTCATTGCTGGTGCATATCCTTCAATTCTACTAATAAATCGTAATGGAGTTCAACTCCATCCAATGACCATCGATGGACAAATAACAGCTTTTTCATCATTCAATAATGCTAATTGCAAAAATGGCTTCTTATATCTAACAAAGAAACCAGAACATATGATGCGTGTTGCAACTTTGAACGTTAATTTTATTTTTAAATAATTTCATTTCCAATAGGTTTTTCTGGTTGTGTTATACTAGTTGTAAATCTCTAAAATTAGACTCATATATTTATTTTAATTAAACTTTATTTAAGTCAGATATTGACTATGATTGCTCATATCCACATCGTAAAATTCCAATTGGTCAAACTATTAGCCATGTAGTTTTTATGCTTCAAGGAGACCTCATCATGTTAGTAACGAGTGAAAAAAAGCCAAACAAAACTGTTTGTACAATTGTGAACGAGGAAAAGCAAGTTGAGACACATGATCGTGACGAAAATTTTATTTTGCCAAGCATTGATTCATACAAACTTAGGGTTGGTAATATTTTTATTCTCGAGAATATCTTCTAAAATTAATTAATATTTAGCTCTTTTCAACGGAAGATTGGAAATTTGTGCCAAACTTTGAATTTCAATTGGAGGAGTTTGAAGTTGCAACTGCCTGTGAAGAAGTATTGCTAACCTCGGAAAGCACAGTTTCTGGTGTAAAAAATTATCTGGCATTGGGAACAGCTATCAATTATGGAGAGGAGGTGTATGTTCGTGGTCGAGTAGTCCTTTTTGAGTTAATTGAAGTAGTGCCGGAGGAAGGAATGCCTACAACACGTCACAAACTTAAAACAATTTATGACAAGGAACAAAAAGGGCCCGTAACTAGTTTATGTGCAATTAATGGATTTTTACTTACTGGAATGGGTCAAAAGGTCCTGAACTTTCTCTTTCTATTTTGCATATTTCAAAGTTAATTTTAGATTTTTATTTGGCAATTTCGTGATAATCAATTACATGGTGTTTCCTTTCTTGATTTACATTTCTACGTTCATCATATGGTTGCTTTTCGTGATTTTGCATTAGCTTGTGATTTATATCGTTCTCTTTCATTAATTCGATACCAGGTATTTTTAGAGATCATAAAATGATTAAATTATTTTTTAAGGAAGAATTTAAAGCACTTTCATTAGTTTCACGAGATTTACGCCCAACAGCCCCAACTCCAATGACTTCTCAATTTATCATAGATCATAAACAACTTGGATTTATTCTTACAGATGAATTAGCTAACATAACTTTATTTAATTATTTACCTGAAATGAAAGAATCAATTGGTGGTGAACGGTTAATTATTAGAGCAATATTAAATATTGGATCATTAATTAATACTTTTGTGCGAGTTAAAGGTAAGTTGATTTTTTTGTGTCTTTTAATGTAATTAAAGCAATTTAAAAAATTTTTAGGGCATACTTCTGAATGTTTCATTGATTCAGAACAACAACGTGGAATACAAACTTGCTATTTTGCTACATTAGACGGCTCTTTTGGTTTTATTAAGCCTATCATCGAAAAAGTTTTTAGAAGACTACACATGTTACAACAGGTAATTAAAAACTTTTTTTAAAAGTAATCATTAAAAATAAATTTTAAAGATGATGAATATGTATGTACCTCAACCAGCAGGGGTATAATTTTAAATATTCTGTAATTTTGAAGATTATTTCAAATAATATTTTATAGTTAAATCCTCGTGGTTCACGTGCTGGACGTCCACAAAAGACTGGAACTAATCAACAAATAAGTGCAGCAAAAAATATTATCGATGGTTTGCTAGTAATGCAATATATGCATTTAAGCTCTCAAGAAAAAACAGATTTAGCTAAAAAGTTGGGAACAAGTAAATATCAAATAATTGATGATCTCACTGAGTTAATTAGAATTACTTCTCATTATTAATTTTATTTATTTTTTGTTTTAATTTTTATTTTGTTATTTGTTTGTTTCAGTAAAATTTATAAAAATTTAATAAAAATCATTTTTGGAAATACTAACATCCTCTACGAGATGGCATAAAAACTTTAATTTGAATGCTCATCTATTTTTCTTAACGTTTACCAAATATTCTAGTTTTTATGTATGTATTTTTTTTAATTGTTGAAATGGGTATACCTACATTTTCCTTTATTGTTTTTCTTATTTCTCAAAAATAAAACCTTTAAAATTTCATTTTGCTTAAAATTTCTCAATCAAATTATTGCAAATTAACTTTACTAAAAAATTTTAAAAGACATAAATAGCGATTTTAAAGTGCAATACTATTCTTATGACACAGTCAAGTACATTGATTTCCTTTAATGTTAATAAAGTGTGTTTTAATGTCTTGTTTATTTTGAGAATTTTAATTAAAGAATTTTAATATTTTTTAATTAAAAAAATATTTTTTATAATTAAAGTAGGATATTTAAATGTTGCCAATAATATTTATTTTATTATTGTTAATTGTAAATATATCTTTTCCTACAATAATTGGGTCGGAATATTCGGAAGAAACAGATGAATGTAAATATTTAATGAGAGTGCAAAAATTTTTATCCTTTTGTAAAAATTTTGAGAAGGACATTTAGATAATTTGGACCTGAGTGACCCAAATTTTTAAATATGTATAGACATGTTTAAATTACTGGAATTTAATATTTGCAGCGCTAAAAAATTGAATTTCTAGCAAATTAAATTGAATTTCTGATACTTGAAAATCTCGAAAATTTCGCCTTTGATGCTAAAATTTTTTTGATATTCTAATTTTTCCGTCTCCCCGTAAAAATCTTTCACTGTCCATGAAAATCTTTTGCATCTCCACGATAAAATGCTAGGTAATTTTGAAGAAATTTTCATTAAAGGCAAATTAAAACTATTAATAAACAAAAAGATTGAGGAAATAAATTGGAGGTAATAAGGGCACTTTTAAAATTTGAAATAAATTTTTAATTTTTTTTGGATCAATTACTTTGCACTCTAATTAAATATTTATAATAATTTAAATTTAAATTAAGCACCAGTTTCGGATAATATTTTGTGTAATGAAAAGAATGTCGAAGAATGTTCAACAAGTGTTAATTGTAATAAAAGAAAATTCGAAGAAATTGAACAAAAAAATTCAAAAAATAAAAGAAGTGGAACGTAAATAATTAATTATTGAAAAAATATTTTTTAACAGAAAAAAAATTTAAATTTGAGGTTGAGGAAAAAATTATGGTTTAGGAAATTAGGGTTAGAGAATATGTAGATTCAGTCATCTGGTTTGGATTAATGAGAAGATGGGGGTGTGATATGAATGATAATTTTATTTCCACCTCCCCATTCTATCCGTAACATGAATATAATAAAATTTAGAGAATATTTTAAAGAGAATTTAAAAAAATATTTTAAAAGTTTCGAATATTTTAATTATTTAAATTAATTAGAAGTAAAAATAAAGTGATTGAAATTAATAAAATTCAAAATTATTTATTCCCTGATGAGAAAAAAGAATGGAAACATATGTGTCCAAATTTACAAGAAAAGATATTTAAATATTATGAAAATAACAATAATGATTTTAAACAAGCTATAAATGATTATAAAAAAATTAAAAAATCTAAAAATAAAAAACTTAATCGTTTAGAATTAATTAATAAAATTGAAAATGAGGTTGGGGATTTTTAAATTAAACTTATTATATTTAATTTGAAACTTATTATATTTAATTTTGATAATAAATAGGTTAATGGGGCCCGATAAAAATAAACAAATAAATTAAAGTAGTACTGAAACCTCTCTGACTCCCTGGTTGCACCCTCTGCCTATTTTAAATTGCTGTGTAAATAGAATTAAATATTAAAAAAATAAAAAAGAGGAAAGGAAAAATTAATTTTAAAAATTTAGGAGCCATTAATTCAAGGTTTGTGTGTTCTTTTTCTATATGGAGGTATACAAATAAGAAGCTTATCAGAATATATTAAAATCCATCGAGATACTTTGAAACAAATACTTCATAGACGAAAAATTAATTTAAATGGAAGGTTTTTTTTCTTTGAAATTTAATTTTAAAATTTTTAGTAGTAATTATACAAATAAAGATTTTGAAGAAATTAAAAAAATATTGGGTGAAAAAATGAAAGAAAAATGTGGAGGAAAATGGAAAATTGAAAGAAAAATAAATTTTAATCCTTTAGAAGGAAAGAAACTTTATTTTAAAATTTTAAAAATGGCTGGGGAAATTAATGAAAAAATTAAAAATAAAAATATTTTAAATTATTTAAAGACTATAGAGGAGAATAAAATTTATAAAGAATTAATTAAGAAAATACCTGGAGGAGAAGTAGAAGAAAAACGAGAAAAACAGACTTTTGAAATGTTTTTAAATAAATATAAAATAATTATTGAGGATTTATGTCAGGAATTGAAAGAAAGATTTAGATGTAAACTTAATTAAATTAATTTAAAAAATATGTCCCAAATTATTTGTGGAAATAAAATAAAAAGTTATTAAATAGGGGTAACCAATGCTGGCTGGAAAAATCCATAAACAGTCAGATGATTTTGGGCTAGAAAATTTTATCAAAATACATATCATCATCCTAATAATAATGATACAGTAAAGCAACTGGGCTATAGGTATTTCTCTCCTTTAGCTAGTGCAGAAGGTTAATCGGCGGCTCGGAGCGAACCAACATCTTCCGTAGACCGGACTGATGTGTTATCCTTTAAACCAAGCCGCCCACTGCACAACCTTAGGAATTAAATAGCCATATGCTTTACAATACAAAACAGATAGCATAATATTGTCAGTTATAAGAAAATTTTTCAAATCTCTGAAATTTAACCGAAAAATTAAAAATATTAGTGAGAAAGGGTTAGAGAATGTTGCCGTCAAATAAAATAAAATTAATTAATATTTTTATATTATTTTTTTAGTAATAAATAGTGTATATGTAAAGAATCCAACAATTATATTAAACAAAATTTCAACATTTCTTTATTTCCAATTATTTTTAAATTTATCTAAATTAATTAATTGTTATAATTATTTTGATACAAAATGGGCAGATTATATTTTAATAAATAATTTAATTAAAATATTTAATGAAAATTGTAATGAAATTCCTGATAAATGTTATAATATGGAATTAAAATTTGAGGGAAGAACGAAAAAAAGAAGATTTGAAGAAGAAAATGATTTTAATTTAAAAATAAAATTATTAGTTAAAAATAAAGTTGAAGAATTTGTATTTAATTATATTGAAGAAATTTATATTTATATTAATTATTTAAACAAGGAAAAATTATTTTAAAATTAAAAAAAAAGCAAGGAAGAAGAATATTTTTTAGACACGAAAATATTTAAAAAATAAATTTATCTTTTATCGAAATTATTTACAAAAATTTATTTTTAAGAAAAAATTATAAAAAAGAATTTTGTTGTTGTTGTTCCTTAAATCCATTTGTAGGTTGAGATATATCGCATAAAATGTATTCTAGAGCTGATCGTAAATTAATTAAAGAATTATTTGAATGTAATTTTCCGGGCCAGCAAAGAATGTCATTCTAAATATCATTTAATATTTTAATTAAATAAATGAATGGAAAAAATAAATTATTATATGTACAAAAATAATTAAATAGCGTTGAGAGACTTTAGACTAGAGGTCGGCGCAGGAAAGTGATCCCGACGGGATTTGCCGGGATCCCGAAATCCCGGATGCTTTTGATTTTGGGGATCCTTCGGGATTTTTTTGGGATTTATCCCTCGGGATCCCGTCCCGGCATCGGTTAAGAAAAAAACCCCGACTCGGAATCTCGGAAGTACGATTTTGCCGACCTTTACTTTAGACTACCTCGTTTTTGAATATTTTTTTCAATTCCCTTAATTAAACCTTTTATGTAAATTTACCGTTTCTGCAAATTTTTTAGTTACTTCATTATTAGAAATAAAAACAATTAATTTTTTCTGAAATTGATTTATCAATCTTTCAAAAACAGTTTCCCTTCCATTTCGAGTAATACAAAAAACTTTAAAAAATATTTTTTATTTAAAAACAAAATCAGAAAAAACCATTTTCAGCCTCAATATATTCCCCCAATCTACACAACATTAAACGGCCAAAAGCGCCAGCTATCCCACCCTCTATTTGATTAGATGAGAGAATTACGTTAACATAAGGTTGTTTAAGTAATGGAGATCTTTTAAAAGAGGAATTCATTTTAAAAGGAATTTTTTATATATTTAATTTAATTTTTCCCCTTATTTATTTACAAATAATTAAAATTTTAATTAATTCATAATTTCAATTTAATTCAAAATTAATCCCCTAAACACCTCTAAAACCATTTAATTCTTTATTAAAAACTAACCGTTTATGAATAAAAGATAAACATTCCCTAAACAATGCTATACTAGCCTCCGGAAATTTCTAAAAATTAATTATCAAAATAATTAAATATATTAATTACTTCAATATTATCCAAATGACTAATTAATTGAGAAGAAGGAAGTCCACAATGCTCTAACAATTCTGTAATTAAATAAAAAATTAAAATTATCAGGAAATACCAAGTTGGGATAGGTCTAAAACACAAAACTCCCAATTTTTGTTTATGTAGTTTAACCAAAAAATTAATCTTCAAAAATCTCACCAGCAAAGGAAGATAACCTTCTATATCTCTCAAAAACATTCTTTACATTTCTACATTTTTCTGCTAATTTTCTATATCCATCTGTATTAGATATTCCCGTTTGTTTATTTAAATTAGATGAAGAAGTTGGAATTGAAGAGGGAGGATTGGTGGATGGAAGTTGAATATTATTGTTATTATTATTAGATAATTCATCAGAAAATGTATTTGAAGGATTAGCATTATGAAGTGCCTGATTAGATGAATAAAAATAAAATTATTTTTATTTTTTACTTCATCCATTTCAGCATCCATAATATTTGATTGATCAAAATCATCAAAATTTTCTAAATTAAATACGTGTTCTAACACTTTTAATAATGCCTCGTTTAACATATTTTCTAACTGATCTTTATAATAATGATTTTGGGGAAGTATAGAACAAACATCTTCCTTCAAATAATTAATTTAATTAAATAAATAAACAATTTATTTTTTACCAATTCCCAAACAAAAACTCGTGTTTGGTTTAATTCTTGACTTTGGCTTCTAATTGCGGAAATCTTCTTTTTCTTTGAACGTTCTATGAAAATAAAAATATTTTTGATAAATTATTTCTTTCTTGTCCAATATGGAAACAATAGAATAGAAAATCTAGGATCTACAGGGGTAATTATTATAATAAGGGTCACTTAAGGAGTTAACTTGTATAGAACAAAATTAATATTTTATTAAAACTTCAAATAATTCTTAATGTACTTAAGAATTAATTAAAATTGCAGCTCCATTAAGTCCAGCATTAATATGTATTTTAAATAAAATATTTTATTCCCTTATTTTGTGTCCTTGTATAAATTAAATAAAAACTATTAATTATGTACTTATATTTAAAGTAGCCCCGCCACATTTCTCTCCTTTATTTCTCGATTTGCTTGATTTTGTGGCACCATTATTGTGTGAATTTGTTTCCAAAGGAGGTGAGGAAACCGCAGCAGATCCATTATTTAATGGAGGGGAAGTGTCTAGTTCACTGCCTGTAGCGATTGCTTGTGGATCCTGCATTAATTAATAATAATTTTTTAATTTTTGAATTTATTTCCTTTCATTTACCATTAATATTGTTGGAGGGTATTTATTACTGTTATTCATTGAAAGTATGGCTGGGTAATTTTGTGGATGTTGTAGAGGTTGCTGACCATAATGTGAAGCTAATGCTTTTGCTGATGATGCAGCTGCTGCATAATAACTGCTAGGAAATGAGGCAGCAGCCGCATTATAATAATCGACAGCTTGATGAGGATAAACACCTTCATAAAAGTGAAGGTGATTATTAAATATTTAACAAATTAATCTAATAAATTTACCAGAATAAGGAGACCCCAGATATCCGTTAAGTGCAGTTCCAACTCTTTGAACACCTCCTAGTCCATAATAACCTACATAATTTTGTGTTGGGTACCAAGCTGAAGTTTGTCCACTCCCATTTGCAGCCGAAGCAGCTGCGATCATCTGCTCATAATAAGCAGCACTATTCTGCTGTTGTTGCTGTAGTTGTTGTTGAGAATTGATGTTGTTCAGAGACTGCTGTCCACCATCTTTATAAAAAGAACTTTTGAATTTCCAAACAAGTTCAGCATGTTTACATTTTAACTACATTTTAAGTAACCGCTTTTAAAATTACAAGAATTCACCCAGTTCCAAACACTGTTTAACTACTTTATAAAAATATTCCTACCATCAGACCTTCCCATTGCCAAATCCCATTCATGACCTGTTGCCCAATATGGATTCCTCGATGGCATGGACAACGAGGAGGAAGATGCGTCCAATGCTTTAATATTTAAAAATTTCCTTTTGGAGAAATTAAAGGGATTAATTAATTAAATAATTGTTTAATTTATTTCTAATTATTTAGTTTATTTCTCCAAAATAACCTTCAGGCTCAAACTTCGTTGAGGCAGTCATTTTCTTATTCTTTTTACTAATTATTGGATAAGAAAGCTTCTATGAGTTACCGTAAAACAAAGATTTAATTTCCTCAAATAATAACAAAAATTTTATAATTCTCCTTTAAATCTAACAAAATATATATTTTTTTTAATTTCAGGATTAATACAAAATGAAAGGAAGGAATTGATTAAAATAAAACTAAAAATCTAGACAAAGCTTAGGGAAATGCAGAAAAGTGTCGGATTTCAACAAGCGCAACGCAGGCATTGTTTAGATTTTTAATGAGGAAAAAAATAAGTTGGATTGTTGGGAGGGTAAATAATGATGGGGGCTATTAAAAATAAATTTATTTGTTTGTATAAAAACTGTAGAGAATATTTATGGCTTGGCTTGAAAAACTAAAAATTTTTATTAATTTTTTAAAAATTAATAAAAATATTTTTTAAATTTTTATTTCAGCATTGCTCGTTTTTGTAGATATAAGTGCCTTTTGTTTATCCAGTACGAAGAAAAATAGAAAAAAATGTAACTTGATATTCTTGTGACTTTCGATTAAGTTAATGGCAAAAAAGCTTGGGAATATTTTAATGAACAAATGTTTATTTTGAATATATTGACTAGTTAAATAAATAAATAAAAAGGAAAAAATATTTTTAAAATTAAATTTTAGATTTAAAAAAAGGATTGTTAATGGTAGAGAACAGAATTTCAAATTTTTATTCATACCTCCAAAGGATACAGAAATAAACAATTTATTGTTTTTAAAATAATTTTTGGTTAACTTTTAGCCAAAAAATTTATAAAAACAGTAGTTACCCCCCCCCCACTTTGTTACAGTAGTGCAACAAAGAGGGAAGGGTGTGTAGGCACCAAAATGTGAGGGAAACTTTTATTTTCGTACCACCCATTTTTAGTAGTAACCCCACCCCCACTGTCCCATCTGTCCCAGTTGAACAGAGAGATGGGGGGTGAGAAGGAAATGACCTTGACAAATTTCTTGTACAAGTACAAGGAAATTTGCGAGTGAATGAGGGTGATTAAGGTGGAAGATGGATAAAGGCTCCCGTTACTAAATTTCTCCCACCTATTCCAGATAGGTAATTTTGAGGAAACTGTCGGCATTACAAAGGGAAATCTAAGGACTTAGATGAAATTTTCTGACAAAAAATCGTTGTATACAATACATGAAATGTATGGGAAAGTGTGGGTAGGATAAAGGGAAACCAAGGATTACTGTAGAAAGGGAAACCTCTACAGTAAAAAATTATATAAAGAAGAATTTTAAAAATTAAGGGGAAATAAATATATTGGCTGTTTCACCTCCCAAGTTCATTTGCGGGAAAAATAAAAAATAACACCTTTGGAGTAAATTTTCTTTTCTACTGTCGATTTCGGGAATTTTTAAAAAAATTTTAAATTTATAAAAATAATGAAATTTTGTAAAAATTACGAAATTTCGCGATAAAAATCTAAAATAAATTTTTAAAACTTAAAAAACTAAAATATTTAATAAACAAAATAAAAATAGTTTAAAAAATCATTAATAGAATAAAACTATAAAAGAAAAAAATATTAGTCAAAATTTTGAAAAAATTAAAATGATTTTTAAAAATTTGCGGAAATACAAATGTAAGGGGAATTTGTCAAAATACAGTATCTACCAATTATTACAGTATGCCAAATTACAAGACGTTAGTTGGCGGGAAATTCAAATTTAAAAATTTTTCTTAAAAATTTCGAGAGAGTGGTAATTTCAGTCTGGGACTGCAACTAGGAATTTTACTCTAGGACAGAAATATTTTGGACCGATAATTTCAGTCTGGGCCTAATTATTTAGCGAGAGGGTCCAGAATAGGGTTACAGAAAAGTCAATAGTGTAAATTCGAATACCTAATTAAAATAAATTTTTAAATAAAAATTAATGAAGAGCAATAGTGCAAAATTTAAGGAAAAATTTAAATGATTTAAAAAAATGTGCGGAAGTACAAATGTAAAGGGAAGATAATGAGACCTTGACACTATAAAAAAATTTTCGATACAAACGACCTTGAAATATCTACCGATTATTACAGTACGCAAATTTAAAGGCCAATTTTAAATTAAAAATTTTATTGTGGGAATGAACTATTTAAAATGGTCATTTCAGTCTGGGTTGAAATGGAAAATTTAAGTCTGGGACCGAACTATTTAAAATGGGCAAATAAGTCTGTAGTTGAACTATTTAGGAAACTATTTAGGATTGATAAATTCAGTCTGGGGCTGAAGAGGAAATTTCAGTCTGTAACTGAACTATTTAGGACAGGGAATTTCAGTCTGGACTAAAATAATTAATATTGGGAATTTCAGTCGAGGATTGAACTATTTGGGGAACCGGATCTGGGAAAGGATTATAGAATGGTCAATTGTAAAATTTTTTAATAACTGCTGATTTTAATCTGTGTCTGATTTATTTAGTACTGATAGTCTGAGTCTGGTGGCGAAATTTAAGGACTGGGAAGTTGAGCCTTTGGGTGTTATATTTATGATGGTAATTTGAGCCTGAGACTGAACTATTTAGGTGTGGGAATTTGAGACTGATCTATTTAGTACCGGGAATTTGAGACTGGGATTGAACTATTTAGGAATAATTTTGAGTTGCAGCTGAATTATCTTCGAGATTAGGCTCGGGATGTGTTACAGAACGGTCAAGATGTAGCTTTTTTATTTCAAAACTGACTCAAAACCTCAAATGATTGATGAATGATTAACAAGTTTGCTGTAAATATTTTTTACTTTTTACACCCCATACAAAAAAATAAAAGAGCAGACCTTATAACTTTTTTAATTTTTAGATTGAAAAAAAGAAAAAAACTATTGACAATTAAAAAACCTTAAAATGTCTTTTAATAACGGACAAAACGGTCCTTCACCAATCAAGCGTCCAAGACTCCTCATCGAGAAACCCATTTCCCACATATCCAATGACACACAACACGGCGCGTGTGCAAATCAACCTAAAAATTATTATCGACGAATCGACTACGATACATCGTTTAACAGAAAATACAAGATGATGGGGACAACAGGAAAGTTTATTATAGAAAAAATATCCGAAAACCCTGAAGAGTTATTGAAAAAAATTATTCAAGAAAGTATGCATCAGACCATAGAAGCTTCAAGGAAGGAATCAATTGAACCTGACCGATTAGGAGCCATAATTTCTTCACAGATATTAGATAACGACATATGGATACCTATCAGAAAGATAGAGAAAGACACAATAGAAAACATACTTAATAGATTCCAACTAGTTTCTCAATCTAAGATAGAAAAGGGATCACTTTATGGACATCCATTCACAATAAAAATTCAGACGCTAGGTATTTCATCACTTCCGACAAATCAACCAATTAGAGGACGCGCACCTCAGAAAAATTCAGCAGTAATCGCTAATATAAATGTTGACCGATTATTAAAAATCTCAAACTCCGATAATTTATGTTTATTCTATGCCTTAGAAATAACGAGAAAATATGCTACTAAAGAATTGGGAGATCGAGTTAAATTTAATAGATATCTGCAATATAATCATCGTCAGAGGGAAGATGTTTTTTGTCTACTAAAAGCAGCAAAAATTCCTCAAGATCTCCCTGAATATGATGCTGTGGAATATGTACCAATTGTTGTAGATTTTTGGAATGATAAATTTAAGGATACAGGTTATAAATTTAAAGTATTTATTTTTGGAAGTGATAATGAGAAACCTATATTCAAATATGGAAACGATAATTTCAACATACCTATTTCAATTTATCACA
Organism: Meloidogyne enterolobii; assembly: GCA_963681835.1. Classification (NCBI taxonomy): domain Eukaryota; kingdom Metazoa; phylum Nematoda; class Chromadorea; order Rhabditida; family Meloidogynidae; genus Meloidogyne; species Meloidogyne enterolobii. Next base: position 1,765,072 of record CAVMJV010000019.1, read on the forward strand.
AGAATAATCATTTTGACGGAATAAGATTCGTTGGAGGTATGTTCGGTTTGAAACACAAATATTGCTTTAGTTGTGAAAAGAAATTCAGAAAATCGAAGGAACATGACTTTAGATGTAAAGCCCTTTGTATATTTTGTGGACGTATTGGAAGTGAACGCCCGTGTGTGGCTACTGGAAACTTTTTCAAAAAATGTGATGACTGCGGAAAAAAATATTTGAATGAAGAATGCTTCAAACATCACAAAAAAACCAGCAACTGTAGACAAACGAGAATTTGTGAGAAATGCGGTATTATATGGTCAATGAAAAATTATAAAAGAGAGGTTGAAAAGAAGCATGTGTGTGGGCAGAAGTGGTGTCAGATTTGTCGACAATTTCACAGTATGGATAGAGGGTGTTTCATTCGACCTTTGGAAACTAAAAAACCAGCTGATTATCGTCTGGTATCTTTCGATTTTGAAGCAACCCAAAATGAAAAAATAAATAACTGTAATGAAGAAAGGCGGCTTCACAAGGTAAATTTCATTGCCGCAACAGTAACATGCACAAAATGTATGGAAAATGAACAGTTATGGCGTTATCCTCTGAGACAAAATGGAAACAGCTGCGTAATATGCGGAAACAATCGATCAATAACATTTTCACAGCGTCCGTTCACTCAAACAAAAGTTGATAAACAAATCGTCACAGAAAATCCGCTTAAATTCTTTATTCAATGGATTCTATTTGAACTCAATCAGCAATATACAACAATGGCATTCTCACACAATGGAGGGCGTTATGATATGATTATGGTGTTCAAAGAAATTTATCTGAAAGGACTTGGCCCGTCAATGATTCGTCGTGGAAATAAACTTTATGAATTAAAAATTCCTCGCAACAGCAAATGTAATGAGGTTATATTCCGGGACTCGTATAACCTTTGCCCAGTCGCCTTGGGGAAACTAATTGGCGCATTTGGGCTACAAGTAACTGATAAATAATTTTTTCCGCATATGGCAAACATTACCGCTAATTATGGCATAACTTTACAACAACTACCTCCAAAATCTGATTATTTATGTGAAGGAATGAGTCCTGACAAGCAAAATGAATTTAATAAATGGTATGAATCAGAAAAGAATAATCAATTTTGTTTGGATGAAGCTTTGGCTGAATATTGCACAAACGATGTACAAATACTTACAGAAGCATTGATTGCCTTTAGAAAAAAATTTACGGAAATCAGCAAAAAGAAAAACACACAACCTGGAGCAGAAAAAGAGGGAATTGATATTTTAAGACAAGCAATGACAATCGCATCGGCATGCATGAAACATTTCCGACTCAATCATCTACAACCTGAACATTTAGCAATTGTTCCCGAAAAAGGATATGAAAACATTGATAATCAAAGTGAGCTTGCCTTAAAATATTTACAATGGTATGAAGAAACAAAAGGAGTGGAAATTCAAAGTGCACACTCGGAAGGTGGAGAACACATAGTGGCTGGAAAATATAAACTTGACGGCTATATAGCGTCAGAAGACAGGGCAATTGAGGTAAATGGATGTGTTTGGCATGCATGCCCAAAATGTTTTGGAGATGATTTGGACAAAATTTTACCCAATGGAAAAACTGTGGGAGAGACACGTGAAGATGATGAGAAAAGGATGGATATAATTAAAAAATTTATAAAAAATATTAATATAATATGGGAATGTGAAATACATCAAATGCTGCGTCGCAACAAAAAAATGAGGAAATCTTTTTCAAATTACCACAACAAAGGTCCAATTAATATTAGAGACTGTTATTTTGGTGGCAGGACTGGACCATTACAAATGCACTTTGACGCTGACAAAGAACAACATAAGATTACCTACCTTGACTTTAATTCGCTTTACCCCTCGACAATTGCTACAACATCATTTCCTGTGGGCCATCCGAAAGTGCATGTTGTACCATTGGCTGAACAAAAAGTCTATTGGACAAGAAGCGAGCATATCCCGTTCAAAGGAATTTTGAAAGTATTTTTGTTACCACCACCACAACTTGATGTTCCTGTTATCCCCGTCAAATTTGATGAACGTCTTCTTTTCCCACTATGTAGAAAATGTGCACTTGATTACCCAAATGGCGCAATCATCAAGGATTACCGCTGCCCACACAATGATGATGAAAGAGGGTGGGTCTCAACATGTACATCGATTGAGTTAGAAGAGGCATTAAAGGTTGGATATACAGTAAAAAGATTTTATAGAGCGCTTTATTATGAGAAATGGGATGAAAATTTATTTAAAAATTATGTGGCGGAATTTATGGCAATGAAAATTCATGCAAGTGGGTTCCCTGAAGGCATAGAAGGAAAGGAAAATGAGGATAAATTTATAAAAGAATGTAAGGAAAAATTTGGAATTGAACTTCAAAGAGAGAAAATGGTACCGGATCAGGCAATGCGCTACATTTCAAAATTAATGCTAAATTCGTTATGGGGAAGGTTCAGTCTAAGAAATACCCTGTCAAAAAGTTTAATCATCAACTCCCCCAATGAACTACGAGAATATGACAGCAACAAATCAATTGAAGTGCAATCTGTTGATGAGTTAACTGAAGAAACTGTTTTATTGACATATAAACCAAAGGAAGAATTTATAATTGAACATGACACCTCAAATATTGTGCTATCGCTATGGACTACGTCAGCAGCAAGAATTAGGTTATTGAAAGCAATGCAAAACGTTGCCGGAAAACTTGACTGCAATCTTCTCTATGGGGACACCGACAGCATACTATTTTCCTACCCAAAGGACATGGAGTGTCCGCTTCAAACTGGTCCCCATCTGGGTGATTTGGCAAGGGAATATGCTGGATATGAAATAAAAGAATATGTAGGAGGGGCGTGCAAGGCTTATGCACTGAGAATGGAAAGCAACAAAAATGCGAAGACAAGTAGTGTTCTGAAAGTACGTGGCATCACTTTAACCGCTGATGTCTGCAAAATTTTGCACTTTGACAGTTTTAAAGAAAGCGTACTTACCTATGCAAATGGAGGAAACAACGGGGAGGAAGATGATGACTTAGACAATGGAACAATTATGATTGAAAATCCCAATTTTATACGCCGCAATTTGAAGGATGGTATTGTTTACTCAACTAAAATGAGAAAAAAATTCAGACCAATCATACAAAAAGGGATAATTTCAAAAAATCTCAAAATTGTACATTTTGGACAAAAATAATTTTATTTTTTCACAATAATTTTTTTGTATTATAGTTTAATATTTCACAATATTTTCAATTGTACCTTAATATTTTCACAATATTTTTAAGTTGTATTTAAATTTGATAATAAAACTGTTATATTATAAAGATTTTAATAATATTTAAGTATTAAATGATAAGATTAAGACAAAGTTAAGGATTTTAAGATAAAATTTCACAAAGTTGAGTGTTAGGAGATACAATTGATGTAGAGTTAGAGAAATAACACATATTTCAAGTAAAAGTATGCAAAAATGATGCTTCACATGTGATAGTACGCGCATGCTATTTGGATAAAGTTGTGTGACACACATGAAAACACACACATATTTGGTGTAAATTTAAGAAGTATAATATAAACCTACTATAAAAGTTAAGAGTTGGAGGATAAAATTGCTGCAAAGATAAGGATTAGAAGATAAAATTCATTCAAAGTTAAGCGATAGAAGATACAATTTATGAAAAGTTAAGCAATGGAGTTGTTTGATTTCTGGTTAAAAATGTAAAGTTAAGCGTTAGAAGATACAATTCATTAAAAGTTAAGCGATAGAAGATACAATTTATGAAAAGTTAAGCAATGGAGTTGTTTGATTTCTGGTTAAAAATGTAAAGTTAAGCGTTAGAAGATACAATTCATTAAAAGTTAAGCGATAGAAGATACAATTTATGAAAAGTTAAGCGATAGAAGATACAATTTATGAAAAGTTAAGCATTAAAAGATAGAGCTGATATAAAGATAAGAGAAATATCACATATTTTGGCGTAAAACCAACAAAAATTTTGTAACACGTGATATTAGCCGTATGTTGGTGTATGTATTGAGGGTGCGTATGTGAAGTGTGCGTTTTTGTAGCGATGTGTAGTATTTATAAAGTGGACATAAACATGCACACAGAATAAAGATTAAGGGTAAGTGATAATTAAATGATGTAGCTAATGCACATGAACCATGATTTTTCTGCAATTTCTGTAACGGGAAAACTACACATGTCTTCAGTTTTGTTTTAAAAACCTTTGGGTTTCAAAAGGTATAAAAAGGAATTATATCCGAAAAACCTCAAAATTGTACATTTGGACACATTTGGACAATTTTGAGGTTTTTCGGATATAATTCCTTTTTATACCTTTTGAAACCCAAAGGTTTTTAAAACAAAACTGAAGACATGTGTAGTTTTCCCGTTACAGAAATTGCAGAAAAATCATGGTTCATGTGCATTAGCTACATCATTTAATTATCACTTACCCTTAATCTTTATTCTGTGTGCATGTTTATGTCCACTTTATAAATACTACACATCGCTACAAAAACGCACACTTCACATACGCACCCTCAATACATACACCAACATACGGCTAATATCACGTGTTACAAAATTTTTGTTGGTTTTACGCCAAAATATGTGATATTTCTCTTATCTTTATATCAGCTCTATCTTTTAATGCTTAACTTTTCATAAATTGTATCTTCTATCGCTTAACTTTTCATAAATTGTATCTTCTATCGCTTAACTTTTAATGAATTGTATCTTCTAACGCTTAACTTTACATTTTTAACCAGAAATCAAACAACTCCATTGCTTAACTTTTCATAAATTGTATCTTCTATCGCTTAACTTTTAATGAATTGTATCTTCTAACGCTTAACTTTACATTTTTAACCAGAAATCAAACAACTCCATTGCTTAACTTTTCATAAATTGTATCTTCTATCGCTTAACTTTGAATGAATTTTATCTTCTAATCCTTATCTTTGCAGCAATTTTATCCTCCAACTCTTAACTTTTATAGTAGGTTTATATTATACTTCTTAAATTTACACCAAATATGTGTGTGTTTTCATGTGTGTCACACAACTTTATCCAAATAGCATGCGCGTACTATCACATGTGAAGCATCATTTTTGCATACTTTTACTTGAAATATGTGTTATTTCTCTAACTCTACATCAATTGTATCTCCTAACACTCAACTTTGTGAAATTTTATCTTAAAATCCTTAACTTTGTCTTAATCTTATCATTTAATACTTAAATATTATTAAAATCTTTATAATATAACAGTTTTATTATCAAATTTAAATACAACTTAAAAATATTGTGAAAATATTAAGGTACAATTGAAAATATTGTGAAATATTAAACTATAATACAAAAAAATTATTGTGAAAAAATAAAATTATTTTTGTCCAAAATGTACAATTTTGAGATTTTTTGAAATTATCCCTTTTTGTATGATTGGTCTGAATTTTTTTCTCATTTTAGTTGAGTAAACAATACCATCCTTCAAATTGCGGCGTATAAAATTGGGATTTTCAATCATAATTGTTCCATTGTCTAAGTCATCATCTTCCTCCCCGTTGTTTCCTCCATTTGCATAGGTAAGTACGCTTTCTTTAAAACTGTCAAAGTGCAAAATTTTGCAGACATCAGCGGTTAAAGTGATGCCACGTACTTTCAGAACACTACTTGTCTTCGCATTTTTGTTGCTTTCCATTCTCAGTGCATAAGCCTTGCACGCCCCTCCTACATATTCTTTTATTTCATATCCAGCATATTCCCTTGCCAAATCACCCAGATGGGGACCAGTTTGAAGCGGACACTCCATGTCCTTTGGGTAGGAAAATAGTATGCTGTCGGTGTCCCCATAGAGAAGATTGCAGTCAAGTTTTCCGGCAACGTTTTGCATTGCTTTCAATAACCTAATTCTTGCTGCTGACGTAGTCCATAGCGATAGCACAATATTTGAGGTGTCATGTTCAATTATAAATTCTTCCTTTGGTTTATATGTCAATAAAACAGTTTCTTCAGTTAACTCATCAACAGATTGCACTTCAATTGATTTGTTGCTGTCATATTCTCGTAGTTCATTGGGGGAGTTGATGATTAAACTTTTTGACAGGGTATTTCTTAGACTGAACCTTCCCCATAACGAATTTAGCATTAATTTTGAAATGTAGCGCATTGCCTGATCCGGTACCATTTTCTCTCTTTGAAGTTCAATTCCAAATTTTTCCTTACATTCTTTTATAAATTTATCCTCATTTTCCTTTCCTTCTATGCCTTCAGGGAACCCACTTGCATGAATTTTCATTGCCATAAATTCCGCCACATAATTTTTAAATAAATTTTCATCCCATTTCTCATAATAAAGCGCTCTATAAAATCTTTTTACTGTATATCCAACCTTTAATGCCTCTTCTAACTCAATCGATGTACATGTTGAGACCCACCCTCTTTCATCATCATTGTGTGGGCAGCGGTAATCCTTGATGATTGCGCCATTTGGGTAATCAAGTGCACATTTTCTACATAGTGGGAAAAGAAGACGTTCATCAAATTTGACGGGGATAACAGGAACATCAAGTTGTGGTGGTGGTAACAAAAATACTTTCAAAATTCCTTTGAACGGGATATGCTCGCTTCTTGTCCAATAGACTTTTTGTTCAGCCAATGGTACAACATGCACTTTCGGATGGCCCACAGGAAATGATGTTGTAGCAATTGTCGAGGGGTAAAGCGAATTAAAGTCAAGGTAGGTAATCTTATGTTGTTCTTTGTCAGCGTCAAAGTGCATTTGTAATGGTCCAGTCCTGCCACCAAAATAACAGTCTCTAATATTAATTGGACCTTTGTTGTGGTAATTTGAAAAAGATTTCCTCATTTTTTTGTTGCGACGCAGCATTTGATGTATTTCACATTCCCATATTATATTAATATTTTTTATAAATTTTTTAATTATATCCATCCTTTTCTCATCATCTTCACGTGTCTCTCCCACAGTTTTTCCATTGGGTAAAATTTTGTCCAAATCATCTCCAAAACATTTTGGGCATGCATGCCAAACACATCCATTTACCTCAATTGCCCTGTCTTCTGACGCTATATAGCCGTCAAGTTTATATTTTCCAGCCACTATGTGTTCTCCACCTTCCGAGTGTGCACTTTGAATTTCCACTCCTTTTGTTTCTTCATACCATTGTAAATATTTTAAGGCAAGCTCACTTTGATTATCAATGTTTTCATATCCTTTTTCGGGAACAATTGCTAAATGTTCAGGTTGTAGATGATTGAGTCGGAAATGTTTCATGCATGCCGATGCGATTGTCATTGCTTGTCTTAAAATATCAATTCCCTCTTTTTCTGCTCCAGGTTGTGTGTTTTTCTTTTTGCTGATTTCCGTAAATTTTTTTCTAAAGGCAATCAATGCTTCTGTAAGTATTTGTACATCGTTTGTGCAATATTCAGCCAAAGCTTCATCCAAACAAAATTGATTATTCTTTTCTGATTCATACCATTTATTAAATTCATTTTGCTTGTCAGGACTCATTCCTTCACATAAATAATCAGATTTTGGAGGTAGTTGTTGTAAAGTTATGCCATAATTAGCGGTAATGTTTGCCATATGCGGAAAAAATTGTTTATCAGTTACTTGTAGCCCAAATGCGCCAATTAGTTTCCCCAAGGCGACTGGGCAAAGGTTATACGAGTCCCGGAATATAACCTCATTACATTTGCTGTTGCGAGGAATTTTTAATTCATAAAGTTTATTTCCACGACGAATCATTGACGGGCCAAGTCCTTTCAGATAAATTTCTTTGAACACCATAATCATATCATAACGCCCTCCATTGTGTGAGAATGCCATTGTTGTATATTGCTGATTGAGTTCAAATAGAATCCATTGAATAAAGAATTTAAGCGGATTTTCTGTGACGATTTGTTTATCAACTTTTGTTTGAGTGAACGGACGCTGTGAAAATGTTATTGATCGATTGTTTCCGCATATTACGCAGCTGTTTCCATTTTGTCTCAGAGGATAACGCCATAACTGTTCATTTTCCATACATTTTGTGCATGTTACTGTTGCGGCAATGAAATTTACCTTGTGAAGCCGCCTTTCTTCATTACAGTTATTTATTTTTTCATTTTGGGTTGCTTCAAAATCGAAAGATACCAGACGATAATCAGCTGGTTTTTTAGTTTCCAAAGGTCGAATGAAACACCCTCTATCCATACTGTGAAATTGTCGACAAATCTGACACCACTTCTGCCCACACACATGCTTCTTTTCAACCTCTCTTTTATAATTTTTCATTGACCATATAATACCGCATTTCTCACAAATTCTCGTTTGTCTACAGTTGCTGGTTTTTTTGTGATGTTTGAAGCATTCTTCATTCAAATATTTTTTTCCGCAGTCATCACATTTTTTGAAAAAGTTTCCAGTAGCCACACACGGGCGTTCACTTCCAATACGTCCACAAAATATACAAAGGGCTTTACATCTAAAGTCATGTTCCTTCGATTTTCTGAATTTCTTTTCACAACTAAAGCAATATTTGTGTTTCAAACCGAACATACCTCCAACGAATCTTATTCCGTCAAAATGATTATTCTTGTGATAAATTGAAATAGGTATGTTGAAATTATCGTTTCCATATTTGAATATAGGTTTCTCATTATCACTTCCAAAAATAAATACTTTAAATTTATAACCTGTATCCTTAAATTTATCATTCCAAAAATCTACAACAATTGGTACATATTCCACAGCATCATATTCAGGGAGATCTTGAGGAATTTTTGCTGCTTTTAGTAGACAAAAAACATCTTCCCTCTGACGATGATTATATTGCAGATATCTATTAAATTTAACTCGATCTCCCAATTCTTTAGTAGCATATTTTCTCGTTATTTCTAAGGCATAGAATAAACATAAATTATCGGAGTTTGAGATTTTTAATAATCGGTCAACATTTATATTAGCGATTACTGCTGAATTTTTCTGAGGTGCGCGTCCTCTAATTGGTTGATTTGTCGGAAGTGATGAAATACCTAGCGTCTGAATTTTTATTGTGAATGGATGTCCATAAAGTGATCCCTTTTCTATCTTAGATTGAGAAACTAGTTGGAATCTATTAAGTATGTTTTCTATTGTGTCTTTCTCTATCTTTCTGATAGGTATCCATATGTCGTTATCTAATATCTGTGAAGAAATTATGGCTCCTAATCGGTCAGGTTCAATTGATTCCTTCCTTGAAGCTTCTATGGTCTGATGCATACTTTCTTGAATAATTTTTTTCAATAACTCTTCAGGGTTTTCGGATATTTTTTCTATAATAAACTTTCCTGTTGTCCCCATCATCTTGTATTTTCTGTTAAACGATGTATCGTAGTCGATTCGTCGATAATAATTTTTAGGTTGATTTGCACACGCGCCGTGTTGTGTGTCATTGGATATGTGGGAAATGGGTTTCTCGATGAGGAGTCTTGGACGCTTGATTGGTGAAGGACCGTTTTGTCCGTTATTAAAAGACATTTTAAGGTTTTTTAATTGTCAATAGTTTTTTTCTTTTTTTCAATCTAAAAATTAAAAAAGTTATAAGGTCTGCTCTTTTATTTTTTTGTATGGGGTGTAAAAAGTAAAAAATATTTACAGCAAACTTGTTAATCATTCATCAATCATTTGAGGTTTTGAGTCAGTTTTGAAATAAAAAAGCTACATCTTGACCGTTCTGTAACACATCCCGAGCCTAATCTCGAAGATAATTCAGCTGCAACTCAAAATTATTCCTAAATAGTTCAATCCCAGTCTCAAATTCCCGGTACTAAATAGATCAGTCTCAAATTCCCACACCTAAATAGTTCAGTCTCAGGCTCAAATTACCATCATAAATATAACACCCAAAGGCTCAACTTCCCAGTCCTTAAATTTCGCCACCAGACTCAGACTATCAGTACTAAATAAATCAGACACAGATTAAAATCAGCAGTTATTAAAAAATTTTACAATTGACCATTCTATAATCCTTTCCCAGATCCGGTTCCCCAAATAGTTCAATCCTCGACTGAAATTCCCAATATTAATTATTTTAGTCCAGACTGAAATTCCCTGTCCTAAATAGTTCAGTTACAGACTGAAATTTCCTCTTCAGCCCCAGACTGAATTTATCAATCCTAAATAGTTTCCTAAATAGTTCAACTACAGACTTATTTGCCCATTTTAAATAGTTCGGTCCCAGACTTAAATTTTCCATTTCAACCCAGACTGAAATGACCATTTTAAATAGTTCATTCCCACAATAAAATTTTTAATTTAAAATTGGCCTTTAAATTTGCGTACTGTAATAATCGGTAGATATTTCAAGGTCGTTTGTATCGAAAATTTTTTTATAGTGTCAAGGTCTCATTATCTTCCCTTTACATTTGTACTTCCGCACATTTTTTTAAATCATTTAAATTTTTCCTTAAATTTTGCACTATTGCTCTTCATTAATTTTTATTTAAAAATTTATTTTAATTAGGTATTCGAATTTACACTATTGACTTTTCTGTAACCCTATTCTGGACCCTCTCGCTAAATAATTAGGCCCAGACTGAAATTATCGGTCCAAAATATTTCTGTCCTAGAGTAAAATTCCTAGTTGCAGTCCCAGACTGAAATTACCACTCTCTCGAAATTTTTAAGAAAAATTTTTAAATTTGAATTTCCCGCCAACTAACGTCTTGTAATTTGGCATACTGTAATAATTGGTAGATACTGTATTTTGACAAATTCCCCTTACATTTGTATTTCCGCAAATTTTTAAAAATCATTTTAATTTTTTCAAAATTTTGACTAATATTTTTTTCTTTTATAGTTTTATTCTATTAATGATTTTTTAAACTATTTTTATTTTGTTTATTAAATATTTTAGTTTTTTAAGTTTTAAAAATTTATTTTAGATTTTTATCGCGAAATTTCGTAATTTTTACAAAATTTCATTATTTTTATAAATTTAAAATTTTTTTAAAAATTCCCGAAATCGACAGTAGAAAAGAAAATTTACTCCAAAGGTGTTATTTTTTATTTTTCCCGCAAATGAACTTGGGAGGTGAAACAGCCAATATATTTATTTCCCCTTAATTTTTAAAATTCTTCTTTATATAATTTTTTACTGTAGAGGTTTCCCTTTCTACAGTAATCCTTGGTTTCCCTTTATCCTACCCACACTTTCCCATACATTTCATGTATTGTATACAACGATTTTTTGTCAGAAAATTTCATCTAAGTCCTTAGATTTCCCTTTGTAATGCCGACAGTTTCCTCAAAATTACCTATCTGGAATAGGTGGGAGAAATTTAGTAACGGGAGCCTTTATCCATCTTCCACCTTAATCACCCTCATTCACTCGCAAATTTCCTTGTACTTGTACAAGAAATTTGTCAAGGTCATTTCCTTCTCACCCCCCATCTCTCTGTTCAACTGGGACAGATGGGACAGTGGGGGTGGGGTTACTACTAAAAATGGGTGGTACGAAAATAAAAGTTTCCCTCACATTTTGGTGCCTACACACCCTTCCCTCTTTGTTGCACTACTGTAACAAAGTGGGGGGGGGGTAACTACTAAAAACAATACTTTTTCGGTAAATACAATAATAATTAAAATATTTAATAAATACTCTAATTATTGTTCAATCACCGTATATTTATCAGTACAATCATCACAAATTTTAACTAATTGATCTGTCTTTTGATATATTGTATGGAATTGTTTTACACCTTTTTTTGTTGAAAATTTGAAAAAAAATAAAAATAAATTCCTACCACTTTCGTAGGCCGGACCTTGAGCATATAAAATATGCCACCAATTAGAAGTATTTAATTTAAGAATCTTTTATTTTAATTTAAAATTAAATTAAATTTAAAATTATTTTTTACCATATTCCTTTCTTCTTTTGGAATATTATTTATTTTATTATAATCAACAATAAATGTACATCCAAATATTCCATTTTTTCTTAAAAAATTTTTCTCGGAAAGTAAACTTTTTGATGCCTATAAAATAAAGAGTGAAATTGGCAGAAGTTTTTATTTAATTTAAAAATATTTTTACTTCAATAAGAGGTATATTTTGTGTAAATAAATTATATGAAATTTCCATTTTAGGTTTATCATTTCCAATAAATATACAATCCATAACGGAGTCGTTTCCCTCAAAAATATTAATTAAATGGATATAAAAATTAATTTTAAAAAATTTAAAACTTGAAATATTCTAAAAGAATTACTCCTACAGAGAGAGAGAGGGGGATGGGTACAAGTTTAACCTTTTACAAGTCGAACGTAATTGTAATTTTCAAAAATAATAAAATATAATTAGTTCTCAGGTATTTTAATAAGTTTAATAAAATTAATAATTTTGTTTTGTTTAATTTTAAAAATATTTAAGGAGATTTTAATTTAAAATTTCGGATATAGTTTAGTATACCGGAGTTTTAGTTCCAATATAAGACCCATACCATTCGATTCGTCTCGGCGAGCTGAGTCGAACGGTACCACTCTCCAGGCGCGGAAATGCCTGTGGACCGAGATATAGGTCCTCGAAAATCGAAAAACCATAGGGGGTTGATTTAGGGTTGATTTAGGTGTCATTTCGTTGATTTAGGTGTCATTCGACTCAGCTCGAGGAGCTCTTTCGAAAGAGCTATTATTTGCATATTCGAATTTTTCACCCCAAAATTGTGCTTACTCCCCCCTTTGGTTTTTCGATCTTCGGGGACCTATATCTCGGCCCACATTCATTTCCACGCCTGGAGAGTGGTACCGTTCGACTCAGCTCGCCGAGACGAATCGAATGGTACGGGTCTTATATCGGAACTAAAACTCCGGTATACTAAACTACAGCCAAAATTTCCAATTAGTTTTTACAAAATTTCTCTCAATTAATTATTTTAAGCTATATCCTAATTGTTATTAAATTACCATAGACATATCATCACTAAATGCCATAGCCATCCATTGAGGTTCATTTGCATTAATAATTGGTTTTGCCTTTTTATTAAATTAAAATATATTTATTTTATGTAATTCTCTAAAAATGCCTGTATTTCAATTAACAATTTATTTTGTTGAAAAACCCAACGAATTATCTTTAATTTATTAATTTAATTAACAAAAAATATTCAATTAGGTAATATTCAATTTCGTTCCCCCCCTCCTTTTTCCTTCCTCAAAGTATTAAAAAATGGTCAGTCTGAACAACAATTGTAGAACCCATCGAGCTGTGTCGAATGATACCAAAATCAACAAAATCCGACTTGATTTGACCGAAATACAGACCCCTGAAAATTGAACAACCACAGGGGCTAAAAACCAAAAGGACGAAAAAGTATACAAATGATAGCTTATTCGAAAGTGCTCGTCGAGCTGAGTCGGTTGACACTAAAATCAACGTAATTGGACAAGTTTCGATGACAAAAGTCGCCGACTCCGGTAGGTCTAAATAATGTCATAACTTTATCAAAACACGTCCGATTGCATTGATTTGGGTGTCATTCGACTCAGCTCGATGAGCTCTTTCCAATGAGCTATCATTTGTGTAAACTTTTTTAATTTCAAAAAATCGCCCCTATGGTTGTTCAATTTTCAGAGGTCTGTATTTCGATCAAATCAAGTCGTATTTTGTTGATTTTGGTATCATTCGACACAGCTCGATGGGTTCTACAATTGTTGTTCAGACTGACCATTTTTTAATACTTTGAGGAAGGAAAAAGGAGGGGGGAACGAAATTGAATATTACCTTTTAATTAACTGCTTGACAATTTTCGAGAGAATTACATCCAGAAGGATATGGCCAACAAGCACGACTTTTCCCGCATTCTTCTAGTCCATAAAGATTAAATGTTGCAATAAAATTTAATAAAAAACAATTGAGGAATAACAACTGTTTAATGAATAAAAATAAAATTTTCTCGAAATTTATTTAAAAAATAAAATTTATATGTGTTTTTCAAGGATAATTTTTTATTTAAATATTAATTAATATTTATTATCAAAAATGACAAACCAGAATGATTTTATAACAAATACACATTTATTTATTTATAAAAATAAAATATTTTTAGTTTTTATCTGGTGTAAAATTTTATAAAAAATAATTTATTTATTTTAAATTTATTAAGTGATTGAAATAATTATTTAACAAAAAATTTTTTTCCAATAAGAAGGTGCGAAAATTTTATTAGCAAAAATTAATTAATCAATTCGGCGAATAAAATTAAAAAAAAACATTTATGTAGAATACATATATAACATTATACATAAAGTTATACTTTTTATTTATTTAGAAACCAATTCTTCAATTGCAATTAAATAGACATTACATAAATTAAAAATTAATTTAATTAGCAAAAGGAATGTTTAAAATAATTTTTAAATAATTATTTTAAAGTAATTTACGTCAAAACATTGAAAATATATTTTAAAAAGCATAAACATTACCATAATTCAACTTATTTTTCATTAAATACAGACTATACAGGGCGACACAAAAGCAATGGGACAAGTTATTTATGCCATAACTTTTTCAAATTCAAGATTATGAGGTTTTAAATGGTAGAGAAGGAATAAATACAATCAAAAATTTTCGAAATGCTCATCACTTGTTTGAATACAGAGTTGAAGACGTGTGGGAAAATCTGGGCATTAGTTTAACGTGAGATTTTCTCCCACTATCACGAACAATGGGAGAAAAAATTGCATTCACAACAGTTTTTTCCCATTCAATAACAATTCAAACTTTTTTTTTCTCGATTCAAGAAAATCAAGTGTTTTGACATTTCTGCAGATAAGGGTGTTTGGAATGCTTAACAATTAAATTAGGAAGAGGAGATTCTGCAGCCTGATATCTCATTATTGTGAAATTACTTTAAAAGAATTTCGTGCCAATAAAGTATCAACTGCTTCATAATGTACTTGTACCACTAAGTCCTAATTCTCTCCATTTCTTTTGTAAAAAGTTGTGACTTTTGAACTTAAATGATTTTGCGTTTGAATGATTTAAGACAAAATTTATTAACTTTAAGGTTTTTCAAAAAAATTGAAAATGGTTGATAAAATCAAAAGACAGCTCAATTCAAATAATTCTTACTAAAAATTACAAGAAATTTTAAACTTGGAAAAATTTTTACTTTAACATTATAAAAGATTACAATTAACATATATTGAAAGCTTAATAATGTAATCGCTGAGATTTAAAAAAATAAGAACATTATTAAAAATAAATTATTAAGAATTAAAATGTTATTTGCGACCATCTTAAGCACCATCTTTAAGCGTTATTTCCATCGTAGGCAACAGAAATTAACAAGTGGTCTGCCATTTCTTTATATTCAGCTTCAAATTCCTTCCACTCATTGCTGGCCAAAAATTTCTTTCGATTAGCAGAAATGAAATCAACACAAGCCTGTAAATTAACTTTCATTTATATTTCAAAATTCAGAAGAATCTCGACATAAATAGAGGATTGGATAAAAATAAGTTTGGAAATATGGAAAATGCTCCCCCGTAAAAATCCAAATGAACTAGAATCTCTAATTTTAAAAAGATTTTCACTAACAGAATTTAGCTCGAGCTTTACAGCCGAGATTTACTAAAAAAATTAAATCTCTGGAAAATAAACCTACCTTTTCAACCATAGGAAGACCGTGTACTCCAGCATAAAGGTAGCGTTTCCCGAAGTTCTTAGCATCTAATGAAAAATTATTTTAATAAAATGTGCAAATGATAACAAAAAAGATAGCTCTCAAAAAGTTAAACAATTTTTTGAAAATGAGAATAATTTATTTACCAATTCCCGAAGCCATAAATTGTTCACAAATTTCCTTTAACGGCAAAACTTGATATTTTTCAGCAATCGCAAATAATTCTTCGGGAAATTTTTCCAGAGAAACTATTAAAAGTTGAATTAGAAAAATTGTAAAAAATACCTTTATCAACTTCACCACTGTAAAAATATTTAAGCATAGCAAGAAAACATTCATGAGAAGAATCGGCGATATTGATTTCACCCTTGGAATTTTATATCATTTTAAAATTAGAAAAAAATTATTTGATTGGGGGCAAATTTTGATAAAAAAATTCGAATATATAAATGTTAGCCGATTCGAAAGAGACCTTTTGAATTACAAGTTTAAACAACATTATGATCATTTGTTTAGCTCCTTATCTATGTCATCTGTGGAGCTTTTTCTTCTGCGGAAGAAGCCAGGCATGCCCACCTCATTGATAGGAATAGGATTAAGTTACGAGCCCAGAACCCAGCGACCGTTAATCCCGGCAAGACGAGTGCAAAGTATGAATTATCAATTTGTAAAAATATACATTTTGCGCCTCGAGCATACCACCGTGTTCAAACATTCTTAAGAATACTTCACTATTCTGCGCCAAAATACAACGATGAGCGTTTATTTTCTGATTCTCAATCTGAAAAATTATAGCCATCAATATTAGTCTTTTAAATCCCCAAATTTGTAAGGAAATATTTGGTAATCTTCAGCTTTACTGGTCCCTAGAAAAAAATCAACAAGAAATGCTTTTTCGACATTTTTGAGATTTACCAGTAAGTAATCGAGTGTGCTGAATCAGAATCTGAGCTTAGAATTTGTTTATTTTTAAACCCTGACCCGATTTCGACCGAGACTTCGTCTAAAGTTGTGAAGCACAATAATTTTATTACCATTCGACTCAGCTCAAAGAGTAGAGTCAAAATAGCTACATTATCCTAATTTTGAAGTTTTACCCCGAATTCGACGGTCGAATTTAGTTCCGGAGTTCGAAATAAACAAATTCTAAGCTCATTCGGATTCAGCACACTCGATTACCTACTGGTAAACCTCAAAAATGTTGAAAACGCATTTCTTGTTGATTTTTTTCTAGGGACCAGTAAAGCTGAAGATTACCAAATATTTTTATAGCGGACGGAGATCGTTAAAATTACATTATTTTGAAATTACTAACGTTAATAACACAATCAGTAAGCGTTTCCTGTTCAAACATGTTACTCATTAATTTTTTAAAATTAGTTGACGAAAAATTGCCAATATCATTAAATCCACATTTCAACTTTCGACTGCGTCTCAAATTTTGAGGCAAAAATCGAATTTCGCAAATAAGCAACACAGAACCTAAAAAGTTTATTAAAATTTAACAAGTCCTTAGAATGAATTACCTACCATCCGTATGTGACAATCTTTCCATATCAAGTTTATGTCTCCAAGTTTCTTTGAAGCGATTAAAATCGTGTGACATAACTCTGTCACTAAAATTAACAATTTGGAATCAATTGCCCACAACTTACGGACAAATATCGACGCGTTCTCCTCTAGCATCCAAAGCATATAACTCATATTTTACCTTCAACGTTTCCTTCACTTGTACAAGTGTAGCATAATTGTTAGATGAGTATAAATAAACTCGCAACTCCCACGCAGCTGAACGATATTGTGGATTGTAAAACTTCTTACCTACATAATATTTATGAAATTATAAATTTAAAATAGAAAGAAACTAACTCGAGAAACACTTTTCATTTGGCATAAACTCTCTGTATGTATGCAAATCGTTTAATTTCCATTCGATTTTACAAGTAACTGTCTCAGCCTGAGAACATTTAATAATAATGGAATTATTTAAAAAATACCTTATTGAGGACATCTGCAGACGACATTGTCCTAAATAAAAAATTTTGTGAATTAATTTTAAGAAATTTGTATAAGTTAATAAAAAATGAAAGAATGAATTTTGTTTTCCGTGCACATCAAAGATTTCACGGGTTACCCAAAACCCTGACTTTATTTCGACCCGATACCCGACCCGAAAAATTTTCTAAAACCCGACCCGAGAATTTTTATTTTTCAAAACCCGACCCGAGCTTTCTAAAATTTTCGCCTGCGGCGCAGAAAAGGAAGAAAAATAAAGATCCAAAAAAATCAAGATCTGGGTCGGAATTCAAGCCGATTTCCAAATAAAACTTATATTATGGTATGTTGAGGGATTTGCGACTGAAAGCGAAAGATCAAGAGGTGTATTTGGATTAGAGGTCGGCGCGGGACGGGATCCCGGCGGGATTTTCCGGGATCCCGATCCCGGATTTTTTTGATTTTCGGGATCCGGGATTTTTTCGGGATTTATCCCTCGGGATCCCGTCCCGGCCTCGGTTAAGAAAAAAATCCCGACTCGGGATCCCGAAAGTGCGATTTTGCCGACCTCTAATTTGGATCAAGAGTTTTAATGGATAGATATCAAGGGAGTTGGATATTAATCCCCAAATCCCCTAATATTACTCTTAGTCCATCCAAATCCAACTTAATCCCTACGGTATTACACTTACTAATAGCTAAAACACAGTTATCCCCATCCGAAAATCTGGCTTCATACATAATTGAATTTTATACTAACCCGACCCGACGACCCGATACCCGGATTTTTTTCGACCCGAAAAAAATTTGAAAACCCGGCCCGACTTTTTTCTCAACCCGAAACCAGATCCAAGAAAAATTTTGGAAACCCGACCCATTTTTCTCATATTAATCACTTCGCTATAAATATCGCAGCCATTTTACTACAAATGATTCATTGTTCAGTTCAGAGTTTTGTTCAGTGTTCTTTTTATTTTTTTAGTCCTTATTCCTAGTTAGTCGTCAATAAATAAATTGTTCGCTCATTATTAAAAGAAATAAAACTTTCTATTGTGTTGAAAATTGATTGGAATTAATATTAAGGAAAGAAATTAGAGTTAATTTATCCGAAAATTGTCTATTTCGGAAAAAGTATGTTAGTGTAAACGAATGTGGTGCGTTCGAATATTATAATAAAAGTGCTTAAATCTGCGAGTATCTTTTGGGAAATGAGCTCATTTCCCTGGCCGATTTCATTTCCCTACCCAAATTTTCAAGTTCTAGCTCATTCGAAATAGCTGATCATGTTGAGTCGAATAACACCAAAATCAGGTCGATTTGATGATTCTGAACAAAATTATGACAAGCTGAAAACTTTTTGTGCTGCTACGGATAGTCGGTCGGGCAAGGGCCTATCCAGGGGGTTGATTTCAGGGGTGATAAAATGGGGTGTGCGCCAAAATTTTTCACAATCTTCTCCAATTTCGAGAGTCTTGATGCGATCAAAACCCTTATCCCACTCTTAAAACGAAAATCTTTACTAAAAATTACAACAGTAAATTTTAAATTGCTCATAAAGAAATTTTATCATATTTTGAGAAAATTATATATAAATGCAAAATTAAAAAATGGAAATTAACTCTAAAAGATTCAACCTCATTTAATAAATAATCATTTAAGTTATCGCTGAGATTTAAAAAATTGAAAGAATCGAAACAATATCCGAAAACTTTATTATTATAAGGCCAAACTTTTCGCACCAATTTTAGGCAACATCACCCTCATAAGCAACAGTTATTAACAATTGATCTGCCCTTCCTTTATCTTCAGCTACAAATTGCTTCCACTCATTACTGGCCAAAAATTTCTTTCGATTAGTAGAAATGAAATCAACACAAGCCTGTAATTAATAATTTAAGACTCGATGAATATCGACATAAATATAGATTGATAAAAAGAAAAGTAAAAACGAAATGGAAAATATCCTTATAAAAATCCAAATCAACAGAATAAATTTTAGGAATAACTTCAAAAATAAATTACTCAAATCCGAAATTTCATGATAGAAATGAGATTTTGATAGAAATGAGAATAACTTCAAAAATAAATTACTCAAATCCGAAATTTCATGATAGAAATGAGATTTTTGAGATTTTGTAGAAAAATAAATTTACCTTTTTAATGATCGGAAGTCCGTGTATTTCAGCATAAAGGTAGCGTTTCCGAAAATTTTTAGCTTCTAAAAAAGTAAAATTTAGGCAACTGAATTAAAAAGTAATTTTAATGTCTGAAAGCTAGATCTGCAAATTTTCCCCCAAACAAATTCTACAAATATTAAACGAAAATGAAAATAATCATGGTTCTTCGAAGTTAGTAAAATTTTTCATTATGGACAAATTGGCAAAAAACCTATCGCAAGCTATCATTAAAAAAAGCTTAATCTCAAACAGTTTACTACCTAATCTTTGGGATTGTTTTAATAATTAATTTAATATGTAAATAGTTACCAATTCCCGAAGCCATGAATCGTTCACAAATCTCCTTTAATGACAAAACTAGATATTTTTCAGCAATTGCAAATAATTCTTCGGAAAATCTTTCCAGAGAATCTATTAAAAGTTGAATTAGAAAAAAGTGTAAAAATACCTTTATCAACTTCTCCGCTGTAGAAATATTTAATCATTGCAAGAAAACATTCATAAGAAGAATCGACAATATTGATTTCACCCTTAAAATTTTTTTTAGCATTTTTAAACTAAAAACCCGTAATATTTGTACAATCTCGATGACGTGAAAATATTTGCTATTACTATATATATACCCGTCCACAGATGCGAACCCCTTGTTGTCCTAGATAGCCTCGAAACAAAAAAAAACTTAAAACCCCCGTTCCTGTATAATATTCGGTTTTTCATTAAAATTTTAGAATAAAATTAATAATTTATTAAGTTGTAAAAATATACATTTTGCGCCTCGAGCATACCACCGTGTTCAAACATTCTTAAGAATACTTCACTATTCTGCGCCAAAATACAACGATGAGCGTTTATTTTTTGATTCTCAATCTGAAAAATACAACAATCAATAGTGATTTATTATTAGAGTAGAAGTTTTTTATCGCGAAGCATAAAAATCAACTAGCAAATTTCATTATTTTAAAATTACTAACGTTAATAACACAGTCAGTAAGCGTTTCCTGTTCAAACATGTTAATTAATAATTTTTGAAAATTAGGTGTAGAAAAATTGCCAATTTCATTATGCCCACGCTTTGACTTTCGAGCGCGTTTCAAATTATGAGGCAAAAATTCGAGTTCACAAAAAAGCATCACAGACCCTGAAAAGGTTTATTAATTTGTTTTATCACCCAATTATATCAAATAAATTACCGTCTGTATGCATCAATCTTTCCATATCCAGTTTATATCTGATCGTTTCTTTCAAGAGATTAAAATCATGAGGAGTAACTCTAAATTTAGAACAAAATTAACAATTTGGAATTAATTACCTAAAACTTACGAAGAAATAAAGACACGTCCCCCTCTAGCATCCACAGCATATAACATATATTTTACTTTCAGTGTTTGCTTCACTTGTGCAAGTGTAATAAAATTGCTATATGAATTGAAATAAACTCGCAACTCCCACGCAGCTGTCGGGTATTGCGGATTGTAAAATTGCTTGCCTATTTAGGTATGGAAGTAATTTAAAATAAGAAAAAATTAACTATTGAAAAAAGTTTCATTTGCCACAAAATCCCTATATTTGTGTAAGTCCTGCAACTTCCATTCAATTTTACAAGTAACTGTCTCAACCTGAAAACATTTAATAATTATGTAATTATTCAAAAAAACCTTATTGAGGACGTCTGCAGACGACATTATTTTAAATAAGAAATAATTTGTAAATCGGGGATGAAGGATTTTAATAATTTAATTGTACAAAATATCTCTAAAAGTACAAAATGTACGAATTTATAAGAAAAATCACCCATAAAAAACTCGGATAATCCTCTCATTCATTGATTTCTAGAAAACAAGCGAAAAAAACTGCCAAAATTAGACAAATTCTGCAAAATTGTGAAAAAATATGAGACTGCGGTGATCCTTTAAATTTTATTACATTGCGGTATTTTTGAGTCCAGCGTTTTTACGAATTTCCTTCTTAATTTTTCGATAATTATTTTAGCTTAACAATAAGCTTGAAGCATTTAATTTTGATTATTTTATTGTTAGACTATTTTTGAATATCATTCATGACTTTAGCTTCTTAAATTAGGTCACGTTTTAAACTAAATTTTGTATTGGAGATTATTCTTTTTATATTTTCGTCCTTCAATTAATTATTCTATTGTCTTTGATGGATGATCAACAACCGCAGGTAATTTATTTTATTTAAACTTTATTATAAAAATTATTTGTTTGCTAATTATCATTTTGGTTTTCGTCAATTTTAATGAAATTTTTACTTTTCATTTATTTTGTAAATATTCTTTCAGAATTTTTTTAAAATTATTTTTTTAAAAATTTTGTCTTTCAAGGATGATGAAAATGTAATGGAAGAAGAGGATACATTAGTTTTGCGAATGGAAGCCATGATGTTGGCCGAGGATCAAGAAGATCGTCTTTCTTTTGCTGTTAAGATTATATATTAATCTTTTAAATTTAAAAATTTTTTTAAGGACTCTGAAAGGTTTGATGAGGATGATGAGCAATATTCTGTACAGGCAAGCGATTCAAGTTCAATAAGTCATCACTGGAGAGGATGGGACTCATCTTTGGCCAAAGTGGGCCAAGGTTATTTTTTTCTTTTTTTATTTTGGCTTGTTTAAGTTTTCCGTTCGTATGAACATTTTTTAGGAGAGAAAATGAGGGTCCACCTTTACTATGTATTAATCAGTTTTTAGATTTTTATTGTTAACGTACTTATAGTTAATGTTTTTCCATTTTCTTTTTACTCAATTTTCTCTTTAATATTTTTCCAGGTTTTGTCACTAAACCTTTCCTTATTGCTGATAGTTCGGCACTCGATGCTGCAGATTTATTGGAAGGTTGTTTTTAAAATTTTTTTATATTCCAAATATAGTTTTATTCGAATTTTTTTGATAAGATCTGTTTATTGATTTTACGTTAAACTTTCATAGATATCCCATCACTCAAGGATTTGGCTGCAAAACGTGTTGCTTCCTCAATTTCATTTGAACTTATTGAGGCTACTTATTCTCAACTTCCTACTGCACAGAAACGACTTCGGCCTCAACTTCCAAAAGAAAATATTGAACACATTGGACAACAACAGCACTTGCAAGATTATTTACCCGAACAATTGGTACTTCTTATTTTAAGACATTGCTTTCCTGAATCGTCAGAGAATATTCGGCTTTACAGGTTTTTTCTACTTTAATAATTTATTTAATATTTTTTCTAACCTTTCCAGCTGTTTAACTAATTGTGGCGATCGTTTATTTGCCTTGGGTGAAAACCTTTTCAAGAGTGGAGCTGTGTCCAAACTTTTTCAAATTGGTTTTAAGTTTTATAGAATAATATTTAAATTTTAATTATTTAAAAAGGTTGTCATTTATCTGCTAAAGTACAAGAACGCTTTGGATTAAGTAATGCTAGCAGCGGATTAAGTGGCGAATCTTTAACTAAATTGTACATTTCAAAAGAAACGTCAGAAAATAACGTCAAAACTTTCGATGTTTGCATTCTTGTTGATCGCTGTCGGATTGTTTCCTGCGCTTGCTCTTGTTCAAATACCTCGTTTTGGTGTCAACATGCTGTTGCTGCCTGCCTTCAACGTATTCAGCAGCCCAATACAGTGCAATATAGACCTGCAATTTGGGATTCTATTACATCTTTGCGTGATATACAAGCGAAAAAAATGGTTCAATGTTTGATAAATAAACTTCCTCGAGAGGTTAATTACAAATAGTTTTATTAATATTTTAACAATTTTAGTACATTCCCGTGGCTCAGGAACTAATTGACGCTCTAAAAGACAATAATTCTCTGATTAATCAAATTCAAGGTGCACCAGATCCAACTGTGAGTGGCCCTAAAAATCTTAAAAATATTTTTGGTTTATCTTTACAGGCCGGACC
Source organism: Meloidogyne enterolobii (assembly GCA_963681835.1). Taxonomy (NCBI): domain Eukaryota; kingdom Metazoa; phylum Nematoda; class Chromadorea; order Rhabditida; family Meloidogynidae; genus Meloidogyne; species Meloidogyne enterolobii. The sequence continues at coordinate 1,788,853 of CAVMJV010000019.1, forward strand.
GACTGATGATACTCCTGCGGTTTGGTGTATGGACGAGAAAGCATTGCACGAAGAAGTTAGAAAAACTCTCATTAATTTTATGCGTCCGTCTGCCATGGTTTGGTATGTCGTTTAACATTAAAAAATATTCTTTTAATTTGTTTGAATCGAATTATGTAGCTTTCATAACTAATAAATTCTTTAGTGAGGTACAAAGTTTGTTGTCTTCTCCACCTGCTTTGGCTTACGAATGGAGTATTCTTTACAGAACCTTATGTGCAAAACAACCAGAATCTATTTGGAATCTGCTTGGAATGGTTGTATTTACATTTTAAACATTTAATTTGTTTTTAAGGTTCGGGTAATGCTAACACGTAATGATGCAAATGGTCCTGCATTGCTTCATATACTTACTGAAGAATGTTTAGCACTTGATTCTGTTCTTATCCGATGGTATCAGATCTCGCTTTCTGCAAGTGGACACTGGTACTTGATTGGCCCTAATGGTGGAAGTAGTGGACAACGCGCAAATGGTAATGCACAACAAAGCCAGTCACGCCAACTGTTAGTAAATTTTTTAATTTATGGTTGATAGTTTTCTTTTTAGCCTTTGCTATTTGCTTTGTCAAGAGTTGGCTGTAATTTTTCTATTTTTTTTAACTTAACAAGAATTATTTTTAGTCTCTTTGGCGACTTATTGCTTTAAATCCGCGACTAACTATTGAAGAAAGGGAGCAGCTTTGGGTGTTACTACAGCTCTACCAGAGAACGTCTGTTATGCGTATTTGGACAATTCTTGGGAAGGCTACTTCTACTGAAAATGTTTGTAGAAATATTTTTAATCTATTATATAAAATTCAGTATGTTTTTGGGACCGCCATGGATGCTCGTGGTAATCGTCTTTGCCAACAAAATGCTCCATTTGGACGTAATTTCTTCCCGGCATTTTTTCCTGCCTTAAGGGCATGTAAGCAGTTTAGTTGGACGCGATCTGAAGCTCATAGATTGTTGCGAGAAATGAATGTGTGTCCTCGTTTAAGTACTGACATACAGGCAAGCAATTTCATAAGTCGAGATATTTGTTTTTAAATTCATCTGTTTTTGTTTCAGATAGCTCAAAAACAACACGGTCGCTTCCCAACCCTGCCTTTCTTACGTGAAGCAGATAATGGAATTACACTTATTGATTTAGTGGAAATGGAGCGCCAATTGGGCAATTCATCAATTGCTTACAATCCAGATGCCGTTCTGGTTCCATCATCGAAATCATCCAAAAGACGAAAGAAACACAAAAAAGCACAGCAGCGTCAAAAACTGCAAAAATTGGGAATGAACAATGAAAGTACTAACAGGAAGCGGCGAGAACGCCAACAACCTTCGGAACAAGATGTAAAAGAGGATCTAAAAAATAATCAAGAACAAGTCAGCGAAATCAGTAGTGATGAAGAAAATCAGAAGCCTGAATGTAGTAAATCTGATCCACCAAAAAGGTTTTATTTGTTTTAAATTTTTATTTGGGAAAATACATATAAATTTTTAAGAGAGCAATATGAAGATGCTTTAGATAGACTTTTTGCTGAAGCACATGCTGACTTCGATGATCCATTTACTCTTCGTTTTATGTATTGTGAGGCTCTTTTTGCACATGGCTACTTCAATGAATCTTTACAATTTGCTAATATTTTGTCTGTAAATTTGATAAATAATCAACCAAACTTGTTACTCTCAATTGGAGTGACTGATTTACAACTTATGAAGAGTAATGAAGATGAGGCAGCAGAGCGGAAGACTAACGATAAATTGATAGCAAAGGTTTATTAAACTGAAATTTAAAACTGAAAAGTATGCTGAAATTTAAATTTTAGCCTTTTTCCTCTGTTCCACACTCCATTCGTCAGTCACATTTTCGTCGCCAGTTTAGTTCTGATTCAATTCGGCGCACTGAGACCAATGAAATTTACTCTAATTCAACACTTGCACGTCTCACAATCAGTCGTGCTCATCCTCGTTTGATGGCTAATTCAACTAATGCAAAAGATACATTAACTAAGACAATCTTTCTTGTTAAATTGTTAATGCTTGGAGAAGAGTTTTTTGATCGTAAAATGAAAAGATTTTCACGACAACATATTGCAACGACTCATAAAGCAGATAACCCAAAAGAAACTTCTAAAAGTGCGAATAGTTCAGTACAAGGAGAGTATCGCCTCTTAGCTTTAGAACTATGCCTGGCTACCATGCGAAATTTGCGTGGGCCATCTGCTACTCGTTTGCTAGAAATGGAGATTAACCAATTGGAAGGCGATTTATTTACATTATTGCATAGAATTGAGATTTGCCCTAACGGTTTGAAAATTGTACGCTCTCTAGCACAACAATTACTCAAAAATCTGGTAAAAATTTTTCGATTTATTTTGTAGTTAAGTTTTTTTAGGCAGTTGACAGCTTACCTACTAGTGTTACTGTTCCACCCACACGTTTGGCGCACTATATTGTAAATGTTCTTTCTTCCCCTTATTCTCCTTACCAACAACAACATCTACGAAATGCGGCACAACTTAGTGGTGGAGTTGATGCTTGGTAGAATTTTAAAACATAATTTATTCTATTCTTACTCTATCTACTTGTTCTATTTTAGTCAAATACTGCTCCCACGTTTTCAATCGGATTTATTCACCTATCGATTAGAGTCTGATGAACAATTGGCACTTGACCTTGCTCTTCAAGTGTTAAGCATGGGTTCGTCAGCTTTGATAATTTAAAATCATTCTTGTTATTTAAATTATTTGATAAACAGATTAGTTCTTTTCAGATGTGCATATTTCTGAACGTGACCATCCACTTTTGTGTGAATGTATCCGACGTCATCGTAAAGACTTACAGATGGTGCTTTTCACTAGAAATAGGGACTCACCTGAACGATTAGCTCGAGTATTGACCACTGCACTTGATGAGAAAGTGCATCGCATTTATGAGTGAGTTTTGTTATTATCATTCTATATTATAATTTATCTTCTTTTAGAGAATCTAACCGTTCTAATGTGGATTTCTTTTCATCTTCCGCTACAATTACAAACTCAAAGCCGCGCCCTTCTTCTCCACCTGATCAACAACAGGGATTATTCAACAAAAAACAACCTCTGTTATCGATTGGCTCTTTAACTGGCGTTTTCAGTTCCATTCAATCATCATCCAGTGCCACTTCTACAGCCACATCTCCTAGCAGTTCACCATTCGATTTGGGTATTGGACAACAACAAATTTCAGGAGACAGGTCCTTACACATTCACATCAGTATTTATTGTTTTATGAATTCTAAAAATTTCAGATTTTTCCCTTCAACTCGTTCTTCGATTTCTAAACCTTTTCCAATGCTAGCGAATCAAGCTAGCGAGGCACAGGCTCACCATATGTTTGAATTTGCTAAAGCTCTACTTTTAGAAGCTGGTGGAAATCAGAGTAGTCCCATGTTCAATCCAGTTCAAGCTATGGCTGCAGCTGCTTTAGGTGCTGCTGCTTTTCTTGGTGGTGCGGGAGCTCCTCAAATTGGTCCTCATCGTAATTTACACATTTGTTCGTTGTTGATTGCATTATATGCCTTGGGATTAAACAATGAATGCTCTCCTTCATGGAATACGCGTACCTATTCTACGCATGTTTCTTGGATTCAAGCACAGGCGTTAGATATTGGTACTATAATTTTAATGATTCTTTTAATTTTTTTGTTTTTATCCTTTTTAAGGTCGTCAAGCTTTGGAAATCATTCGCCGTACCTGGCACAAGCATTTAACTCCAACTGAGGTTGCATCTCTCGCCGATAAAGCCAGTCAAAGTAGTGACTTGTCTGTTGTTGAAGAAGCGGCTCAGCTTGCTCTGAGCGTTCTTCCTGAGGCTAATTCTCTTTTGCCTGCGGAGAGTCTCAAAGCACTAAATCAATGTAAAGAACGTTCGCCTCGAATGCTAGAGGATGCTTGCCTGGCTGTAGAAAAATCTACACAACGAGGCGGTGTCTATCCAGAGGTTTTTATTTTGTAATTATTGTAACATTTCTTGTAAAGGTACTCTTTCGTGTTTCTCATCATTGGTATAATCTCTATGTTGCACATCTTGCGGAGTTGGAAGGGAGTGTTATTGGTGAGCCACCGTCTTCAAATGTTTCTTTAAACAACAATAAATCAACTCAAAAGAACAATCTTAATTCTTTTCCTCATCAACAACAATATTATCTCCATCATCAGTCACCTCCTCAAATTCCTTTCTTCCATTCTTTACAGACAACTGACATCAAAAATACCTTCGTGGGGTCGACACAACAACCTGTCACTTCTGCTTCAACCTGGCAGCCTGTTGTAACACAACATCAGCCAACATTGCAGTTCTGCATTGGTATTGTCACTGTTTTAATATTAAAAAATTTATGCTTGGTACTAACATGTCATGCTGTGAAAAAACTCACTGGATGGAATGAACATTTAAGAGCCCAGATCGAAGCACAACCGACTAATTCATTAATATTCTACAAGTGTGGATTTTTTGCTCGACCTCCACGCTTTTCCCCATTTCAGAGTACCTTGACGTTTTGTATATCTAGGGGAAAAATACAAGAGGAAAATATTGAGCGTTAAAAGTACTGTTTGCTTTTAATAAATAAATAGACTTTGACCTTATTTATAGTGCCTCCGACAGCACCACCGCTTTACTTGATGCCACCGCATCTTCCTCCACCTCCATTTTATTCGCCTTCAATTCCTCCTCCTCCGTTGCCACAAGTTGCTGCACCGGCTGCAATTTTAACTAATGACAGTTCAACCTCTTCAACAAACAACAATTCGAATACTTTATTTCGTCTTCATCCGAGTTTTTCTGTTCCAAATATGGCTGGAGAAATTCAACAACAATCCAATAATATTTTACCAGCCACTGCTTGGGTTCAAGTACCTTTGCAACAACAAATTGCACAATCACAACCAACAACATCTGCTGTTCATCCAGTTGATTATGCTCCATCAATGAATCAGTCAATTCAGCAAAATTTTGTTCCTACAGGATTAAACCTCCGAATGCTTCCATCTATACACCAGCATGCAAATCAACATCAATTTGCGTCTAGTGCTGGTGCTGTTACTATGATTCAGAATCAACTTCAGCAACAACAACTTGTTGCAATTCAACAATTTAATCAACAGCAGCAAAATCGAGGGTTTCATCAAGTTTGTTTTTGAAATTATTTTCCATTATCTTTTTATTTCTAAAGTTTTCAAATTTCTGCTCTTTTTTAGTTAAATTTTCAACATCGTTTTCCTCCACCTCCAACAACTATGACAACTGGTCGCTTGGTTGTTTTGGATGATAGGGCTCTTTATCTTATACACAATGCACATCGTCTTGGTATTATGGCCATGAATAATTTGCGCAGTTCAGATAGCCTTTCTGCAAAATTTGCCAAGGTATTATTGATATTAAAAACAAAATTGTTAAAATTTAATTGGGTGGCGTGAAATTTGCAGATTGGCAATTGAGTAAAAAGAATAATAAAGATCTTATTAGATTTTTGTTAGAATAACCAAGATAGAATTAGAACATAAAATTTTTAAAACCTGTCTCTTCCGACTATACTATAACTTGGATCAAATGCGTTCGATAACGGGTCGGTTTTGATTTTTATTTTTTACTCAAGTGTCGATCTACAAAATTCGCTTTCGCACATTTGAATCCGCAAAGTCAGGTTTATCTATTCTAGAATCCTCCATCGTGTGACGATGTTTGTTGGCTATTGGATGTTTCTATTGAGATTGGCGATCCTGAATATGTTCGGATGTTTTGCGAAAAAGTGATTGCTTCAATTAGCTCGCCATTTGTGCTTATTGAACTTTTTAAGAGTATTTTAAAGGTTGGTAATTCTTTTTATGATTTAATTCATAAAAACTTCAGTTCTTCCATCAATTACCAAATTCACATCGAATCCCTGGCACAGGTCAAATTGAGGCTATTCTTTTGTCATCAAATGGAGATCTGGCAAAATTATGTATGCAGCAGGCAAGGAATGCAATGACCCAACATTCAATGTCAGGAATTGCTGTTGAATTGGCTCTTCATGCTATTTCGACTGCATTTTCTGCAGCATCTCATAAACTGAACTTTAATAATTTTAATGCACCTGACCAAGAATATGTGAGTTTAAATATTTTATTAAATTTAAAATAAATATTTTTGAAGGTTTGTGATTTGGCTTTGATTACTCGTGAATTATTTCGTTTATTACCTCCTACAAGCCATCATGATCAACAACAACCACAGGGACGAAGAAAATATATGGATATTTTTATGGAGCATATGCAGAAACAGAAATGTTTTAGAAAGTTCAAAAATGTCCAAACCGCTATACAAAATGCTTTACAGCAACAACATCAACAACAAAGACTTGCATCACAACAACAAGTTGTTGTAGATGATCAACAGCAACATCAATTAAGAATTAGAGGAGGTAATGGCCAACAGCATTATCACTCTCATTTGCCACCTAACAATAACAGCTAATTTTGTGTGGAAGGATAACATAAAAATTATAAGATTTTTGTGTTTTTATTTATGGTAAATTTAAAAATGTTTTTTTGTTTTTTCTTTAAAATAACATCAACTTTTTATTTTAATGTATTAAAAAATCTTTTCTTTTAAAATTCATCGATTTTATATTTGACAATTTATGTAAATTTATTTGCTTTTTTCTTTTTTTTTTTATTAAAATTTGGCAATTACATCGATTTTATTTAATTTCTATTTTTTATCTGTCAGAAACTCCGTACATAAAATAAATATAATTATCAAGTTTTTTGAGATAAAAATATAAAAATCATAATCGTAAAAACAACAGACTAATTTTTAAATATTTCCACTTAAAAATATAAAACAAAAAATTTCATTTCGAATCTTCTAATTTTTAAATGTTTTTGTAATTGGCATGATATTTTGTATATGGTTTTTCGTTTAAAGCAACAATTTTAAAAAACCTCATTAAATATATTATTGTATTTAAATTCATAAAATTTCAAGTTCAATTAAATTTTGTATTACTCTGTTAATTCTTTATTTCCCTTAAAATTAAATTATAATTATGTATGTGTTTATAAAACACCAAGTATTAAAAACAAAAAAACACCAATATCTTCAAAATTTGTAAATTTTGAAGAGTCTCATTAAAAAAGAATTAAAGTTTATTCGAAAAGGGAATTTAGTGACCAAGGAAAGTTTACTTGTTTAAAGAAAACGAATGCTAAAACTAAAACCCTTTGTTTCGTTGGTATCACGACTTTTGCGCCGAGAACATTTGCGCCGCGACTTATGCGCCGCGACTTTTGCGCCGGGCGACTTTTGCGCCGCGACTCTTGCGCCGCGACTTTTGCGCCGGGCGACTTATGCGCCGCGACATTTGCGCCGCCAATGTTTAAAAAATCTGGATCCGAAAAAGGCTGGATATCCGAACTTTTCAGTTCGGATATCGGATCCGGATATCCGAAGATTTCTAACTATCCGACAAATCTACTATAGTGATTTCCGGCTGAAGTTATTCATATATTTTTAATGATAGTGGCGGCGCAAAAGTCGCCCGGCGCAAAAGTCGCGGCGCAAAGGTCGCCCGGCGCAAAAGTCGCTCGGCGCATAAGTCGCGGCGCAAAAGTCGCGGCGCAAGAGTCGCGGCGCAAATGTTCTCGGCGCAAAAGTCACGGAACCGTTTCGTTATACAATTTACCTTTCTTTACTAAAATTTTTTAAAAGTTTTTAAATTTTTAAATTATAAATATTCGTCACTAAAAACAAAATAAATTTAAAAATTTATTTTATGTTTGCAACTTTTTTTTAAAATATTTTTCTGTAAAATATTTGCATAAATGTTTATTTTTCTTTTTTTGTTTACTTATAAATTCAAAAAAAATTCAAAATAATAATAAAACTATAAATGAGAATTTACATAAAAATTTTTCCGACTCACATGAAAATACTATAGAAATATTTTTTATTTTAAAGCGGTCTAGACATTAAAATCTTTTTCTTAAAATTAATTATTTTTTCAACTTAAAAAAATTTGAACTATAGTACTTATCATATGTAGGTCGATCGAAATTTCGGTTTCTGACATTTTTTCGCTTCCGATCTCCAAAATTTTGATAAACTTGAAATAATTTTTGAAGCATTATTCTGACAGAAAATTTTGGCCAAAATTTTCAAAATTCGCCTGTGGCTCTAAAAATGGAAGAAATCAGCTTCTTGAACTCTAAACTTCTCAAAATTTCTACTGTTTTAATTTTTCTGTTTTGACTTAAGTTTAATTTCAAAATTAAGAAGGATTAAATGGGATATGTGTGGATTTGGGGGGACAAAGGAATATTTAAGGATTTGGACGTAATATCGGGTATTATAAGGGGTTAAAGAGTACATCTATAATTTGGAGGTTATTTCCAACCGACCCCTGGATAATTAAAAAAAAGAATTTTTTAAATCAATTTATTTTTATTTTTCAAGTCAAAAATAGTAATAAAACCCGCTTTTTACTCTCCCCATATACCCACTTTATTTTTACCCAAATAAAGCATTTACTTAGCTTTTAGTCAGCCATTTGCTTTTTTGCTTACTTCTTTGCTTTTATTTTTTTCTTGGGAAATTTTGTAGCTGTAAATTTTTGTTGTAAAATTAAGTATAAATACTTTAAGTATTTTAAATAAATTAATTTAAATTAAAAAAAATTAAAATTTATCATTTCAACAAAAATACCTAAATTAATAATTAAAGTACTTTCACGCCCACTTTTAATTAAATTTTTATAAACAGATTAAGGTCTATATAAATTTTTTATTTATTTACAAGTAAAAGTTTAGTTCAAAATTTTGTCTAGTCATATATTTTATATTATAAAAATAAATATTTTTAATTTTTATTTAAATATAAATTGACTTTTTAAAAGCTTTTTTTCATTTCCTTATTTTGTTAGCCATTAAAAATAAAAAATATTCTTGGCTTCCCCCCATTTGTCCACTACTGTGCAAACTGTGCTAAAATAATAAAAACAACCTTGTTATTTCTCTCAATTTAATATATTTTAGAGTTTAGCGCTAAATAACTGGCAATAAATTTTTCTTTTATTTGTAGTTAAGAAAGAAATAATTATTTTATTTATTATAGTTACTTAACTAAATAATTTAAATTATATAAAATATTGGAGGGTTTCAATAAAATAATTTATGCTATAGTTAATAGAGTTTATTTGGTCTTGACTGGTTAACAGGGATGGGGTAAATTATCCGATACCCTACCTAGTATATCCGAACTTTTTTCGATCCGAAATTTGTCCAGAGAAAATTTACAAAACGCAACCCTACTTTTTTTTCAACCCATCCCTATCTTAAGTATTAAAAGAAGCTTTTATTTATTTAATAATTTTGTATATACTTGCATATATTTTTTTAACGAAAATTTTATTTTAATTTTTGTTAAATTAAATATACGTATTTAAATTATTTTTTATGGCCAAGCTTACACTAGCACTCAATTAAAAATGTGAGAGAAAAGTGTGTAGAGTGGCCGTTGGTCGTCAATATATTAAATATAACATACATTTTATATACATATTCTTAAATTTAATAAAACCAATTTTTTCTTTTTTTAATTTATTTTTTTCCTTAAGCAGTGACTAATTCTGGTTATAAGTAAGTATAAGAATTCTCAACACAATATTTTCATTAAATATTGCCAAATTTTCTGTACATTTTTTAATTTCTTTAATATGTACTTGTAATTTACTCTTTAAAATTAGAGTTGATCAAAACGATACTGGTATCGGCCAAGCCGAGACCGAGATTGACCGATACTCAAGAACCCGATACCGAGACCGATACCATCATTTTGAGCCGAGACCGATACCGAGAAACGATACTCACCGAGATTAACAAAATTTTTTATTTTATGTTAAAAAATACGTGTAAAAATAATTTATTCATTATTTTCATCATCCAAATCATAGAGATAAATACTCTTCGTATCTGGATCCGATCTGGCTTGGCAATGGATACTAATTTTTGTGTCCGTATCCGAATAGGTGTATCCGTGAGGTCGACATCCGTATTCGATTATATCCTTACAACTTTTGAGGCATATCCGCGGATGGCCGAAGTGAAAATTTCGGTTTACCAAACCATTATTTCAGCGCCGCTGGCAAAAATTTTTAGAATTTTAGAAGTTGCCGAAAATCGGAAGACTATGTAATCAAAATCTTGAAAATCTAACGACCGAGGGCTCGGAAAATTCAACATTTCAGCGCCGCAGAGAGAAAAACCGAGACCGATATTGGAAAAAAGCCGAGAATCTCGGTATCGGTCTCGGTCTCGTCTTGACAACTCTATTTAAAATACATGCTTACTCTTTTCTAATTTTTAATTAAAATATTAAATAATTATTTTAAAAATTATTTTTAATTAAAAAAAGTACACTTTTTGCAAAACTTCCTTTTCCCTTTTAAATATAAAAATATATTTTGGCCGACTGTCAGATTAAATCTTCTAAATATTTATTCACACACACATAAATTTCTGCCAATATTTTTTTATCTTTTTTTCATCACAAAAATTTTAAATAAAAATTTTAAAGTTTTATTTTTTATTTCATCATTCTTTAATTTATTTCTTGTCCTTTAATATATTAAAAAGCGTAAACAACTTTGGTTGTTGACGAATATAATTTTTTTATTTTTTAAATATAAATATTTTTATATAAGAAAAATATTTTTTAATGAAAATATTTATATATTAATTAAAAAACTAAATATTTTTTATATTAATAGCTGTTTAAATCCTCCTTGATTTTTCAATTTTTATAAAATACGTGTTTTTGATATTTCATATTTAAAAAAATAAAATTCGAGAAATTAAGAAAGAAATTTTTCGGTTTATAGAAAAATAAGTTATCCCTATTGATCTCCACATTTTTAATTTAAAATTCTGAGAATCTGAGAGAGAGAGAGAGGTTATTTAAGTTTGATGGGCATTTAAATTTTTATTCAACTTATTTAAATTTAAATATTTTTGCAGAATTAGCCCTCACATTTTTGCTCTTAAAATAATTTTCACGTGCGCATCCCTCTCTCCTTATTTTATTTTTTTTAATTTTTCTTTATATATTCAGGCCAAAATATCAACAAATAAGAGGCTCTTAAATTAAGCAGAAATTTTTATTTTTTGGTTTTCGATGTTTTGACCAAAAATATTTAAAAGGGTGGAGGAAATACAAAACACAAAAAATTAAACTACATTTTGAAAAGCCAAAATTTTCTTTGGATTTTTTTTTGTTTGGATAGAGAAAAAATCAAATTAAAAGAAAGGAGAGGAAAATGAAGGAAAAATTTTTTTTGAGAGTCCCCATCCCCCCCCCCCCTCCTCTCTCCCTCTCTCCCTCCCTCCCATCATCCCTCCCTCCCCTCCCTCCCTCCCTCCCTCCCTCCTTTCCCTTTCCTTTATCCTCCTCATCCCCTCTAAACACCTCTAAATAAAATGCTAATTTTATTTAGGGATTCTCTCATCCCTCAATTTAATTCTTGTTTTTTTAAAAATATAAAGAAGTTAAAGGCCAATAAACATTTATTTAAATTATCCGGCAAAAATATCCAAATTTTGGATTTACTTTTTAATTACCTTACAAAAAATTTTCTAATTATTTTGTTTTCTCTCCCAACCCAAATTATTATTATTTCTCTAAAAATAATTCCAAAAATATTCCTTTTTCCTCAAAATTTCATGTTTTTATTTAATTTAGTCTTTGGCCTTTACGGCAATTTTTAAAACAATTTTTTGCAATATTTACTAAAAAAATTTGTTTCGAGCACTTTTGTTGGTCTTTGGCTTTTTCTTTCAATAAATAAATTCTCTCTCTCTCTCTTTATAAATTTCCTCATTTTTTCCATTTATTTACCCACAATTTTTATTTTTTTATTCTCTTCAACTCAATTCATCAAAAAATTTTTTTCTTTCAAAATATTTTGCCCGCGGCGTTTTTAAAATGATTTTATTTTTATTTTTTATGTTCTTTGTTCTTTAAAAATAATTATTATTTAAAATATTTAATTGGAAATTTAAAAATGTTTAAAGAATCGAATTTTTTGGGTATTTTTAAAAGGCTTTTGAGTAGGGTTGTCGGTTCTGGACCGAACCGAAGAAACGAGAATTTTTTGGTTTAGTTCTTCGGTTCGGTTCGTTTCCGGATATCCGAAGGATTTCCAGGAACCGACATCCCTACTTTTGAGAGCTCCCATTCTATTGGTATATTAAGGATGTTGTTAGAGATGGGAGAAATCAACTATTTGGCCAAATAATTTCAAAGCTTTGGATCACCTACTTTTTTAAATTATTTGGATTTGAAATTTAAATTTTCCGATCTGCTGAATGCTGTTTCTGTCTACTTTCAAGACCAATTCTTTATTTTCGAAAATAAGCGAATCTCGAGTTGGCAGTATTTTTTTCTAGAAATTAAAAACTATTTTGTTTATACAACTTTAGAAAACATTATTTTAAAATAAACAAAAATTGTTTTTAATTTAAAAATTGTTCTATGAATCTTTAAAAGTAATAAAAATTGTTTATATTTTTTTACATTTTTTCCCTCAAAAATAACTCTCATTATTTTTGTTTACTCTAAAAATGAAAAGAAGAAACTTTTTAAGTGAAAGAAAAAATGCAAGGTTGTTTATGTGTGCCCCTAAAATTCCCCCCCTTCTTCTCACACAATATATTATTTTTCCTTTATTTTTATTTTCTTAAAAATGGATAAAAATATTAAATTTTACATTTAATAAGTAAATTTAATTTTAAATTTAATATAGTTAAAAAGTTAGAACTTTCTATAGGGGCCTATATCAATCGTCCGCAAATCTGCGGATGTTTCTACAGATTTTGTGTACGCAGAATCTGTGAAACATTTGATATAGAATTTCTGTGGTTCTGCAGTCTGTGCACAGACCGCAGAACGCGGAATCTCCGGACAATTGATATAGTCCCCAGGTTGTTGTTTTGGTGTCTGAAACTTTAAAAAATAAACAATTTTGTTTAAAATATTTTTATTATTTTCTTTTTTTATTTTTACATACATACTATAATACTTTAAATATTTTTTTTAGTTTTTTCCTTTCTATTTTTTATTATTTGCTAATTTATGTACATAAATACATTAATTTCTCCAACATTTTCCCGCATTTTCCTCTCAACTAACAAAACACAAAATACTAACAACAAATCCACCTCTAAAAATAATAAAAGATTACCACAAATACTTAGATTTTACTTTAATTTATAAAAAAAGGGAGATTATCTTTATTAAATATGAGTATTTGGTTATTAAGGGCCAAAGATTGGGAAACCCCAAAGTTTGCTAATTCAAAAATTAAATCTTTTAAAAAATTCAATCAGACTAAAATAATTTAATTAGAATATTGGGAAATTTTAAGTAAAAAAATTTCTAAAGGAAATTATTGTTAATTTTTAATTCTGAACAATTTAAATAATATGTACATAATTAAATACAGTGCTGTGTATTTAATTATTTCTATCCAGATCCGAATCCGGATCTGGATATCCGAAAATTTCCAACTATCCGCCAACCTTACTGTGTATGGCTCCGGCGGAGCATGAGTCGGAGCTATAATTTTGAAAATCTCGGAGTCGTTGCCAAGGTTTGTAAAAGGTCGGAGCTGAAACCGGAGCTGGGCTGGAGCCAACAAATGCCCAAAACACAGCACAGATTAAATATATTATTTTAAAATATAATTTTAATATTTTATCAAATCTTTTTCAAATGTTTTATAAAATTAAAATAAAATTTTTATTATTATTATTTTGTACACATTTTTTTATTTTTCAAAACAAAAAATATTTTTTTTGTTTTTATTATTTTCTTGCAGTGTCATATGCACACAAGGCAAACAATTTAGTAAAAAGAAAAGTCCCTAAAAAATATTTTTATTTTTCTTGGCATCAATTGCTTTCTTTTTAGTGTATTTTCTCTTTTACCTTTTTATTTTTTTTTTGTTTTTCAATCCTCCTACTCTTTAACAAATTTCTTCATTTTACTCTCGTCACAATGGCAAAAGTTAAAAACACTTTTTTAAATAAGAAAATAACAAATTTATATTTTAATTAATAAAAACTAATTAATATTGTTTTTAAAAATTTAATTAAAACTTTCTCTTCTAAACGTCATCATAGAACACGTTGATCCCCTCATACTTCGTATAACTTTCATTACCGTAAATGCTACAATAATTACTCTGGGTAATTATTGTTTCAACCTCTCGCTAGGTGGGGTAATTAATTGAGAGGGGGCGATTATTTAATTATTTAATTATTTGAGAGAGACTAATTATTCGAGCATTTATGGTATTAGAAGGTTCAAGATTTGTCCATAATGGACGAAGTTGTCGTTTCCGTTCTGTTCTCTAATACCTCAGATTCCACAAACTATCTGTTTTTTTCTTTTTAACTAAAGGATTTTACCTTTTTTGATAGAAACAGGTTAATGAATATTCTCTCTTTTTTAAATTATTATTTTTTAAAAATCTGTCCAAATCTGTTTTTTAATCTTAATTTTTTTAAAAAAATTAAAATAAAAAAATTAAATTAATAATTTAAAATTCTCTTTGATTTATTTCAATAAACTAAAAATCGTTTGAGGATAAATATATTTTGATAATAATTTTATTTTTAAAAATACTTTTTTGTAAAATTCTTTTTTTTAATAAAAAAAATTTTATTTTTGCACAAACATTCTTTGGAGTTATTTTTGCCAAAACACGAGAATATATTAAAATAGCCAAAAACGAAATAAAAGAAAATAAAAAGAGAATTTTAAATAAATAAATATTTTATTAGCTATTTTTTTCTTTTTTTAATAAAAACAACAAAAAAAGAGAATATATTACATATTTAAATTAAAAGAAATATTATTTCTTCTAAAATTTATTTTTATTTTTCCCTTATTTTGCAAAAATTATTTTTAAATTTATTTTTTAAAAATAAAAAAATTAAAAAAATTTATTATTGAATTTCTTTGCAAAATAAATAAATATTTATTTCCTCCTTCCCTCTTCCCTTCCCTCTCCTCTCCATCCCCTCATTCCCACCTTTCATTTCCTCTCCATAATTTCCCACTCCCTTCATTTTCCCTCAATTTCACAATCACCGGAAGTTGATTGTGTGAAGGAAAGTATTTAAATATAAATTTTTATTCAAATTTTTATTTATTTTAATTTTTTTCTATCAAAATTTAATGGGGATAAATAAAATAATTTTTATAGAAAAAAAAGAAAAATTAAATTTTTATAAGATTTTTTTATAAGAAAAAAAATTATTTTAAAACTTGGGAAGGTACTACTAAGTTTCCCTACCCCATTAAAAAGGGATTTTTGAATTAATCCAGAAGTTTATTATTTAATTTAATTATTTTTATTTTTTAATATGTAGTTCCAATATTCACTCCAAAAAACTCAAAATATCCTCTTCTAATTTTTAATTTTATTTTTTACTTTAAAAAGGAATACTTATCTTTTTCTCTTATATTTTTTCCCATTTTAACTAAATTATGGCCTTAGGGCCGGCTATTTTTTTCTTTATTCTTTTTTCTGTTTCTATTAAACAAAGAAAAAATTGTGGATAAAAAAAGAATTTTTTGATTTTCCAATCCTTTTTTTAACAATCCTTCCCTCTCCTTTTTAACAAATAAAAATATAAATTACCTTTCCAATTTTGTTCTTATAATTTAACAAAAAAACTAGTTTTTTATACAAAAATAACCAAAAAAAGAGAAGGCCGGCCAATAGGCAAAATAAAAATAAAAAACAGCAGGCATTAAATTCCCGCACATTTTACGGAAAATAATAAATAAATAAAGTAAAATACATTATACCTTTATTTTTTCTCATTTGATCTCTTTTATCTTTTTTTAGTTTAAATTAAAAATAAAATATTTTTTTATTAATTTTGATATTTTTTTAAAATAATTTAAATTAATTTTTTTCTGTCAATATAGTATTTATAGCTTTAAATATATTAATTAAATCGATTAATTAAATTTATTAATTAAAATAATTTTTTATTATAAAAATATTTTTTTAATTTAATAAACAAAATTATTGTTTAGAAAAAAACATTTACATATTTAGTTTTTAACTAATAAAGTAAAAATTATTTTTTTAAATAAAAATATTATTTTTCTAAATTAAGCTTACTTAATTAACTTTTTTTAATTTAGAAAATATAATAGAAGTTAAAAATTTAAATAAGATTGGAGTAGGCCGTAATAATTAAACAAAATTATTATTTAAATTTACAAAATACATATTTTTAATTAATTAATTTTCTTTAAAAAAATTAAAAACAAACAAAAATAAATAGAAAAAAGCTCCCACATTTTTTATTTTTTTTTCCCCAATCCGATTTTATTCAATCGCGCAATTTTTCGTTTACACTAGCTAAAACTGCGCAAAAAGTGAAAATATAAAACAAAATTTGTTTAAAATAAAAATTACTTTTTTTTTAACTAAGAAGAAGGGTAAGGGTTTTAGAGGGCCGACATTCGAGTCAATTTTTATCGAGCCGACCCGACCGAGTCTTTTTCGGGCCAAAATTCGATGCCCGGAGCGATCTCTCGGACCGGGCCCCAAACCCTAAAAATGGGAAGGGTGAGAGGGGAGGGGAGGGCTGAATAATTATTTAAAATATTTTTTTAAATTCTTCCAGTTTTTTTAAAATTCTTTTTTTCTAATTTTATCATGTCATTCAATAGGCTATTTACTTTTAAATATTTTTTAAAAAAAATAAAAAAATAATAAATTTTGTTGACAAATTCTTTAAAACAAAAATTAAGATAATAAATAAACATGTGTTGCTTTTAAAATATTTTTCTAAAATTTTTTGTTTTTAACAAAAAATAATTTTTTATATGGGTATTTTTAAAATTAAAAAAACCCTTCAATTTTCATTTTTTAATGAACTAAATTTTAATTTAAACAAAAACAGGGTTTGATAACAATCTTCATCTTTTTTTCTCAAATAATTTATTTTATTTTTACTGCCTAATGTTTATTTTCTAAAAAAAGAATAAAGAAGGTCATTAAAATAAAATAAAAAATTGTTTTGTCAACGTTCCCTCCCTCCCTCCTTCTATCAAATAATCTTTGTTTATAAACTTTTAAATTATTCCTTTTTTTAGTAATCACGTGAGGGGGAATAAATCAAGTTTTGTCTTTTAAAAACTTTATTTTTGATTTGTTTGTACCTTCTTATTTTGGGGTTGTTGACTTGGGCCATCATTATAAATAAGTACATATATACCTCCTATCTATATATTTTTTCTTTTGTTCTTTTCGAATTTGTAGATAAAAGATAAAATATTGGCCTTAACACTTCAAAGTTCTCTTTTTATTTAATTTCTGAAATTCATTTCCTCTAATTTATTTTTCTTTAAAATTTCAAAATATCTGGATATTTTTAAAAATGAAAAAATAATTTTTTTTCAACCCTTAACTTTTATTTTTAAGCCCTTAAATTTTAATCAATCATTTATTTATTAATACTTTGTTCATTTTATTAGTTTTCTATTTATTTAATTATTCTCGTTTTTAAGAGAAAATAATTTTTTTGCACATTAAATTCTTAATTTTTATCATTTTTCATTTATTATAAATCAACAACAGAGAGGGAGACACTGTCAGTAATTGGCCATATAAATTTATTAACTTTCTTGCATTCTTTAATTTATTTTAATTAAAAATTGAGTAATTTATTTATTTTATTTTTGTAAAGTTAAAATAAAGTTAAAATTACATTTAGAAAATGTTTAAGTAAGGTAACAAAACAACGTTTCGTCGGATACATCACAGTCAGATATATCCCAGTTGATCTCAATTCCTAACATTCTTATGAATTGAGATTATTCTTGGTAGTAATTCAGTGATCTCGATTCCTAACAATCTTATTCTGTTTACTGGGATGGATTCTCGACCAATTTGCTTTTTGGGGAACTGAACAAGATTTTTAGGATTAAAGAAATCTTTTTTAATAACCGTTATATATTTTTAGTATCTTTTCGGTTCAGCTTGGAAACCTCCAAATTATTGAGGATTTTCAAAATAAAATATTTTCGTTTCTTAATAAAATAAAATATTTTCGCTTAGTTGTTAAAATTTTAATTAAACAAACTAACAATTTAAAACCCCCTTTTTTTACAATTAATAATTTAATTATTTTAATTATTTGCAGTTTCTCTTTATTAATTGTAATAAAAAGTTTTTTTTCTAAATTTATTTTAAAGCCTTCCTCTTCTTCAATATTTTCTCGCCTTTCACGAGGAATTAAATAATTTTTTACTTAAAACTCTCTCCTCTTTCCTTTTGCAAATATTTTGTTGTTGCAGTTTTGATTGTAAATATATTTTTATTTTGAAAAAAAAACTTTGTAAAAAAAGTGATGTCGAAGGAAAAGACGGAGGAGGGGAAGGGAGAGAGAGGGGAAGGGGATTTTCTACTAAAAAATAATAAATAAGAAAAACCTGTTTTTAATTGAAAAAAGCGAAAAGGAACAGTAACGACAAAGTTCCAATCCTTTAATTTAATTTGTACTAATTGTACTTAAGCGAGTTTTGACGGGATTTAGTTGGGTAATAAATTAATTATTTTTTGAATAAATTCTGGATTTTATTTTATTTATTTTTATTTTTATTTAATCATCTCCCTTAAATTCTCCATCCAAATTTATTATTATTTTTCCTTTTTAATTTTCACTTTTACCACACACTAACTATTTTCTATTTTTTACATTTCCATGAATTTTTGTGAAATGCACGTGAATTTTATTTTAATTTTACTAAAACTATTTTATTTTTTCTAAATCTTTGATCTTTATTTTTGTTAATTTTGGTGCAAATATTGCGAATTAAAGGCCCTTAATCTTCTCTCGAAATATTTTTTATAACAATATTTTAAATAGGATTATACATAATTTGTTTTTAATTATATATTTTTTTCAAAATGTTACTTTCCAATTAAAAATATTTTTTTCAAAACTTTTTCATGTTTATTTTCGCATTTCGGAAGCAAGACTATTGGAAACAAATTACCAATATTTCCTTAATTTATATTAAATAGTAAATATAATTTAAAATATATTTAATTAAAAACCCTTCATTCTTTTTTATTTATTTCAAAAAAAGTTTTTGATGATTTTAATCATTTTATTGTCATAAACTAGGCGGTAATGATTAAAAGAGAGTCAATCATCAAAAACCTTTTTATTTAAAAATTCCTTTTATTTTTTACCAATAAAGGAGAACACTCATATGTAAATACTTTAAAGAAATATATTTTCTCTCATAAATTCCTCAAAAATAAAAGGGAAATTTTGATAAAATAAAAATATTTTGCGTGACAATTTTTTGCATAAAAAATCTTTCAAAAAATTATTTAAAATAACCAACTATTAAATACATTTATTCTTTAAAAATATTTTTTGGCCATTCTTTTAAAAATATATCCAACACAAAATTCTTCAATCAATTTTAGGCTTTAATATTTATTTTTATTTTTAAAGGTCCCCTTTATTTTAAAAAAGAGAAAACTTTTTAGTAGTCACCTGTTTTCTATATTTTTATTAAACAAAAATATACCTAATTTTATTTTTAAAAAAGCTTTCTTTATCTATTTATTTAATCACACAATCTCTCTTTACGCGCATCAAAAAAAAATTTTTATTTAAATGACAAAAAACTTTTTTTAAATAAATTTTGTATATGTTCCTTTTTTTATTTATTTTTATTTCCCCGCATTAATCGAGGCAATTCTTTTATTTATTTTTTTCCTTTTCTATTCTCGCGCATCTATCAAGAATTGGGCGGAGAAATTAAGATTTTAAGATCGTAAGGAAATAAGGGAAGAATTAAAAAGGGAAAGGTTTACGGGGGGTTTTCCAAAAAAAAGCAGTCAAAATATCAAAATTAAAAAAAAATAATTTCAAATTATTTATAGGAGAATTCTCGTTTACCGTAAATGCTGAAATAATTATCCTCTCAAATAACTATGTATCCTCTCTCAAATAATTACCTCATGTTATTTTATTTAAACTTCAAAAATATTCAAAGAATTACTATCAAATTTAATTATTGGAACATTTTAAGACTCGATATCAAAAAATAAATTAGTTTCTCCTCAATTGGATTGAGATATACCCTAAATCCAGCACATTCTCGCTAATAATTACCCCTTCCAGCGAGAGATTGAAACAATAATTACCCGGGGTAATTATTTCAGCATTTACGGTATACCATTTCTATTACTAATTATCCAAAAAACACTCCAAAGTTTAATATAAAAAATAATTTGTCAATCAAAATTATTGGCCATATAAATAAATAATTTTTTTTTAATATTTAAATTCTTTTCTCAAAAAATTTTTTACACAAAAATCTGTCAATTTTTCTCGCGCATGTGCTTCCCCTTTTTATTTTAAAAAAGTCCCTCCATATTAAAATAATATATAAAAAAGTTTTTTAAACAAACAACACAAAGGCAATCACTCAGAGAATTTTTTAAAATAAAAATTTTTTTTATTTAATGGCCCTCTCCTCTATTCATTCACTTTTCTTTTTTTAATGACAAATTTAAAATATAAAATAACTCTTTTTCTTTTTAATTTTTATTTTTAGACGAGAAATGAAGAAAAAAAGGGAGGTTTTTTGTTGATTTTTAGTCTTTCACTCTTTTTTTTTTAAATAAATCCTTATCTCCAGTATTTAAATATTTTGTTAAAAAATTAGTTTTTTTTTTTGTAAAATTAATATATAAATATTTAAATTAGGTTAGCGACTCGACCCTAACTCTACCCCCCCTTTTTCATGTCGGGGTTTTTGTTTAAAAAAATCCGTCGTGTATCCTAATTTAAATACAAAAATATTTTTTGAAAAAATACTCTATAAATGTAAGTTTAGGCTTTTTTTTAATAATTTAGAAAAATATTTAAAAAAAACGGAAGACGGGAAACCAAAAATACGAAAATTGACGCGGAGTGTATGTAGGTGAGGTGTCGGGAATTAGTTCATCCCCTGTAAATCTTCTAACTCTACCCTCTAATAGTGAAGGGGGTAATCTCGGGTAAAACTTGGATGAAATGATCTTGGAGCAAAGATATACTCGTTAGCTGCGGGTAAACGAGGAAGAGATTTCTTTTTTCTTTACGCAAATTTAATATTTTTTAGGATTTTAGAATTTTAAAATTTAAATTTATAATTTTAAATTTTTTAGAATAATTTAAAAATAATTATTTGAATATTTTTAAAATTTTAACCAATAATTTAAAAAAAATATTTTATTACGTCAAAGAATGCTAAAACAAATATTTCTTTTTTTTTTTCAAACCCCAACATTTTATTTAAATTTCCTTTTATGGATTGCAAAAATATACATTTATGTATATACATTATTGCCGGGTTGTTAAATTAAAAAAAAAATTTTTTTAACTTGAAATGATTGATTATTAGGTACAATATATTAAATGTAAAAACGCCCAAATATTATTAAAATTATAAGGAGATTTTTGATGTTTTGAGGAATTATTTCTTAATTCTTAAATATTTTTTTCTTTTTTTTTTTTAATGCCACTCTTATTAATTAAAAATTTAAAAATTTGGAAGAATGACTAATATATAATAATGACTATAAAAAATATCAAGGAAACAAAGGAAAGTGTGTAGGAAGATGGGAAGGGGAAATAAAAGAAAGGTTTTTCACACTTGATTGAATTTTATAGATTTTTTTATTTTAATTTTTTAAAAAAATTAAAATAAAAGCTATGTAGATATTTCTCTAATATTTGTTGTCCCATTACATAATATTATTTTAGAGGTTCTTTATCTTTGTAACGCGCGACTTGAAGGACGATATTTTTAAATGTTCTTTTTTTATTTTTTTTTCTCATCATTATGTATTATTTTTATTTTAATATTTATTTTTTCTTTTTATTTTTTCCTCTCTTCTACCTCCCTACCTACCTACATATTTACTTCAAATCACTCTCAACCTCTCGCGCATTCTTATTTTTAGATTTTTCTTTTAAAAATATTTTTTTGTTTTTGTTTTTCTTGGTATTTGTTTGTTTGTTTTGCAATCTTTAAATTGAATGTGCGAAAAGAGGGCGAAGGGAAAATTGGCTTTTCTTTCTCTTAAAGCTTTTTCTACATAAAAATATTTTAAAAATATTATATAAAATTATTTTTTAATTTTAAAATTAAATTTAAATTGCAAAAAAGTTTTTTTAATTTCTAAATACATAATTTAATTTCTACTTCATTTTGTCATTAATTACGTATATACATAAATGTATATGTTTATACAAATAATTGCAAAACTAAAATAGCATCAACAATACTTGCCAGATTTAATAAAAAATAATTCTCTCTCTCTTTCTCTCTCCATCTGTTCAAATAATTAATAATTATTCTCTCTCAATTATTTATAAGCCCCTAAATATTAAATAAATTTATTTTATTTTCGATTAAAAATCATTTTATATTAAATATTTCTTTTCTTTTTTTTTAATTTTATTAATTTAAAAATTTTTAATTTTTTTAAATCATTCCTTTTAAAATTAATTTTAATACCCTTAAAAAGCTGACGGAAGAATTTATTTTATTTTTGCTTTTGTTTTGATTCATTTATTAGGGGGGGGGGGGATTTCTTCATTCCATTAGGCAATCAATTTCCTTAAGAAAAAGAAAATTAATCTTTCTTTTTCTGACCTTTCTTAACTCATTCAATTTTTGTTTTTAACTTTTCCTTGCTTAAATACCTTTCAATAATTCCCTACTACTAAATTTCCCCTATTTATTTATTACAACAAAAAATTACTTTTGCATTTATTGCCCGACTAAAAAAAGGATTATTTTTTACATAAATTAAGAGGAGCATTTTATTCTGTGTACATTACTGAATGCAAAAATTTTGCTAGAAATTAACATTGAATAATTGATTTGTTTTTGGGAATTTAATGGGTTTTTTGTAAATTTTCCTGAATCACTTGTAAATATTTTCGGAATTATCGCAATTCTGTGTAATTCAGTTTGCCTGAATTTAAATATAATATTTCCCCTATCTTTTTGTATTCTGGCATTCTGTTGTTTTTGTATTTTGGCGTTTTGTTATTTTCTGTTAAATTCTAAATTTAAATCTTGAGTTAGAAAGCTTCAGTTTTAGAAATTACGTAAACAAGTATTGAATTTATTTTTTATGTATCTTCTTTGATTTTTTTAATGCATTCCTTTAGATCGATACTAAAAAATTTCTTTTTCTTTGAAAACCCCGACGTTTTTATTTAATTAATTTTGCTTTCAATGAAAGTATTTATTTTTGTTTATTTGTTTTTATTTTTAAAATAAGATTAGGAAATGTGTTTTCCTTTTAATTTTGAAAAATAATATAATAATTTTTTAATTTAGCAACTGCCTAAAATAATTTAAATTGCAACTATTGCGAATATATTTATTCACGCAACATTCCATATTTAAAAAAACTACTAAAAAACGACCAATTTATTTACTATTTGTGTCTTATAAAAAATAAACAACAAAAATGTTTGACTACGACCGCCTCTCTTTGAATGTTGCGCAACAATTCTCGTCTCCCAAAACAAAAAATGGCAGTGACAACGATAAATCTGTGTCTGCACATTTTGGGGATGATGGAATTTTAAGTAATGGAAGTAGCGAATCTCAAATATTTGGAAATGGTTGGGATAACAGTCCATCTCCTTTTGAGGGAGAGGGGGAAACTGAGGAAAATAGGTAAATTTGGAATGTTTTTTGAAGAAATCAGAGCTTCTTTCAGCATTGTTCATAGCCTTTCCGAATTACTTCGTCGTCGCTCATCTCCGTGTACAAACACTGGAAATTGCTGTTTTGAACGCGAACATCGAATGTCTGCTGATGAATTTGGAAGTGGATGTATTGGGGCAGCTCAACATTTACAGCGTCATCGTTCAGCTACAGTTAGCAGCACTGACCAAGTTTATGGACTTTCGACACCAAATCGTAATGTTGCGCATCATCAACGGGAACGACGTCCTATGGATTTTGGCGGTTATGGAATGGATCGATTTGCGGCAATGGTTGGAATTTTTTAAATTTAATTTTGGGGGTTTGCTTGTCTTTTTCGGACTCTTCATTCTTGTTCATTAATTCTCCTTTTGCATTAACCTTTTATTTAATTTTTCCCTTTTTAGAATCGCCGCCTCAGCGATGACTCGGCAATGGTTGGCGGTGCAGGTGGTTGTTGCCTCACTTCGTCTGAAATGCTTTATGATTGCGGTGCCAGTTCTGGTTATGGAAGTCCTGGCCGAACGCCTCTGGCAAGTCCAAGTGCTGCAACTAAAGGGGCAAATTCTCATGCTGTTCAATATATTGCAAATCAACTTCAAAAGTTATTTGTTGACCGCGCGTGTTTTTGTGAATGCCCTGCACATAATGGTAAAAAATTTTCGTCTTCGATTATTTACAATCAGACAAAAAAAATTTTTTTATAGGAAATGGAGCAATCTATACTCATCGTCAAACCTGTCCAGAACAGCGAAAACAGCAACACATTTACCTCAACGGAAATGGAAATTGTGTTTCAAATGGAAAATCTTTCGGAGTTCAAGCTGTTGCCTTCTCTCCAGCAACAGCCCCAGTACTTTTGAAAGCAACGACAACAACTACAGGGACTAACAAAAACAGCAATAAACGCAAATTAAGCAGCGTTTGCGGTGGTAGTGGAGGAAGTACAAGTCCAGGACCGGAAAATATTGTTGCTTGTGAGTTTAATTAAATAGAAAAATTATTTTGTAAAAATAATTTTTTAGCTGAGGATGGCTTTGATCAAGTTGAAATTGCTGAATTTACTCAGTTACTTAGCAGTCCTAAACGAATGCCGCCTCCTCGCTATATCTGTCACATTTGTTACCAACCTGGACATTATATTGGGGATTGTCCTCAGGTAGAATTTTGCACTTTTTAGGGCATTTCTTAATTTTTATTTATTTTTTAGCGTTTCAACAGTCCATATGAAGAGCTCACCCCTTACCAGGGTCGTAAGAAATGTTATGGTGAATTCCAATGCGAACAGGTATTTTTACATTTTTAAATTTGTTTGAGTATTTTTTAAATATTTTTTAGTGCAAGCGCAAATGGACTTCGCAAAATTCAATTGCAAATGAAGCGCAGAGTTGTATCAAATGTCATGTTCCAGTATTTCCACATAAACAGGTAATTTATAAATTTTTAAATTAAATTTTTGATATTTTTTAGCTTCCCGTTGACAAAGCAATCGCTCTTGGCCTTGTTAAAATTCAACGTCTTCCGGTGACTAATGTTTTGGCTACTCCGCCAACTCCGAGTGCAGCTTCTACTCCTCTTCCGTCAAATCATGGTGTTCTTACTGCAGTGCTTTAAATTTTGGATATTTGGAAAAATTGGTAAAAAATTTAATTTAAAAATGTTAGAGGGAATGAGGAGATTATAACATTAGCCAAAAGCGAAAAAAATTCTTTTCTGGTTTTAGGCTATGACAAACATTAATTTTTTGATTAATTAAAATTTCTTTTTAGATGGTATGAGAGAAAAGTTTTTTTGGTTTCATCGTTTGATTGATTGCACTTCATCTAATTTATTTTACTTCCATCGCCTTCATGTTCACAACAAAAAAATGACACAAATTCTCACTATCTTTGGATCTATTGACTGATCTTGTATGGTGTTGCATTGCTTTCACAATAATTTCGTATATATTTATGTACTTTACATGTTGTTCACTTTCTAAGTTTTATAAAAAAAATAAAAAAAGGGTTTGGCTATAAAGAATTTTGACATCTTCTAGAAAATTCTTGGAAAGCCAAACCTTTTTTATTTTTTGATATTTTTCGGATATCTATTGGGGCTTTGATCGTTTGAGTTTTTCTAAAATAATTTTAAATGATTTACTGTTGCAAAATTGGATTACGATTTAAAGTTTATTTCGATTTTTTAAATTAAATGTTAAATGAAATTAAATTTCCATCTACTCAAACGATTACTTTCTCTCAATTTCCTTTTTATATATACAAGTTGTGAATTGTACAATTTTTCCATTTACTATTCGCGTAGCGCATGTTTCTTTTTTGGATTTTTGATATCGCCTCATATATAAAATTTAATTATATTTCCTTAATATTATTTAGATTTTATTTATTTTTAATTCAGGGTTGCTTAAAGAAATTGGGAAAAAAAGGGGGGAGGGTGGTTGGATGTGGATAAATTTAAAAGAATTTTTGGGGGTTTTTGGTATTTCTATTTGCAACCCTGTTTGTGTGTCTGTTCTTCAATTTTATGACAAAAATTTTATAAATATTCTATATATTTTTCTCTTCTACCCCCGCATATAAAAATATTAAGAACGAACTCATTTCTATTATATATAAATATTATTATGTATTTAATTTATCACTTTACGTAAAAATTGTGTATTTTTAATGTTGTTTTTAAGTAATTTTATTATTAAAAAGGTAAATTTATGTATATTTTAATTTCGGATTTTTTTAAAATTTTTGGGCAACAAATTTTTGGTAAAAATTTTAAATGGTTTTTAAATTGTTTTCTAAACTGATAGTATTTAAAAAAATATAATTTTTGGATTTAAATTTTAAATTTATTAGAAAAATTTTAATTCGAAGCTTTATTTCAAGAGTTTTACTAATATTCTAGTAACTTTATTATATGAAAACAATTTTGACTTTGATTAAGTAAAGAATTTTAAAAGACATATTTTTTATCAATTTTATTCTTGAATTTGTCAGAAAAATTTATTAGTACATGGTTATTTATTTTACATTAATTTTTTAACTAACTAAACTTCAAATTTTTGTAAAACTCTAGATTTGTATATAATTTACTTATGTTAAATCAGTCGTTTAAAATACCCTGTGCGTCAAATATATACATCATTATTAAGAGGATTTTTGATAGCTTTGGAGATGAGAAAAAAACATCAAGAAAAATATTCAAAATTTAAATCTTTTTTAAAGATATCATCAAAATAATTTTTGTTTTGAAAGCTTTGTTGGGGATATAATTTTGTAGAAATGATGAGAAAATGATATCAAAATATATCTAAAGGATTATTTAGATATTTAATAATTTTTTAAAAATAAATAGTGAAAATAAAAAAAATATTTGGTGATTATTTACTTAAAGGAATGGCGAATAAATTTATTTCCTTTATTTCTAATTAATCAGAAATTAAAAAGTTCACTTAATTAAAATACAAACATTGCTTTCATAAAAATATTTTGGTTGCGTGACTTTTTCTTTTAGACAAACTGAATATAAACATTTTATTAAAACAAAATTGTAATTATATTTAATTTTACACATTATTTATTTAAATTAATTTGTTTAAACAATTATTTTAATTATTTTTTAAATATATTCTCATAATTATTTAATGATTAGTAAAATATATCCGGCGATTATTTTTTAATTAATTTAATTTAAATATTTTTTTTAAATTAATTCTACTGCTAAATATGTACTATATATTTTTTTTTATTTTTTTTTGTTTGTAAAAATTGTATAATTTTAAATAAATAAAAATTAAAAATATGTATTTATATTTGTTTTTCTTTTTATTTTAGTTTTGTTTTGAACAAAACTCCCTTTAAAAACTCCACTTGGAATATGGTGCTTTGTGACAACGAAATTTAGTTTAAGAATTTTGGTTATCGAAATATCGGCCTCTAAATCCATCCTCGATTCTAGTTTTTAGTCTTTGGTTTATTTTTATTGTTGTCTTGTTTTTAAATGTGATTTTGTTGCGTGGCGGTCGGAAACACTGGAAATCAAAACTGAAGAGATTTATTTAAATTAAAAAAAAATTTTTTATTAAAAGGGACAAGAATGAAAAAGTGTTTTTATAAATGTGTTTATTTAAAAATAATTGCTTTTAAAGGTTTTTTTTTATCTAGATGTATCTAATTAATTTTACTTGAATCTTTTAAATGTTAAGAAATACGTAAATATATCTCTTAAACAAAATTTAAAATTTTCTTATTTTTTTGTCACACGTTTTTCTTATTTTTAGCATTTTCTTTTTTTTCTACATATAAAAAATATGTATTATTTTCTCATTGCTGGGAAGTAACCTGATCTTAGAATGGATGTTTAAAAATACTCAAAATTTGAAATAAAATTGATATTTAATTTTTTCTTCACATTTGTCCAAAAATAAATATTAAAAATTAAATAAACTTGGAAATCTCTTTCTAATTTAAAATGTTTTTAATCATGACAGTATTTACTGTTAATTGTTTAACTCTTAAACTAGTATCAAAAATTTAATTCCCTGTTTAGTTTATTTTTTGGCACTATCATAGATATCCGTGTGTCGCCTTTCGCGTTTTGGGTGTCGTTTTTAAATTTAATTTCGCCTTTTGTGTTTCGCGTTTCGCTTTTTAAAATCTGTTTCGGCACACCCCTGATATGTATATTTAAATATTAAATAGTCACTATATTTTTATATACTTTTGTTTTAAAATATGGCTTTCTTTTATAATAAAATATATTTTAATTTTTAATTTTCCATTTTGCTCTACATATTACATGATTTAATAAGCTACATAATTAAATAACTAACAATAAGACACCCCTTCATTAGTTACTTCCTGTACTTTTAGAAAAACTATAAAATTTTATTTTTTAATTAATTAATTTATTTAAAATTTAAAATATATTTTCTTTATTTTATTTTTATTTTAAATTTGCTCGAAAAGAAAAAAAAGAGTAACAGGAAGTATTGAAATGTTATAAGGGATTTTGAGATAAAGAAGCTTATTATTGTTAGGGTATTTGTCTACATAATTTTGCATTTATCTAAGTTGTAGTAAAAAAGAGAAGAAAAGGAAAAAAGGAATTCTTTTGCCAAGACAGGAAATTCTTTTAAAAATAAAAGAGGAGAAAATTGAGACAAAATATTCTTAATTTTTTTTTGTTAATTTTTCTAAAATTTTTTTAAAAGTACTTTTTTGTTTAATTAATTTGGAATGGGTATTTTTATATTAATTTAGTAATTGGAATCTAAATAATTATTTTTTAGTTTAATACAAAAATACGAAATAATTGTTTTTCATTTTCTTTAAAAGTTTAAAGTTTTCCTTGACATAAATAGAGAGTTATGTGAGTAATTTTCTGGTTATTAGAATTTAATTCCTTTATTTTTTTTTATATTTTTCATAAAAATTCACAAAAAATTCACAATAATTATTTTACTATTTTGGAATTATTTTTTGTTATTTTTGGCAATTTTATAAATATCTAAAAATAAATAAATTATTTTACTTAATAAAATATTTATTTACATATTTGCTCTATATTTATACTAAAAAATATTTAAATATTTAAATAAATGTTGTGAAGTTTATAATATTTTTAAAAGTTTTTTGGCTTTTAATTCGGATGGCCATTAAAAGTTTCCATTAAAAATTTATTACAACATTTTTTAGGATTTTTGTTAGTAATTTGTTTTTTTTTATTGAAGATTACCTTAAATTTTTTTAATTTAATATTTCTAAAATTTAACATTTTCTATAATAAATAAAAAATATTTTTTATTCAATACAGACAATATTTCTGATAATATTTTTGATAGAAAAATATTTTAGTTTATAACTGGCGAGAATTAAATTTTTAAAATTGTAAAATATCAAAAAAACATTAAATATTTAAAAGCTTTTAATTATTTTATAAAAAATATTTTTCCTATTTTCCCATTAAAAACACTAAAAACATCTTTATATTTTATTCCAAAACAAACTACCTACCTTTAAGTCCTTTTCTACATTAGCCCTTTAAAAGCAAAATATCCTCCCCTCTCCACACACCTTTTTAACTAAAGAAATATTTTTTTTGTCTGACATTTGAGAAGACTTTTAGAAAAATATATTTTAAGGATTAAATAAATAAATAATATATTTAAAGTAGAGTTGCGCGAGATCGAGATTTTAGAATAAATCCGAGACCGAGATTGACCGAGACTTGCATAACCGAGACCGAGACCGAGATGCAAAATTTGACCCGAGACCGATATCGAGATTCGAGATAAACCGAGATTTTTCAAAACTTTTTTTATTGACCAAAACCCATCCAAATTAATTAAACATCATCTAAATCATCATCAAAATCATCTGTTTCATCAGAATCAATTTCAGTTTGTGGACCAATCAACAGTTTATCCATATTTGCCTTTACAACTAGAATTTTTTCCAACATTTCTCCAGAAAGACTTAAGTATAAAAATTTAAGTAAATATATATACCGATTAAATATACCGATTCCTAAGTGCATTACCAAAAAATAACCCAGCCTTGCTAAATAAACATTCCTAGCTTACTAACGAGGCAGAGATGGATGGACCATCCGAATCAACAGAAATTGTTGATACATTTCTTGGTGATTTTGGCTTCCAAATACATATCATCTGAAAATCAAAAATTTTATTTAAAATTTATTTTTTTGATATACATCTTGTAACAATGTCGTCACTTTTATCTGACAAGGAATCAATTTCATCCAATGACGGTGTAACATAATTATCCTTCTGCGTTTTTATTTTTAAATTTTCTTAAATAAAATTATACATAAAAAATATGTTGTGAAAATTAAACCTTTTTTGATAAATTCAATTAAATCTTCTTCAATAAATCCCCAATGAGCCTTGGAAAATATTCGTTTCATCATAAGAAATGCGTGGATCAAGCAGAGTATTTATCCTTCGCAGTTTATTTCCGACTAACTTTTCGACCCTTGTATCCATAGAATCAATTAAACATTTAACAAAATTATCCAAAATTGAAGGAATTTTATTATATTTTTAGAAAGTCCCTTATTCGCCTAAATGTAGGCAAAACTGTAAAAATAAATCTCAAGAAGGTCAATCTTTAGGGGTGTATACTGATCTCGGATCTCGGCGAGATTAACTACCGAGAATCTCGTCTCGGTTAGGTTGTCTCGTCTCGGCAAAACCGAGACCGAGATTGGAAAATGACCGAGATTCTCGTCTCGGTCTCGGTCGAGATATCGATCTCGCGCAACTCTAATTTAAAGTAGTTTTTGTGTTTTTTTTCAAATATTTTTTATTATTTTTGTTCCTTGTTTTTCTTAATTTTATTTTTTAAAAATTTTTTTCCCGAAATTTCCGCCATCCTTCCTTTTAACGCAAATTAACTCTTTTTTGCCCATCCTCACTTTCAATTTGCCATCAATTCCGTTTACATAAATACATATTTTATTTCTTATGTTTTTAGCTTCTTTAATAAAAATAAATATCCTTATATCCCCCTCCTCCTTTCCCCTCATTCCCTCCTCCATTCCTTCCTTTCCTCTCTCCCCACATTTCTCGTCTTGACATTTTACTTTTATCTTCAAAAAAAGAGAGAAAAGGGGAGAATAAGATGTCTATGGCATGAGGACAGGCAATCGTTAATTGAATTCAGCTTTTCTTTCATTTCCCCTTTTAACTAAAAAAGAAAGAAAACCCCCTCCTTTCCTCAGGCAAAGCCAAAAGGCAGCCTGTCAGAATTGTGCCAGCCTGTGGAGTAGCAACTCATCAAAGTGCCTTTTGACAATTTTGTGTAGTATTTAGGCAAAATTTTTGCGGACTAAGATTAAAAATAGTCCCGAAAGTGCATGGAGTATCTGTGTACTTTTAACCATGAACTAATTCAACAAAAACTTTTATTTTTTTTATTAATTTTAATATTTACTTTTGAACTTGATATTGACTTAGAAATTTGGATATCATTGACATTGAAGATATTTTTGTTAGAATTTGGAGTTATTTAATTTTAATCCTTCTTGGACATTGAATTAAAACAAATAGTTTACAAGTGATTAATCAGATTCATTTAAATCAAAATTAATTTTTTAAAGTCAAAACTAACTACAAAATATTCTTTTGTTGCTTTCATATTTTTTTAACTTAAATAATTATTTAATTCTGAAAATTTTTCTTTAATTTTTGCTTATAATCATTTTTTGCCCGGCAGTCTACTAACTATAATTTAACGATAATTACATAGTGAAAAGTAAAGTACATATGTAAAAGTTTCTTTATTTTAGAAAATATATAATTATAACTCTTCTTTTTTATTTTTATTTTAATTAATCTCCACAAATTTGGTAACATCCATAAGCTTTTCTTTTTGATTATATTTTTATTTTTTAAATATAATGCCCTATAATTTAACCAAATACTAATTTCGCCTACTTCACAATTCTTGCTTGCTTCTAAAATAAGGCCTGAATAAATAAATAATAAATAAACAGCCAAGCCAAATGCATTTAATGTCTTACTTTTCTTGACAAAATAATTTATTTTTCTTTTAAAATAAAAATAAATACCTTAGCTCCTTTTATAAAATAAACTTTTAATATTTTATTTATTTAACTAATTAATTTATTTAAAATAATTTTATGATTTTTAAAATTAAAATTGTCCTATTAAAATTCAAAATAAATAAAGCAGATTTACTTTATTGTCATCAGATAATAAATTTAAAATATTTTATTTAATCTTTAAAAATTTTTCAATCTTTTTAATCATCTATTTTTTTCTAATTAATAAAATTAAAAAAAAACTATTCAAGTGTTTCTTCTAAATAATACGTAACATTTTATGTATAAAAAAATATCAATTATTTAGCTCCCCTCTAATTTCAAGATTTTTAAAATTAAATAATTAATCTAAAATATTATTTTTGAACTCCCTCAATCATTCAATTTACTTTCCTATTTATTAAAAATCACAATTTTTATAAATAAATTACTATATGATTAGATTAGTAATTTTTAATGTTTTTATCCGAGAAAAATAAAATTTTAAAAAGTTTTAAACTATTTATCAAAAACTTAAAAATTTTTTTATTAAAATACGTCAAAGGAGGATTAATTTTTGGAATTTAAATTGAAAATACAAGAAATTAAACAAATAGTTTTGGATTAATTATGTCTAGTCACTGGGTTATTTATTTATATTCGGAATAGAAAAAGTAGAAAAAGAATTAAAATATTTTATCTCTTTTAAACTTTATTTTCAGAATTTCTACTTTTTTGTTTTAATCTTGGCATTTCTAATGCCTAATTTTCGAGTTCCGATAACCTTGGTATTTCTAATTGACTTTAAATAACAAAAAATTGTCGATAAAAAATTAAATAATAATTATTTATTTATTAGATTTTTTTATAATTTTCAGTCAATCCATCTTTCTAAAACTTATATAAAAAATAATTTATTTACACAAACTGTCATTATTAATATTTTTTTGTATTTTTTTGTTATTTATTAATGTCACACAATTCTCCATTAATTTTAAAATAAATTTATTTTCCTTTAAATGCCATTTAAAGTAAACAAAGAAATTAAAGAAAACTTTAAAAAAATCCAGAGATCTTCCCTAACAAACTTACTAATTTTATTTAATAAATTTTGAAGAGAAGAAAAAAGTTTTAAATTATACTATTTTAGTTTATCTTTTAAAAAATTGTCTGTATTTGCATACCAAAAAAATTAATCCTTTATACATATAAAATCTAAAAGCGAATCCTATCACAAAATTAAAATATATAGTCTTTAAATAATTATTTAAATATTTTTTATTAAAATTTAATTTTTAAAAGTTAATTAAATTTATTTAATTTCTTTTATTAAATTTGAACTTTCAATTAAATATTTGTGGACAATAATATTATATCGTAATTCATTTAATAAAAGGAAATTGAAATAATTTTTTAGTTTAATTAAATTACATATTTGTTTGCTTTTTAAAAAGAAAATATTTATCGTTATTTGGTTGTCTAATGAATTTGTCATGTTTAACTTATCTTTTAATATACATAATTAAACATCCAAAAATAAAATACTAAATAATTTCCTAAATAAGGGTATAATTAATTATTCAATTAATTAATTAAACAATAAAAATATTTAAATATTTTATCTATTTTTTTGAAATTAATTCTCACACAAAATTTAAAAAGATAAGAACTACACGCCATCCTTCACAAGTCTCTCAACTACTTATTTAAATGCTTATCTTTTTTTTCAAGATTACCAAATACGTACTTTCTCTTCTTCAATCTTTTATATATATAATTATTTAAAATAAATATATACAAAGTATTGCGCATTTCTACTTTTTTTTTAAATTTTAAAATAAACATAAAATTATTTATTTGTTTCAATTTTTTATTTGAAACAAAATTTGAGATTTTAAAAACTCTTAAAATTATTCTTAATTAATTTAAATATTCAAAAATATTTTTAAAAATTTAACAGATTTTTTGTGCTTTCTATTTCATACACAAAAATTATTTAGGTAATTTAATCAAGTCAGATTTATTTTTTTAATTTTTATTAAATTTATTTATATTTTTAATAACAATTAAATAAAAATTATTTAGCATTTAATCACTTATACATACATTAACTTTAACAAAAAAAATTTTTCAGCATTATTTTATATTCATCATTCTATAAAAATATTATCAAATATTATAAACTAATAAATAAATAAATAATTTTATTTTATTAAAATGTCTACAACATCAATAAATACAAGTTTAACAAATATTAATTTATTTCCTCCCACATCTTTATCTTGTGATGAAGCTAAACAAAATCAAAAACAACCACAACAACACCAAAATAATCATAATCTTTTAACAACAAAACAAAATTCTCATTCTTCTATTAAAATAATTCCAAGTCCTTTAGTAAATACCAGACCTCCTTTACCGTTAGTGTCGGGGAAGACAACAATTCGATTAGTACATGAAAGACTTCGGAGGCAATCTTATGATGTACGTGTACTTAATCCACCTCTAAATTCTGAGGGAAATAGCATTATAACGGTAATTAATTAGCAAATATTTTTTATTTTTCATTAATCCTTCAATATGTCCTTCACTTCTTATCTATTAAGCATTGCCCACTCCGCCCTCAACGAACATCCTCAGCTCGATTAAATCCATCATTTACTTCTCCGTCTTTGGCAGGCTCCTCTCATTATTCAATTGGCTCTTTAGTAGCTAAACGAAGACAGTCTAGGCCGATAAGCTATGGATATGCTTCTGCTGGATTTTATATTAGGAGAGGGCCGAATGATGAAGAATGGCTAGAAGAATTTGATTTTGATGTTTGTGTCGATGATAATGATGAAGATGAGGAAAGGAGACCATCTACATCCCATTCAGTTGATGCTGAAGGAGATGAAGGTAAATAAAAGATTAATTTATGTTCACAACCATGTGGATAAAATGTCGATTTACCTAAAAAAATCTAAAAAAATTTCATTAATTTATTTAAAGAATGTCTTTCAAATACGCCTACTCAACAACGTTATATTAACGAAGATGAAACGGATAAAAACAATTTAAAATTAGATAACAATTTAATGAATGGTGGAAATAAATTAAATAACAACAACAATATTAATAGTGCATTATCTCAATTGTCATCATCTTCTTTATTAAATCCATCTTCCTTACCTTTACAGAATGGAGTAGAGGAAAGAAATATTATTTTATTATCTCCTTCTTCACAGTCCTCTTCCCCTTTTCCCTCAACATCTCCAACACCTTATAGAGGGAAACAAAACGGAAATTCTAATGGAGGAATATATACTCGAAAACATAATAATGGTATTAATAATCAACCAATGGCACTATTTTTGCTTCGACAGCCCGATCAAAGAATTTTGCCTGTTTATTGTTATAGACCACAAGGAGCACAGGCAAGAGAATAACACCTTATTTACCCAAATAATTACCTTGGATAATACTACTGTTTTAATCTCTCATTAGAGGGGGTAATTATTTGAAAGTAAAGTAAATCGGTATTGAATAATAAATTATGGTAATTTAGGCTGACCAATTTATTCAATCTCTGAGTGAGAAATGTCGTGAATCTATAAGAAAATTTTTGGAAAAAGAATCTCCAGATGACGGAGAATGTTATTTATGGGTACGTGATGATGTTAATATGAAGGTAGGAATTGAATTAATAATTATTTAAAGAGCTTAAGGGGAATTAAATTTTACATTTGAGTTTTAATATAATATCCAGAGTATATTTAGCACCATTCCTACCATCCAGTTCTTTTGGGGGATACTAGTGTTGCGCCGGAAGTTCCGGATCCGTATCTGGCCAAATTTGTGGTTCTGGCATAATACTACTCAGTAACATCCTTATTTTTAGCCCCGTAATACGAGTTCGAATTTTTGCATGTCTTCCCAAATCCTAGTTACAGGAAGTGTCACTTAAGCATAATTCAGTTATCAATACCAACAATTAATTATTCTTTTTTTATTTAGACAAATATATTATCGCTAACTTTCCTTCAAAATCACTTTAAAAGTGAACACATTCGTCGTGTTAAATGGCGGCATTTATCAGTTGATAAAGTATCAATTTATCGTTATTCATTGCCTGTTATTACAACAAAATTTCGTTTACGTTTTGCACATTTTCTTTCACGGCATTATAGATGGTTGGTTTTTTAAAATTAAATTTTTAAAAAATAAAATTTTTTTAAAGTTGCATTTTGGGTGTTTGGTGTATGGTTATTTTGTGTATATCTGTTGGAATAGTTCTTTCTGTTGTTTTTGGTTCTGTTCCAAATTCACAAAAATCAAATGGGACATCAATTATTCCAATTCAACCAGTCATTCAACGAAGCGGAGGGTAAAAGAAATTTTTTGGGGAAAAAATTATTTATAAAATTTATTAAAGATTTATGGAAGATGCAATAGAAATGGAACAACAACAAGCTGTGGAAATTAGAAATTCGGATACTGGACAATTAATTCCACAATTTGTTGGATCACACAGAGCACAACCGCCTGGAGTGCCTCGAGGGATTATTAACATTAATGGAAAAAATGTAGATAGGGAATTTCAATGGTTAGATGATAGAAAGAAAAGAAGGAGAAAATAATTAACCTTAGAAAATTTAAATTTAAAAAATAATAAATTTTTTAATGTTCATTTTCAAATTTATATATAATAAATTTTCAAAAATTACCAAGGATATAATAAATTTAACAAGTATTTACACTTAAGTTTTGATTTCGTAATTTCCTCAAATAATTTTTTAAGCTTTTTTTCCTTTTATCATATTGATGGATCTCTTTAAATTTTATTGAAAATTATTTATAATTAATATTTATAATTAATGGATACAAATGCAAAAATCACATATTATGTAGGAAATCACAAGGCATTTAGTGCAAATCTCCTGACCCGATTCCTACTATCTTCCTGACAGTTAAATTATAAGATGAAGACTCAGTCAGCTCTTCATAAATTATTTATGTGAATATCAGAGATCGATCGGAATTTCGTTTTCCGTCACCTTCGACATTTCCGATCGACCTCTGGTGAATATTTATTAGATTAATTTACTATAAAAACCTAATTAAAACTTTAAATTTTAATCTCCTCTAATTATTATTCAAGTAAGTTTCATTGTTTTAATTAAACTTCTTTTTCCGTTTTAGATCATTGTCAACTCCCTCTTCATAACAACACAAAAGGATTATGAAACTGAAAACATTTGTTTCATTCCTTCTCTTGTTTGGCGCCTTCAGCGGGACTTTTCTTTTTGTTACAACTCAACAGGAAGACTATAATGATGTTGCGAATAAGTAAATTATTCTCTCAACTTTTTTCAAAATTAATTTTTATTTTTCTAAAAGTATTTGGGATTTTAATGAAGTTCCTGAAGAAGCTCCTCAAATTGAACAAAATCAAGACGATTCAAATAACGATAACAATAAGGAGACAGAAACACCATCTTCTGTTGCTACCAATTCTGATTCAACAGCAATTACTTCAACAACGTCCACGGGGAATTTAACAACACAGGAAATGACAAACACTACAAAGAATGTCTCAGAGACTACAACTACAACAAAGGCAACCACAATGACAAAGAATGGGACTTCAACAACTTCGGCCGCAATTAATGAAACGGGGACCACGGTAAAGCTGGTTTTTGATAAAATATTAAAAATGGTTTTGGTCCTCCTTTTAGTCCTCTCCTCCTCATTTGGTCCTCCTTTTTTCCTCCTCCTCCACTTTTGGTATAAGCCTAATTGAGAATGATAAATTAGGAATCAGAAATGTTGATTAGAAAGATTTTTTATTTTATATTTTCCTTTATCATTATCAAATATCAAAAAGGGTTTTAATTTAATAATTCCTTTTCAGAAACAGGAAGGTACTGTACTAAATGAAAATCCAGATAAAGGTGAAATGGATCCAACGACAAAAATGATCATTATTAGCGGCAGTGTTGTGGGAGTAATTGTTCTTGTCTTAGTTTTGTGGTTGTGTTATTGTTGTGGATTATGTTCTTGTATTTGTCGTCTTTTCTCTAAAGTGACTAAAAAACGGGTCAAACAACAACAATTTGATATTGTTGATTATGATCCAAAATATCCGTTTTTTAAACCAAGAAACTTCAAAGGAAAAGGAGCGATAATAATTCAAAAACAGATGAAGGTAGTTTATTTGTAAGGAATTTTTAATAAATTTTTTATTAAAGATTCCAGAAACTCCAACGGATAATCAAGTATTGCCTGCAGATCTTAATAATGTTAGAATTAACTACACCAGGAAATTGTGTGCTGTTTATGAAGTTGGCAGTGAAATTGTTGGTGTTTATTTTAATTGTTAAATTGAGGGGGGGGGGGGGTTTGGGGAAAATAAGGGGAAATTTTGGAAAAAATTAATTTTAATTTTAAAGGAATATGTTGTTGATGAATTCGAAAGGCCAGTTAAAGACAGTCCTCGTACCAAGTGGTTCAAAACATACGAAGCAAAAATTAAAAGGGGGGAATATGAAAGTGATTTAAATGATTCGGCAGCTACAACAGACAGGTATTTACTGTTTGTTTTTGTTTTAAAAAATTTGTTTATCTTTTTTAGTGAACGTGGAACGGATGTTGAACGGGATGGGCCTTCGGAAGAAGATTCGAAATGAATATAAAGAGAATAATAAGTAAATAGATAAATAATGTTTAGATAATTAGTGTGTAATGGTACATGTTTGTTTGTATATATAAAATAATAAATAAAAGTAATTGAATAATTTCTCAGAACTTCTTCTCTAATTTAGTTCACCCCCTTAATTTAAGTTGGAAATATTGGTGGAGTTTTTAAATAATACAAAAATTGAATAATCAGAAATTGGCGAACTTTTTCTATTTCAAATTGCATTTTCTATCGTTTTTGGAAAAAAATGCATAAATTTCTTGATAAATATTTTAATAATAAATATTTAATATTTAATAATTAATATTTATTAATTAATATTTAATAATAAATATTTAATACTAAATATTTTCTTATCACAGAACTCGTTTTAACGTAATCAAGTTTGAGATACACCTATACTTTTCCAGGATTTAAAAATTATATCAGACATTATTCCTCTAATATAGCACTCTTCTATAAATAAATTCGTTAAATAAATAATTAATTTTAATTTTATAAATTTTTCTCATTTTTTTCTTTAATAAAATTCGCACTTTGCCAATTCCCCCTTTATCGATTCCTCCATTTGTGCCAAAGCTTTGTGGCCTCCTTTCCTTTTGCACATATTTAGAGTATTTGTATTGAATGAAGTAAATAGTAGATTTATTTAAAACTACTGCCAGCCATTAAAGGAAAGGAGAGAAACAAAAAGAAATAAATGACAGATTTACTATAATATTTTTCCTTAAAAATCCCCAAAAATGACGCGTTGAGATTTTTTAAAGAAATGCTAGTTTAGAATAATTTTTAAAAAGAAATCGAGACCACCAAAGTGTTCCCTAGAGAAGGGAAAACGTTCGTCGTTATTTTTATTTTTTTATTTTAAATAATTTTTAGAAAATATTTAGTAAGTTCGTTTTTGAATATTTATTTTTAAAAAATCTTTTTTTTCCTCCTTTTGAAACTTTTAAATTTATGACAAAGTTTTTTTTTAAATTTCTATGGCAACTCTTCCACTACTATTTAATGTTGCATCCTTTTAATATTCTGGTAAATGTCCGGTTGGTGTCCTACATGTCCGCAAAGAGAATGCGCATTTTTCTTTCCTTTTCTTGCATTTTTTTCTATAAAGAGAGGCGCCCATT
This sequence comes from Meloidogyne enterolobii, assembly GCA_963681835.1. Lineage (NCBI taxonomy): Eukaryota > Metazoa > Nematoda > Chromadorea > Rhabditida > Meloidogynidae > Meloidogyne > Meloidogyne enterolobii. Next base: position 1,829,083 of record CAVMJV010000019.1, read on the forward strand.
TTTCCCTTCTTTAAGGTAGCCTTTTGGCATGTCGAAGGAAAAAGGGAAAATAATAAAAATTAATTACTAATAGAGTACAAATATATATTTTATTTTATAAATGATCAGAGATGAAAATTTGGGACAACATGCTCAAATAGATTTTTAAATATCTGGGGGACTTAATCCATTCGAAAACTTAATCTGTTCCGGAATGCTTCAATCTGCTTTGTATTTGCACCGTTTACTGGATTCATAAAAAATTATTGATGATTTACTGTTTGATGTTGATATCCTAACTAAACCTAAAGTGAATTATAGCTATTTATAGTAGCTATTGTTTGGTAATTATTAGTAGCTATTGTTTGTTAGTAGCTATTGTTTGGTATAGTAGCTATTGTTTGGTAAATCCCCAAGATATTTTAAAAATTTCCCAAGATATATTTGAGAGTTTGTAAATCAATCTAACATTATTAGTTTAATAACTGTTTGTAAATCAATCTAACATTATTAGTTTAATAACTGTTTGTAAATCAATCTAACATTATTAGTTTAATAACTTTATTAGTATTAAAATATCTGGGGGAAGCCTTCTGGAAGGTGGAAGGAAACAACATTCTTGGATTAAGATTCCCCAAGATATTTTAAAAATTTCCCAAGATATATTTGAGAGTTGTACTCTATTAGTAATTAATTTTTATTATTTTCCCTCTTTCCTTCGACATGCCAAAAGGCTACCTTAAAGAAGGGAAAAATGGGCGCCTCTCTTTATAGAAAAAAATGCAAGAAAAGAAAAGAAAAATGCGCATTCTCTTTGCGGACATGTAGGACACCAACCGGACATTTACCTAATATTCTTATTTAAAAAATTTTTGAATTAATTTATTTTTAAATTTTTTTGATAATTATTTTAATTAAACATTTAATTTTTATCAAAAAAATATTTTTATTTATATTTATTTTTAATAGAAATATAGTACATACTTTTATAACGAAATATTAATTAAAGGGAAGAGAGTACATAATTTCCCAAGAGAGAGATTTCTAAATAAAAATAAAGTCAAAAATTAAAAGAATTTTCTTTCTAATTTTTTACTACAAAATGATTATATTTAATATGTATTTTTATAAAATTTATTTAAAAATTTTTGTTCACTCATTTTAAAATATTAAAATTGCTCTTTTCCTTTTTATAAATTTTCCTTTAAAATTTTCTCGAATTTCATACTCTTTAAAATAAACTTTAAATTTATACTTATATTTTATTTCTTTAAATTTCATTTTGATAAAAAATATTTAAATTTTTAATTTAAAATAAAATATACTTTTCCAATATAGAATGCAATAGTTTTTTTCAAAATAAAGAATAAAGCCTAGTAGTCATTGTTTCTGATCCGATTTACATTCCTCAATGATAAACTATCGTCGCGGACAAAAATTTTGAGGAGGGTTTTCTTTGGGATATCGCGAGGGTTTTTTCTAGATTATCACTACCAACTATCGTACATAAAACACAGTTTTTCGAACACTAATAATGGCAATTTAATTATATCATTTATTTATGTATTTATGCCAAATAACACGACAAGCCTTTCTATTACAAATTAGTTTAGGTATTTATTGTTTTAATAAAATATCAATTCAGGCTGTTCTAGATATTTGTTACAAGAATTAATTAATTAAATTTTAATTTTCTTATCTTTTTTCTTTAAATTCTTATCTTTAATATAAAACAATTTGACAGATTATTTATTTTTTTATTAAAAATTCTTAAAAAAATATTTGAGAATTTCCAAAAAAATTTTCTTTTAATATTAATAATTATTTACTTGTTTTATGTATTTTTTTATTTGTTTTTATTTTCTACCTCAATTCACTTCCTTTCATTTTTGTCCTTTTGTGTGTCATTTTTATATTCACATTTTTGCTTAATTCATTTTACTCATTCATTTTTTATTGGAATATTTTTGTGGAGGGAACGGGAGAAAAAAATTTTTTTGAGGGAAAAAATACTTTTTTCTATATCTTCTTCTATAGACGTCTTTAAATATTACACAATTCTTTATTGACAAACTTGGTATAGAAAGGGAATTTATTTGAATAAATTTATTTAAAATTCTGAGAAAAAAATATTTTTAAACAAAATTTAAAGTTTAATTTCTTCATATAATTTTTGAATTTTTTTCTCAAAAGTTACTTTACACATTCTTTCAATGTATGTATTGGCAATTCTTTGTGAAATTAACAATTATAAAATCATTTTATTTGATTATATTTGAGAATTTCCTTGCTAACAAATAGGGTTGTTCCCCGTCCCCGTCCCCCCGTGGCTGCCTCCCCGGAAATTTTCCCCGTGCCCTCTCCTCAGTCGGGGAACAACCCTACTAACAAGCTAACTAATTAAAAAAGAAACAAGTATTGACTGTATATATTTATAGAATTAAAGAGAATATTTCAACATTTATGCCTAGAAAACTTTAATATTTTTATTTATCCAACTCATATTTCACTCATTATTAATACATATACCAACCAACAATTTGTTCACAAATTTTCCATTTTTTGTCTGTAAATTTTTTTCTTCCCTTATTTATTTTTCAATGGATATGCTTATTTCTTTTATCTTTCCAACCAGCCCTCTCTAAAATATTCTGCCCTCGAGACTGTCTCGAAATATTGAATTTTTTGTCTTTTACTTCTTCGCTAAAGTCTAAGCCTTGCTTTCTCTTTTTTTCTTTTTTTCCATGCCGTTTTTAGTAGTTTTTACAATTTCCGACAGCCATCACCCTTCGACGTTTGTCATGGCGAACAAAAGAAAAAAGGCAACGTGTTCTCTTTTTGCAAGTTAATTTAAATAAATTTTTTAAAACTTTAATTTTAAATTGTTTTGTTCAATTCTTTTCTGATTTTAAAAATTATTTTTTTGGTTGAATTTAAACTTCTTTTAAAACATATTTTGAAAATAATTTGATTATTTTGCTTATTTATTAAGTTTTTGAACCCAAACAAAATTTGATTTATATATGGAAATGATTCTTATTAATGACTAGAAATTAAATAATATTATATAATTTTTTTTTCCATTAATTAATTTTAGACACACCTTCATTTATCCTTATTTAATGCTTAATTTCCAAACTTAATTTTATTACTATAAATAAATATTTATTTGTTACTATTTTCAGAATTTAAAAGCTTTTACTTAATTTTTTGTTAATATAATTTATTTTCTAAATACGTCCAACTTGGATATATTTTATATATAATTAATAATAAAATAAAAAGAAATTATTATACAATAAATAAATATTTATTACTAAATAAATTTATTGGCATTTTAAAATATTTATTTATTAACAGCAAGTTAAAGAAGAAAGATATACAATTTTACTTAAAGTTTTAAAAACGTCGGATGCTTGGGGCATCATCAAGTAGCGAAGAGGAAGACGATTTTGTTGCGAATGATAATGCTTCTGAAGTTTGATTTTATATTTAACTCACTTTAGTATATTGAGTTAAGATAAGTTAAAAGGACAAAACTTGTATTTAAGTATGGATAGCCCCTTACTCTCAATAGCCCCTTACTCTCGTTATCCAATTGAAAATCTTACTCCAAATCGTTGTACTACTCTATAGCTCTTATTAGAATATTATTAGATCACATCAGGAGTTGGCGGTCAATTTCGTACAATCCAACAAAACCATTTTATTAACCAACAACAACAGCAATATCCTGGTGGCCTTCGTACAGCTAGTCCGGCATTTAGAACAGAATCTCCAGCCTCCTCAGACCAATCCTCCTTTGCAACAAGTATTAGAAGAAGTGAAAGCTCAAATGTTGGGAGAAGAACGACTGGAGGTTCAACTCCACAACCCAAAGGTTCTTTTAGAGCAGGCGGCGTAAGTGCTTTGGGTAGACCTACAACACCTAGAAAGGTTTTTCGTTAGAAATTTTGACTTTAATAAAAATAATTTTTAAAGCAAGGAAGTTTCCGTTCAACACATGGAAGGTCTGTACTTGGTGGGAGGGAAGGTTTTGGTGGTGGAGGAGGTGGGCCTGATTCAGCTTATTCTCCAGCATTTGGACATCAAAGTTCTCAAGATTTGTTTACGGATGAAGAGGATTTGGGAGAAGGGGAAGATGATCCACATATTTTAAATGGGGGTAGTGGAATGCTTACTAAAGAAGAAGAGGAAAGGCTTAAAGCTGAGGAAGAAGAGGAAGACAGGAAAAGGTTAAAATAAGAAGAGATTTTTTAAATTTAAATTAAATTATTATTAAAATTAAGATGCCTTCAACTTTATGTGTTTGTAGCTAAATGTATAGCTTATCACTTTAATGCTAAACAACCTACTGATATGGCTAGAAGAAGGCTTAAAGTTTGTGTTTTTAATTAATTATTGATAATCTAAATTGTATATTTGAGAGAGAAACTTTAATTTAAATTTAATTTTTAGATAACAAAATCAGAATTGTTAAGAATAAAAGATCGGTTTAACGGCTTCTTAAAAGGAGATATACAAATTCCAGCAGACGAAGCATTCACTAAAGCTATAGAATCTTATTTTGAAGTTTTTCTAAAATCAGAAAGAGTTGCTAAAGTAGTCCAAGCTGGGGGATTTGCTGCAAATGATTTTAGAGAAGTTTTTAGATGTAATGTTGAAAGAAGGATTAGATCTTTGCCTGAAATTGATGGATTGAGTAAAGATACAGTTTGGTTATTTAATAATATTTTAAAATTTCCCCTTAAGGTAACAATAATGTTAAAATTAATTAATTAAAGGTTTTGGCTTCTTGGATGGCCAAATTCGATTTAATAATGAAATGTGATGATGATACTGTACAGACAAAACAAAATAGGTTAAAAATAAATTATTCTTTTTAAAAATAATTTAAATAATTTTTAGAGGTAGATTGAGAGGGGCAAATCAAGTTATTGCAGACGTTATAATGAGTAAAGAACAACTTTATGATATGTTTCAGCAAATTTTAAGTAAAACATTTATTTAGAAATTTAATTAAATAATTTAAATTTGTTTAGAAGTTAAAAAATTTGAGCATCAAATTATTTGTAAGTTTTTATTTTTTGTTTTTTATCTAGAAAATAAATTAAAGATAATGCCCTTCAATTGGATAATCCTGATGAACAGGCTGCGGCCATTCGAAGGGAGGTGGCAACAAGAGAAGAAACTTTGAGGGATATTCCAAGGGTATTTCCCACAAATAATTAAAATAAAAATATATTTTTAATTTTTAAAGTTAAAACGGGTAATGCCTAAATTCGTCGTAAAAGATATGGATACACTTTTTATTGACGAAGTTCGCCAGTCTATTAATTTGCTCATCTCAAATCTGGAGTCTGTGCCTGTAGCACCAAGGCAAACTTTGGGGAGAAAAAAGGAAAAGAATAAAAGTTCTAGGTAATTTTTAATTTTTGGTTCTGGTTTAAGACATGTGTCTCAAACGATCTATGCGACCTATGAGAATTTATGCGTCCAAATAATGAAAGTAAATATCAGAGCAATAATCTCATATTTTTTCAAATAAATGTTGTAAAATTTTTTGTAATTGTAATGATTAGTGTATTAATAATTAGGCATTTCATAGGTCATAGGTCATCTTTAGATTCCAATGAAACGCATGTCTTAAACCAGAGGGTATTTTAAATTTAACAAAGCAGAGTTTAAAACAAATTTTAAATTAATAAGTTATTGGAAATAAATTTGAAACAAAAGATTTTAACAATACACCTTTCATCAGAGAAATTTAAATTTTTTGTTTGTAAATCCAATTTTTCTCTCCTTATTTTCCAAATATTTTTCTGATGTTTTAAATTCCTTTATTTTTAATTATTAAATTTTTTCTAATTGTTCTCTCCTATGTTTAAATTTTTTTATCAATTTTGTCAATTGTTTCGTTGCAGGTCTCGCAGCATTGAGGATCTTTCTCTCTTCAACAGGTCCTCCAACATTTTTATTTGTTTTTTAAAATTCTTTTTTAAATTCTAAATTTGTTTAAATTTAAAATTAGAAAGAATTTGTGTGAAAAAGTTGTTTTTTTATCCTTATTTTTATTTTTAAAATTATTTTACTAACAAAATTAAACAAGGAATATAACAAATATTTAGTTAGAAATTGTTATAAATATGGAATATTTTTTTCAAGAAAAAAAATTTTTTTTGAAAATTATTTAGGAAATATAAAGAAAAGTAAAAAAAGTTTTAACCCCCTTCCCAAATTTTTTAAAAAATAATTAAAACAAAAAAGCTGATTTTAATAAAATAACAAGAATATTCCTCCCTTTTTTAGTTTAAAAAGAAGAACAAGTGCAATGAGTCTTAATAAAAATGGAGAGGGTGATGATGAAGTTCATTTAAGTAAAAATGATGTAGTCCTTTCATTTAATATGGAGGTATTTAAATTTAAAAATTAAAATAATTTAAATAAAAGGTTGTTGTAATGGAAGTTCAAGGACTAAAATCTTTACAGCCAAATCGAGTAGTTTATTGTACAATGGAAGTTGATGGGTGTCCAAAACTTCAAACAGACCATGCCGAAGCTTCTAAACCTTCGTAGAAAAATTTTCTGGAAATTATAATTAAAAAAAATTATTTTTTCAAAGATGGGATACTCAAGGAGATTTTTGTACAAAACATCCTTTGCCAACAATTAAAGTTAAATTATATGCCGAAGTAAAAAACATTGTAGCTTTTGAAGACAAGTTTAAAAAAAATAAATTAATTAACATAATTATTTTTTTAAAGAGAACTTGGAAAAGTTGTAATACAGCCAACACCTAATTGCTCTAGACAACCTGAATGGTATAAAATGACAGTTCCAAAAAATAGTTCTGATAAAAATTTGGGGTAATTTTGGAAAAGGAAATTTTTTCTAAAAAAGATTTTAATTTAAAGAATCAGAATTGCAATTCGTGTTGAAAAACCTCCAAATTTAAAAACTTGTGGATATTGTTATGGAATTGGGAGAGTAGCTTGGAAAAAATGGAAAAGACGGTTTTATTGCCTTGTTCAAGTATTAAATTATTGTTTATTTAGAAATTTATATTTTAATCTATGTAAAATTAAGGAAGTAAAAATTAGGTAATTCCCACAATTTATGATATGCATCACTTGTAAATTTTTGAGGGGGAAAAGGAATAAAAGCTGAAAAAAAATAAAATGTTTTGGAGTAACAGATAATTACCTAAAATTATTTTTAAGATCTGTTGTAATATTTGTTTCTAATATTTTTTAAACCTAATGAAATAAATTCAATTAAGTAATTTAATTAGGTATCACAATATGCCTTCGCTATGTGCAGTTACCGTGAGAAAAAATCTGAACCTACAGAATTTGTCCAATTAGATGGGTTTACTATAGATTATGTACCTGAACCAGATCCTGGTAAATTTTTTATTTTTTAAATAAATTTATTTTAATTCTTAGAGCTTTACAATCAAGGCGGAAAATATTTCTTTACGTTAGTTTTTAAATTTAATTAATTATTAAACTTCAAATGTACTTATTTTTCCTTTTAATTTTTAAGGGCTATCAGAGAAGGAGATGAATTAAAATTTGCAACGGATGATGAGAATGAAAGAAATCTTTGGGTACAAGCTTTGTACCGCGCAACGGGACAAGCTTATAAACCTGTGCCTCCAAAGCAATCTGTATTAGCCTCAAAAACACAGGGACTACAAGATAAAGCTTCAAAACATGGTGAATATATAAGAGTTTAGGCATTACAAGTATTTTGGTCTAAAATTGAGGGGAAAATGATACACATAAAGGAATCTAAAGGGATTGATGAGTAGATAATAATTTCTTGAAAAAGTTAAAAAAAAAACTATGCTTTTAGAGGAAATATTTTAAATTCCTTTTAGGGAATGTTGAATAGAAAAGGGATTAAATTATTCTCAATTAAAAATAATAAAATAATTTAAAGGTTTGGATGAATTAATCCAAGCAGATCCAGTTCAAATGGCTCATGACCATTTATTTGCTAAATTGCAGAGTATGGCCTTAGATTATAGATTAAATGACCCAATCTGTTCTTTGGTTAGAAAATTAATTTTTAAAATTTATTTTTTACAAAAATTAAAGGGTTGGTTTTCTCCCGGTCAAGTTTTTGTATTAGACGAGTATTGTGCTAGATATATGGTTAGAGGATGTCATAGACATGTGTCTCTGTTAAATGATTTATTAAATAAAGCAGATGATGGGCATTTAATAGAGCCAACTTTAATACATTATTCTTTTGCTTTTTGTGCTTCTCATGTACATGGAAATAGGTGAAGAAATTGAAAATTAAATTAAAATTTGCGACTTGGACGTGAAATAAAAGTTTAAGATTTTTTTTCAAAGAAATAGAATTTTAGAAAGTGACCTCGGTATATGTATAATTAAATAACAAAAAGTTTAATTGGGAAAAACAAAAAAGTTTCTCTCCTAACTTTAATTAACAATTAATTTTTAATTAATTATTAATGGTGGAATTTCTTAGAAAAAATTTTTTATTTAAATAACAAATAATTAGTGTACACCCCAACATAGGTACCGCGAGTCAAACTTACCGCAGAGCTATAACTTCGTCAATGATGGTCGAATCCGGGACGCATTGGTATGATTCGATTCAGCTCGTCGAGGCGCATCAAACCATGCCAGGGCGGCCCAGATCCGACAATTCTGAACGAAGTTATAGCTCTGCGGTAAGTTGGACTAGCGGTAAGGTAGCCTGCTCCCAAATAATTAAAATTATTTTCTAGACCAGATGGTGTAGGTACAGTTACATTAGAAGAAAAAGAACACTTTCAAGAAGTAAAAGAACGTTTAAAAGTTTTATTAGAAAAACAAATAACCAATTTTCGGTAATAAAAATTTAAATTAAAAAAATATTTTATTAATTTTAAAGTTATTGTTTTCCTTTTGGAAGACCAGAAGGAGCACTTAAAGGAACACTTTCTTTGTTAGAAAGGGTTTTAATGAAAGATGTTGTTTCTCCTGTTCCTCCTGAAGAAGTAAAATATAAATAAAATTTAATTTAATAAATAAATTATTTTAAAAGGTTCGTTCAGTAATTAAAAAATGTTTGGAAGAAGCAGCATTAATTAATTATACAAGAATTTGTAATGAAGCTAAAATTGAACGTAAAATTTTAATTAAATATTAAATTAATTTGTTTTATTTAGAAAGAATGGGTGTTGATATAAGTCCACAGCAAAGAATAGAAGATATGATTAGAATAACTGAATTGTGTATAGACTTGCTCAAAGAAAATGAAGAACATCATGGAGAGGTAAATTTTATTTTAGCTTATTTCGATCAAATCCCTAATTTATTTTCTACTTTCTGAATTATCCTCTTGCTTTTCTATTAAATTATTTTAAATGCTGGATGCGATAAACGGCTCGTGGTTTATTAATTTTTTATACCGGCACAATTCTAAAAAACTTAATGGTCCAAACAATAGAAATAAGGGTCACGGGTGATGAAGAATTAGTTATGATAAAAATAAATCACATCCGGTATTTGTAACACTCACATGCGTATAATCAACTAATTTATTTAGTAATTAAATTATCTTAATTTATTTTTCTATTTTCTGCAATTTCCCTATTTTTTCTAAACTTTTTTTATTTTATTTTTCCAAAACTTTTCTTTTCCCTATATTTTCCATTTCAGCAATTACGTGGTGCTGGCGAGTTAAGTTTTAAAAATTAATTTAAGGATTTGTTGCTTTTTTGCTTATTTTGCTTTTCTTTTTTTGCTTATCTCTTTGCTTTTTTTATTTGCCACAATCTTTTTTATTTCTATTTATTAATTTAAATTTAATTTTTTAGGCTTTTGCCTGGTTCTCTGACCTTTTGGTTGACCATTCAGAAATATTTTGGACTTTATATTCTGTTGATTTGGATGCTGCTTTAAAAATGCAACCACCCGATTCTTGGGATGCTTTCCCCCTTTTTCAATTGCTCAACGATTATTTATGTACAGATACAAATTTAAGAATGGGACCTTTTCATAGAAATTTGGTAGAACAATTCGAGCCGATGGTCAAACATTATATTAATTTAATGGAGAATAGTATTGCTTCTTCTATTGATAAAAACTTTCAAAGAGAAAGATGGGAAGTTAGAAAGTAATGAGTTTATACTAATAATTTATTATAGCAGTAATAACCTTCAAATCTTAATAAATAAAAAATAACAATTAATTAACTGGATAATTTCATTATTTCATTTATCTCAAACCCTATTTATATTTCAATTAAATTTAATTTTAAAAATATTTAAGAGATGGTTGTTCAACATCAGAAGATATTTATTGGAAACTTGATGCCTTACATGGTTTTATCCAAGATTTGAATTGGCCAGCAGAAATATTTGCAATGGAGTTACAGGGAAGAATGAGAAGTTTATCATCTGAAATGATTTCACGTTGTGCTTGTTGGTAAGCATTAAATAATTAGTAAAAATAAAATATTTATTTTCCCAGCACTTATCAATGTTTTGACCAATTTATGCAAAGAGTAAAGAAATCTTTAGATTGGATTTTACCTTCAGAAGTTTGTGTTATGGTTAACGTTGTTTTTGCTTCTAAAGCCAGAGCTGCTAAATTAAATGGGGGTGAACATGCTCTTTTTGCATTAGACGATACTCTTGATACAATGTTGGCAGATATGGGGACAATAATTGAAGAAAAATTGCTTTCAATTCTTGAATTTACTCTTTCAAGATTGGCTAGATATGATGAGGTAATTAAAGGAGAGAAAATTGAAATTTTCTTATGGATGTTTCAAACTAATAATTTAGGGTAATCCAATTGGTGCATTATTGTCAATGGCCCCAAAACCAAATACAATATTTAATAAAATGAGAAATTTGGTTGGAGAAGGTTCTTCCCCAACTAATCAGCCACAACAACATTCACTTCCCTTAAATCAACAAAATTTAAATCAAAATAATTCTGCTGGGGGTGCTTCCTCTGCACATTTGGGGCAATCTTATGTACATTTTATGCGTGGATCTTCTGAACAAATTCAACAAGTAGTTGCTGATGAAGTTTGGGTTAATAGATTATTACAGGTATTTTTTGGGGGCAAATAAATTTAATTTTGAATAAATTACATAATTCTTCTATTGTTTAATGTAATTACCTAAATAGTCTAAGTTGTATCCAGAATTCGAAATTTCGGGGACTATAATTGGATGTTCAGACAAATTTTTGGTTTTCAGATGCCACGATTTTTTGATAATTTCCTTTCACTTTTTTCCCCGTTTCAGAGGTTAACTTTTATGCTCGCTTTCAAATAACCAGAATTTATATCAATTTATATGTCATTTTCTTAAATCCTTTTCGGTACATCCCTGACATATTATCAATAAGTGTTAGGTATCCGGCTGAACCGAGAGGTCGGAGTGAAGCCACAAAGCTCTTCTCAATTTAATTTCACAAATAGAAATTTAATACATTTTTTAGGAATGGTATGCCGGGCAAATGCGAATGTTAAATGAATGGTTAACAGAAAGACTTCAACAATCATTATCTCCCTATCAATTAACATGCCTCTCCTTCATGTTTAAAGTTTTTAAATTAAAAATAAACTTTTTTAATAATTTATATTTTTTCTTAGAAAATTTACTCAGATTTTGAATTACATGGAATAGATGAAGAACAATTAAATAGTAAAATATATCAATCAGTCCAACGTCGCCTTCAATTAGAAGAAACAAATTCAGCTTTAAATGAATCTTCTAATCGAATCCACCACTCTTCTGGACCTGGAAGGGGGGCACTTGGAGGGTTTACAAATCAATTGGGACAGTCTGCTTTGTTTGTTTTTTTAATTACTCAATCAGTAAACAATAATTATATATTTTAATATAGATTAAGTAGTTCAGCTGCTTCCCAAGCTGTTTCAATGGTGGAAGGTGCTAGTGCTAAATTGTTTACAATGTTTAAATAATTTTAAAAGAAATATTTTTATTTTTAAAGATTATTTTATATATTTTTAACAACTTTTTTTCTCCCTCATTTAATATTAGTCATTTAAATTAATAATATTTTATGAAAATATAAAAATAATTCTAATTTTATTATTTATAATTCTTTTAAAAATTAAAATATATTAACGTTAACTAAAGTCAGATTTATTGTGTTTGTTTATAACATTTGAGTTTATTTATAGTTAAATCAAAAAATATATATATGTATGTTAGTCAAATATCTATACCTATAAGTTCACCCTCCAAGTTAATGTAAGTTTTGACACGAAAAAGGGTAACGTGGGAGAGGAGCCGTTATGGAGATTTTGCATTATCTTTTCGCAATGTAATTAATAATAAATTTAAAAAACTTAAAAAGATTCCTCATATTAGGATTCGATCCAAGCCCCCCCCCCTCAGTAGTCACATAATTGAAGCCAATTTTAAAAATCTAAAGAAAAACATTTATTTTCAAAAAATCTATTTAATACAATTAAAAAAATTAATTTTTATTTTCTATAATCTATAATTTAAAATCTTTTCAAACCCCAATATCTTTACGTCCAGGTCCTGTCCATCCTTGTACCTTTGGCCGAGTTGTCGAATAAGGAACATATTTCTTGCTTCTGTAAAATTTTAACTTTTAATAGAATGAATTATTTATAAAATAATTCAAGGTAAAAAATCTTTTTTTGAAGATTAAGATTTTTAATTAAGAAATATATGGGAAGGTTGCGAGGTGTCCGAGCTGCGTTTCGAAGCAGGCTAACACTAATAGTAAGTCATTCGAAAAATGGGAGGTATCTAAAATTGAGGATATCGCTTAGGCAGCTCCTCCATCCAATAGCCAAACAAATCATAAAAACGTATATAAAATTGATAATGTTTTAAGGATACGTAAACTGGAGGTCTGACCGAATTTTCAAAAATTTTATTTTAGTTAAAAAATATTAAAAAAACAAACAATTCAACGCTTAAATTCTCCTGATGTTCCAATTGCCATTTTGGATTAGATAATTTCTCAATAGTTGGTGGTTTATCCTAAAATTTAAATTTTAAATAAAATTTAAAATAATTTAAAAAAATACACAAATATGATGAATCCATCTATGCCATTCTGGAGGGATTTGTGAACCATCATATTCCAACCATTTCTTTTCTGTATAAATTACCCAACGATTGCGAGGCATAAATTGTGAATTGTCCTTAAAACGTTAGAAGTTATTGTAAAAGAAAAAAATGTAAAAAAGGTATGCCTAAACTAGTGATCGAGATTTTTGAAAAGCCTGGAGGCCTGTTCCTGGGTTTGATTTATTGACATTGGCCGGATCCTGAGCCTGTAGTCTAAGAAAAACCCCAAGACCAGGAAAAACCCAGGAAGGTCAAAAATTGACTGGGCCTGGGCTCTGGGTCAAAAAGAACCCAGGCCTTGGTCCAGACTCAGCTCGATCATTACCTGAAACCAAAATTTCTTAAATGTCATAAATATAATCCTTAAAAATTAGAAAAATTCGAATAACCAAGTAAAACAAAAACCTCAAAATATCTATTTCCAAATTGGTCTTCTCCAACAAAATTTCCTTTTTTCAAATCATCAGTCCTTAAAAATTAAAATATTTACTATTAAAAATTAAAAAAAAATAAACTTACAAATACATCTGCTTAAAAGCAGCCTTAAACCCTCCAACTTGTTTTAAAGTATCACGGAATTTTCCAAGCCTATCAAGCATAAAATATTCTTTCAATGAAGGCATTTTTATTTTTTTATTAACTCTTTAAAAATAAAATTATTTTTAACAAAATTAAAAACAAAAAAGTTCGAATGAGAGAGAATGATAAAAGAAAATAGAGAAATAAAGATTTATAAAAATACATAATGCCAGAAAAAATAAAATTGTTAAATATTTAAAAATATTTTTTAAAATTTAAATAATACGGTAATATCCACTTCAAGTTTTAATTTTAGACAATACATATAAGAATTATGAATCAGAAATAAAATTTGGTTCAAATTTTAATTTTAACCTAGTGAAAAATATGTTTTTATTTAAATATTTTAAATTAAAAACAAATCAAAATTAAATACAAAATATATTTTTATTTTCTAAATAATTAAACTAAATTTAATAGAAATATATTTTTATTTTATTTTTCTAAGCAATTGCTGGATATCCATCTAACATATCTAAAGCAACTAAAATTTAAATTAATTTATTTAATTTTAATAAATAACTACTTGGATTATAATCTAAAAATCTCTCATATTGTTGGTGATTTAAATCAAAATCTGTCATTTCTATCGAAGAATAAGAAAATGAAGGGGGTTGAAGTGCAAACCAGCGGGGAGTTCCGCTAAAAACAATTGAAGTATCTAAAGAAGGAAATTTTCTTTTAGAAATAATTTTTAAATTAAAAACTACCTCCAAGACTAACCAAACATTGACCTAAAGGCTGATTTTCGCTTCTTCTATCCCTATCATAATTATAAACAGTAAATTCTAAGAAATGACTAGCAAGTCTGTCTACACTAATTGAATATTCTAATAATTGATCCCAAATTGGATTTGAATTTTTTGGTTGATATTTTGTTCGGCGTTTATTTGAAACTCTTAAAATATTTTAATTAAAAGAAAAAGACATTTTTTTTAATTTTTACTTTCTTCCTGGAAGTAAATATATTTTTACATAAGCATTTGGGGGTATTCCTCCCTCTCTACACGGCAAAGCTCTAGCTGCCAAAACATAAACTTGAAGTAATTCTTCTTGGGGAGTATATGCAAGTGCTAATTGTAAATAACCGTGAGAACCATTTAATCTGGCACTCTAAATTTATTTTTAATTAATTAATTAATCAAAAACTTGATACTTTTCCATTAGTATTAAATGGATATTCTTTTAAATCATTAATCGAATATTCTTTATTATTCAAATTTTGTTGTGGTAAACTAGATTTCCTTTCATTCTCCTCTTCATCACTAATGCTATTGCTGCTTTGGTGTGCAGGAACGGGTGGGGGTTCATTGGGAGAATGCCAACATGAAGAATCAACTAAATAAAAGGATCATCATATTAACATATTTTATTAGAAGAATAACTAACATTCTTGTTTATTTTTAAGTCGAGAATTAGCAAAAGCAATCTTAACATCTCTCCCTATTTTTCCCCCACTTCCCTTCTTCTCCTCACATCCATTTAAATAATCATCACAATTATTAATCCTTTTTTGCCCACTTTTACAAGAAACAATCATTTCAATTTCTCCCGTTCCCGCCTGAATAATTCTTTCAACTTCTTCATAAGTCTTTCCACTTAATAAAACACCATTCCATTCAAGAACCTTTTAAAAAAGAATTTTCGGAAAAATTATTTTTCAAAAGCAATTACTTGATCTCCTTCAACTAATTCTCCTAACATTTCTTGAGCACAACTTTTGTCAACAGAACTAATAAAAGCACCCAAATCACCATTTGGCATTCTTTTCCCCCCAACTACTCGAATACCCAAATCTTTAAAATATTTAAAAATTAATCTTTTTAAAAAATTTTTTACCTTTAAAAACATTATCATATTTATATTTTCTAGTTAATAATAAACGTTTAATTTTTGATGAACGTTTTGATATTTTTTGTGTAGAATAATTGTTGTTATTTTTATTTGTAGGGAAAATATTTTTTTCTGTTTAGAATAAAATAATTGAAAGAAAAAATTAAAAAAAATAATTTTATAATTATTTTGTTATTTTACAAGAGCTCATCCAAATTAGAGAAAAGAGGAATAAAAAATATTTTTTTAATATTGATGATTAGATATAAGAAATAAAATTTAAGATATTTATATGTAGTCTTAAAATGCCAAGGATTCAGAAAAGAAATTAAAATAATATTCAAAACATAATCAGTCAAAAAAGTGAAAGTAGATAAATATTAGATTAAAAATTAAACTTAACAATATTTAAAAAAACAAAGATAAATCTATTCGTGCAATCGGTGGTAGACGCTTGATCCAATGTATCAAGTAAAGTAGAGATGACTTATCGAGTGTCTCCCATATATGCATTTATAACAAAACTTACTTTATGCAGCTGACAAGTTACTTATCATTCTTCCTTCATTTTGTCAATTTCAATAATAATTAATCTTTTTTATCAACTTAATATTTTTTAAACAAATTTTAATTAAATCAAATCTCTTAAAATAAGTACAATTTTTTCAAATCTGTTTTTTACACACACATATATTTAAATTAAAAAATCTCAAATACAAGAAAATTTATTTAATGAATGATAAAATAATAAAAGTGAATAAATTTTTAAAAACGATTTATGAAAAGAAAAATATTGTTACTCGAGTTATATATTAATGAAAATGTGAGAGGACTTTAAAATTTATTATTTAATTTTCAAGAATATATTTGGATGAGCTCTTATATTTAAAATCTTTTAAATTCAGAAAATTCATCAATTAATTTTATCATTTGTCTGCTATCTACCTGTTGTCATTTTATTAATTTCCCTAATATTTTGTGGCCATTCATTTGATAATTCATTTGGCCAACTCTCATCAGCACTGCGTAAAGGAGGTTGCCTTTTTCTTAAAATGCTTGGAGGTAAACTACGACTTTGATGTTGTTGATGGTGTTTATTAAAAGGCTGTGAAAGTGAAGAAGATGGAAATTGTTGTTGGGTATATTGTTGAGTTTGTGGAATTCTATAATTTGGAGGCATTATTCTGTTGGACATTAAATCATTATTCAGCCAATTTGTGCCAAACTGTTGTTGCTGTTGTTGTGGTTGCAGTACTTGTTGATGTGAAGGGTATCCACAATAATAACTATTATCTACTCCATAAGGTTGGCGATAAAAAGAAGGTTGTTCTCGCCAAGCAAAATTTCCATATTCTGGTGTAGGTGGAGGCCTTGCTCCATAATTTGTCTCATTTCTGCTATAAACAAAAGGTTGTTGTTGTTGATCTTCATATGCAAATCCTGAAGGAATTTGCCATAAATTTGGTTGACGTTGATGATATTGTTGTTGAGTATCAGGGAAGTATTGCATTTGTCGTTGAACATCAAAATAGTCATTATATGGAGGTAAGTTGTCTCTATATCCGGGAATTCCAGCATAATCTTGCCCACCTTTTGAAGAATTTCATTATTAATAGAGTATCCCATTTATTGTTAATGCAAAATCAAGAGATTTTTTATATATAGAGAATAAGAAATGAAGGAAAAATATCAGAAAAACTGGTATTATAAAATTGAAAATTAATAATGATTTTGCAATAACAAAAATGCAATTCTTGATTATTTTAGTAGTACCAAAAGGTCGTTGTAAAGGTTGTTGCCTTTCTCTTTCCCTCTCATCAGCTATTCTCTGTTGTCGTTGCTGTTCAATGAAACGATTATTCAAAAAGTTGGCATATTCTGATAATAATTCGTTTGAAGCTGGAGATTTTCGAATATGTGAAAAGTTTCCATCAATAAATTGACTGGTAGATGGTTGAATATCAAGAAAATCTGTTTGTTTTTTTGGAGGTCTTTGAAAACCGCTCATTTGAAAATCGTCAACAAACGAGTGGTTCAATTGATTTAGTGAGCGACTTGGTTGCCAATAGGGAGGTCTTTGTTGTCTTCCAACATTTTGTATAGCATCAAATTGACTATCAAGTCGTTGACTGTAAAGTTGTTCTCTTCCAAAACTATCAGAAAACTCCCCAGGATAATTATTGGAACTATCAAGATCTTGAAGAGAATAGGAACCATAAACTGAAGGCGGTTGTTGTTGCTGTAGTAAATATTGTTTATGCAATTGTTGTTGTTCTTTTGGAGCAAATGAGGAAGTCAATCGTCGCTCATAATCTCTCGGTAATGAACCATAAGTGTATCGAGAACGATCGTGAGGGGGACGCTGATAAGAAGAAGGCATTGATAAAAGACCTCCACTTTCAGGCCAGCCTCTAGGCAAAGAGTTGGTGCTGTTAAACGAAGGTTGGAATTGTTGTTGAGGAAAAGGCTGAGAAGGCTGAGAAGGCGGGTGGGAAGGAAATTTAGGTATAAATTCTTGTTGATATTGAGGCCAGTATATTTGTTTGGTTGTCGTTAAATCATTGTAACGTAGATCGCCTAGCGAATTGAAGTATTGTTTTCTTCGTTGTTCTAACTCAGCACGTACACAACGTTCTTTCCGAACTCTTTCGCTTTGGGTGTCGGAATCTGTCAGATGGAAACGGCCAAGCCTATTATTTTCTCTATATCGCTGCCAAGGCTGATAAGGGTGAGAACGTTGTTGAGACCAGTCAACACTTGTAGAAGATAAGTAACGCCGAGATGAGGGATCATCTGACATTGGTTGTTGTAGTTTATGGGCACCAGAGTAGGGTGGAGGCCAAACCCTTAATAATAATTGTCTAATAAATAAGGAAATCAAAAGAAGGGGGAAGTACAAGTGTTTCTTAAATTCAAGGAACAAAGAGAGAAAATTAGAATACCGGCGAAGTTTTTCCTCAGATGTCCACATCCGTTCCTGTCCAGATAAGCCATTAACAGCATCATCAATTTCTACAGATGGATCTGTTTGGGTTTCGGCACAGAGTGCGGTCTGGGTACAGGCATCTCTGGCATCAATTGATCTTTTTATCATTTGTTGTTGTAATCTTTTATTAATTTCTTCTCGTTTAGTATTTGATCCATAATCTTTTGAAATAAATTTCTTTTGAGTTTGATTAGATAATGTAGTAGTTGAAAAAGTTGGAAGTGAAGATGAGTCCTCAACATTAGCTTGGCATGCAACTGAATGAGAAATACCTATCCTTTGATGTTGTTCTGATGTTGAAGGCAAACCATAATGAGGAATGGCAGTTTTTTGTTGTTTTTTTAATGTTGAAGGGACAACTCTAGCACCAGCAATTAAATCTTTAGGTAAAGAACATTTTACAACGTTTGGTATTGAATCTAGTTCGGATGGGCGAATAGGCAATGAAGATGCACCAGTAGAAGAAAGTAATAAATCCCCACCATTTCGCAACCAACGATCAATAAGGTATTGTCTATGGCGAGCTTCAATCTCACAAGTATCTAATTCTTCACGTCTCTTTGTCAATGCTTCTCTCAATTCTTTTTTAAACATTAATTGGCAAATTGTTTCTTGAGTGGCTCGTTGTTCAGCATTGTTGATAATTGGTTTTTGTTGTTTTTGAGCAACTTTTGTCGTTGTTGCAGTATTTTTCCAGGGAGATGATGAAAGTGAAGAGGATAGTAAAGGTTTAACTGATTTAAGAATGGAAGATGAAGGAGATGCCGATGCAGCTGATGTAGGAATATTTAAAGGTTGCATCAGCAAAGAGCCTAATGATCTTGAATAACTTGATTGTTTCTTTTGAAATTTTGGAGATATTTCCTCTTGAGATCGAAAAGTAGCTCCAGGAATGATTGAAGCTGTTAACGATAAATGGTCCAAAGTACTTCCTGGATAACTTCTTCCATAAAGTTGTGCGGATTTATTTAATAAAGTCTGTTGATTTTGTTGAAGATCAATAAGAAATGTTTCGTTTTTCTTTTGCTGAATTTCCGAAAAATAATCAGGTTCTTGGCCATTTGTACCAACAGCTGCATCGCACTTTTCGGGTGCATAAGAAGTATAGTAGGTTATTGGATGAGTTGTGGATGTGCTAGGTGTTGTTATGAAAGAAGAATGACGACGGTTAATAAGATTTAAATTATCTTGAGATATTCCATCGAAAATGGCAGAAGATAAAGTTTGAGGCGCTTGATAAGAAAGACTTGGGATAATTGGTTGTTGTCTTTGTTGTGCAGAGGTTGAAGCAAATGTAAGGCCTTGAAAATAATTTTGTTGAAGAATTTGTTGTTGGACAGCCGAAGATGGCAATGAAGGTAATCTTCGACGGCCCATCTCAGCACAAACAACCGGTAAAGGTGGATATTGGAATTGTTGAGCAGTAAAATTATTTGAGATAGTTGTTGAAGTTGTTGAAGTAATACCGGTTGTTGTTGGTGGTAGTTCTGGTTTTGAATAAATGGCAGTGGTGATTGTAGTGCTAAGAGGTTGGACACTTGCATCATCCTATAAGATTCGAGGATAATTTATGTGGATATCTAACTAAATTATAGTCATAAAGATCTAATTTTAATTGATAAAAAGTAATTTTCTATTTTAATTAAATATTATAATGTAAACTTCAAAGATTTACTTGACCAGGAAAACCGAGTTGCGAGAAAGAGAAATTTAAAAAATTTTAAATTTAATCTTACTATTATTTAATGATTTTTTTGTTTAAGCTGTTGACTTTAAGTGCAACAATAAAATAATCCATTTAAAAAATAATCTCGATAATATGTATAAAATTAATAATTTGTTCTCCAAATAATGGAGAGAATTTAAAATAATTTTCTAAAATGGAAAAATAAATAATGTTTTTTAAAAAATATTGATGAAATATTTTAGCATTTAAAATGAACAATAAAATAAAAATTTATTTGGGCCTTCAATATTTAATGGAATTCCTTTATTACTGAAAAAATATTTTTATCGGCTTTTTATTTCTACATTAAAGTAAAAGTAAAAGCAAGAAAAAATAAAAAGAAGACAAAGGAAAAGCAAAATAAAAATGAGGAATGTTTGTAGTAGAGGCTCTATTTGGTTTTACACCTCCTCTCTATCCCCTTTTTTGGCACTGACGAGAAAAATGAGAAATGAACTGAAAAATATATAAAGTACTGCTAAGTATTGGATTGCCTACGAGAGTATACTTTTGCGTGCGTGTTTGATTGAGTGGAGGGAGGGCGAGAGAAGGATTGCCGCAGCGGGATTTGTTAAAAATTTAGAGTCTAATAAAAGCTATTTTTGCTTAATAATCACTAAAATACTCTAAAATACTTGCAAATATAGACAGAAAAAGGACATAAATGGCCTAGACTAACATAAAGAAAATAACTAAAAAACCCTGCTTTCATTGCCTGGGGCAATGTTTCCGGTATTGGCGTGAAGAGTTGGCATCTGTAAATGAAGGAAGTGAGGCGAGTGAAAAGAATATATTTGTGAGGGTGGAGAAGTTGAAATAAAAAAAAGTATAGAAATAAATTGAGAGAATTTTTGTTTGTTAAAAATATATTTTTAGAATAAGATAAATCTCTAAATAAAAAATACTAGAAAAATGAGTAAAATAATGTTAGAAAAATAGTAATTATATATTTCTAAAATAAATTGGAGCTTAAGGGAATTAAAATTAAATAACTAATTAAAGAATTATAAAGATAAATCAAAAAATGACATTGAAATCAAAACTTTTTAAGCCTCATAATTTTAGAAATTAATTAAGTTTAATCTCGCAACTCGATTATAATAAATTCAATCATTAATTAAAACATTATTATTATAAAATTAAGTGAAATGAGGAAAAGAAAAATTAAAAAAGTTCAAACTTAAAAAGAATCTTTAACTCAATAAATATATGTAGAATGTCTTGAGAAAATTTTAAGAAAATTCATAAAGTTTAAAGAATACACCACACAAAACATTAATTTTTATTTAAACAATCACAAAACAAAAATCAACACACACACACACTTAAAAAAATCACCCACCGGTACAATCCTTTTATCTTCAACAGTAGAAGTGGAGGGCATAGAAAAAGTTGTAGCAGAAGTAGTGTCACTAGTAAAAGTTGTTAAATTCATTGCTGGTGAACGTTTAAGCCTTTTAATAAATAAATTTTGAGAAATAAATAGTTTATTTAAATTACCTAGGTGATTGAGGGGGAGCATTATCCTCTACTAATTCAACATTTTCACTAGTCTCTACCAATTTTATTTCTTCAATTAAATTATTATTTAATTCTGGATGATCTTTATTTTCAATTAAAGGAGGAATTGAAGAAGGAATATTTTCTTTTTCGAAATCTTTTATTTCATTTTGTGTAGTTGATGGGGGTTGTGGGGCAGTTCGAATAGGAGTTATTATTGGTATTTGTTGTTCCGAAGATTTGGATTTTGAACTGAAAAATAAAAAATAAAAGCATTAAAATCAAAAGAATTTGTTTGGAATTATTTTTTGAAAACAAAATAAGCATTATACTTTTGATTTAACCGATAGAATTATTTTTGAATATTTCGTATAAAATAAAATCCCACCGAGAACGCCTTCTGGCACTGTCAGCTGCCATTTCAGGCGAAATTAAAGTTGGCAAAACATCAGAATGTAAAGGCTTCCTTTCTATCCTCTCTGCATGATATATTCCTTCACGATCACCTGGACCTTCTGCTTCGGCAGGACTTTCAGTAATTGTGTAAACAGGACCTGGACGGTGAGCAAAATAAATTTGATGATCAAATTGAGACGAAGAAAAATCTGCTCTGTTTGAATTTGTCTCTCGATCATCAGATTCCAAACGCTAAAAAGGCAAAAAATAAAAATTAATTTATATTTATTCTTTTAAATAAAAAATATATTTTTATAAAATAAAAAAAGATATTAATCGAGGAAATAAAAAGATAATAAATAGAGATTAGAAGTATGGATAATAATAAAAAAATAATTTTATTTATGCGAATGCTTTTCGTGTTCTTTGGAAACAAGATTTTAAAATTAATAATTATTGTGGGTATATAAAATGGATCTTCAAAAAATTATTCGTTAGTTAGCTAATCATTTCTTTTAAAATATTTAGGTAATTATTTCTTTATTAAAAGAAATTTTAGATGGCTTTATAATATTAAATTTAAAGAAATCCTTCTTATAAAATTGAAAAATAATTTTTAAAGGAATTTTTAGAATGAAATTAATAATATTTAATTTTATACTTGGAACAATATTAATATTAAAAGCATTATTAATAAATGGACAATTCCCAAGATGGGGTTTGTAAAATTAAAAAAATAAATTAAGTATATAAATTTTAAAAAACAGAAGAGAGAACTCTGGATTGTAGTAGCCGTGAAGGTGATTGTATTTTAATAGCTCCAAATGCTAAAGTAAAGAGAGATCCTAATCGTTATAAATGCCGGAGAGAGCCAATGCCCCAAACAGATTGGAATTTATTGGCGAGAAATTCAAAAAGTTAGTTTAATAAAAATTAATTAAATATTTAAATTTAAAGCTCGAATTGCTTGCCCAATTGGTTGTGAGCAAGATGCAGATCTTTCAGTAAGAGTTGAGAGAATAAAATGGGGATGGGGATAAAGTGATGGAGAATTGAATGGAGATATAAGAAAATAAAAAAGGGATAGAAATGGGGCTGGGGAGCAAAGGTGGGTCTGAAATCCGATTTCCGAAAATTTAGGCTGATTTCCGAGTTCCGACACCTTCGTCATTTCCGACTCGCCTCGGTGGGGAGATAGAAAAATAATAATATAGATGAAAAAATAATATTATTTTAAGGTAATACAGAAAAAGCCTATTGATAACAAAAATTGTCAAAAATATTACACGTTCGTAATTATTTTTATTAATTTACTTATAAATCTAGAAAGTAAAAATTATTTTAAAGTTATGGGAAATATCGTGACCAAAAGGAAGGAGAATGGTATTTATGGTTAACAGAACCTTGTGTAGCAAAGTTAGTTTTTAAAATATTTTCCAAAAAATTTTTTCTTAGATTAACAACCCATTGTCGTTTTAATGATATCCCTTATCATCAGAATACTACAACAAATAATATAGATGCGGAAAGTGCTCTAAAAATTGCAGAAAAGGAACAACGCCGCGGGAGAAAGTTGAAGAAAGTTGCTTGAACAGAGAAAAGTTAATAAAATTTAAGAGTAATTAGAAGAATAGGAAATAATTAAATTATTAAGTAAAAAATAAGAGAAGAATTTTAAATTATTTTTTAAATTAGTATTGACTAGTTTGTATATTTAGAATAATTAAAAAAATTTTCATTTATAAATCAATTTACTACTAAATTCCAAACCAACCTCCTGTCTAACAATAACCTCCTCCCCTTCATCTTCCTCCTCCTCTTGTTCCCCATCTTCTTCTCCAGAATGTAATAATTCTTCTTCATTAACAGCAACAGCTTCAACCAGAAAAGGATTTGTTCTTTGTCTATATAAAATTGTTGAAGGCGGCGGAAGAGGAGGTTTTTGTTGAATAAAAGATTTTGTTTCTGTTGTTTGTTTTGATATTAATTCTGTTGGAGAATAAACATTTGCTGGATCCTCCATAAAAAAATTATCTTCTAATTGGTTAATATTTGAAGAATCTTTTGGTAAAATCTGTAAAGACAATAAATTATTTTTAAATTATTTTTGTTCTTCCAGCCTTTAATTGTTGTGCAGGTTTTGCCCATTTAACATCAAATTCATCATCTGCAGCCTCCCCAAAAGATTGTATTTGTTGGAGAACTTCGGCAGCCAATTTTTGTTTTTCAGTTTCATTTTCTTCTTGAAATGCGGCGATTGAGGCTGGGGAAATTGTTGGGGCCTTGATGACCTGTTAAAAAGAAAAAGTTGGTTGAAAAATGGTTAAGAAAAGTAAATTACAGGGGAACTCAATTTTAGATACCCCCAAAATTAGTTTTTTTTTAATTTAAGATATAATTTAGCGGATTCCAATTAGTAAATACTTCTTGTTTAAAAATACTCATTATACATAAAGACAGATCTTCCAGTCAATAGAGGTTATCCTAAAAGTGAGGTTCGGTTACCTGATCAGGATAATCATCTTCATCTCCTTCTTCTGAACTAGAACTTCCAGGCCTTGGTTGAGAATAAACACGACTTCTTTTTACATGACTACTAACTATTTCTCCACCTCCATCCTCCCCCTCTTCTTCAGATTCTTCCTCCGTCGGTGTTTTTTCTTCAGTAACAGTAATTGTTGGAGGAGGGTGAATTTGTTGCGGTCTTTGTTGTTGGGTAAAAGAGGAAATTGATTTAGAAGAGGGATTAAAGGTGGGGGATGTAGGGGACCAAGGATCTTCCATTTCAACCTTGAAAGTGATAGGGATTTAAAAAACTTTAAGCAAAAATATATATTTATTTTCACCTCAAAATACCCACCACCACTATCACTTTTTTGGAGTCTTTTATCACCAATATCAGCCAACTGTACAGTATCTTCATCCTCTGTCATTTCTTGTCCTTCTGTTTTAGGAACAAAACTGCTAGTATAAATACTTCTAGCAATAGCTGCCATTTCCTCTTCAACCTCAGCAACTGTAGACATTGGAGATTTCTATATTGAATAATTGAGCATATCTAATTTATAATTTTTTAATATCTCCAATATAAATATGTTCTAAAATTTGTCCTCTTATTTCAGAACATCCAAAGCTTCCTAGCAGAAGCTCCAAAATATCCCATTCTCAAAGCTGACTTTTGAGGTGACTATGAGGAGAGATTCTCTAATAAATTAGAAATAATTAACCCCCAAATTACCTCTTGTTGATCAGCAAATTGTTGTTTAGACAATTCTTCTTTAAAATGAAGAATTGCTTCAGCATTTTTTGGCGCTGTCTCCCAACAACCCCTAACAGTATCCACACTAATTTCATCTTCACCAATAATTTCCACTTCATCGTTAATTTCCAGTTCACTACTTTTTTTCATTTCTTCATTAACATTATCAATAAACTCCTCTGTAAAGTCTGTAGTCCAAAGCTTCTTAGCAGAAGAATTAACAACAACATTTTCCCAAGCTTCTGGTGGAGCCTAAAAATAAATTAATTGCTTAAATATTTTAATTTATTTAATTAACAATAAATTCTTGTCGTGGAGGTTGCATCCAAAGATCTTCCTCTTCCTCTTCCTCTTTCTCATCATCTTCAATTTGACTAATTTTTGGTGGTGTCTCTGAAGAAGGCAAATCATTAATTTGTTGATGTAAAGTTGTTGGAGAGGGTAATATTGGCTGTCCATATTTTGACAAATCCTTTAAAAAATTTTGGATGATTTTTTAAAAATATTTTGGAAGAAAATTAATTAAATTTTGTTAAATTTCAATTAAAATCTCACTTCTAAAAATGAAAGGGAAGGTTGTAAAGTTGTATTAACATCAACAATCTCTTCAATTTTATTTTCCCATTCAGGTTGCCTTTTAGCTAAATCTTCCTCCTTTTCTTTCAATTTTAATATATCAATAGACTTTTGTCTTTCCTCTTCAATTCTTTCATGTTCTTCTGCAGCCCTCATTACTTCCAAAATTTTATTTTGTTCTTCAAGAGAAAGACCGCTCATATCTGGAGAGGGAAGCTTTTGCTTGTCTTCACTTCTCTTTTCTTCTTCTCTCCTTAGTTCCTCTCTCCTTTGTTCTTCTTTTCTCTCTTCTTCTCTCCTTTCTTCTTCTCTTCTCAATTCTTCCATTCTTTCTTCTTCTCTCTTCCGTTCTTCTCTTCTCTGTTCTTCCTCCCTTCTTTGTTCTTCTTCTCTTCTTTGCTGTTCCTCTCTTCTTTCCTTTACTTTCTTCTGTTCTTCTTTCACTTCAAAAATACTTCCTCTTCTTGTCATTTCTTCATCCAATTGCGCACATTGCATAACAGCAATAAGCTTTAACTGTTCTTCCTCTGACAGCAATTCGGCACCAGGCGGAAGTTCAATAGCATTATTATCTATTTGAGCAAGTGATAAAGATCGACTTGATGTTGATGGTTGTGATAAATCCTCTTCTGTAGTTAGAAAACCTAATGAAGAATGTGGTCGTTTACTAGGCGAAGAGGTGGTTGTAGAAGAAGATGTCTGCTTAGAAGTCTTAAATTAATTTTTATAAATTTTAATTATTAACAATTGGACAGAAAATAAATGTATGGAAAATCTGAAATTCTGAAATTGAAATTTTTCTGAAATTTCTGAAAAAAAATCTGAAATTCATACAAACATATAAACATAAAGGATTTTTTATTGATAAAATTAATTTTAAAAAAGCACTTACAGCCTCAGCCATAGCCTGATTAGCTTTCTCCACAGCACTCGCTGCTTTAGCACTTAACTGTTCACCCGCTGCTTGCATTGCATCCTTCAACTTTCCCGTTGTTAATTTACTGAATTTTCCCCCAAACATATTACTAAAACCGCTACTAGTTGAAGAAGTTTTTTGACCAAACATTGAGCCAAACGAGGAATTTGATGTATTAAAATTCGAGGGTGGTGGAGGTACGGGGATGGAAGGAGAAGTATTTGTAGTTGATTTTTGTGAAGAATCGAGTTTGCTTTGAGTTGTAATTAATGGGACTGAAATTTAAAAATATTTAATTAAATTATAATGAACAATTAATTGTTAACAAACAAATAATAAAATACTTGGGGACTCGGGAAAATCAGCTAGTAAAGGGCCACTGATTGGTGTTGGCACTCGGTGAATGGTGGAAATAGTCGATTGTTGTTCATCATTTTTGAGTAATTTTACATTATTTACCTCAGAATCTTTATTTTCTGTAAGGCCATAACTAAAAAATAAATTTATAATTTACAGCTAATTATTTATTTAGAAATTAATTAATAATTAAACTTCCAAAATAAAATAAAAGTTTAAACAAAAAATCTAAAAAAAAGTAAAGGCGTTAGCTAAAAGTCTGAAATTGGAAAAATGGACAATGTGCGCGTTATTCCCTTGGGGAATTACTCAATGGTTGTTTTGGGTAATGGAAAGGGGGCCCTATTTGTTTGGAAAGAAAAAAATAAAAAAAAATAAAGGGGAAAAGGAAAAGCTCCTTTGGTATTGACTATATTATACACAAAAATAATATAAATATTTTTGGCCATTTATTTTTAAATATTTACTTTAAAGTTTTTTTATAAGTAAATACTCGCCTAAAATATTTTTGGCTTTCTTCTTCTATTTTTTCTTCTTCTAAAACGTTTATTCTTTCATTAAAGTCTTTTGCTTCTACTTTTTGTTGTTTTTTCTCTAAATATTGGCTTCCAATTAGTTCCGCCAAAATTTGTTTTTGTTGCCTTTCATCCAACAAAATATTACTACCAAAATTATCGTCTTTTTCGATAATGCGTGGGAAGATTGAAGAAGCTGCCGGGTCAATGAAAGAGGGCGGAAAAGTAAATTCTGTAGTTAAATTTGGTTCTATAGGCAACTCATCTGACGTGGGAAAATACGAAATTCGAGAGGAAGTTAGGACAGAGGGCAATGGCTCTTGCTTGCTGCCAGCTTCTAACCTTTCTTGCTGGTCATATAAAGGCAAAGTTTCGATATTGGCAGCACTTTGTGTGGCCATTATATTTTCTATATTCTCTTCCATTTTGTCTAAACTTGCAGTATTTTGTAAATTGTTTTCTTCTCTCATAACGCTGTTTATGCTATCAACGGCTATATTTTTAATAAATATTTCTTCATCTTCATCTGTCCCATTCCCTTTTTCAGACTCTTCTCTTAAATATTCTTCATTTTCTTCCCCTCTAGTTTCACATTCTCGAGACAACCACTCTTGCCGGCTGTCAATAGCTGCCACTAACTCTTCTTTAGCTTCTCTTTCTCCTTCCACTAAATATTCCCTTTTTTCCGTCTCGTTACCTTCTTCTACCTCCAACCTATCTCTCCCATTATTGGCATTTTCCTCATCCATGCTTTTCAATTCCTCTCTCATTGTCCAGTCACTTGGCCCTTCCTGTAGCCCTCCTGTCTGTGTTTCCCAATAGTGTTGGGAATTCCACCGCTCTTGTCCACCTCGTATTTCGTCAAATAAAAATTTATTAAAGTCCGAAAAAGCTTTCTGCGGAGCAATTTCAGGCCAATCGATGTTGCTTTCCTGTCTGGCAGCAATTTCCACAACAAAATCATCGTTAGCACTTTCAATATCAAAAATATTTTCATTTCTATTAAATTCCTCTTTTCTTTCAAAACTTTTTTGCTCCATTAAATAACCCTCAAAATTCCTTTTTTGGTCCTCTAAATTTTGTTGCAATTGTTTTTCCTGACAAATTGACCATGAATCAACAAACAAATTTTCCTCTTTTTCTTCACTTTTTGTTGCAAAAGTACTAGCCAATTCTGTTTTTTTAATATTTGAAGTTTCAACAAAAAGAGGGTCTAAAAGGAAAGAAAAAATAAAGGAAATTTATTAGAAAATTTTAAATAAAAAATAATATTTTAAAATTATTATTAAATATTTTTGCTTCATTTACTCCCAAAACTAAATATAAATTACCTTCTTCTTCAAAAACTTTTTCTAAACATTCATCATTATTTTTATTTTGTTGTTGTTCTATATTATCATTATCATCATCAACAGACATTAAAGCAACATTCATACGTTCTAATTCATTTTTAAACCAACATATTTCATCAAGAACACGTTGAGATTCTTCCTTTTCTTCTTTATTTTCTTCTGTCTCGTTTGAATGATTAAATGAAGAAGTTAATGAATTATTTATTTGGTTTTGTTCAATGCTTTTACTTCTCCACATTATTGGTGGGGGTGGAGGTCGAGGGGGTGGATAAGAAGTTGATGATGTGCCAGAAAATTGGTTAAAACTGAAAAAAAAAGATTATTTTTTAAAATAAATATTTAATTATTTATTTATTTTTAAATTATTTTTAACAAAAAGAGAAGATTAATAAATATTTTAATATGATTAAATTGTTTAATTTGAAAAAAATCTTAAATTCCAACAATCTCTGAATAAGGGTAAAAAAGCATTTGAGAGGGTGGAGATGTAATTTAATTTTTAATTTTATCCATTAACCAATTTATTTAAAAAATAATTTAATTAAATAAAAAGAGAAGAGCAAGAGAATTTAAAGAGAATTTTAAATTAATTTAAATTAAAAATCACCGTAATATACTACTTTCCCCAACACATTCAATTCCACTTTGTTCACCTTCAGAATCACCAATTCCACTACTACTTCTACTATCAATAATATTCTGATTATTATTAGCCATTTCAAAAATTTCTTTTTCAGACTTTGTTTGATTATTTTGAAGCCAAAATTCTGGACAAAAAGGTGAAGAATTACTACTACTAGATTCTTTTTCTTTTATTATTTTTTTGTCTTCTAAAATTTCTTCTACTTCATTTATTTCTTTATTTTCTTCAACCAAAATTTCTTTTTTATTTTCTTTTAAAATTATTATTTCTTTATTTATTAATGATTTTTGATTATTTCTTTCTTTTAATTCTTCAAAATTATTTTCTAAACTTAAAGCTGCCAATTCTGTTACTCTTCGAATATGTTCTAATTCTTCTTCTGTTAATTCATGTTTTGGGGTCTCTTTTGATTTTTCTGTTAAAAGTATTTCAGTTAATGACTGATCTTCTATTTGGTTATCTTTATTTAATTCTTCATCATCAACATTACTAACTGTAAATGTATCTGATACTTTAGTTGCTAAACGTTGTGAAAATGATAAAAACCCTCCAAATCCAAATTTTGATGTTTTTAAATCTTCTTTTGTTTCTTTCTTAATTAGTTTCTTTAATAATTCTTCCTCTTCCTCCTCCTTTTTAAATTTATCTAAATAATCTTCAACTTCAATCACCTCCTCCTTCTCTTCATTTAATTCTTCATTCGAATCATTTACTTCTAATTCTTCATTCTCCCTATTCAATTCATCACCAAACAATTCTTCTACTATAAATTCATCACCCTTCATCATTTCCCCTTCATCCAACTTTTCCACTTGTTTTTCATTAAATTCTCCCATTGAAAGAGAGATTTCCATTTCTAAAGGATTTAGTTGCAAAGGTATTTGCTCCTCAACATTTATTTTTTGAATTAAATTTGTTCGTTGACGTGATTCAGCCATAACTTTAAAAATATGAGAACGCTCTTCTTCAGTTAATCCAGCCAGTGCTTCTTCTGGCAAATCAATGTTTGTGTCTTCTTCACACGTTGATGAGGAGCGGAAAAGGGCAGATTGATTTGCAATTATAGATGATTTTCTTTAAATTAATAAATTTTTGATTGGATTTAAATTAGAATTCTTAAAAGAACAATAATTAATTAATAATTACCAAAGATCGCCTAAACTTGAAATTCTTTTACCTCAACAATCCCATAAATGAAGATGTTTGTGTTGACTCTGCCCCCTTTCCATAAATTTCACTTGTATTTCTTTTGAGCCTCGGTTTATCAGAAGAAACAAAACTCTTCTTACGTCCCAAAAATGTTGAGGAAAGCATTGCAAGTGAATTAGCAAAAGTATTCCTCCTTTCCTTATTTCCATTGTTTATAGGTTCAACAAAGAATTCACTCATCATATTTTCTTTTGATTTCCTAAAATTTTAATAAAAAGGATTGAGATTTATTTTAAAAAGGCATTTTCACTCACCAATCATCATTTTCAACAGAATCTCCTATTTCTTCAATTAATTTTTCTTTTTCATTATTTTTCTCTAATAATCCTTCCTCCTCTTCCTCCTCCTCCTCTTGCTCTTCTTCACATTCTTGTAGCAAATATTCTTTAAATTGATCATCAAAATAAACTGCTCTTGGATTTTTTCTAATAAGTTCAATTTCTTTAATATCTTTTACAGCTTCTTCGGCTATTTCTTCACTCAATCGTTGAGCATAAAAATCTAATTTAATCAAAAAATCAACATTATCAAATTTCTTTTTATTTTCCATCAAAATTTGTTCACTTCCTTCTTCTTCAACATTTTCTTTCACTCTTTCTTCCTTACTCTTCTCTTCTAGATATGATTCACAAAATGATTCTCTCAATTTTTGATCAGTAAAAACAATTTTTATTTTAGAAAATTTTTTCTTTTCTTTTTTATTTTCTTCAATTTTAATTCCCCCTTTTTCTTCTTCCTTTTCCAAACTTTGATCAGAAATACTTGTTGTTTTAGAAATAAATCGGCTTCCACCCAACATATTTGTGTAGTTAACCATTGTTTTTGGTATATAAGTTAATGATGATTGACGTGCACGTTTACCTGCCAAATAAACTTCATCAACAGCTTTAGAGCCATATTGAAGCGAACAACGGCCAACTGATTTTTGTTTGGGGATTTGGTATTTTAACAGAAATTCTTGGCCTTCAAATTCTTTTGGTAAATTTTTATTTATTCCAGAAGATTGAATTTCTATAGATTCAATATGTTCATTTTTAGAAAATATTGATGAACGTAATGAATCTGCTCCAGATGTTGGAGTGCTGCTAGTTAAGGACTTTGGGGATTCTGATTTTTCTTCTTCTTTTATTTCTTCCTTTTCTAAATTTATTTTTTCGTTGTCTTCATTAAATATTCTAGAGGAATTAATTGAATCTGCCTCAGATGTTGTTGTACTACTACTACTTGTATTTGATTTATTAAACTTCTCATTCAATTTCTCATTATCATTTTCCTTTAATTTAAATTCCTCTTCCTTAAATATTTCCTTAAATTCATCAAGTTGTGGTGCCGAAACTTTTCCAAATTGTGGAGGGGAATCCATCATTGAAAGAGCTTGATTTGTTGTATAAAGTTCAGCAAATGAATGTGTTGAATCAGCCCCAGATGTTGTACTAC
Source organism: Meloidogyne enterolobii (assembly GCA_963681835.1). Taxonomy (NCBI): domain Eukaryota; kingdom Metazoa; phylum Nematoda; class Chromadorea; order Rhabditida; family Meloidogynidae; genus Meloidogyne; species Meloidogyne enterolobii. Next base: position 1,861,460 of record CAVMJV010000019.1, read on the forward strand.
TTGATGAAGAATCGCTAAATTGAGGCTTATCAAATAATTTAGTAGATTGTTTAATTATTTTTGTTTCAATTCCATCAATTAATTTAATTATATTTTGCTCATCAATTTCATTTAAAGTATCGTCTTTAAATCCCTCCTCTTCATTCCTTTCTTCGATCATTTTATCTTCCTTCTCCATCATTCCTCCCAATTTAATATTCTCTATTTCCTCTCCAACAAACTCATTCCTTCCATTCTCGCTTTTCTCTTCAACAAATTCTTTTTCCAAATTTCCCATCCCCTCTTCAACAATTTCTTGTCCTGTAATCTCTTCATTTTGATTAAATTCAGAAAGTTCACTTCCATCAATTACTTTATTCCAATCAAAATAATCCAAATTATTATTGTCCTCTCCTATTTGATTTATCCCATCGGAATACTCTTGAGGAAAAATGTTCAAATCCAATTGTTCATCCAATTGTTTTTCTTCTTCCTCAACTACATTTATCTTCTCTTTAATCTGAGTAAAAACTTTAGTATCTTCACATATTTTTTGGGCAGTAAAATTCTCAATTCCAATATCCTCCTCACTTTCAATTTGTTCTGGTTGTTTATTGGAAATACTTGAAATTGTCAAAACTGTATCTGCATCTAAATTAAAAAAAAAGTAAAATAAATTTCAAAAACCGAACCAGATGTTGCCAATGTATTAACTGACATTTCACGGTTAATTTCATCAAAATTAGAATTTTCATTTTCTTTATTAATTAAATATTCTTGTAAATTTCCTTCTTCATTAGCGAGTTTTTCTATAGCAGCAATATGTTCTAATTCTTCTTTAGTTAATTGCAAATTATTATTTTTATTTGTTTCTTTTTCTTCTATATTTAAATTTTCAAAAGATTCTGATTCTTCTTTTTCAGGTAAATCTCCACTAAATGGTTCTCCTTTAAGAAAAAAAACTAAATTTTTTTTATTAATTTGTGGATTTTTTGCATTTTATTTAAAACACGATTTTTGTTGATTTTACAAAATGGATAGGGTTTCTGGTATAAAATTTGGATTCAAAATAAAAATTTTATACATTTATTTTTCTACACTGTTGCCAAATTTCATGGAAATATAAAAATTTGAAAAAAATTATGTTAGAAATTGGTGTGGATGAGGTTTTTATGGAATAGACTTTATTTTAAAGTAATTCTATTACCCTCCCATTTTGATGATACAGAAACGGAAGAATCAGCCAATGATGTTCTTCCGCTGGAGGTAGAAGGAGAAGAATGTGATGAGTGTTGTTTTTCTGCTTCGGATATGTCCTGAAAAATAATATATTTAAATTTATTTTCTTAAATGAAATTGATAATAATCTTTAGTAATTATAATTTATCTACCTTTTCTTTAAAACCCTCAATTTTTTCCTCTTTAAATTCTTCAATTTTTTCTTCTTCATATTTATTTATTTTTTCCTTCCTTTCCTCATCCTCCCCTTCATTTTCTTTAATATTTTCAATAATTTCATTGCTTTTCTTCATTTTTTGTTTTTCAATAATTTTTTCCATTATATTTTTTGCCCAAAAAGGAATTTCTGGTTTTTCATCAGAATCTAAAGTTAATTGCCTTATTTTACTCCATTCCCTTTGAACAGCAATTTCTTCTTGTTTTTCATGAATTTCTTGTTGATCAACAAAAAATGATGGATAAAATATTTTTTCTTTTTGTTTTATTGCAAATAATTCATTAATTTTTAATTTCTGTAATTTTTCTTCCTCTTCTTCATTAATTTCATCATTAACATTTTCCTCATCTTTTTGATTATTCCCTTCTTCCCCTCCTTCTTCCTCTACTCTTCCATTTAAATTATTTTCTTCCTCTACAGTCTCAGAAAATTGTTTTTCAAGACTTTTGTCATCTGCTCCAGAAGTTTCACTAGAAGATGAGGTTTTATGAGACGAAGGGCTTTGTTGAGGAGGTTTTGACTCCATTTTTGAATTTATTTCCTTTCCATTCCTTCCAGTAATATTTAAATTTACATCAAAAGAGCCACTTTCTTCAGCCAAACGAAGAACATTTTGAATATGTTCTAATTCTTCAAAAGTTAAACCAACAACTGTTTGGTCTTTATTTTGATCTATTGAAGGGTCAAAAATAGTTTCTTGAAAATTTTGAGGATTTTCTTCAATTTGAAAAAATTCTTTAGAATTTTGCTTGTCTTCTTCTAAAAATTCTTGCTTATTAAATTCTTTAGCTGCCAATAATTCTATTCTTCTAATATGTTCTTTTTCTTCAATTGTTAATTCATCTAATAGTATATTTTCATCTTTTTGTTTGTTATCTTGATTTTCTAATAAATTTATTTGTTTACTTTCTTCTTCAGTTAATTTATTTAAATCTTCATTAAATTGTTGAAAAGGAAATTTTGGAAATTTTAATTCTTCCTTTTCATCAGAAATTAATTTATTAGTTTCAGTTATTAAAGTATTCTCATTGTTTTTATTAAATTGTTGATCAGACTTATTCGTACCAATTTCCATAAATTCAATTTTACCCCCTTCCATTTCAGCTAATTTATTAATTCTTTCAATATGTTCAATTTCTTCTTTAGTTAAATTACCCTCAAAATTGGTAGAAGTTAAAGGTCCGCCCTCAATTTCCTCGTTTAATTTAACTTTAATTAATTCCTTAGAAGTGGCAGATGAAATGGAATTTAAAGAAGACAAAGAATCTGCAGAGGATGTTTTGCCAGAAGATATACTAGAACTATTATTTTTGTTTTCTTCTTCCAAATTTTTTTCAGAAGAAAGTAATAAACTATTATTGTCCGCCTCTGACGTTCTTCCAGAAGAAGGGGTTGAATTTTTTTTTTCATTTATTTTAATTTCTTCTCTTTCCTCTTTTGAAGAAGAAATGGGGGACTCTTCAATTTCAGATTTCATCTCTTCATTTACAAATTCTTCATTTTTTATCAGCTTATCATCATCTAATATTTTATTATCTTCATCTACACTTTCATTTAAAGAAATGTGTGTATCTGCACTGGATGTACTGCTTGAACTTCTCGTTAATGAATTATTTCTTCCTTTCCCTTCTTCAGTTTCAATTTTATTGTCATTATGTTTATTAATTTGTTCTTCTATTCTATCCTCCTCAATATTTCCAGAAATTTCAGTTTCTATATTTGATATATTGCTTAAAACCTTTTCCTTTTCTTGCCATTCATTTTCTTCAAAAATTTCTTCAGTTTGTTGTTTTAACATTAAATTAGGTAGTGGAGGTCGTGGTGGAGGGGAAGGTGGTTGTATTACAACAGAAACAACCTGATTTATATTAAATGGAATTAAATCCTCTTCTTTTTCTTTAAAAGAATCTTCTTCTTTTTCTTCTTCTTTTAAGGATAGTATATTGTCGTCTCCTTCATTTAATTGTTCTTTTGACTTTAAATTAAGAGAAGTATCAACGCTAGAAGATGAAGAAAAAGAATTTTCCAATGCATCCCCTTCTATTTGTTTTAATTCTGTTGGAAAAATGTTTGTCGTTTCATCAATTTCGTTTTCTTTAACTAAATGCTCAACTGAAATTTTCAAAAATTACTAAAATAATTTTAATGAAATTTTTAAGTATCAGATTTAATGAACTAATATTATTCTTTATTTTAGAAAATACAGTCGACTTTATCACAATAACTCCCAGCGTTTCATTTGCCCTCATTTTCTTTTGAAAATCTAAAACGTTTAAAGGCGTATCATGCAAACAAAATTTTAGACTTATTGTTAGACTAAAATTGTGATAAAGGAAATCCGGCTTTGTAAACAATTCTTAGTTACCGTAAGTGTCCTAATAAAAGCCCTGGGCTTCTATTTTTCAATACCCCTCATTGAGTGGGCTTCTAATTGGGCATGGGCTTCTATTTGAGATGGGCTTCTTTTAGGCATTATACTTTGTCCTATGAACCAATACTTAATTATTTTAATATTTAAATTACTTTTGTTATTGTCCATACTCCACAAATCATTTTCTCCGTCTTCAATAACAAATTCTTCTACTTTAGATGTTTCAACACAATTTTCAGTTCCTTCAGCAACTAATTGACTTAACCAATCAGTTAAATCATCTTCTTTATTTGTTTGCTGTTTTTGTTCAATTTCTTTTAATTCTTGTTTCTCTTCAAATATTAATTCTTTTTCTTTTATAAATTCTCCAATTATTTCCTCTTTTTCTTCTTTTTTTAATACAAAATTACATTCACATTCTTTCTGATTTTTAAATTCAAAAATATTTTCAGAAATTAAAGAAATACAAGGTAAATTCTTTTGGTTTTGTTTAATTTCCTCTTCTAAGTCATCAACACCTTTAAATGGAAGATGCCCTTCTTCTTCTTCTTTAATTTTTTCATCTCCAATCTCTTCTTTAATTACTTTTTCGATGATATCTTGAATAGAAAGTGAAGAAACGGGTGTATCTGCGAGGGATGTACTGCTTGAACTTGTGGTTGGTGTTGAACAAGATTGTTTTTCTTCTTTTTGATTTTCCCCAATTTCGTCAAATTTTTTATCCTTTAAAGAATGCCGACTTTCTTCACTAGATAAACAACCCGATATTTCTATTGCTTTATTTTCAGCCAAAGTTTCACTCATTTCTTCTTTCAAATCATCATATTCTCCCTCATGAACCTCAACTAAAGTAATTTGTCTTTCGATATATTCTTCTTCTTCAAAAGAACTAGGTCCTTCCGTATCTGCGCCAGAAGTTTGACCAGAATTATCGCTTTCTTCATGTACTTCCCCAACTTCTGTAAGTACTGCTTGAGTATTTTCTTCATAATTCTGTTCTTCCTTATTTAAATCTTCATTTAAGATGCTTTCCTCAATTATTTCTTCTTCTTCCTCCTCTTCTGGTAAATCAATTGTAATCATTGGAATTAAGGGTCTACACTTTTCATTTTTATTATTCGTGTCATTTGTTTTAGTAGATTCATAATTATCATTGAGATTTTCACTGAAAATTTAAAAAATCCTTTTCTTACTTAGCAAAACCAATAACCTCTGTTTTTGTTTTTCTTCATCAACCAAAATTATATAACAATTATTCGCCGATAAGGAACTGCTGCTGTTATCATCTTCCGTTGAAAAATGTGGAAGGAATCTGTCACAATAATTAATTTTTCCCAAAAAATATTTCTTTTACCTTTCTTTTGTCATAAACTCTTTTATTGCAAAATAAACAATATCTGCTGCTTCATTTCTTGAAAATTTTTCAACAATTTGTGAAAATGTTATCGAGCATTGTTCTATAGCACTAACACTAATACACAAAGATAAAGTATCTAAATAAGCGGCGAGAATTGAATTTTCATTTAATGATTGTTCAACTACAAATGATGGAGATTTGGGGATTTTCTCTAAAAAAATTAATTTTCCAAAAATTTTTTTCAACTTTTTTATTACCAAAATTTTCTTCCTCCTCCACCTTCTCTTCTTCATCAACATCCAAACTTTTTAACCATTTATCAATTTTCCTACTCATTTTTGCCATTCTTTGAGCAATACTAATTCTATTTTCCATTGTCTCTTCTATTAAATTTATTTTCTAAATTTTTTTCTTTCAAATTTTTCCACTTACCTTCTCCTTTTTCTTTATTCGTTTCTGTTTCTTCTTCAGAAAACATTAATTCAGAACTTGCATAAGAACAATAGGAAGAAGGACAAGGCCCTACAGTAATCTCAACATCTTTAAATAATTTTTATAAAAAACATTTTTAATTTCAATTTGCCTTCAGGTAGGGAATCCATTTGAATTATTTCTGATGCCATTATGTCAGTTTTGTCAATTCCATCATTCTCGTTAGTACCTTCAATCTCTCTTTCCGAGTTAATAATTGAAGAAGTAAAGGCTGATTGCCCTCTCCCTCCCCGAACAGCTTTTAAATGTTTTTTGTCCATAACAAAACGAGCATGACGTCCAGAACGTTCAGCTCGTTTTAGAACCTTTTTTTTAAATTTGGGGAGTATTATAATTGAATTAATAAAAATAAATTAGTGAAGGGATTTTTATTAGCGGTTATTTCTTGACTTAGTGAATATTAAAATTTAAATTAATTATTACATCATGTATATGTTCTCTTTGTTCTTGACTTAATGAAGGCACTAAAGGAATTTTTTTAATCTGTTGTTGTTCATCATCCTTTATTGAATATTCCGAAGCAACAGAAGAAACATCTCCTTGCGATAGATTAGAAGTAGAAGCTTGGTCAAATTCAGGTTGAAGTTGTTGCTGTTGTTCTGGATCTTCTTCGCGAATAATTGAATTTCTAATGAAAATATTTTTTTAAGAAATTCATGTACTTTAATATTGAATTTAATTGTTTATTAATATTAAAATGAATAATTTTAGTACATTTTTACTTTATTTCAAATATTCTTTTTAATTTAAATTTAGAAATTATTTTAGTACATAGGTGTTATATCCCGAATTTTAATCAGTTTAGATTTTTTAGTCTCATGTTTTCTTAGTCTTTTCTGTTTTTTATTCCTTTACTTTCTATAAATTTGAATAAAGAACACGTTTACTCTTGGAAACAAACCGAAAATAAGAGAACCACGAAGACATTTAAATAAAATTCATAAAAAAATATTTCAATTATATTGCTGCAGAATTTATCGATAAAAAATATTTTTAATATAAAATTTAATTTAATTAATAATTATTTTCTTTTTCTTTTTTCTTTCATCTAATAAAAAGTAATTATTTAATTAACACAATTTTAAATAAAATTATTTAACAAAAATTTAAGAGAAAAATAAAAGAAAGTGAGAAGAATCTAAAATATTTATAACAAAAAATTGGAAGCTAAATGAATAAGAAAAACACGTCCATTTAACTAAAAAATAACGGCACAACGAGTGGCATTTTAAAGAGAAAAAGAAAATAAAAATATAAAGGAAAAGAGGGAGAAAAGTCGTTGTTGTGCCAGTCTGGCTTTTGCCAACCCAAAAATAGTTGAAAAGAAGAAAGTGGTGTGGCTGGTGGTTTTTTAAAGCTTCACATTCTTTTGTAAAAATTCTCGAGTCTTAAAAACGAGACTTTTTTTTGAATATCTCGAATCAATTGACAGCCGCAAAGTGTTCGTTTTTTTGCCCTATTTGGCTTTTATACTTGTTCGCTAACTTATAAGTAGATATTTACTGCTGTCAGTTTTTTATTCTTTTTTTATTCTGTTTGTTGTATGTACTTTTTTATTATTTCTTTTGCTTAATAAAATACATATTTGTTGAATAAATAGAAAATGTCATTTATTTGAAACCGAAAGGATATCCCTTATACGCTAACAATAAGTAAATATTAGGCATAATGGAAAGTATTAGGCATAAATGGAAAGGTATATTAATGGAAGCTAACCTAACTCATAAATGTAAAAATCTCTAAAGATAAACTCGATTGGAGGTACAAAAATCTTAACAGAAGCTGTTGATGATAAAAAACTAAAGTACTTTCATATAGTATACTAACATTGAAAAGAGAAAGAATTTCGTTTTTCTGCCACAATTTTATTGACAAAAATTGACCGCCGGCCATATTTTGGCATCTTTTTCATTTTTCTCCATTAAACCAATATCCTCTTTTTTCTAACCTTTCACTGGACCCTATTGTTTAAGTCCTAATTTTGTTTTTCAAAGGAACATAGAGATACTAAACTAAAAACTAATAAAATTTTAATTATATTATTAAACTCAAATTTAAAACAAAAATATAAAACTTTTAAGTTGAAAATTCATTATCCTCATCCATTTCGGTCATTTCATCATTTTGTATATTTCTTTTCTTTTCTTCAATTCTTTTTTCATTTTTCTTCTTTTTTACTTCCAATTTTTTCATCATTGGAGCCAATTGCTTGTATTGTTCACTGTCTTCAACAATTTCAAAATCAGGGTCATTAAATAATCCAGAAAATCGTTGGTCAGTTAATAAATAATTCGATGAATTATTCTTAAATAAAAAAATATTTTTAAAAATTAAAAAAGTTTTTAAACCATTTTTGAAGACTCTCCAGATTCTTCTACAAAACCAACATCCGATTGTAATCTACTTGCCAGCTCTCGATTTACTTTAGGCAATATAACAGAAGTTGTACGCTTCACAAATGAGACTTGACGTTCTTTTTCTAGTTTCTCTTTCAACTAAAAATTTTATTTAAAAATTTTTTCTAAACAGAAATTAGTTATTTTTAGATTAAAAAATATCAAAAAAATATTTTAATTTGTCTTAAAATTAATAAAAAAATTTAAAAAAACTCTACTTTTCGTTCCCTATATTCCTCAACAGCACTTAATTTATTTTGCCCTATCGCCTTTGTGTAAGCTTTCATCTCAATAAAATAACCATGCATATATGCTCTTGCCGCATTAGTTCCAATTAAGTGTTGCAGACCAAATTCATCCATTTGTGTTCTTGTTACAAATTTAAAATCATCGTAAACTAAAAAAAAATAAATTTTCTTAAATTTATTTTACAAAATTAAAATGTTTTATAGATACTGGCAGTAGAATATTTATATATTTTAAAATAACCACCGCGGCGGTCTATAATTTTTATTTTGTGCCAAACTTCCACACGAGTTAAACACAATTAAAGTTTAACAAGTTCTACATTCATTGGCAAAGACATACCCAACTTAACCACAGACAATCATACAAAAAGTAATTAAAAAAGAAAATATACCATTGGAATTATTGTCAATTTCCAATTCTTCCGATATTGACTCCAAATGAGAACACCATTTTGGAGCTGGACCGAGTGCAGGAATAAAATATTGTTTGATTTTTGGATCATCATTAGCGAAAAATATTATACCTAAATTAAAATTATTTGATATAATTTACAAAAATTTAAAAACCAGAATTTTGGTAATGAGCAAAATCATTGAGGTCAGAACCAGGTTCTATACTTGTAAAAGGTTGTCCATTGTGTTCATTCCATATTTTTAAAGCACGTCCATCCATACTCAAAACAACTTCTTGATTTAAGGCAAATTCTAATCGAGTTATTGGCAATCCAAAATTATGAGTTTTTGTAAGATAAGGTTGCGATGACCGGATATCATAGAGAAGAATCTTAAAATATGTATGTAAAATGTAAAAATACAAATAATTCTCACATATCCATTGCTCAAACCAACAGCCAAATGAAGTGCATCCTTGAAACAAAGACTGGAAACTTCTATTGACGACCTAAAATTAAAAAATACCTTCATTGTTTATTAAAAAAACCTGCTATCAAGATCCAATTCCATAGCTATAGCCTTATTTAACACACAATCAAGAACAGCAGCACGTGATCGATCACGATAATCCCATGCTTCGACTTTTCCATCAGTTGTCCCGCAAACAAAAAGTTGGTGTTGGTCATTAAACTGACAACATGTTAAAGACTCTGATTGACTATACAAAGGTTCATGAAAACGTCCGAGCTCCAAGTTAAGCCGAAAAATTTCGTTTCTAAAACAAAAGAATAACAAATTAAGAAATAAATTAAAAAACAAACCGACAGCCAGCAATGTATGCTTCACTTATTTCTCGGCAGAATGAAATATCTCTGCCAAAATGTGGTATCCTCAGTCGAAAATATCGTCCATAGCCCGTGTGGAATTCAACAAATCTTTCTTCTTCAAGTAAAATAAACTATTTTATAACTTTTATTTTATAAAAATAAATAAAAATACTTTTGTGTAATCATCACTCAATAACTGAAATTTAACAACATCTGCATCCAGGCCGCGTTCAAATTTAAGTGATAGTTCATTTAAATCAAAGCACTTTAAAGTTGGCTTGTAAGAGCCTAAAAAACTTTTAAAAAATTAAAAATCATAAACTAAAACCTGTCGTAAAAAGGTAGTTTCCATCGGAAGAAAAGGAAATTGTTCGACTAACTGAAGGCATCTCAAGGTTTTGTAATAATTGAACTCTTTTCCGAATGTCGACATCCTGCTTTTCTAATTTTCGACGTTTCTTTTCTGATATCCACTAAATATGCATTAAATTTATGAAATAAAGTAAAAATAATAACCTCAGGTATTAATTTTGTACTATTCAAATTAATAACTTTAATGTTATTGGAGTACGAAAGCTGCATTGCGTTGAAGATTAGAATTAGAGAATCAAAAATTTAAGCGAATAAAAATATTAAAATTATATTTTCAAATATTATTAGTTATATTTCAAATAAAATATTCAACAAGCACTTTATTATTTTAAACACTTTATTTTTTAATACTTTAAATAAATAAATAATAATTATATCAAAACCTTTTTTAAATAATTTTTAAAACAAATTTAATCACCAACGGATGGCGGTTCTTTACTAGGAACAAGTTGTTCCCGAACACTATTTGAAGCTTCAACAAAAATCCTTATTTGTTCACTCCCATCATTACTACGTCTCAAATACTCTTTAGCTGAAACATCTTCGTTTGCTTTCATTAAATTCAGGTAGAAATGATCAATTTTTACTGGTCCATTCTAAAAATTAAAAAATTTATTAAGTACTTTATTACAACTAACTTTTCGAGTTATTCGAATTTCAAAAATTTGTCAAGCATTAAAAATCCATAAAATGAAGCGAACAGATAATCAATGTTGTTTGAGCTAGTAATGTTAAAAAAATATCTTGTCTAAAGTAAAAAATAAATAAAAAAAGATAATCAGAGTATAAGAGTGCAAAACATCAGCCTGGTAAATAATATTACTTTTTAAAAACGTGGGTAACTTGTTTATCAACACGACAAAAGTTAGCTTTTCTCGTGTAATAATACTGCGGTATACACAGCGCATAGTAAACAAGAAAAACACTGTTGTGTTGCCAAGCGAAAATCTAGCCAACTTTTTTTTATTTTAGACAAGATATTTTTTTAACATTACCTGCTCAAACAACATTGATTATCTGTTCGCTTCATTTTATGGATTTTTAATGCTGGACAAATTTTTGAAATTCGAATAACTCGAAAAGTTAGTTGTAATAAAGTACTTAATAAATTTTTTAATTTTTAGAATGGACCAGTAAAAATTGATCATTTCTACCTGAATTTAATGAAAGCAAACGAAGATGTTTCAGCTAAAGAGTATTTGAGACGTAGTATTGATGGAAGTGAACAAATAAAGATTTTTATTGAAGCTTCAAATAGTGTTCGGGAACAATCGTTTTTTATAAAGAACAGCAGTCACTTGGCGATTAAATTTGTTTAAAAAGTTGTTTAAAAAAATAAAAAAAATTTTACAAAAATTTCAAAAACCAGAATCTTGGTAATGAGCAAAATCATTGAGGTCAGGTTGCCCATTGTGAGGTCAGGTTGCCCAAAGGTTGTCCATTGTGTTCATTCCATATTAGCACGTCCATCCATACTCAAAACAACTTCTTTATTTGAAGCAAATTCTAAACGAGTTATTAGCAATCCAAAATTATGAGTTTTGGTAAGATAAGGTTGTGATGACCGGATATCATAGAGAAGAATCTTAAAATATGTAAAGTTGGTTAAAATTAAATTGATAATTGAATTTTTAAAATATAAGGTAATGTTCAATTTCGTACCGCCTTTTGTCATTCCTCAATGTACTAAAAATGGTCAGACTTCCTCAGCTCACTCTATTCCCAATCAGTCAATAAAAGGGTTATCAGCCATAAGATAATTAGATAGAATTGATGAAGGAAATCTGTCCATTTTTAGTTATTTGAGTAAGGGAAGAAAGGGGAGTACGAAATTGAATATTACCAAATTCAAATAATTCTCACATATCCATTGCTCAAACCAACAGCCAAATGAAGTGCATCCTTGAAACAAAGACTGGAAACTTCAATTGACGACCCAAAATTAAAAAATGACATTCATTGTTTATTTATGTGAAAACCTGCTATCAAGATCCAATTCCATCGATTACAATAATCCCAGCTTCAGCTTTTCCAACAGTTGTCCCGCAAACAAAAAGTTGGTGCTGCTCATTAAACTGACAATATGTTAAGGACTTCGATTGTAAAAAGATGAGCCGGATAAGGACGTCAGGACTTAAATGGCCTTATTAAAAAATATTTGATAATGTGCCAATTTTCTACTGTAAACATTATGCCAAAAATTAATTTTTCAGCCATTTTTCTAACACTTTTTTCTTTGTTTGTTGTTTGGCTTAAATGTTTTCAAGATCTATTGTATCTTTCAATCTTTGAGCGATATCTTCTTTTTGTTTTGTATTTGTGATTTTAACAGTTTATCACAATTGTCCAGCTGTCACTACTTTTCAAAATTTTTTAGATTCTTAACAATGGATCACGATTTTGGAACTATAATATCAACTACAGTAAATCCTAGAGAAGATACTTCTTCGCAAGACGAGACAAATGAACAAGACAAAAACAAAATTAATGATCATAATGTTGTCAGCTCTAGCAGTGATAATAGAAAAACTATTTCTGTTTTTATAGATGACGACGAATATGATACGGGTTTGTCAAAATAAAACATTTTTAAATTACAAATTTTTTTAGATTTGAGCACATCTTTTACATCAATAAAATCACCTGTTGAGAGTGATTTTCATGAGAGTCTTGCTTCATCTTCTGTATGTCTACCTTCCTTTAAATTTAAAATTCTATAATTTTTAGGATCATAATTACATTCTTGGTGTTCAACGGCCTAAATCTACCAATTCAAATTTTCCCATTATCGAAGGACTTAATCTAGGTTATTTTAACTTATGGACTGATAAGGATTGAATCATTTATTTTTTAGACAGCATTGAGGACAGTACTTCTACATCCTTTTTGCCGAGAACTCAACAAACACTTCGCTCTCCAACTAAAAGATATGCTCCATATTCATGTGATGCTGGAGGAAATACTTTTTACACCGGAAATTCTGGTTATTATGGAAATCAAATTAAAGGTAGTTTTGAAAGTGCTTTTTAACTATACGTTTCAGAGTAGCCAACTTTTGATTTTCGACTAATAAGAATAGTTCTGACATTAGCAAGAGTTTTCTTGTTATTGATGAAAGAAAACAAAAAGTACTGCTACTCTGAAACAACAAACTCGGAATCTGTTACTCTTTAATATTTCTTTATCGGATTTCCATTACAACTAATTTTTTTCCTTTCTGTTAGTTCCTGAGCGACCTACACAGCATAAGCCTCAATTTGGTCAACAAAAACTTCAATATGCTTTGCCTAATTCTCAGAGACGTCAGCAAATCACCGAAAGGTTTAACTAGTTTTTTATAGTTACCTTACATTTTAATATCTAATTTAGTGAGCGACTCCCCCTTACATTACGTCAATCATGCTTTAGCCGCAATATTTCAACAAATGACAGTCCGCATTCTATAATGTCTTCCGATCGTGGCTCTGTTCCCCCTCAACGAAGTTTTGGAAATATTCGTCTTGATTCATCATACATGCTTGATGGGTCGCCGGCACCAATTGTGACAGCAACGCGTGGTAGACCTCCAAGTGGAAGAAACAAAACTGCTCGTGCTGTGCAGGACATGACACATCCTATTCAGGTTAATTTAAAGTTAACTTATCATTAAGGACTTGTCACTGTATGTGTTTTCTGTGCATGTTTTGTGATTCTGCGTGATTATTTTACTTCTCTATTTATCACACTAAAATATTTTAGAGCAGAAATTTGGGAATAGATTCTTCACAAAATGGCTACATTCTTCCGATCCAACAACAAGGCAAGCAAATGCCAGAACAACGTCAGCAACAACGTTTCCATATACAAAAGCGTAATGTCTCTTCACCTCTTATGGGCGGTCGTGGTGATAAACAGCAAACGCAACGTTTTGATGATCAGCAACAACAATTTGAAGACCAACAACGACATGATATTTACCTGGAAGAGGAAGAAATGCTTAATCGTGACTTTTTTGCTCAACAACATCAGAAATACTCGCAACAGCAACAGTCTTCAGATATGGAAAAAAGTGATGGGAGACGTGTGCGAAACGATACAATCAGTTAGTTTAATATTCTTTTTAGTATTAAGCAAAGGCGTACCCAGGGGGCTTTTGGACTAAAGTCCCCCTGAAATAGACCCCCTAGCTACACCCTTGGTATTAATTAAATTATTAAATTAAATATCTTATAAAATTGTTAAATTAATATGCTCTTTGAGTGGTTTTGTTTCCACTTTCCCCGATGTTATTTACAATCGTTTTAATTTATAGCTCCAAGTGATCCTGTTCAACCTGTCAATACTTCACCTAACTTGTTTGATACTTCCAAGCCGCCTGATGATCCATATTTGCCCCCTCAGCAAGTTGCACAATATCCAGGGTCGGGATTGCAACAGCAATTTCAACATCACCAGCGTCATTATCCTCATGGATTCGATGCTTCCTCAATTGATGGGACAATTAATGCTGTTGTAAGGGGGGATGCATCTGTCATGCAACAACATTTCGGTCCGCCAATCGGTGAAACGTTAGAGCGCAAATCTAATTTTCAACAACATCAATTTGAACCCCGACAGCAAATCCCAAATTTCGAAGGGCCTTTACAAATGTCTGAATCGACGAGCATGTCTTATGCGCCCAAACAACCTCAACAACAAAATGTTCAAACATTTTCCTCTAATTCATCAATGATTCAGCAGCAGCGTCCAACTTTATCACAAACAATATTTAATCATGGCCTTGATGAATTAGCTCAGGCTAGTTCTAATTTACTTGAGCAGTCGATGACTACACATAGTGATCGAATTGAAGATATTTATCAGCAAGAACCCTCATTAGTTTCTCATCCAAGACATCAAAAACAATCTCAATCGGGACAGCATCAACAGACTTTACATTTTAAAGTTGTTCAGACTAATCATCGAGATGAACCGTCATCGTTTCCCCAACATCAGAACTACATGCAACAAGTGTTTACAGTACAGCAGCGACAAAGACCGGGTTCGTATACTATATCTACATACATAATTATAGTTTTTTCCTGGAAGGATTAGATCATTCTCAAAATCGTTTCTTTATTAAAAATCATTTTTACAATTTATCCTCCTCGACTTTTTTTGCAGTCCCTTTAAAACCCGTTCAGTTTTAAATAATAAACTGTCGGCATAATGTGGGACAAATTAAATGGTCTTTCCATAGTCCTTTCAGATTTTTCTGATTTGAAAGGTTCTCAAAATACTACATTTTTTATTCATTCATTAAGTTATTTAGTTTTTTAACAAGAATTTAATTATTATTCTAGTAAATCTCGGTTTATTACTTAAATTTAGATGATTCTGCTCCAAAGGATCTTCCTCGGTCTGAAGCTGTGCATAAATTTTCACCTTTGGCATCACCGGTTAGGCAAAGAGAAGCCCGATTGGGTAGCAGTGGAGGTTCCGGCCGCAGACAGCGTCTTAGTATGGAATTCTCACCCGTTCCAATTGCACCTACAAGTGGCTTAGAAGCGGAAGAGCCTGAACTCCAACAAGCTGGAGATTTTACAAAACCGATGAAATGGCAACGATCATTTCGCAAGCAGACATCAGACGAAGCTAAAGCAAAGAAAACTTCTGTTGTTCCCGTTCGAGCTTCGAATGCAAATGAATCTCTTTTAAAGGATAAGCCGAAAAATACACAAGTCCGTGGGCCTTACAAGCGTCGTAGTAACGTGGAACGGAATGAGACACAACAACAGGAAGGATTGGATTATATAACGTATAATTTGTTAACTTATTTTTGTTTATTTTTCTATTTAGTCGTTGTATTTGTGGGATGAAGCATAATGATCCATTCATGATCCAATGTGATAAATGCGAGTAAGTATTGAGCTTTTTTAGAATTGTTTTTTTATTCATTTTATATTTTCATGCTTATTCGTTTAGCGTTTGGCAGCATGGTGTTTGCGTGAACATAAAGGAGGATAAAGTGCCTGATACTTATTTGTGTGAACAGTGTCAACCACGGGAACTTGAATTAACACCAAAACAAGCAAAATCTATCCAAGTACGCAATTTAATAGCGGCGAAAGCGCCTAAACAAAAGAAGATGAATAAATCGAAGTCTTCAATTAAATATCGTTCTAAAACTCCAGCACTTTCGGCTGCTCTTAAATTTGCCGGCAAAATACGTCGTACAAAGATGTTGTCTGGTGTAATTTCAAAAAGACGAGAACTTCCAAGAAGAAAAGATGGAATGCGCCCGCAGTTTAAGTCATTTATTAATGTCAACTCAAAGGAAAAGAAATCTGTCACCAAACGACAGAAACAAATTCAAAATGAATCTTCGAGTTCTTTGCATAACCAATATTCGAGTGGGGTTCAGTCTTTGATGACTAGTTTGCCACCTTACGTTTTGGTATTTTTATTACATTGAAATTTTAACGGCCATAATTTTAAATTTAGGGTGAGATTGGTTTACTACGCCGGCTTGATCATAATCCGTTGGCAAGACCAATGCTTGTTGCACCTAACATTGAAGGACTTGTTGCTACGCCTGGAAAGGTTTATCTTCTTGCAATAAAATAAATATTTTTTAATATTAAAGAATTCAAACATTCCATTGGGCATGCCGATTGTTGAATATACTGGCACAATTTCCCTTCTTAACGAAGTAAAGAATTTGAATAAAATGATTGGAGACAAATTTACGTTGATTTATAGGTTATTTTCTATTTGCGTTTAATTCTAACATTTTTTCAATTTTTAGCGGTTTGGGTGACAATAACAAAGTTTTGATCGATGCAACTAAAAATGGCTCTATTGCTCGTTCGGTTAGACGTTCATGTCGATCTAATGCGACGCTACAACACGCAATTGTCAATGGTCAGCTACGAATTTATCTTTATGCTGCAATGAACATTGACCGATCATCCGAGGTTTAATTCTATGTTGGATGATGTTTTTAGTTTTATAAATTTAAAGGTGACAATTCCGTTTGATTATGATTATCGTGAATCAAAAGAACCTGTTGAATGCGCATGTAACACTTTGTTGGTAATGGAACTTTTTAATTTATTTTTCTTTATTTGAATTTTTTAGGGAGTTAGTTTCATTGATCATTGCCCTATTTATGCTTTTAACAAATCGCTTGAAGATAATGCAAACAATAAAATGATTAGTGGTAAATCAACTACTTCTGCTTCAACTTCAAAAAAGTCTCCTGCATTTTCACCTCAGCGCCAGGCTTATTCACCAAGGCTGACGCGTAATTCATTGAATAGTCCAATTACAGTGAAATTCGAAAATGATGCAACCCCAGCCTTTGAAAAGCAAAAATCTCCATTAAAAATAGAACATGTAATTGATGAACATAAGAGTCCTTCTGTTGATTCAATTGGGGATCCTCTTTCAACAACTCGGCCTCAGGTATTCGGTTTTTTCTCTCTTTTTTTACTCTTTATTTTTAGAGACGCACTCCCAGGACAAGCAATTCATTTGGCTCGACAACCCCAAAACTTGAATTGGCAAAATCACCAACACCAAATGATCCAAAATTTACAAGTAGTGCTGCATCAGCTCTTTTAGAATCCAAGGTTTTTTTTTGCAAAAAATATTTTTTTATTTAAACTTGAAAATTCTTGGAAATTATTATTTCAAATATTAATAAGAAATCACTTTCTAACTTTCTCTTTCAGGTTATGCCACGTAAATTGCTCTCTTCGTCTTCGCCGGCTGCCTCATCTCCCAAACGCACTTTAGTATCACCGACTAGAGGCGCACGTTCAAACACTTCGACAATGTTAGGGAAGATTAAATGGGGTGACAAACCACCGCCAAATAAACGGAAAGAATCTCTCAATGAATCTTCACGTTCACCTTCAAAAAAGATTACTACACGATTGTCAGGTACTTCTCCACGGTTGGCAGCATCAATATCCAAGAAACCGAAAAAGGAGGAAAATGCCGAACCGAATGTTGTTGATGATAAGCGTATAATGGTTATTTTTTGATTATATAACAGAATTTTAAAGTAGAAGCATTTTAATTTTGTTCTCTTTATTTCTGCTTTACCTTATCTAAAGCTTTTAAATTTAGTCTCGTGAGGAGCGCAAATTGCAGGCTACAATTGCTTCTATTGAACGTGCCGAACACCTTTTACAAGAGAAAAAGCGCAAACAAATTGAAAAAATACATGTAAGATTTAATTTCATATTTTAATTTTTTTATTTTCTATCTAGCCGCCTTCGGAACCTCCCATCGTTACAAAATTGAAACGGAAATCTTTTAATGCCAAGGCTTCATCTGTCAAATCTGTTCAAAATGAATCTTCTAATATCAGTTGTAAAAAGTTGTTTGAAGAATTAAATAAAATTACGAAAAAGAAACTTGGCAAGTTGCAAGAGTTTAAATTACCTTCTGACTATGATGCTTTGCGTTCGGAAGTGATGAAAGAGTATCAAGCAAGACGAGAAATTAGTCCTTCAAAAGCAGAAATTCATTCAAAGAAGACAGCGAAAAGATCGAAGTCACTTCGTGGATCATTAAGTTATGCAACAACATCAAAAGCATCAATAACAAGAGAAGATCAAACAATGGAGGAACAGGTTTTAATTTTGAATTAGAAGCATTTTAATTTTGTTTTTTATTTTTGATTTACCTTATCTAATGCTTTTAAATTTAGTCTTATACTCAAAAATTGGTTTCTCCTGCGAGTGATGGATGTGTTTGGGAAGAAAAGCAAATAAGTGAATGTTCTACTGAACCTATCAAAGTGGCTAGTGCTCCACCAACAACAATCATCAATACAAGTGATATTGAAAAACCTGAAAAAGAAGGTGCTAATATGGAAGTTGAGACTGAGTTGCCGATTCGTCCACCGAATACAAAGGCACATAAGAAAATAACTTTGGAAGAATACAAGCGAAAGAAGAAGGCGGAGATGGAAGCAAAACAACAAAATACTGAAGATAATGCAACAGATAAAGAGTAATCTTTGATATTTTTAAAAATTGTTAATTAAGATTTGAAAATAAGCTTTGATACAAATTCATTTTTTTAAACACTTTTCTATTTTAGGGCGCTTGCTATTCATGAACCTTCGACGTCACGGCCTTCCTCTTCAACAATGTTTTCGGCTTCGTCTTTAATGGCCACTAGACATTCTCCACGTAGATCCTTCATTCCTGCTATTAGCAGTCTGCCTTCATCGCCACCCCAACAACTTGAGGATTTTGCACAAAGTCCTCCAGCAATTGGAGTACGTCATAAACAACTTTTCAGCGCACCATCACTTGACGAATTGAAAAAGAGAATCCATGGTGAAGCAAGCTTTTCCAGTAGCGCCGGATCATCAATGGGAGAAGAATTAGGTAATAAATAGAAATATGATAATGGTATTTGTAATTTAATTCTTATTTAGCAGAAACACAGTTACATCCTCCCTTGCCTGTTGATATGCCACCTCCGCCACCACCACCAAAGAAGCAACAACAGTCACTTGATGATCGTCTCAAAAAATTTGTGAAGAGGACCTCATAGATGATTGAAGAAATATTTGAATCATCGTTACTGAAAATGCCCCCCCCCCTCCCCTCGTTTCTGAAATATTTGTCATAAAATCCGCGGCCCACCCAACAAATTATATAAACTCTAGAATTTCCTGATATGTAATTGAATTTCAATATATGCCAAAATAAACAATTTTGAACTAAATTTAAATTATTCATTCTAGCTTTCGCTTAAGTTTTACGCATTTATTAATTTATGATAGATATGGGATAGATACATTCCGAACTACACCATTGACATTATTTACATCGACCTAACAAGAATGATATGCAGTTAATATAAAATGCTAATCTTTATTCGGTAGATATTCGTAAATAATCCCATTGGTGTCGTAAATAATCCCACTGGTGTCATTTCCATCCCATATTTCTATGTCCTGTTTTTGTATTATGACAAAAATTAATTATTAGATCGTCCACAAATATTTTAATAAATGTATCTTGCTTGCCCATTAGCGGCATAAAAACTTTCGTCAATGGAAAAGTCGCCCTCATGATTTCTTTGTAAACCAATTGTAGCTGGAGGAGAATAGTGTTTTGGATTTTGTCGAGGAAGGAGGCATGAATTATTAACAGCTGATGTTGGTGTATTTTCGCTATTTGTTAATCTCCTTAAAAATCAGAGGGGAATCGTTATAGTGTAGGACCACCGAGTGGGAAACAGTCGATCCCTCTCGCCGAGCTGCACCTCGATAAGAGGAGTTGAATGATATGTACTTCGGGGTTTCCATTCGGTGGTCCTATACTATAGTACAGCCAGAAATAGTAATAAATTCATTATTAATTTACCTTCCAATTTTGCGTTTTTGTGCGGGCGGTTGTGGAGGAGGATCAGGAGGTGGAGGTAACAAGAGGAGGCTAGAGCCATTCAGCCTTTGATTTGATGATGATGGAGGGGATGATGGTGGAGATGAGGGATGAAATTCTGAAAACATGGGAATATGTAAAATTGTAAATTTATTATTAACCCATATTTAATTGTTGTTCATTATGGTGGTGATGAATATTACAATTATGTTGATTTCTTTTATTGTTTTGCCAATTCCGAGAAATGAAATCGTTATCGTCACAAACAGGCAATTCCCTCATCTGAAAAATAATGGATTAAAATTAGAGCCCGGACGGAGGGGTCGGTCGATATTTTTTCGATAAATATCGAAAAATACCGAATATCGAAAAATATCGAAAAAGTCAAAATTTTCTCGGTCGATATTTTTTCGATAATATCGAAAAATATATATCGAAAAATACCGAAAAATATCGAAAAAAAATCGTAACGAGCCGGGCTCTAATTTAAAATTATAAATGCCATCGTTTATTTCCCCAAGTCATTTAACGTTTTTAATTTTTAGATTATTCATTATATTCCAAGCTTCCCCAAAGGATATAGAATAAATTCCAGTGTTTTACCAAGAAAAATTAATAAGCTTGCCTGTGATTCATATAATTTGCTTCCTCGTTCGAAATGACTAGCTCGCAATAATGTCCCCGATGAATTAGAGGGTATATAGAAATTATTATTGCTTCCAAATAAACAAGAATGGCCCGTTGTATTAAATATTCCACCATTGCTATTTAAAGCACCTCCATTATCGAAATGTGTTGAATAACTTAAATGGAATATTTATTTAAAATAATTTTTCCTTTAATTACTTAGAAGATGCTTTAGCTCCATTAACGGCAGCAAGCAATCCAGCTGCTGAGTGAAACCCTCCACCAACACCTCCTATACGATAAGCTTGTTGTTGATGCTGTTGATGACGACGACGTATTTGCTCTGCTCGGTGTCTTCTCATTCTTCTATGTTTATAACGAAATACGCATAGAGCTATTAATCCAACCATTGCAATAAGAGTAACAATAACAGCAATTCCGATTAAAACTTTAAAGTTTAGAAAATTAAAATTTATTTGGGATTGGGTCACAATGTACCGGCACAAGCAGCTTAATCGACTATAACTATTTTAGTCTTTATCGAACATAAACAAATCCTATACTATTATTCGAAAGCCCTCGATAACCGGTATCTTTTCCAAGGCGAAAAGATCAGGTCTGATCACTCATTAAAAAGTTATACTCATTCCGGTATGTATTTTATAGTATGTCCGACTGTATACAGAATACAACATTAATTTTTAAAATAATTTTTTAGCAATTTAAAAATATTAAAAATCTACCATTAATAGTATTGCTATTGCTCCAGTCTATAGGAAAAAGAAGAGATGCAAATCCAGTTACCCCCGAAGAAAATTCATCAATTTCTTCCTTGTCATGAGTTTTAGCAGAATAAATAGGCCGAGAACGTACAGAATTATTATTTTTATATTTATTTTTATTTAAATTTATTCTTCCATTATTTACAGCATTTTCAAGAATATCTAATAATTCAATATCTAATTGATGCATTGCGGCAGTAATTGCTTCTTTAGTGTCAGGAAAGAAAATTTTCCTTTAAAAAATGTCTAATTAAATAAAATACCGTATTTTCTCGATTAATTCCCCTGGGGAATTAATATTTCAACCCATCCGTGGGATGGGGAATTATTTGAGTTTTGGCATTTGAGCAGTATGGTATTTGGAGGTGGGGAACTATTATTTCAACCCATTCCTGGCAGGGGGAATTAATCGAGGGAGGGAATTAATCGAGAAAATACGGAAAGCATCATTCGAAAATTTGACCCCTTTGTTTTCTTAAAACCCCGTTTAATCATTTTTACTAGCCAACTGAATCTTCCCTTCCTTTAAGTGTTTGAATTATTTATTTCTTACTTCATTTCTTGTTTCAAACAAAGCTTTTTCTCTTTTAAGTTGGCTGTATATAAAATAACATTAACCAAATATTCATTTCCTTCTTTTGACCTTTTTAAATATTTTTTAATATCTTCCCCTTCTTCAACTTCAATTCGTTCAATTATTGGATTTGAACAGGGAAAGGTAAATGGCCGAAGAGAATTTAAAATTTCCTTAAAAATTAATTTGTTTAAAAAAATATTTTTCTTTTCTCTACTTTTTCTTGATGTTTAATCTGTTCTGCACTTTCTCCTGAAAAAATTAGGACAAATCTATGCCGATTGTCTAATATGGAAATTGAGACAGGGGCACGTGAACAAAGACGTCTTTTTTGTTCTCCAGGGTTGTCACAAGCAATTACCTAATTAATTATTTTTTAAAATTTTCCAAAAACTACCGTAATCCTAAAAAAATTTTTCTTTGAAATTTGTGCCAATTCATCAGCCCCCTTCTTTGGCCATAACTCCCCACTCTGTGGATCAATACCAAATAAATTCCCTGCTTCACCCTGTGTTGTCTCTTCAGTATCAATTGAATAATTAATTAAACTATTTCCATTTCCAGGTTCATCTCCGTCCTCTGCCTGAGTTAAAAAATAATTTTTTTTTTAATTTTTAATAAAGGAAATCAAAAATATAATCATTTTCGTTTAAATTAAAATTTTATTTTATTTACTGTTATTTTATAGAATCGTTGATTAGCCATTGTTTCAATAGGCAAAACAGCAAAAAAGCTTTCTTCTGTCCCCAACTTTTCATTCTTTCTTTCTCCTTCAATTTTATTAAAAACAAATTTTGGTTTATTATCATTAACATCCAAAACAGAAATATTTGCCAATGTCCAATCTTGTTGGCCTCCATTTTCGACTGTAATATTTAATAAATAATTTGGAATAGCTTCACGGTCAAGTTGCATTTGTGTTCTTAATTCACAATTTCCTTCACCATTTTGAGCAACACTTTAAAAGAATCTCAATTAAAAACAAAATATCTCTCTTTTCCAAACCTAAATGCCCCTCTTAAATTTCCTGTTCTAATTGCACAAATTGTAAAACGAGTATCACTCGGTTTATTAATAACAGGTAAAATTGTAAGAAAAACAGGCGGGCGAGTTCCTTCCATTATTGAAGAATTAAAATAATGACTCGAAAATTTAATTTTGTTTTGATGATTTGGAGAAGTTGAAGAAGAAATAGAAGTATTTTTATCTTAAAAGAAATATAATTATTTTTTATTAAAATTAATTTTATTTATTTACTTTCAATATTTGATTCTTCTATTGTTGTTTTTAAATATTTTTTTGTTGTTTTTTCTGTAGAAGAAAATAATTTATTATTATTTTGTTGGTTTTCTTTTAATTGTTCTTCTTGTTGTTTTTCCTTCTCTTCTTCATTTTCCTCATCTTCTTCTTCCTCATCTACCTCTTCAACTCCTTGCCAAGATATTGTTGTTGTTGTTGGTAACACTTTCTTTTCTTCATGCCTAAAAATTAAATTAAAAATTTGAAAAAATTTTGTTTTAATTATAGCCTCCCCCCCTAAATCCTCTAAACAAAATAATGAGGGATAATTAATTTATTAAAAAATACCTTCTAATTCCCTCCAAGTGTACAGCTATTTCAGCTGTACTATTTAATTTATTTCCATCAACACCTCCATCCACAACTTGAATTCTAAATCTTAAAATTCTTCCAGCAAAATTTTTTAAATTTGAAATTGTTTTTAATTGTCCAGTTTGGGAATTTAAAGAAAAAAATTGTTCCGCATTGATGGAGTTAATTGAGGAATTATTCTTTTTTGGAATAATGTAATAAAATAATTTATTATTTGGAGAAGTAATGTCTTGATCAAAAGCATGAACCTTGAAATAATGTTTATTTAATAATTTATATTTTATTCTTAGTACCTGGCCAATAATTGTGCCGGGCTCTGCAGTTGCTGGTATAGTGAATTCATATAAATTCTAAAATAAAATAAATTATTCCATTATAGCCTTTTAAAAAGCTTTAAAGTCTTTAAAGTAAATTTGCATCGCGACTATGTGCATCCTTCACGAACTTGTTTGAGGACCGCCCCGAAATGAATGGATAAACCTGTACTACCCCCAACGTTCAATCAAAGAAATTTTTGTAGAATATTTAACAGAATTAATTCTCGTTCATTACCTGTTCAAAATTAGGTATCCAATCATTAATATCAACAACATTTATTTGAATATCACAAAAATGTGCCAATCCAGTATCTGTTACTAAATTTATTTTTTGTCCATTTTCTAAATATTGTAGCTCTACAGCTTCGATTGTGCCAACTTTTAAATGATAAATTGGGGGTTGAGAAGGAATATTTGTTGATTCGGCATCTAATGCTTTTAGTAGTGTTATTACTCCGTTACTGGCATTGATACTGAAAATAAAAAAAATTAAAAAAAAGAAGAATGGAGTTTAAACATCAACAAAAAAAAAATAAATTGGGATTTTTGGAATGTATTTATTTTTAGAATAAAATTTTAAAAAAAAGTAAAATTAGCAAGAATATATTCACGTGTTGCCAATAAACGATTTTTAATTTAAAAAGCAGAGTTGTTTCTATATTTGGGGAGTTTTTTTTATTATTTTTATAATTAAATTAAATCTTTTCTTTATGCAAATATAAAATACACATGAAGCAAAATATTTTTGCTAATTTTGCCTTTTTTGAAAGAATAAAAATAGAATTTAATAAAAAGAGATGCTTTTAATAAATCAAAAATAAATTACTCAAAAATATCCAAACTATAAAAATATTTTCAGAAATATACCAAAATATTATATATGTACATGCAAAATAAAATTTAAAAAAAATCACATGAAAAATAAAAAAATAAATTTAAAAAATAGTAGTTAGTATATTTGTATATTTAAATAAAAATATTATTATTAGAAATATTATTAGTAATAAATAAATTAAAAATATTATTTATCCGTTTAATATTTATAAAAAAATATTCTCATTAAAACATTTTTTCTTTTTAAAAATAAATTTTTTAATTATTTAAAAATATTTTAATAATTTTTAGATAAATTAAATAGAAAATGAAATTTTTATTTTTTAATATTTTTATTTTAATAATTGTAATAATTAATATTGGAAATCCTTCGTTAATTGTTTTGGCAAATAAGGAAAGAGGAAAAAAGAATGAAGTTTTATTATTTGAAAAAACTAGACAAAAACGCCAATTTTCAAAAGTTGATGAAATGTTGAATCAACAAAAAAATAATGGATGGCCAATAAATGATGGAAAGTAAAATAATGAAGAAGCAAATAAGAAGATAAATGGGAATTTAATAAAAAGAAAATTAAATTGAAAGGAAAATATTTTGGGAGAAATAACTATTTAAATTTGGGACTTAATTAAATTTTTATTAAATTTGGGATTATTTTAAAAATAAAAATAAATTTTCGGTATTTTTAAAAATTAAAAATTAATTTACCTAAAAAGACTTTGATCCCCAGCCAAAAGAACATAATTAATTGGACCCGGTCCTTCATCAGGGTAATTAGCAGAAAGTGTAGCTAACTCCAATTGTTCTTCATTTTCTTCAACAAATATTTTTAAAGCTGCTGAGGAAAAAATGGGAGCAAGTCGAGTACTTTCCTCTTTTTTGTCTTCAATTTGGAGTTGGGGAGAATCTAGAGGAAAATATTTAAAAAAAATTAATTTTCTTTATAAATTAGAGCATTATTGGAAATTTATTTAAAATATATTTGTATATTTAGAAATTAACCAGTAGATGTATAAATTAATTGAGGAGAAGAAGAAACTGGTAAAACAATTGAAGATAAAGTAGTGGTTGAATTTAAATAATTTGTTGTAGGAGAATTAGTTGTTATTGAAGGATATTTCGAAATTGTTTGGTTGGAGGAAGATATCTGGGGAGGAATAGAAAAAGAAGAAGATAAAGGGGCATTATTAGTATATTGAAGGGGTTTTGTTGTTTCTATTTAAATTTTGATAATTAATTTATTTTAAATTCCAAAATTAACCTTTATCAATTTCAATATTTTCCCCTAAATTTTTTTCTTTTGTTTTTTGTTTATTTGGTGTAACTAAAGAAACTCTGCCAATTGCTGCTTGTGGTAGTGGTGGTGGTAGAGGTATATCCACACGTGTAAAAGGTGGGGGATTTCTTGTTGGAAAAGGATTTAAGAGTTGAGATTCGCCTTAAAATAAAATAAAAAAAAGAAAAATCTGTTGAACATTAAAAAACTAAAAATAAATTATTATAAAAGAAAAGGATTTATTTGAAAAGAAGTTTAAATCAATTTCTTTTATTTTTAAAGTCTCAAGATTTTTAAAGTTTACCATTAAAAATATTTTCATTGATAAAAATGATTATTTATTTAATTTTGTATTTTTGTTTATTTTTTATTCAAAAGTGTTCAGGTAAATAAATACACAATTAATTGCCAAGTGGAGGCAGGCCAACCTACCGCGACCCAATCTACCGCCGAGGCTATAACTTTGTTTAACCTTGTCGAATCAGGGCCAACCTGGTATGGTTCGATGCCCCTAACGAGCTGAATCGAACCATACCAAGGCATCCCAACTTCGCCAATTTTGACGAAGTTATAGCATCGGCGGTAGGGTAGGCTCGCGGTAAGTTGGGGTGTATCCTTGCCAAGTACCCCCTTTTAGTGTAATTATTTCCTTTATTCGGAATAAATTAATTACCCCAGAATAATTAATTTAAAATAATATTTTATTTATTTTTTAAAGGATTTTACTGTTTTGTGGATCATCCTGATGGAAAACTTAATCGTGAAGAATGTCATTTAGATTATTGTTATACTTTAAAGTGTGATGGAAAAAGTTGGGATATTTTTTGAATATTAAATTAAAAATAATTTTTTAGCTGAACGTGGATGTACTGGGTCTAATTTTCCTTTTGATTGTGAAAGTAAAGAAAATATTTGTAAAATGTTTCATCCCGAAGCTAAATTACCCCCAAAATGTCGTTCATGTAAAGGGGGTGATTGTAATAGAATAACGATAAAAAGTGGAAGGAAAAATATAAAAAATGGTGAAAAAAGAATAAAAAAAGAATTTAATTTTTATTTAATTTTTATATTTTTTAAAAGTTTATTTTTAGTATATTTTTATTTTTAAATAAAAATTTTTTTTTAATTTTTTTACCTTCAATTTTCTTTTCTTTTGCCATTCCAACGCGTGAAAGTACACCAAAAAGTTGTCTTTCATAATTTCTTTCCAAAGCTGCAGATTCGTCAGAAATTTGTTTAGAATTAGATAAATGACGTGAATTAATATTTTCATTGTCTGTTGCAGAAGAAGATTGGGAAGAAATTGAAGAAGAAGAAATTTGTGGGGGAGGTAAATGTTTTTTGTTATTTGTTTGGCCTAAAATAAAATTAAATTATAATTTTTCTATAAAATTATTTTCTCTTACTAAAAATTTTTGGAGATTCAGAAGTTGTAAAAGGTAAAAGTAAATTTATAGGTTTTGTTGTAATTTCCCCTCTTTCCCTTCCATTAATTAATGTTTCATGGACATTAGATCCAACACGTCCATCAATACGTACACTTACAACAGCACGTGCCTCTAATGGTTGTTGGCCGTGATCTATTGCCATTAATGTTCTGAATGGTTTTTACAAAATATTTTCTAAAAGTTTTAAAAGAATTACAAATGATGTTCTCCCAAATGTGCAGCAGTAAGAGGTCCATTTATTCTTATTTCCCCTTCATCATTAACAATAAATAAACTTTAAAAAATAGTTTTCTTTTTTAAATAATTTATTTACCGATCAAGTGGGGGAAGTACTTTAAGGCTTATACGAGCATTCTCCCCCTCATCTGCATCTACAACATTAATTCGGCCAAGAAGTAAATTTGTTGTTTGTGGAAAGGAAAATGGAGATAACTATTAATTTATTAGATATTTAATATAGACTACATATATTTGAACATCATTATAAGATACCTCCAAAACTATATACATACTTTTCCGTTTAAGAATGTTTTTAATAAGATTAACGTTTAAATTTGAGTAGGGGAGAGGACGATCTATCTAAATAATAAATCTAGTCCTTTAATGTGTTGTAAAACACATTTTTTCAGCCTCTAGGGAGGTATCTTATAATTGAGACTCGGCTAATTTAAAAAATCTATTAATTATTAAAATACCTCATCTGAACGTGTACGGACAATTAAAGGTTGGGGATCTACAAAATGTGGAGCATTATCATTTGCATCAAGTACATTAACTTTAACATTTGTTACATAAAGTAAATGATCAACTGGAATACGTGACCTTGTCTTTTAATTTTTTGAAATCATTTTTAAAAAATATTTATTTTCTACCTCAATTCTTAATCTATGTATTTTATCCTTTTCTCTATCTAAATTAGCCCCAGTAAATAAAATTCCATTTTCTGGTTCTAAAATAAATTTTCCTTCATCTCCATCTCCAATTAAACGAAAGTATTTTGAAGATTGTCTTTCTGGCTGTTCTAATTGATTATTAGAAGTAATTCCTCCTCCTAAAGCTGTTACAAATGTTCCAATAGGTGTTAATTCTGATAAATCAACAGAAATAAATTGTTCCTAAAAATTAATTCTAAATTGCTCCTTTAAAAAATTTCCAACCAAATTAGAATGTTTTTGTGATGGCAAAGATGGTTGTTGTCCTTCAACAGGAATTTGTCTTCCCTGAGACAAAGAATTGAGAGAAGCAAGTAATTCTTCTGAAGTAGGTATTTTATTTAAATTTTGTTGTTGTTGATTAATTAATTGGGAAGAGACCAGCTGATTATTATTAACTAATTGGGAATTAGTTGGGAATGATGGAAGTGCTTGGACTAAAACAACAGCATGCCCAACTAATCCATCAGAATCCCGAGCTTCAATTACAACCTAAAGAAAAAAGTATTTTTTTGAAAGTTTTAATCAAAACTTTATATTTGTGTCCAGGCAATAAAGGTCCAACAGCACGTAATTCATTGCTAATCTCATCATATCTAAATGAGGAGAATGCCCCATCACTTACGTCTATTATTCGATAACTTAAAAAAAAGAAATTAAATATATTTTTACAAAACCCCCCAACTAACATAACATTTCCATCTCCTTCTTCCCTTGCTTTTATTTGTGCAATTGCCCTTTCACCAATTGCTAAAGCAGAAACATTAGCAATATAAATTGACTGTTTAATTTCTTCTTCTAAAGGATGTGTTTCTTCTGAATAATAATTTCTTTGTTTCATTTGTTCTTTATTATTATTATCAATTAATTGAATAATTATGCTAATTGGAAGGCTATTCCGTTTAGGTTCTGTATCCATTTCCTTCTGAAAATTAAAAATTATGTATATACCGTGTTTTTTCAAATATAGCCCCATCTCAATTAGAGCCCCACCCTCTAATACAACCCCATATTGAATGATAGTTGAAAAATAGAGCCCCATAGGGCTGTATTAGAGAAAATTATATAATAATCTATAATACAAAAGCTCTAATAATTACTCTAATAATGCCTTGTCTCAGATAATTACCCCATCTATTAATAACTATTCCCCCAAATTACCCAATCTCTATCCAAAATAATTAATGCTTACAGCAATAACATGCAATACAAAAGGAGTATTTTCTGTTTTGTCAGAGGCTGAAGTTTCTAAAATTCCAAGATTTGTAGCATCAGCTAAATATAGATTTCCTTGATGATCTACAGCAAAACGTTCAGCTCCATATCCACTTAAAACATATTGATATACAGCTGAGGGAGTACCTGGTTGCTACATATAAAATATAAAAATAATTTTTTTTAAAAATCAGAGCTAACCAAATCTTTGTCTTCAACTAAAATCTGTAGAGGAAGTGATTGGTCTGATGTGCCAATTCTAACAAATGTTCCTGTACTAGCAGATGAAGGTAAATAACCAACATGTGATTTAACCTTTTTAATTATTTATTTTTTTTGTTAAAAATAATTTTGATTGGTTGAAAAAATGGAATTATTTAGTACAAAAATAATTAATATTCGTCTTTTACTTGATAATTTTGCTCAGATTTTGTTTAAACTTTATTTCAAATTTATTAAATTCAAATCAACGTATTCAAGAACAACAATGAAATTAAAAAAACAATAAATGAGAGAAAGAGTTTAGCAGGGCATCGACTAATGCTTTCTCTTTTTTTCTTTTTAGATCGTTTAACCCCCGCCTCATCCTTACATGAGATTATTCAATTAATTACCTTAAGTACCGGATCGTAAAATGATGGGCGTATTTGATGACGTTGATATTGAAATTGTCTATTATTTAGTAAAGATTGTTGTTGTTGTTGTTGTTGTTGTTGTTGTTGAAGCAATAATTGTTGTTGAGGTGAAAATTGTGAAGAATGTTGGGGAGTAAATTGAGATGTTGCCGCCCATTGAGAGGCAATTAAATAAGTGAAAAAAGGCAAGAAATAAAAAATAAAAATAAGTATTTTTGGGAAAAAATATTTTGAATTTGATTGCATTTTTTATTTAAATTTTGAGGCATTTGCCGTTTAATGAATTTATTTTATTATTAATTAAGTAATTGTATTTGTTCATAAATAATTTAATAAAAAATAAATATTTAATGAATTTTGAAGAATAAAAGTAAGAATATTTTGGATTGACATTTAATTAATCTAAAAATATTTTAAAAATTGATAATGAAATTTGCTTTTATTAATTTAATTATTTAATTTTAGAGTAGACAGGTCATCAATAAAATTAAAAAAAAAACACCTAATAAAATTCTAAAAATAAAAAAGATCAGAAAGTTGTAAATTAATATTTAATATATTTGGAATAGAGAATTCAAAGAATTTTTTATTATTTTCCAACGGAAAGTATAGGTAAATCGGAGGAATGAGAGAGTGAACAGGGAGAATATTTGGGAGAAAGTCTTTTTTCAAACAAACACACACCTTCGGCCACAAAATCTCGCAATGCATTGTTTGCGCGTCCATCAAAACATTTTTGTAAAAGCTGCTAGATATTTCGGCTAACCTCCGAAGAAAAACTAGCCAATTATTGATTGATGGACAAATCCCTCGAATTATTAACTAACTAGAACTGACTAGTGACTGACTGGACTCCTTCAACTATGGCCAAGTTTTGCTAAAGAATGAAGGCGAAGGAAGTTGTTACAAAATAATTATATTTGCTTCTTTTTGTAAAGAAATTACACGAGAAAATGTTTGAAATAAATTTTGATAAAAGTGGCAACAATGAATTTTTGAGTGGATCCAAATAAATATTTTGTTTATTTTAATCCATTTTTAGATATTTTTCAATATTAAAAATCATTTCTCGATAAATTTAAATATCTATTATGTAGATCAAGAGCCGGATGTGTTTTATTTTTATCTTGTTTGATCCAGCTTAAATCTAAAATGAGTTAGAATAATTTTAAATAAATTTCTAAAAAATCACATAGTTTTTGAAAAAAAATATGTATATTATTAAGTGAAAGGGCAACATACCTTTTTAAGATATATTTTAAGAATTTATTTATTATTTAGCCGATGAATGTTCAATGAAGAATAAAAAGCAAAAGAAAGAGGATTTTGGACGTGCACAAACAATTTATTTATTTTATTTTGATGATTTAAGCTATCTAAATGCTTCATTGACCGTTGACGTCCATTCAAGTGGTCAAAGAAAGGAATTTTTTAAAAGTGATTTTAAATGAAAAATAAATTATTATTTTTTTAAAGAATTTAGAATTATTAAATTAAATACACTTCTGAATTAAATACAGAATTACTTAAAATTTAGTCGGAATTTTTAAACTTTAAGATTTTAGAGTTTACCCAGTCTATAACGTTTAAAGTTTGTAATAATTATAAGTAATTCAATTATTAAAATATCTTTAAATTATTGTAATAAAGATTTAAATAAAAATATCAAAAATTTTTAAATAAAATTACAAAAATTAATTTTTTCTATTTACATACAAAATTGTAAATATAAAAACACGTCTTATTTTATTCTGCCGTCTTTTGGAGTTGTTTGCTGAGAAATGCAAATCTTAAAATAAAAATATTTTAATTTTAAAAAAATAAAATAATTCACAATTATTAAATTACTACAATATTTTAATTTTTTATTTAAAAAATTTAATTTAAATTTAATTAAATATTTAATTAAATATTAATTAAATATTTTAATTTAAAAAATTATAAAGATAATGATCAATATATAAATTTATTAGAACAAAAAATTCAAAATTCTAATAAACTTTGTAAACGTATTGAATAACAATATACCAACAAAACAACATACCGGATATTACAAATTTCTATTAAATATAACAAAAATTTTCCAAAATTTTCAAAAATAATTTATTAAAAAATTTTAAAATATTTTTGCAATCAATTATTTTTATTTTAATTATATAAATATGTTAATCCTCTATTATTGTGATTATTTTATTTGTTTAATAAAAGTTATTGTAATAAATATTTATGTGTATTTATTTTGTTAAAAACTACAAATAATTTAAAATATACACATAATATTTTTTATTTAATTCAATAAATTTTTTCTCTTAAAAAATTTGTACAAATTTTTAATTTTTATATAATTAACTCAAAAATTTAAGTGTTAATTTTAAACAAATAAATATTTATTTATATTTAATTTGACAAATAAACGTTTTCAAAAAAATTAATTCATTCATTTCTTTAACCAAAAATTGATTTTAAAAAATATATTAACAATTAACTATGTCTAAATATTTTATCAAAAATTTAAAAATGATAAAGAAATTAAATATATTTATTTTAATAAATTAATAACGGGGTCATTAACTTTAAAATTAATATAATCAATTAATTAATCGCTAGACTACAAAAAATAAATATTAAAAATATATTTATTTATTTACAAATTAATTTTATTATTCATTCTTATGCCTCTAAATAAATTATAAATTAAAATAATAAAAATTTCTGATTTATACAGTCCTC
The DNA here is from genome assembly GCA_963681835.1 of Meloidogyne enterolobii. NCBI lineage: Eukaryota > Metazoa > Nematoda > Chromadorea > Rhabditida > Meloidogynidae > Meloidogyne > Meloidogyne enterolobii. Next base: position 1,894,703 of record CAVMJV010000019.1, read on the forward strand.
CACATAACTATACGGCCACCCTTATTTTCTGCAAATCAATGAGTAAAATTCTAAACTTTTTATAAAATATATTATATTTGTACTAATTAGGCATTCATTAATTGTAATAATTAGGCATTCATTAATTGTAATAATTAGGCATTCATTAATTAATTCCAATCATGTTTTAAATATGAATTCTCTCTCCCTTATTAATTAAATTATTTACTTCCTGTTTTTTTAATTAAAATTTTAATTTATTTTAAAATATTTTTACAAAAAATATTTTTTTTAATTAAATTAAACAATTTAATTAAATAATCGCTAGACTATAAAAAATATTTTTTGATTTATGGAGAAAACCAATGCATAACGAACATATAAACTCAGAACAAAACTGGATTTGGGACGAATCTATTCAACAAAACAATAATTTATTTAATAAACAACAAAAAATAATTAATAATCAACAAGTCTCTTTTAAATTAATAATCAAAAATAAATTTTAATTTTTTAAGTTAAATTACGAATTTTGGCAACAACAAAATTCATCACAAATTAAAATAACAAAAAATGATAATTTAAATTTATATAATAGTAATACAGGAATACCTTCTCAAATACAAGTAAATATTTACTGATTATTTCTATTTATTTTTCAATTTAATAAGAATAATCCCTCTCGTGAATTAATTGTTATTAGACAACCAGAAGAACAACATCGAGCACGTTATGCATCTGAAGGAAGTCGAGGAGCAGTTAAAGACCGTTCTGGAACATCTTATTGTTCTATTCAGGTAATTTAAATATTAAATAAAATATTTAGAATTAGTGGAATATTTCTCTCGATAATTAGCTTGGGTAATTAATATTTTATCTCTTGTAGAAGAGTAATGAATAAGGTTGTTCCCCATAGGTGAAATGAACGGGGAAATTCCCTAATAAAGACGTTCTGTCTATAAAATAAATATTCTTTAAAATTATTTTTCAAAAAATATTTTTAGTTAAATGGATATTATCGCCCAACCCGCGTTGAAATATTCGCTGCGGAAAGAGAATATTCTTCAAATGTTTCTAGTTTTGTACCACATTCACAATACAAATTAGTTCCCGTATTGGGAAAATCAGCAACGGTTATTTTTATAGAAATACTAAAAAACATTTTTATATACATATAATTTATCTAGATGACACCCTGCAGGAAAATAATTAAAAATAACGGGACAGAATGTCTGGTACTATATTATTAATTTTTAATTTTTGAATTTAATTTTTAAATGTAAAATTTAGGAAATTATTCTCAGGCCTGAAAATCGGATGATTGGAATGTAGGTTTTTACATTTAATTAAACAGATGTTTAGAAATTTCTAAGAAAAAACATTAACTAGAGACCGGCTGATTAAATAGCTTAACGATTTGACGACAAAACTCTTCTGTTTATTGGCTAGTCCCTAATTTTAAGTCTATCGATAAAACGTTGACAGAAGGCTTGACAGAACGTTTGACAGAATTCTGTCCGTGTGAACGTCGTGTAACTAATTAAAAATCCCCTCATAATTTAATTACCTATTTACTGTCCAGGAATAAAAAGCAATAAATTCATAAAAGAACTTTAAATTAATTTAGTTTGGATTGTATTGGAATTATGAAGATATGTGCTTACAATAATAATAAAACAGTTAATAATAATTATGAACGTAAAAGACATTCAAAAAATAGAAAAAGGCCACGACAATTAAATAATAATGAAGATAATGAGGAATATAATCAACAAAAAGAAAAATATTTTGGAAAAGAATATCAAAATAATAATATTCTTTATATTGTTGCTAAGGCATTTTTACCTTTAGAAGAAAGTAATAAAGAAGATAAACAAAATTTTGGAAAAGTTGAAAATTATGAAATTATTGAGGCAGTTACTGAACCAATTAAATGTGGTAAAAGATGTTTTTTAAGATTTTTCTTGAAAACTTGATCTAATAAAAAATTTAATTTAACAATTATTTCCTCCAAAAATTAATTAAAAAAATATTTTTTAGTTCATCAAGTCGGCAACCCAGATATTTTAAAAATATCACTAGAATCATGTCCTTCTAATGGAGGCCAAGAACTTTTTATTATTGGAAGAAATTTTGATCCAAAAGATACAAATGTTTTATTCAGAGAATATAAAAATGGTATTTAAAAATTAAATATTTTTTATTTGAAAAATTTTTTAAGATGGTTCACTTGGCTGGACAGCAAAAGCTTTAATTGATAAACGATTTTTACATCAAGTTTTTAATTTATTTAAAAAATATTTTAATAATTTCCTTTAGTGTTATATTGTGTGTACAATTCCCCCTTATCGAAGTAATTGTCGAGGGGCTACTGTTTCTTTGACTGTTGTTTGTGGGTCTAAACAAAGCCATCCAATTAATTTTTTATACACAACTTGTGGTATCTTAAATTTTTTAGATAATTTTCTAAAATAATTTTTAGAAGTTGAGGATGATGATTGGCGACCACCAGATTGCTCTTTTTCTTCAAATGCCGAATGCTCCTCTTCCTCTCAATTAACATGGTCTTCTTCTATTGCTGTTCCACACCAACAAGAAACTCAAAATTATTTTTATGGTTATTTTCTTTTGTTAATTTTTTAATAATAAAAAATATTTTTAGATGAAACACAAAAACAACAATTATTTAATAATTCTTTTCAAAATGAAAATTATTTAAACAAAAACAACTTTGATATTCATCCATTTATTTTTAATAGTTCAAGTAGAACTTCTATTAATCAACAATAAATTACTTTATAAATCTTTTATTTTTATTTGGATAAAATTAAAAAAATTTATGAAAATACATTTTTGTATTTTAGTTAATTTGAAGTAAAAAGAATAAATATTTTTATTATTTAAATAATAGATATAAACCAGAAAGATTTAAGGATTATATAGGCTCCATTTGATCTTATAGTAAATTAGCAGATATCCAACTTTATCCTATTACTTTTATTTTTGAAAAAGGATTAGTGTTAAATTATTAACTGGGTCGTTAACCTTTAAAAATATTTTTTCTGAAGATTTCTAAAATATTTTTGTTAATTCTAAATCCACTCATTCATTCCAAAATCCTCTACTTTTTTACATTTTCATTCCAAAAGTTCTCTGCCCTCATTTATACATAGAATTGCAAATATAAAAAAATAATTTGTTTGCACTTTTATGTGTTCGGAAGGGGAATTAAAAATTTTGTATGTGTGATTAAAAATGTTTTTTATTGTTATAATTGGATTTAAATTGAAAAAATGAAAGTATTGGGAGTGGAACTTTTCATTATTTAAACTTATTTAAAATCCAAAAAAAGTAACTAGTTTTCTTGTTATCAAAATTGTAAATAAAAATTAATTTTTATTAAAATTCAATATTTATTTTCTTTTAAATTTTTTTAAACAATAAGATTGGCTTCTATTAAAATATTTTTTTTTCAAAGATAATCTATTTTTGGTCCAACACTATTTTTAAATTTTTTCATCGAATTCAACAAAATTTATTATTCTTTAAATAAAAATTTCTTTGTTCTTAAAACATCAAAATATTTATTTTCTAGTATTATATGTAGTCTGTATGTAGTTTGTAAACACAACTCTTACAAATATTTAGCAATTAGGCCTTTTATTTATAGACTTAATTTTTTTTCGTTTTTTCTTAAATTCATCTTCGCATATTTCTTTTGTTTATTATTTTATTTAAGGGATGAGATAAAAATCTAAGGAATTAGATCTAAGGGATTACGTAAATAATCCGAAATGTTAAAATTTGTCAAATTAAAAAATTGTCCTTCCATATTTCATTCCTTTCCCAGATACCTTGCTAATTGAAGGGATAATAAAACAAAATATTTATAAAAATTTAATTAAATACATACATATTTAATTTATTTTTACATTTTTAAAAAATAGTTTTATTTTTACATAAATTTTTTAATCTTTAATTTTAAAAAAATTTCTGAAAACAATCGTTGAATACTCATTTTATCGCCGTTACGGATCAGTGGCAATGGAGGGCAAGGGCGCAAGGAAGTTCAGCTGACAGATTCCAAATTTATTTTAAATTGTACTTTATTTTATAATTAAAAATAAATATTTTTTTGGAAAATAAATAAATATAAATATATTTTTTGTTGCCTTTATTTCAAATTTAATTTTTAAGGCAATAAAAGGTAATTTATATATTATTTTGTTAATTGGAAAGGCAGTTTTTAAATTTTTTTACTTAGTAAGGAGAGTTTGTTTTATAGCGAGATAAATTCTCTCTACAGGAATCAGTTTTTTAAATTAATTAATTTTGTTTTTTTAATTTAAATAAGAATTTTCTCATTTTACGGCCATTTGTTGAAACTTTTACATTTGATTTTTTTCTTAGATACAGAAACATTTAAGGACCAAATTTCATGTTCACTATTCTATTAAAAAATTTTAAATTAATTTCTTAAAAAAAGAAAATTGCTAAAATTTCGAAAGTTTACTTTACCAATTTATAAATTGAAAATTAGAAATGATTTCTTTTCTTGATTTTTTGTAATTGGGGCCGGGAATTAGTCGATGCTATGGATTGAGGGAAAAACAACTTTATTTTATACATAAAGTGTGATAATTCTCTAATGTTAAATTCGGTCAAGTTTATTTCTTTATTTTACAATAATTTCAAAACATATTAATTTACTGCTTAAATATTTCCTTTCTTACAAAAGTAATAAGCAGAGTTGCGTCGTAATTACGAATTACGATTACGAATTACGAATTACGGTGTTTTTTCAGTTACGAATTACGAATTACGATTACGAAAAAATTTTTTAAATTACGAATTACGAATTACGATTACGAAAATATAGGGAAAAATTACGAATTACGAAAATAACGTTGCCATTAAATTTTAGAATGAAAAGGGGCAAGAAATATTTGAAATATTTATATTTTCTCTCTCATGTACTTTTGTTTATCGGTGGTTGAGTGGGTTAAAAGTCAAGCTTCGCTTATTTGATAGTTTGTTAGGTTTGGTTCGAATCCATGTGTGGGAAATAATATTTAGACAATTCATTTTTTCAAAAATAAATGTTTTTAAACTTTTATTTTGATTTTAGGTTTGTAAATTTATATTTTTAATATCTTATAATTGAAAAAACTTAAAAATTTTTAATTTAGTCATGAATTTTCTAAAAATTTTCGCCTGCGGCGCTGAATATATAAGAGTTTTGGCTCAGGATTAAGTGAGAGTATCAGAGAAATATAATAATATCAGAGAAATAAGAAGACTTGGAGAGATTAATGGGAGAAGAACGAATAATTTTTAAACAGGGATACAAATTTGCTAAATCGAGACTTTTAGCCTTTCTTTAACTTCCCCATTCACTAACACTATTAAATCAACGGTCCTTATTGTTTATTTAACTTGCTCATTCCCTAACATTATTTAATTAACAGTCCTTTTATTTATATTTATTCAAAAACTAAATATGTATTTATGTACTTTTAAAAACATTATTAAAAACTGAAAACAAAGTTTATTCATTCACAAATCCCCTATTATTATAGGTGCAGGAATTAGCGGTTGATTGACCACAAAAATTTCTTTTACTATTTCTCGTTTATTCTCACATAATTATCCGGATCTGAAGAAGCATTTACATTATTGCTATTTCCTTTATAATCGTTAATAGTGGAGTTTTTAGCTGAGAAAATATTTTTATTTTATTTAATTTGTTAATAATTTTTTGATTTAATCTCTCTTTTTATTAATTTTCTCAGAAGAAAGCATCGAGTTAAAATTGTAATAAAAAATATCTTTATTTTTAATAAAGAAAGAATAATTTATTAATTATAGTAAATCAAAGATTAAAAATCAAACATTTATCTGAATTAGAGCCAACCAGAATTTTAACAAAAATTAATTTTGATTTCCCTTCTTTATCACCTTTTAAATGGATTACTCTTCAATATTTTTGTGAAATATTTTTATTTATTTTCTCCAATTTTGTGCACTTTTTATGGAATTCTCTCTCTTTTTTATTTAATTGTCGCAATCCCCGCCCTAGGGTTCAATTAATTTTTGGTTCCGACACAAATTTAGAAGAAAACGAAAGAAAATTCTGAGTGTGAAATTGTTTTTTCTTTTCTCTTTTTTTATACTTTTGAATGTACAAAAAATTGTTATTGAGGTGGTTTGTGTAATTCATCATTACTTCTTGTTTCACTTTCCTTTTCCCAAAAAATATTTAAACAACTTTATTTAAAATATTTTAGTAAATTTTAAAATTATTTTTATATATTTTCTCATGTTTTAAAGTAAAAAAACAATAAATATATTTAATTTTCATTTTTTAAAATAATTGCTTGTATATACCAGAAATATATTTATAAATATATCGCTTCAGTAATAATCTGCATAATAATGCCCTTTTGGTTGTTTAATATTTTTAGAGGAGGAATTAACAAAAAATATTTTTTAAATAATTTTCATTTCATTTTAAAGTATTTTTTGGTAATTTTGTTTTCCATCTTTTCTCTATTTTTAAAATTTTGTTTTTCTTTGTAATTTTAGAATGAAGTAAAAATCATTTCAAACAAGTTTAATAAATTCTTTAAAATATTAAAATATCAATTATTTATTTTTACCCTCTACTATTTCGGCCCTCAATTATTATACAGACACGAACCCACAAACACAAAATATGTTTTTATCATTTTGTTGGCCATAGAGTAGTAAAGGGCTTAACTGATACTTCCAATTATTATAAGTATACAGTAGATTTTAGATAAATACAAATTTTTCAACCCCAAGTTAATTAAAAATTAAGTTTCTTAGTATTTTTTAAGTCAATATTCACATAACTATTTACTTAATTTTGCATTTCCTATTTAATTTTTGTTTATTAAAACAATTGTTTTTAGATATTTACAAATTAATTAAATACTTAAAAAATGCAAATCTGGGAGATGGAATCTTTTCCCTGCGGGGATCTTCGTCTCCCCCACCATATATTCCCCCCAAAATTTATTCAACAAACACAACTCACTGAATTGGCTGGCGTTCACCTTTATAAGGTAATGAGAATGTAAGTAAATTAAATAAAGATATTTTTAAAAAATAATTAAAATAAAAATTTGTGTTTTTTGTAAATTTTTATTAAAATTATTTTTAGGTAGATATGGATGATACTATGGCTATGAAGAAACGATTGACACGCGTTCGAGAACAATGGAATGTTTCTGGGTAATTTATTTGAAATTAAAAATTCTAAAATAATTTTTATAGAGCAGATGTGGTTACTTTAAATAAGGATTTGGTTGATTTGGAATTGAAGGTGATTAATTTCTAATATTTATAGTATCAGGGATCGCGCCGACCCGATTCACGAAAATCGTGAATTCGAAAATTTCGGGTATTCACGATTCCTGAAAATCGGGAATTTGATTTTCTGTCGGCGCGATCCCTAATTTATATGTACTAAGTATATTCTTATATTTTTAAAGCTTTCTGAAATGACAGAACCAACAGAAAGTGATGATTGTGTTTGTCTTGTACTTGAAGGTATTTTTAATTAAAATACGTTTGTGTTGTCTTGTTTAAAAAATTTAAAATTTTTTAAATATTTTTTAAAAAAAGGTGAAATGTACTACGATGTTGAATTTGACGATGAAAAATGGTTACGAATTCATTTACAGCGGGGTGATTTAATTATTGTGCCGAAAGGAATTTTTTATCGTTCAACTGTGACACCAACGGTATTTTTAATTTATTAAAATAAAAATAATTATTTTAATTTTAGAATTATGTAAAGATTCAACGTTTTAATAAATTACGCCAAACAAGTAATGGCTAACAAAAAAAGAATAAAAGAAAAGGAGATAAATTGAAGAAATTACAGTAAGGTGCAAAAGTTTGGAACATTTTGCTTTAAATTGCTAAATCGATAATTTTTCTTTCAGTTTTCAGTGAATGGGCTGGATTATAATTTTTTAAATTAACTATAAGTGCCCTCTATAAAATCACACTAGATGTTTCTAATTTGTTTCGCAAATTTTTATATTCTACCCTTATAATATTTTATGCCTAAAAATAGGGGGAGCAAAAGTTTGGAACATTTTAGATTTTTCTGTATTTTTATGCCAGAATCAAAACAAAAAAATTTATAAAAATTCAAGCAGGTATAATGATCGATAATAAGGGAAAATAAAAAAGAACTAAGCCCATATCTCATTTCGCTGTCGAGATCTCGCTACCACGAAAATCAACGTAAAACGGGGTTTTTCATATTCAAAAAATATTTTCGACTCCTTATGGATGGTTTTGAATTTTCATTTAGGGCTTATCTGAAAGCCCTTGAAATTTGCTATAAGATAGCATTAATATAATTTTTCAGAAAAAATTTGATAACGAGATAAGGACCGTTTATCATTCGAACGCAACAAAAATCGCCTAAATGCCCCATAAAATGCCTTTTCGAAAAACAATCGGTCCTTTTCTCCCGAATGGATATTTTCTGAAAAATAAAATTATTCCCATCCTGTAGCAAATTTCAAGGGCTTTCAGATAAGCTAAAAATAAAAATTCAAACCGACTCATAAGAGGTCGAAAATATTTTTTAAAGAGTTATACCCCTGTTTTACGTTGATTTTTGAGATTTCAGGATCTCGTCTCAGAATAAAGATAGTGGCCAGGTTTCTTTTTATTTTATTGTAATATTAATATATATGTTCGATAAAATTTTTGTAGATTTTTTGGTTGGATTTTGGTATCAGAATAAAATTAAATAAAAAATGTTCCAAACTTTTGCACTCCTTATTTTTTAGGTATAAAATATTTTAGAGATAAAATATAAGAATATCTGAAGATATTCAAAAACTTTTATTGTCATTCTATAGACAACACTTATACTTATTTTGAAAAAATTTAATCCAGCTCATTTGTTGAGAAATGAATGAAAAATTATTGATTAACAAATTTACACCAAAATGTTCCAAACTTTTGCACCTTACTGTATTTTAAAAAGGAACAAAAAAATAGATTAAATTTTTTAAACAAAATTAAAATCCCTGATAAATTAAGCCTTTATTTTGAAATTTAAGAAAATGAAAAAAAATAATTTAAAAAATAAAGGCTTTTTAATTTAAATTATTTATGTCATTAATGTATGGTTTTAAAATTAAAATGGAGTTACTTTTTGGAATTTATTTTATTTCGAGTAATAATAAAGATAGAAATCTCATCTTATTTTAAAATTATTTTTGACTAAAGATAAGACCTTTCAGTCCAAGGGTTTCTCTCTTAAAGTGAGAGTTGAATGTGTTCTCTTAGATTTACTAAAGGTATGCTTTACATACATACAGTCACGGAAATAAAGATAGACTCAAGCCTTTGTAAAATAAAAATTTTAAATTTTCTCAACAATTAAAAATAGTTAATGCCTAAATCAAAAAGTAAATTATAGAGCTTTAAAATGTGAATAAAATAGCATATTCACTTTAACAAAATATTAATTTGTTTTTGCTCAATGTTGAACTAAACATAGTATGTTCATTTTATGCGCGGAAAAAAAGATAGACTCAAGATAGATTTTTCAACTTTTGTTTGGTCAAAAATTCTACAAATATTTTTTCCAACATTTCCATCAATATTGAGCAGTAAAAAAGAAAATACGAAGTCCATAACTCATTTCTTAATCGAGATCTGAAATCACAAAAATCAACTGAAAATCGGAGTACAGTACTTCAAAAAATATTTTAACCCCCTAGAACTTAAATTAAAAATTTTGTTTTAGGCCTATCTGAAAGCACATAAAATTTGCTACAAAATAGTCCAGTTTTTAATTTTTCTAAAAAAATATCCGGCTTACGCAAGAACACTTTACATCAAAATGCTCAAAACCTCCCAAAATACCCCTAAAATGATGACTTCTTCAGCTTTTCGGTCTTAATCCCAATGGATATTTTACCAGGAAATTTAAGCTTGACATATTTTGTAGTAAATTTTGCGGGCTTTCAGATAGTCCTAAAATAAAATTTTTAATACAAGCCCTAGGGTGTTAAAATATTATTTAAAGTACTGTACCCCCATTTTCCGTTGATTTTTGAGGCGCGAGATCTCGATGAAGAAATAAGTTACAGACTTCGTTCTTTTTACTTTTCCACTCAGTATCGGTGGAAATGTCTATAGAAATTTTTTTAGAACTTTTGACCGAACAAAAGTTAAAAAATCTATCTTGAGTCTATCTTTTTTTCCGCGCACAAAATGGTCATATTATGTTTACATCAATGTTGAACAAAAATAAATTAGTATTTTGTTGTAGTGAATATGCTATTTTATAGACATTTCAATGCTCTATAATTTAGATCTTAATTTTGAAATTAATTATTTTTAATTGTTTAGAAAATTTTAAATTTTTATTTTACAAATGCTTGAGTCTATCTTTTTTTCCGTGACTGTACCTCTTTCGGATACACTGAGAACAACTCAGAAAAATATGGATAATAATCAAAACTGGATGTTATTGATACGGAGAATAAATAATTTTTTGAAATTAAAAAATTGTAAATTAAATTTAAATTTAAAAACTAGTAAGAAAGAGGTAAAATCTTAGCCCCCGATCGGGCGTAGATCCTCCGACCTCCTGTTTACAAAATCACAAAACCTGTTAATTTTAAACCCTTCCTTTCTTTTATCTCCTCCTATAATTCAGCTATCCTTAATCCATACTATTTATAAAAGGATTATTGTGAGAAAAAAATATGGGGATTATTTTAAAGACTTAAAATCAACCATCTTTTCCCGTTTTTACCGTGCTTAGCCATTGATTTACAAAAATGTAAATCAATGCCCAGAGTACACCGCGAGGAGGTACACAGCTGTAAACGGGCAAACCTTGTACTCCACCACTTCCGTAGGACTAGGTTGCCCAAGCCCGGAGCAGGCAGTGGCTAGCGACCTACTCAACCAAGACAACAATTGCAACAATTGTGGCAGTGGTTGTAAGAAGAGGGTTAGGTTCAACTAGGTTGCCCAAGCCCGAAGCAGGCAGTGGCTAGTTTTGCCTAACCTAGCCGGGTAATAGCTAGGTTGCCCAAGCCCGGAGCAGGCAGTGGCTAACTATACTCAGCCCTTTGGTTAAGGAAACACCGTCTGCACAAAAAGTGTCGACTAATGAATACAACTCAACACAAAGGGGCCACGTATCGCACTAGTTAACGTAGACATAGCTAGGTTGACCGAGCCCGGAGCAGCCAGTGGCTAACTAGAACTACGCAACTATTGCTATCAAACTAGGTTGCCCGAGCCCGGAGCAGGCAGTGGCTAGCTTGACCGTCATCTGGCCAACTAAACTGACTTTAGTGGGCGCTTTTATACTAACACTGTTACACTGTTAGGGGGACACGCCCGATTAGTCGCGGGCCGATTAGTCGCCATGCTTATACCTAATTTGTTTGGGTACGGCCCAAGTAGGCGCGGGCCAAGTAGGCGCGACCGAGTAGGCGCAGGCTAAGTAGGCGCACGGCCCAAGTAGGCGCAAGGGCAAATTTCTTAAATTTTACCTAGATAATTTGTTAATTAGTTAGCTGAATAATCAAGTAACTTTATTTTGACACTGGACTTCTTCCAAAACTGCCCTCCTTATTTGTTAGAGCAAAAAATTTATTAAGTGAAGCCCGGTGATGTTTTTATTTTTTGATAAAATTTAAGAAAAATCTTTTCTTGTAATATTTTTCTCATAAAAGCTCCATACTTAGCTGTCGATAAGTTTTGGATTACTGGTTAAGTTTGTTAATTAGTGAAAGCCATGCTGCTTTGATAATTCCTGTGGCTTACCAATGTTATGAATACTAACTAGTTTTAGTTTAAGGGGGACTAACTAGTTTAAGGGAATGTTATGAATAAACAACCTGTACTAACTAGTTAGCCTTTAGGAACTAACTAGTTTAAGGGAACATGAAGTTTATACAAAGGTATAATTAACAATCAAGATACGACTAAAAATTTCTTCAAGGCGTTTCACAAAAAAGTCCAGCTACAGAGGAGTCTTTTGATGATTAAAAGCTTTTAATGGATTAGAAAATGAATATACACTTTTGAACTGCCTAGTTAATGCGTACAGTACGAACGTATACTACAGGATATCGATATTTAAGGTGTCTTTCTTCTAAAATAGGTACCTTTCTTCTAATTTTTATCAAGAATCTATCTTCTAACTCATTAACAGAAAAATATTTATACTGACTTATTTTTTAATTTGAATATTTTGAGCTAAAAGATTTGCGCCTACTTGGGCCGTGCGCCTACTTGGCCTTGCGCCTACTTGGCCTGCGCCTACTCGGTCGCGCCTACTCGGTCGCGCCTACTTGGCCCGCGCCTACTCGGGCGTGTCCCAATTTGTTTAAAACTTGTAGACTTTTGAGATAAGAGAGAAATTTGGAAGGAAATTTATGTTTTAAATTTAAAAAGCCGAAAAATACCGGTTAAGCAGCTTATTGCGTCAAACAGTGCTTGCGCCTGACCTGCCTGCGCGATAATGATCACGCCAGAATGGGCCGCGCCTTATTGTCCGTTACCCGTTCTTAAATTTCTTGGAAATTTTTGTTTTTATTTTAATTTTTTATTGTTAATTGTAAGATTTTAATTTTAAGATAATAATTGTAAACAATGTTTCGAACTATTCTTCCTTATTTTAGTCGACTTAAAAATTTGTCATCTAATAAAATTTTTTCTATTCGAACAATTGTCCATACAGATCAGCCATTTCCGGTTTGTTTTTTTTTATTTTTAATTTTGTTAAAATTTAGACTGAAATGTTTGAAAATCCTCTTGTCAGAGATCATCAAAGGAAAAGAGATGAAGTGCCAAAGGATTTTCATAAACAGGTATTTTTGTTATTCTGGGCATTTTTAAGCTATTTATGTTTGATAAAGCTTCCCTAATTTTAATGAATTTTTGATTGGGAATTTCTATCAGGGCCGTAGCCAGGATTTTTTTTCGGAGGGGGGCAGGGGTGGAAAATCATTCCAAATAATTTTTTTATTGTCCTTGACGTTTTTAGAAAAATTTAATTTATTCTCTAATTTCCCATTCGTATAAAAATTTATTTTTGTCTTTCTATATTTAGGGAACTGGTCTTTGTGGTCTCTACGTAAATACCCATCCTCACAAAGATCTTTCGGAGATTTATGTTCGAATTTTGCGTGTTCTTGATTTGATGCCTAAAGATTATCCTTATAGACAAACTACAGAACAAATTGTTAAAGAACGATTTGCACATGTCAATTCGGTTTTTTAAAATTTTTTTAATTAAAATTTTTAAATTTCAATAGACTGACGATATTCAAATTTTGGAGGAAAAAATTGGAATGGGCCAAATTGAGGAAGTTATTGAACAGGTTTAAAAATAAATATTTTATTTAAAATCAATGGAGTTTCCCGTTAACGATTTGGCTTTAAAAATCGATTCGAGTATAGAGCCTTAATGACGTTATAGAGTAGAGCCATTCCCATCTCTTGTCAGTTATGGAAATATTCTAATACTTCTACTCTAAACAGGGCCGTAGCCAGGAAAAATTTTGGGGGAGGTGGCAGGTATGGCAATCATTCTCGGCGCCGAATTTTGCGCTGCAGGCGAAAAAAAAATCAATTTTTTCTCCGTCCCCGAAATTTTTCCTTTTCCTCTCGGAATTTTTTCTTTTCACCATTTCGGGGGGGGGGGGGGGGCATCTCCCGGGACTCCAAAGACTTGTTATAAAATTCTACTAGTAATTTTCGGGAAACTAAATTAATTTTTAATTTTCTAGGCTTTAAATGAATTGGAAGCAGCTCGTACTCTTGTTCATTACAAAGCATGGGAACCACTTGTTGAAGCACCAGATGAATACCAATGGCGTTGGCCAATTGCACCGGGACCGTGATTAAAAAAAGTATTTTATTATTTAGGAATTTTTGTTTAAATTTATGTTAAAAATTGGAATTCTTTTGACTTTAGATAAAATAAATAATTTTTATTTTTGGCACTAATGTTTAAATTCTATTTGGCCTTATTAGGTAGCCACATTAAAATTTTGCCCATAATTTTGTAAAATAAGTCTACTAACTAGGAATAGCAATTTTTAAAAATATTCCTTTAATTATACCTATAGAAAAGGGTATTTTACATAAAATGTGTCAAATAAAGAATTTGATCAAAACTTTGTCGTGGGACAAAGTTCTGTTTGGTCAAATCTTTACAAAAAATTACCCTTTAAATTATAATTTTTATTTAAAAAAATTTTATTCAATATTTTTTTAAATATTTAATTTTAATAAATCTTCTTCAACATTTTCTTCTCCTTCCTCTCTTTTTTCTTCTTTAATTTTAATTTTTTCTTCTAATTTTAAAATAATTAATTCTGTTTGTAATATTTGTTTTTCAATTTCATTTACTTCTTTTCCAATTTTAATTAATTTATAATTCCAATCATTTAAATAATTATTTTTAAATAATTTCTCTAATTTATCCATTTGTTCGGAATATTCACTTAAAGTTTGCTGTACTCTACCCATTCGAGTTGAACAAATATTTGCTTGTCTAATAGTTTCTGAATTTACTTCTTTTATTTGAAAAAGTTGGAGTTGATACCTTAAAAAGAATTTTAAATTATACAAAATAGTAAATGAGAAAAATGTTAAAAATCCGGAAATCGGATCCGACATTTTTTAAATTCCGAACTCTAATAATAATATCAGAACTAGTAACTCTTTAATTGTAGACTACAAATTTAGTTAAAACTAGTGGAGAACATGCGGAATAAGGCTTGTTATTTAAAATTTTAATTATTTTTATGTTTTTTAAAATAATTCCCTACTTTTTGTCATCGATTTCGCCCTATTTTTTCCCTATTGTAAAGCATATAGCTATTAATTTCCTAAGGCTGAGCAGTAGGCGGCGTGGTGTAATGGCTAACACATCAGTCCGGTCTACTGAAGATGCTGATTCGCTCCCAGCCGCCGAATAACCTTTTGCTCTAGCTAAAGGAGAGAAATAGCTATAGCCCAGCTGCTTTACTCTATTTTTGAGTGGCTGCGCCCCATCTTAGTGGTTTGGAAACGACAACCCTGATTGTAGTACTTATAAATGTAATTGTAGTACCCAAAAAGAAATCTAAATTAAAAATAAATTTATATTTATGATTCTTAAATGCTTTTTTTCATTATTTAAATCAGATCTTTAATATCCCATCCCAAGCTTCCTAGTCACCCAAAACCTCAAAAAAATTTCGTTTTCGAAGAAAATTTTAATTTCGCTTACTTTGTCAAAAGATTCTGAATATCCTCACGAGTACTAATTTGTCTGTAAAAATTTGAAACCAGACTAGAAAAATAAATAGTATTTATTTCCAAAATTTAATTAATTAACCTAGCTATTTTTTGTTCCTCTTTTGGTTGTATTATATTAATACCTGAAAGCATATTTTCAGATATATTTTGAACATTTTCTACTAAAGAAGAAAACATTTCCATTTTAACTTTTAATTAACTAAAATATTTAATAAAATATTTTTATAAATTAATTGTTATTTAAGATTTAAAAATTCTGTGAAATAAAAGAAATTACTAATTAATTTTTATTTAAAAAATTGTAATGGCAAAAAATGAAAATATCTAAAGGCAATTGAAAAGGAATTAAAAGACGGGGAATCACAGATTCATACAAAATATTAAAGAATAATAATTATTTTGAAGTACTAGAATATTTTATAAATTGAGGATGTACATATGTATGATATTAAAAGAGGAATTATTAGATCACAAGAATTGAGTATAAAATGTTTAAGTGAAAAATTATTAAGGAAAAAATTAATTATAATTGAACTAGTTAATGTAAAAAGGCTAGTAGTATATTTGGAATCCAAACAATTTTACTACCCATTATGACCAATTTTCAAAATCACTCCTCTCCCTTCCTTTGCCTCCTCTACTACATCTAATCGTTCATCAGAACTACAAAATGGTTTAATTCCAAGTAATTCTAGGGCTGTTGGCCTTTCCTCAAGTTTTCTTTTTAACATTAAATTAATCGCTTCAATTAATGCCAAAGAAAGTCCATTAGGCAATGACGGTTCTGGCATAGTTCTGACATGAATGGCAAATGGTTCTATACCTGCCCAAGGTGTTTGTGTTGTTAACATTTCGACTAACTACAAAATTTGTTTTTAATTTTGAGAAAAAAATATTTTAGAAAAAAATAATAAAATTAGGAAACGACCCCACAGTGATCCCAACACTCCAAACGTCAGATTTAGGCTCATAACGACGGTCACAACGAATAATTTCTGGAGCTGTATAATGAGGGGTTCCCTTGAATAAAAATTATTTTTTTAAGTTTTAGATTTATTAAAGACTTGAATATCAATTCCTTGTTCACTGCAAATTGCCTGAAGAAATTTAGCTGATCCAAAGTCCCCAATTTTAACACGAGCACTCGTATGACGTAAAATATTTGCAGGTTTAATATCTCTGTGAACAATGTCTTTTGAGTGTAAATATGCTAAACCAGCAAGAATTTGGGAAGTAAAGAGAATGCTCATTTGTTCGCTTAATGCTCCATACTCGCTTATCTAAATGAATAATGGATTTTGATTAAATAAGCAAGGGGCAGGTGATTTTAAGGAATTAGTTGTATACTAATTAGAAAACAGAGATTTTCCCGGTTTCAATAAAACATAAACAAGATTTTTAAAAAATAAATTAGCAATTCTGAAAAGATAATACAAAATCCAATTCAACTCTAATTCGCAACCTGATCTTTTAAAGATCCCCCAGCCATTAATTCCATAAAAATATTAACACAATCTGTCCTTTCAACAATTCCAACATATTGGACAATATTTGGGTGTTTTAAAGTGCCCAACATATTTAATTCATTTTCTAATGTTGCCATTACACGGCTTCGTTGTTGGTGACCTCTCAAATAAATTTTCTTGACTACCAATTGTTCTCCAGTGTCAACATCTAAACAAACAAAAACATGGCCATATGCTCCACGGCCAAGACACCTTAAAATTTATTTGTATTTTAGTTGAATTTACTTGTTAACAAACCGTCCTTCACGCCAATTATTTGGTACTCTTGGTGTGGGGGTGTCAGATAACCTCTCTGCATCTAAGGAAGAAGTCTCTCCCCGTTTTCCACAAAATCGGATAGGTGTCCCTCCAGGGGTTCTTTTTGTAGAGGAACTGCTGATTAACGACCTTTAATTATAAGATTACAAAAATAATGTCAAATATTCAAAAATTAAACCAAAGAGAAGAAGTTTCAGATAATGTTGTCTCTGCAAAACCATTTGGAACAGTAAAAACACCACAGATAGGTGAATGTGGAGTTAACGGAGGACCAGTATTTTCGAAATAATTATCCCTTTTCTTACAAAAATATTTATTAAATTAATTTAAAATTAGTAAAACTTGTGAAAGTATAAGTCTCATTCGACGTTTACTACCAGCTTTTTCATGTAATTGAATTACATAATCGAGATCTTGTTGGTTACGGATCTACACAAAAATTATTTTTTAAAAGAAAATTTTAAATTATTAGAGGCTTTCCCCTTTTATTCCATTAAAATTATAATTTTTAATTTTAATTCCAAATAACCTGTATCATTAATTCTCTACTAGAAGTTGTATAATAAAAATTTAATAACCGCCCATATTTATTCTTTAAAAATTAATATTTTTATTTCAATTAATTTTTAAAAAAAATTGCCTGAAAATATAATTCTAATTCTTCAAAATTAACTGGACATTGTAAATTTAAGGCAGTTCTTTCTTCTAAATATTGAACTTTAACTTTAAGTAATTTATCCTCTCCAATCATTAAACGAATTAAATCATTACGTAAATTTGTAGTATCTTCGCTATTTGTTTGTCTTTCTGATTTTTCTTCTTGGATTGCTTTTAAATATTTATTATTGGATTTTTTTGATTTATAAATGAATTTGGGAGTGTGAGGGAAGGCAGGGAAGGTAAGGGAACTAAAGGGAAGGATAATAGGTAAAGATTTGGGGTTTTTGGAAGTTTCTATATCCATAATTTTGTGGAAATTATGTTTATAATTAATTCTAAGCAACAAATGTCCATCTACATATTCATGTTTCCCATTAAATTATCCAAACCAAAAAATTCATTATTTAAAAAATACGTTTTTCTGTAACTGCCCAAGACAATCTTCTACGAGGCAAAATATTTGGCAAAAGTTCATGACTTCGATTAGTGTTTTCCTGATTTTTATTGGTATTCAAAGAAGATTTTTGTTGATTATTTAAAGTATCATTATTAATATTTTGAGAATTTAATTTTAAATTTATTTGGCTGGCATGACTCATTACTTTTTCGATTAATTAAAAATTAAATTTAAAAATTAATTTTAAACCAATTAATTTAATTATCGATTTTAAAGAAACAATTCTTTAGTAGAATAGGCCTAGTCAAAATAAAAGTAAGCATTTTCTGTTGTTGAAGAGAGGCGAAGGTTGTGATCCAAAAATACATAAAAATGGCGGGACTGAGATGTCCGTCCTCTACCCCCCGGGAATTTTAGATAAGATTAAATATAGATGAGAAATAGAAAATATGTTCTGCTTTAGTAAATGCTTCACATCAATCACCACACAGACGATTTATCGACCAATTTATATATAATAAATATTATTTCATTTAAACCGATTGACCCGTAAAAAAAATTTTTTTTTATAAAAGTATTTAGGTATTCTTAATATAGAATACGTAATTCAACTCAAATTATGTATATGTATGGTTCCTAACTTATAGTTTATTTTGAATTTATACATTAACAAATATGTAGTATTTGACCTTTATTGTAAACCTTGTTTCCAGGTTTAGGGGCACAAAGACAAGATCTGCATTTTAGACTTTTCATCTAAGTGAGAGAATATACTGTATATTTAAATTTAAATATTTAAATTGTTAATTAATTAATTCTAAACCCTCAAATTAGCCCAAACAAAAAATATTTTTATAAACTTTGTTTATTTTATAAAAAGGAACTCTTCCATTTTTTATTGAGGGAGAGAATAATAAAACAATACAAAAGAATAAACAAACAACAAAAATAAAATTCAAATAAATTATTTTATGTTTTGGTGGTCATTCAATATATTTATTTCGACTAAAGAATTTTGCAATATAAAAATATAATTAATTATTTAATTGAGAAAAACTGGCTGTGTTTTGTTTAATTTTATTGTGCTGGAAGAGGAGGAGAAAATTTCAATTTTA
Source organism: Meloidogyne enterolobii (assembly GCA_963681835.1). NCBI lineage: Eukaryota > Metazoa > Nematoda > Chromadorea > Rhabditida > Meloidogynidae > Meloidogyne > Meloidogyne enterolobii. The sequence continues at coordinate 1,913,974 of CAVMJV010000019.1, forward strand.
GTCAGTTTTTGTAAATTAAAAAAAACATTTTTGGCCTATGACTTCCTTCTCTGAATAATTATGTAATAAATTGAGTCATCAACATCGAGACATTTCAATTTTTCGAATCCTCCACTTAAAAACCTCCTCTTAAATAAATGTAATTTAGCATCCTTATAGCATTTAAATTTATTTTCAAAAAAAATTAAAAAATATTTTTAAGAATTAATATGGTGTTTTTATTGTTTATTCGTCGAATATTTTTACCAAAGAAATTTTATCTTTTATTTTTCTTCCCTTTTCTTGTTGGATTTTTATTTGGCACTTTATTGTTATCTTTAAATCAACAACAATATTCTCGCAGCTTAACACGTTTAAATTATTTTTCACTTCAAAAACAACAAAATAATTTTAATAACAAGAAATTAATTTTGGTAAAAATTTTGTTAAAATTTTTAAAATTTTTGTCTTTTAAAAATTTGAGGGTTTCCTCATTTAAATTGGGCATTGCCATAATCCTTAAGCTAATCCTTAAGTTATTGCTTTTACCGTGTAATGGAGGTCCAAGGCGCCGATCACTCTCCCTCTCTAATAATAGAAAATAAATTAATAGAAAAGTATTTTTTAAATCAGTAATTAATCATAATTAACAAAATTATAAAAAGATTAGGTTGGTGTAATGACAGCAAAACAATTTCTCGAAACTCGTGCCTTACAAATATGGCAAACTTGGGCTAGAAATATTCCTGGTGAAGTTATTTTCTTTGTTTCCGAAAGAACAGAATTGAGCTCTAAAATTAAAAATTCTGGAATGAAAATTATTTCTTTGCGTGGTGTTGATGATTCTTATCCGCCTCAAAAGAAATCATTTGCGATGCTGAGGTTGTAATTATTTAATTATGGACTAAAATAAAAAAATGATTCATTTATTATATTTAATTTTAATTTGAGCCTCAGTTATTAGTTACCCCTCGGGGATGAAAAATCTATTTTGTAATTAATTGTACTTTCTTGTGTATTGAATAACTAATTTTTGTAGATTTTTAAAATGAATTTACCTTAAAATATTAAAGAAACAAAAATGTTTCAAAAACTTTTATTTTAAATTATAATACTTTACCAATATTTATTAAAATTAAACTTAGGTGGATGTATGATAATCGCTACTCAGATTTTAATTGGTTTTTAAGAGCTGACGATGATCTCTATATTAGAAGCGAAAAATTAGCAAAGTTTTTAATTATTAATTTTTCAATTCTTTTTTTTCATAGTTTCCTTCATTTATTAGACCCTTCCAAGGTTCTTTTACTTGGCCAAGCAGGTCTGGGTAATGTTGAAGAATATGGGCAACTTTCACTTGGCACAAATGATAATTATTGTATGGGAGGGCCGGGGGTTATATTATCGAAGGAAACACTCAGGCAATTAGCCCCTTATTTGGAGCAATGTTTAAATTCTTTGTTAACAACACATGAGGATGTTGAATTGGGAAGGTGTATTAGGTAAAAGTATTTTAACTTTTTAAAGCTTAGGTAAATAAGCAAAGCACAATATATCTAGTTAACTATAATAACTAAAAGTACACTGAAAAATTGGTAAAAAATTAAAATAGGGGTTGTATTAGGAGTATGTAGGATAGGAATACGAGACCCAAAATATTGTGCGGGGAAAAACGAAGAAACGTTTATGAGATATAATCCCTTTGAATTTTGATCTAAAATATTTTTAAGAAGACATGTTGGCCTAGCGTGTCCATGGAATTACGAAATGCAAACGTAAATTATTTTAATTATTTTTTAAATTTAAATTCAATACTTTCCATAAATAAATTAATAAAACGTTTTAATGAAAATAATTTTTAAATTAAAATAATTTTTATAGTTTATTTCACAACAATGCATCAATTGCTAATTTATTTACTAATCATTTATCAGCTTCCATTAATTCACATGCTTTACGTCATTTATTTACTCTACATCCCGTCAAAAATCCAATAGCAATGAGATATATTCATTTAAGGGTTGAAATGATTAAACTTTCAGAATTACGTCAAAAAAGAATGGAATTAATGGAACAAATAGAGGAAATTAAGGGGAAAAGTAAAAAGATTGCAGATCAACAACCACTAATTTTAAATTCTGAATATTCAGGTGGTAATAAAATTATTTGGAAATTTTTATGGAAAAACGGGAAATTTTTTGGGGGATTTAAGAGGAATTTTTGGTTATAATCTGTCATTCACTAAATAAATTATAACTTTCGAACTTTGAGTTCATCTTTATTTTTGATTAGATTATTAAATGTTCCCCACAAACTAATACTAGAACATTTACTTTTATTATTCAATTCCCTTATCTTATTACGAATAATTTAATTAAATTTAAAAAAATTTATTTCAAAATTTATTAGCTTCTTCAAATCACAACGCTCTTTTCTCTGGACTAATTCCAAAAGTGCCAAATTCCCCAGAGAATGTTCCTATTTGGGAATTTATTTCTTCTGACACAAAACTTTTATATTGTATTAACAAACCAAATTGCCCTAAACATACAATAGAAGCTGAATTGAGAAGACAAATTTCTGATATTTTAATTAAAGTTAATTAATTAATTTTTATTTAAATAAAAAAAATTAATTTTATATTTTTAAAGATTTTTGATGAATTTAATTCAAATGCACTCCAAAAAGGAAGGACTTTGCATTTTCAACGAGTTCAGTACGGCTATTTGAGAATACAGCCGACATTTGGTGTTGACTTTGTTCTCGATATTGGTTAATAATTTTCTTAATTTATTTAAGAATAAAAATATTTTAAAAGAAATTAATGTCAAAACTTTTCTATTTTCCCTGTCCTCCTACAGATTAAAAATTAAATTACGAAAAATAACTCTTTATTTAAATATAATTTTCTCTTTAAAAGCTTAGCTTTACGTTATCACCGATTACGAGGCCCTTTACACTCCCGCGCTCCTTTAACAGTCCGCCGACATGCTTATGTTCAACAACGTTTTGGTCAACTTCAATCTCGCTCACTAATAGTTAAAAGAAAAAGGAAAATAGAAGAAAACCAATTAATTAATATTTTAATTGCTTTAAAAGGAAGAGCTGAAGTTTTTGATAGATTTGCAAATAATTTAATAAAAATAGCAAATGGAAGAGGGGAAAATAGTGATATTAGACTTGTTTTAATCCTTTATAGGTAAACAAATTAATTAAAATTAATTTTTATTTCTTAGTTCACATAATAACGAGGATATTTTAATTAATTCAACAATTAATCGCCTCTCTACTGAAATTCCTGTTCGTTTATTAAAAATGCCCGAAAGAACAGATTTTAACAGAGGTGCTGCCCTTTCTGCTGGAATTGCTCTTTTACCTCCAAATGCTTTGTTATTACTTGCAGATGTTGATATTTTAATTGGGGAAGGGGCATTAGAACGTATTCGATTGAATACTGTTTTGGGTAAACAGGTAGTTGAGAAAGAAATTCTGATATATTATTCCCAAAACTCTCCTTCTTTTCAGGTCTATTTCCCTATTGTCTTCAGCGAATATTCTCCAACTACTTGGAAATTAAATACCGAGGATTTTTATTCCCAACAACGTGGTTATTTTCGTCATTTTGGTTATGGAATTGTTTCTTTATATAAAAAAGATTTTGATTTAATTGGAGGATTTAATCAAACAATTAAAGGATGGGGACTTGAAGATGTTGACTTTTTTGAGAAAGTAATTAAAAGTGGAAATATAATCCCTTTTAGATCTATAGATAATGGTAAATTAAATTGAAAAAAATTTTTTTAAATTAATTTTTTTAAAGATTTAATTCATATTTTCCATTCAATTGATTGTAATAAAAATAATAAATATCAAAATAAAGCACAAAAGGAAGCTTGTGAAGGAACTAGAGCACAAGGAATTGCTTCTTTGGATTTTTTAGCCGAACAATTTGGTCCAAATTTATGAAAAAAGAATTTTTGTTTTTAATAATTCCAAATATTTAAATATTTTATCGAGTTTTATTTAAAATTTTAAATATCTTTTTATAATTGCCATAATAATATTTCTAAACATTACTTGCCTATATTTAATTTTAGAATCTCTCTCTCTTTCTTAATAATTGTTTTATTAATTTAATTTATATCATTCCTCTAAAACATGGTTATAATTAATATTTTAATTAAAGGAGTAATTATTTTTAGATAATTTTTGAGAGCAAATTAAAAACAAATTTAATAAATTTGAATAATTTAACCTAAAAATAAAAATTTATTATCTCAAAAATATTTAAGAATTAATTTAATTTGTTTTCCTTTTCTTGCTCAATTTTAACAATTAAGTTCTTACTTTTTTATTGTTGTATGTTTCGATATTTTTGTTGTTATTATACCTAATTAGGTTATTTAAAATTTTTTACAATAAATTACGAATAATTCTAAATTTTGTTTTTTTAAATTGGGTATGTATATATTTTTAATTTTAAATAAAATTTTAAATTTTGAGAAATCAAAATTGTTTAGAAAATAATTCAAATATAATAATAATGTAATCTCCTCAGTCAGAGAAGAATCAAGGAATCCCATCAGTATTTTAAACTCTAAATAAATCCAAAATATATTTTTAAAGAAAGTTAAAGACTTTAAAATTAAAAAAAATATTTTTAAAATAATATATAGTTGAATATTAAATATACATAAAATGTTTTTCCTCATCATTTTTCAAACTTTTAAATTTTTAATTTTGGGTATTTCTATTAATATTCTCATTATTTAAATTATTCTTTAATTAACGTCTCGAATTTGCCAAATCATAATATGCTGAAATTTGTTGCCAAGCAGAGGGAAGCGGAGATATTACAGACCTTTAAAATTTAAATAAATTTGAAAAATATTTTCTAGTTTTTTACCTTTTCTTTCCCCAAAGTCCAGTAGCTGTTTGCCAATTTGAAGAAGGGGGTATGCCAACTGAAGATCTTTTCCCCCATAAAGCGTTTAATTTGTGCCACGAATTTTCTGGTCGTTTGAAAAGAAGAGCCTTTATTTTTGAAAATTAACGGAGGATTTTATAAAATATAAATTTATTTAATAAAATATGTGTAATTGGTTCTCTTCAATAATTTTTAAAATATTTACATTTTCTGTCGGGTTATCCAAAAGCTCATTTGCTCCAGAAGACATTGAACGTTTTCCCCAAAGTCCAACACCATTACTCCACCTAAATAATTTAAAATAAATAGTATTTTCTTAAATTAAAAACTAGCCTTCTCATTTCTTCAGCCTTAATATTATTTTCTGCCAAACAAAAAGTAAAACAATTAATAATTTGCAAAAACATAAGGGGTAACAATAAAAGTAAAGAAACTTTTTTAAATAAATGTTTTTGTTGTTGTAAATTTGTTGTTGTTTTAATTAAATTTTTGGTTGGCTGTTTTTTTGTATTTTCAAATATTTTTGGATTTGACATTTTTTATTTTAAAAAAAGTTTGGCTAAATTAAAAAAAAATATTTTTTTAATTTTTAAATTAATAATTTATTTTGAAGTATAGCGTGTTGTTACGAGGTTTTCTTAAATTTAAACTAAATTTATATATTTTTAAAACACAAGTCTATATAAATTTTATATAGTTTGTATACCGTGAATTTTTTAAATACAATAAAATTTTAATTCCTCGTGTTATTTATGGTTCATTTAAAAATCACAATCCCACGACATTTTTGTCTAACAAATAAGTTTTAACTTTAGGTTAAGTGATGCTCGGGAAAAGAAAAAACCCGGGAAACGGGAGTCGGGTCGGGAAATGATCTCGGGAGTTGGGATCGTGATACCCGAGCATCATTACTCTAGATCCTTATTAAAATATCACAAAAAAGATATTTTAAAATGAAGGCTCTCTCAACCTCAATATACATAAAAATTTAAAACAATTTAATCTAAAATAGAGGTATATTTTGTTTTCGAGGTCGACCTTCCCCTTCAGGCATTACAAATTTAAATCTATTCAAAAACAATATTTTACTTATATTTATTTTAATAAAATAAGAAAAAGACCGGAAATATTGAACAAATTCTGTTTAAAATATAAATTCTCAAAATTAAAATTACCAAGAAAAGAAAAAATTTTGTTGTGAGATATTTTTTATATTTTAGATTTTGAATTTATATATATTTAAAAATAAAAAAATAAAGCCAAAATTAGAATAATTAAAATAAATATTTTTTGAAAGTTTTTGGACTTTTAAAAAATTAATTTAAAATAATTTATTTATTTCTATTAATTATATTTTAATAAATTACCAATAAATTAAGTACTTGGAATAATTTAAAAAATAAAATGTGAGAATATTTAAATTATTAAGTACAGAAAAATTTGGGAAAATATTTAAATTTTAGAGTAATTATTCAGTCATGACCGGTCATTATTAAATAAAAATACAAAGAAATAATCACCTCCTGAAGGCATTTTAAAAAAAAATTCTCGCTTTAAACACAAAAATCTTTTAAAAAAGTACTTTTGTCTTTGTTTAAAGGTTAATTGGGAAATTTATTTAAAAATGAATAGAGGGGATTTTAAAGGATTTATATAAATTTAAATAAATATAATTGAGGAAATTTTTTTTCAATTTAATTTTAAATTGTTTTAAAAATAATTTATTGAAAGGGAGATAATATATTTATAGAAAATAAAAAATGAGAGAATAATCAGAAAAGAATACTTAATGGCTCCATGACAATTGTACAGTGGGACAATTGTACAGTGAGACAATTGTACAGAAGACAATTGTACAGTGGACAATTGTACAGTATTAAGAGCGTTTTAAAATAAATTTAATGTTAACCCAAAGTATCGAAAACATAAGATCAACACTAAATTTTTAAAATTTTATTATACAACATGGTGAGGTTGTTCCAATGACGGAACAAACTTCAATTCGTTGAATGATCAGCGAAGTGGGTGATCAATCGTGTGAGTGATCAACCAAGAGTAATCAATCAGTTGATTGATCAACCTGGAAAGTGAAAATCGGAAAAAGTTGAGAGATATCAAAATCGAAAACCGTGACATGATCAACCGGAAGAGTGATCAACGAGAGCGATAAACGACACAGATGTCGATCACCTTAGAGATCAAGCAAGATTCCCCTTTGAGATTAATGATTAATCGATCACTCTCTCGGTTGATTAATTGAAAAGTTTGATCAAAATAAGCTTCCCTGTCAGTGAACAATCTCCCTGTGTTGTATAATAAAATTAAAAAAATTTAATGTTGATCATATAGTTTCGATACTTTGGGTCAAGTGTATATATTTTTCTTACCGATTATCGCAAAATTAAATTTCTCTTTAAAAAGCTCTGAATACTGTACAATTGTCCACTGTACAGTTGTCCACTGTACAATTGTCTCACTGTACAATCGTCCCACTGTACAATTGTCGTGCCACCTACTTAATTAGTGTCCATTTATTATTGTTACATTAAATGGTCATAAAAGACCGGATATTTAAAAAATAAATGATGTTTTGAATAAATCTTTAAAAAATTGTTTTTTTTAATTGAAAGGAATATTGGATGATAAATATCTAATATATTTTGTGTTCCAACAATTAAATTAATTTTTGTTAGTAATTTATCGAATTTTTTAAGTTTACTGTTTTAGAAAACTTGTCTAAATTTATTTCATACTCCCCTACAAGACAGTTCAGGTTTTTTTTCACAACTAACTCTTTAAATCTTCTACTATATATTTTATTAGGTATTTCAAGTAGAGTTGGATTTTTCGAACCGGGCCGTCGTTAGAGTCATTCTTTCGGGCTTCATTTTTATCGAACCGAACCGGGCCCCAGCTCTAATTTCATGCAAATAAATTTAAATATTTAATATGAAAAAATTCTAGTTTTCTTAGTTTATAACAGAGCTGTTTCGAATAACTTTTAGAAAATCTAAAATCGCATTTATAACAAAAAATACAAAGTTTAAAAAATTGAATATCAACATTTGTAAAAAAATAAAAATAAATCCGGAATTTCTTCGCGTGTCCTTGCACTATTAATTTTGAAAAGGAAAATATATGCTAAAATTAATTAGCTTTTAATTAAAACTAAGAAAAAATTTTTATTTTTGAAAAAAGTAAAAGAATGTTTTTTAATCATAGTAAAAAACTTTTACTCTTTAAAAAGGTTGTCAGGTCGGAAACTAGCAAACCGAAGAACGAGGATTTTTCAGTTCTGGTTCGAATTTCCAAAAAGAGGCTTCCAGGACTTCATAAATTCTCAAAGTTTTTGCCTGCTGCGCTTAAAATGTTGTTACAATAGAGGGATATATGGGGGAGGATTTTGAATGGAGTTAGAGGATTAAGAAAGATAATGAAGGATTTGTGGGGATTAAGTGGATGAGGGATTAGACGTTGCCTATTTTTAAGCTTAATTTCTTAATTTAAATATTATTTTACATTGAATTCAGAAAAAATCTTATAGGCTCTTCTAGAAATAATTTTCGAAAAAATTAAAGATACGAAAATATGAAAAAATTAAAAATCTCGACTAATTATTTATCTGCAATGATTTAAAAATTCTCCGTGTAAATAAATTAATTTGACATTTAAAAAACTTTACTTTTCTTAATCTTTTAAAAACAAAAATATTTAAATGATATGTTACTAGAAACATTTAAATAAAAAGATTAAAAAGAAATATATTCGAAAACAACCTTTTCCCTTTAATTTTCTCATATTTATCTATCTTCAATTACTTGACCAAATTCCCAAGAGATTAAAGAATTTACTTTGCAAAAATGTTTTTTTACTAAATAAATATTTTCTTTGTAAAAATTGCCAAAGAAATAAATATATTTTGTGTATTGAGATAATAAATTTAAAAATAAAAACAAAAAAAAATTAAATGTATTTTACAAAAAAAGTATCCAAAATAAGAAGATATTCTACTAAATTTTTTAATGACGCCATAATGGGAAAAACAAAAAAACTTTTCATCTTTTGTCTCGAGAGGGAAGTACTTCTTACTAAAATAGTTAGCTGGTTACTTAGCCTCTTCAAAAATTGTTTTTCCTTTAAAAGTGTGGGGGAGTGTGTAAATAGGGAAGTAAATAATAGTAAAAGATTATTTATTTTTTATTTATGCAACATTATTATTTCGTTATTTGCAACTTTTATTAGCTGCGTGAGAAAAAATATATAACTAAAAAATAAACAAAAACAATTTTAAAATAAAATAAAAAAATGAAAAAAATTTTAAAAAATAAAGAAAGAATTTAATTTATTAAATTAAAATTAGGTAATTATTTTTCAGAAAATTATAATATTGTGTGTGATTTATAATATTCATAGATATTTAGTTATAATTGGTAAATATCTCTACTACTATAAATTTTAATTTAAAATCCTCAAAAGAAGATTTTCAAAATTAAAAAAATATTTAAACAAAATATTTAGTATTAAGGCTAAAATATGTACTTACATTTATCTTTTCTACTAATATAAAAGAAATATTATATTGTTTTTCTCAATTGTATATATCCATTCAAATCTACAAAAAACTTCCTGTCTAGATTACATTATTTAATAATAATTATTATTATTAAAAAAGGCCAAACTCTGAATAAAAAAAACAATGGATCAGATAAAAATATTCAAAACAATATTTGTGACGTCCAACACTCTAAGTCTCGATTTTTTGAGATTTTTAGAAAATATTAATAAACTAAATGGAGTTAAAATAAATAAAATATAGGTAAATATAGAATTTTATTTATATGTTATGATAAGGAAATGAAAAATCCCAATATTTCTGTAAAAATACTTCCATAAAGCAATATTACCTAATATACATATTAAATAATTTATTTTTAATAATTAATTTTTAAAAAATAAGGAAAATAAATATTTAAAATATTCCCTAATAATTTTTTAATTAATTATTGCTAAATTTGGTGAATTAAGAAAATTAACTGTTTTAAAAAATAAATTATTTAAGAAAACACTCCTTTTTTTATTATTTATTAATTCTATTTTAAGAAATTTGTTTTTTTTCTCAGTAAAAATTGCAAAAATTAAATAATTTAATTTAATAAAAAAATAAAAATTTAAATTAAATTTATATATTAAAATTATTTTAAATAAATATATTAATTAATTTGATCATAAATAATTCCAAAAAAGGTTTGGTTTATAATGAACCGAAATAAAAAATGTTTTAATTATATTTAAAAAATATTTATTTTTATTTTACTAGTTCATGAATTGTTTAAATATTTAAAAAAATAGTATTTTCAATTAGACTCGAAAAATGCCAAAAATTCTTTACAAAAATCTTACTTCGAAAATGTTCACTACCCTATATACCATATTTACAAAGATTGGAATTTCTTAATCTTCCTACTCTTGAAAATCGTCGTAAGACTTATGATTTAGTATTAGCTCATAAAATCCTACACGGGTATACACATCTTAAATCAGATGATCTTTTTAAAGTATCAAATAGAAAAAACTGTTATTTGTTATCTAAAAATCAAACATCAAAATCTTCCAATTCATTTGTTAATAGGGTAACCAAGATGTGGAATGTTTTAAATGATGAACTCAGAACTACAAAAATAACACTTAGTTTTAAAAATAAAATAAAAGCAATACTCATTCAGTAAATCTACAATTTTGAAAAAATATTCTGAATTCTAATTTCACTTACCTATTTGGAAAAAATATTCTAAATTCCAGTTTCACTTTCCTATTAACAAATTAAATCCAAAAAATCTTAGATCTAGAAAATTTTCCAATTTCATCACAAATAGCATCATTCAGAATTGACAGCTATTTCAAGCTCAAAGCCTCTAAATTCTTACAATGTTTAAAAAATCGTAGTAAAATTTCAAAATTTTTCATGTTACATGTCCAAGATTCAAATGTTTATTTTGAATGTTAATTTCTTAGGAAGAAATAAAATGTTATCAACTTTATAAGAAATAAATAAAAAATATTTACTTTATATAAAAAATCCTCTGTTAAACGTAATTTTTCCATTTTTTTTTTATGATCAAGTAAAGAATGTAAAGATAATTTATCAAATAGTCTTTTACTTAAATTCATAAATTTCCAAAAATTAAGGGTTTTTTACTAATTGAATATGAACTAAACATATACTCAGAATTCTAACCAAATCATGTTTACTTAAATGCTTAGAAATTGTAAAAGCAAAAAGTTAGGCAATTTGTTAAAATAATCATAAAAACATTTTTAATGTTTTTAAATAATCACCTATTTTCTAGTATATAGATTTTATTTTTTCTATATAGTAGCTATATATTGTTATTTTTCTTTCCTTTTTAAGTAAACATTTAAATTATAATTTTGAATTATGTTTGGCATTCTGTTCAAAAAAATTAATTTAAATGACAATTTATACAAGCATCTCTTACTCTTTCGCATTCCCACTATTTCTTCTTTTTGATGACTCATAAAATTAAATTTAAAAAAAATTTTTTTTGTTTTCTTCTCTCCTAATTTTTATTAAAATTTATCTTTTTTTTTGTTTAAAAAGCATTTTATTTTTTTTCTTTTAAGGAAATTTTAAAAAGATATTTAATTGGGTAATATTTTTTTTTGTTGACTAAACAATGTCTAAGCGCAATTCTTCTGAATTCTCTCCATTAAATTTTGCAGCAAATATGACAAACAACGAAAAACGCAGCAAAATTGTTGAACAAATTAATTCTTTAAATTTTGACAAAATTTGAACTATACTTAATCATCCTAGTTAATTAAAATGGTCGGTATAGAGTATATTTATTTAAATAATAAATCGATTATATATAAATTTTTGTTTTTATTTAATTTATTATGACTTTAATTGTTTTTATGCTGTTTTTTATTTTGATTATTTTTATTGTGCTTCACTACGACATTGTTGTCGGATTAAGTGGCACGCCCTTTCGATGACATTTTTTTTTTATGTTAATAAATAAATAAATAAATAATTTTCGAAAAAATTAAAGATACGAAAATATGAAAAAATTAAAAATCTCGACTAATTATTTATCTGCAATGATTTAAAAATTCTCCGTGTAAATAAATTAATTTGACATTTAAAAAACTTTACTTTTCTTAATCTTTTAAAAACAAAAATATTTAAATGATATGTTACTAGAAACATTTAAATAAAAAGATTAAAAAGAAATATATTCGAAAACAACCTTTTCCCTTTAATTTTCTCATATTTATCTATCTTCAATTACTTGACCAAATTCCCAAGAGATTAAAGAATTTACTTTGCAAAAATGTTTTTTTACTAAATAAATATTTTCTTTGTAAAAATTGCCAAAGAAATAAATATATTTTGTGTATTGAGATAATAAATTTAAAAATAAAAACAAAAAAAAATTAAATGTATTTTACAAAAAAAGTATCCAAAATAAGAAGATATTCTACTAAATTTTTTAATGACGCCATAATGGGAAAAACAAAAAAACTTTTCATCTTTTGTCTCGAGAGGGAAGTACTTCTTACTAAAATAGTTAGCTGGTTACTTAGCCTCTTCAAAAATTGTTTTTCCTTTAAAAGTGTGGGGGAGTGTGTAAATAGGGAAGTAAATAATAGTAAAAGATTATTTATTTTTTATTTATGCAACATTATTATTTCGTTATTTGCAACTTTTATTAGCTGCGTGAGAAAAAATATATAACTAAAAAATAAACAAAAACAATTTTAAAATAAAATAAAAAAATGAAAAAAATTTTAAAAAATAAAGAAAGAATTTAATTTATTAAATTAAAATTAGGTAATTATTTTTCAGAAAATTATAATATTGTGTGTGATTTATAATATTCATAGATATTTAGTTATAATTGGTAAATATCTCTACTACTATAAATTTTAATTTAAAATCCTCAAAAGAAGATTTTCAAAATTAAAAAAATATTTAAACAAAATATTTAGTATTAAGGCTAAAATATGTACTTACATTTATCTTTTCTACTAATATAAAAGAAATATTATATTGTTTTTCTCAATTGTATATATCCATTCAAATCTACAAAAAACTTCCTGTCTAGATTACATTATTTAATAATAATTATTATTATTAAAAAAGGCCAAACTCTGAATAAAAAAAACAATGGATCAGATAAAAATATTCAAAACAATATTTGTGACGTCCAACACTCTAAGTCTCGATTTTTTGAGATTTTTAGAAAATATTAATAAACTAAATGGAGTTAAAATAAATAAAATATAGGTAAATATAGAATTTTATTTATATGTTATGATAAGGAAATGAAAAATCCCAATATTTCTGTAAAAATACTTCCATAAAGCAATATTACCTAATATACATATTAAATAATTTATTTTTAATAATTAATTTTTAAAAAATAAGGAAAATAAATATTTAAAATATTCCCTAATAATTTTTTAATTAATTATTGCTAAATTTGGTGAATTAAGAAAATTAACTGTTTTAAAAAATAAATTATTTAAGAAAACACTCCTTTTTTTATTATTTATTAATTCTATTTTAAGAAATTTGTTTTTTTTCTCAGTAAAAATTGCAAAAATTAAATAATTTAATTTAATAAAAAAATAAAAATTTAAATTAAATTTATATATTAAAATTATTTTAAATAAATATATTAATTAATTTGATCATAAATAATTCCAAAAAAGGTTTGGTTTATAATGAACCGAAATAAAAAATGTTTTAATTATATTTAAAAAATATTTATTTTTATTTTACTAGTTCATGAATTGTTTAAATATTTAAAAAAATAGTATTTTCAATTAGATGGGGAATTTCAGGCGATCTTCGGTTTAGAAATTTGTTTAATAAAAAGCCTAAAATTAATTTTTTAAGTAAGATAAAAATAATATTTGGATATTAAAATTGAAAATTGGAAGAAAAAAAGATGAAAAAATATTTAGATTTTAAACAATTAATTTTCTAAAATTAAAAAAGACACACAAAAAGAATACAAAATATTTGCTGTGATTTTTAATCAGACATTGTTCTCCAAAAAAGGAAGTAAAGAATAAATGAATATATTTTTTATATATTTTTTATCTCCCAAGAGATAAATTTTTTTCAAAAAAATTTTTTTTCAATTATTTTTGAAAAAGATTAATTTGAAAAAAAACGTCATTAAAAAATAAAAAATAATAAAATATTTTTTTTCTATTAGTAACTCTGATAACAAAGAAAATTCCAAGAATGGAAACAATTACTAAAAAAAGGGGGAAAGAGTGTTAATTTAAAAATTAGTGAAGCGTTAATTAAGAATATTTAAATTAATTATATTAAATGTGTATTTAGTTGGTAATCCTTTTGTTTTTAATAAAAAGTGGTCAAAAAATTAAGAAAAAATTAAAAATTATGAGAATATTCTGTTTGAATTTAATTATTGAAATTATTTTTATTTGAGAACAATTGTGATAGTTTTAAAGAAATAAAAGCGTATTGGAAGTGCATATGTACCAGAGTTGACGCCCGAAACCCGAAACCCGGCATTTTTTTAAGCCTGAAACCCGGCACCCGAAAAGAAAACGCTCCAACCCGATACCTGTACCCAAAGATTTTTTGTACCCGTGGCAACACTAATATGTACTAAATTTAAAAAAAACTTGAATCAATTTTTATTAAAACAACAAAATTTGGGAAGATAAATTTGAGATAAAGCAGAAAAACAAAAAAATAATTAAATATAAAATTTTAAAGATAAGAATTTTAAAAAAATTTAAATAAATCGGAACTAGGAGAGGGAGTAAAATAGATGTAAATTGAAGGTTTTTCATTAGATTGTCGTCCCAAGAGGTTTTGATTGATGTGCGTGTATATCTAGCTATTTCTAAATTAAAAGAACAATGGCAAGCACAAATAAAGATTTCTAATAAAAAAAGAAGTCTAGAAAGAATATATAAGAGTAAATTTTAAAATAATTTAAATAAAGCTTTGTTTTTTAAATGTTGATGTAACCCCCCCCCCCCCCTCCAGTCTGTTTTTCAAAATTCTAAGCTATAATTTACAAAAGACAAATAAATTAAAAAGAAACAAAATAAGTTTTTTAATTATTATAAATTTGAAATAAGTCATTCGGGGATAAATGAGAGATTATTGTATGAATATGATTAAAGCGTATTAAGTATTATTAAGCGTATTAAAGCGTATATTCCTCTAAAATAATAACCAATAACTAATAATTAATAATATTTATTTTATTTTTATTTAAAAGGCAATACATAGTAGAATAAACAGAAAATTTTGAATTAAAATTTTGGTGTTTCTTCCAATTGGAATATTTTTGTTTTTAAATTAAGCACAAATAAACATATTTATTTATTTAATAAAAAAGTAAATGAATTTTAAAAAAATATTTGTAATTCACTAATATTCTTTCATTTAGTCCTTTTATTTTTTAAATTACCGGAAATGTAACAAAGATAACAAAAAGCACATGTTGTACTTTATTAGCATAATCTACCAGAAAAAAGTCCCTCTTGAGAGATGAAAAATGAAAATGTGAGTAAATATGTACTTAAATGACGTTAAAAAATAACAATTAATTTTAAAAAGTTAATATTTTATATTTTAATTAAATATTTAATTTTAAATGAAACAAAAAATTTAAGAATGACTGGAAACAATAATATTGGAAAATTCGGATAAATAAATGACGTTAAAAATAATCTAAAAAATTAATAGATATACCTTTTAGATACTTTCCTGAGGCCTTATAATGGAGGAGAGGGGGGGGTATATTGAATTAGAAGTACCGCTTAGGTAGCTTCCCCCATCCAGACAACGCTTATACGATACTTAAACATTTCTATTGCACTAATCAAATAAATTACTAAATTATTAGAAGATTATTATTGGTGTGATTATTTTTAGTGAGATTATTAATTAATAACCTTTAACATAACTTTTATACAGTCGGTCAAAATTTTTGAAACCGAAGAGATTTGGAGGCTTTAGTGAAGTTAAAGTGGAGGGATATTAGTATATAGTGGGATTTTATCATGGGGCCTCGTGATTAATCCACCGATATCCTTCTAAATCCATTATATCTGCCTTAATCATTTGATATCATTGCCCTCCAATTGAAGGGGTTTGAATAAATATCAGGTGATATATTTAGGATGGTTAGAGGTCTTTCTCCACAATTTATCTTAATCTTATCCAACGAATACTTGAATTTCTCTCAAATCACTTTATCCCTCCCTAGTCCCTAATATTAAGGATAATTCATTAATCTCTTAATACCTCCCCACCCTCCTAAATTTATTCCTTGATATCCCTCTCAATACCCAGATATCCATCCTAATCTCCAAATTCCCTGATATCGCTTTTAATCACCTAAATCCCATAATATCCCTTTAATCTCTTGAAATTTGCCTCTCTCGATATCACCCAAAATCGAATTTTGCAGGATAACTTGCCTCCTTACAATTTAGTTCACCAATTTGTTGACATTTTATTTTGTGGCATTTTGTCCCTATTTCCGACAGTTCCGATTTCCGACACTTCGTCATTTCCGACCGACATCTGCTTACAACCAAGTTTTCACACTTCATTTTATCACAAGAAATTTAATTTTTGCAAATAAAGAATTTATCCAAAGAGGAATCATTTAATGCTTAAAATTTTAAATAATTTTATTTTTAACAAAATTGGAGGAAATAATTTTGTGTGGAAACGTTTATATTTGTATGTTTTTTTTAATTTTTAATTAATTATTTTTTAAAGGACTAAACAAAATGTTTCTGGAGGTAAACGAAATTTTGAGGTTATTTTTAATTAAAAAATAATTTTTAGAATTAAAAATCTTTTTTAGTTAAAATTAGAAGAACTTAAAAATTGTGTTAATTCAATTCCTTTGGCAGAAGGCTTTGATTTAAGTTTGGTTTTAAAAAATTTTTTTATAATTAATTTTTATTTTCTAACAGATAATTTACAAAATAATGAATTGATTACTAAACAATTTAATTTGAATAGAATTTCACGTAAATATTTTTAATTTTGACAAATTTGGGTTATTTATTCTAATTGGCCTGAGTTTATAGACCGACTAAAGAGAATTAATTGGGGGAGGGGGGGGGGTTCGAATTTTAATTTTTAATTAATTTTCTTCTATTTTCTCTGTTTTTTGGATTATTTTCTGAAGAGATATTTACCAAACTTCAATTCTATTTTTCTATTTCCGGAATAATTTTTAATAAAAATCGGCAAAACCACATTCATGGGATCCCGTAACGTGATTTTTTTCAAAATTTTTTACGGGACAAGATCCCGCGGGATTAATCCCGTAAATCTCGTAATTCCGACAATCCCCTTCGTCGTAAAACTACGGGATTTCGAGAGAGGATCCTGTCCCGTGCCGATCTCTAATTTAAATTTAAAAACTAGAGACCGGCAAAATTGCACTTCCGGGATCCCGAGTCGGGATTTTTTTTCTTAACCGATGCCGGGACGGGATCCCGAGGGAGTAATCCCGAAAAAATCCCGAATTTCAAAAATCCCGAAAAAAATTATCCGGG
This sequence comes from Meloidogyne enterolobii, assembly GCA_963681835.1. NCBI lineage: Eukaryota > Metazoa > Nematoda > Chromadorea > Rhabditida > Meloidogynidae > Meloidogyne > Meloidogyne enterolobii. Next base: position 1,931,483 of record CAVMJV010000019.1, read on the forward strand.
ATCCCGTCCGGGATTCGGGATTTTTTTCAAAATAAAAAATTTGAACTTTTTATGAATAAAGTGCATAAAATACTGCAATTTATACTAAGTAAATAAGATTAAATTTGTAAAAATATCAATAATTTTTAATAATTAGATTGTCCTCCTCCTTTAATTCCCTCTATAATAGATTTAGAGGGATACTATCGGTGGATTAATCAACAGGTCCCTTGATAAAATCCCACTATATACTAATATCCCTCCCCTTTATCTCCAGTAAAGACTCCAATTTTCTCCCGTTTTTACCGCCGCAGGTGAGGAATTTTGGAAGATCCTTAAGCCAGATTTCTTCCTTTTTCAGCGCCGCAGGCGAAAATTTTGAAAATTATAAAAATCCCGAAAATTATAAAAAAATGTCCGGGATCCCGAGTCGGGATTTTATTTTTTAACCGATGCCGGGACGGGATCCCGAGGGAGTAATCCCGAAAAAATCCCGGATCCCGAATGATCCCGAAAATCAAAAAAATCCGGGATTTCGGGATCGGGATCCCGGAAAATCCCGTCGGGATCCCGTCCCGCGCCGGTCTCTATTAAAAACTTTTAATTTTCAGCAGAAACAGATTCTGTCGCTATTTGTTTTCAAAATATCGACAAAAATAATCAAAAACAAGACAAAAATGAAATAAAAGAATTTTATATTTTCTCTGAAGGAGTTGTTACTTTTTGGAATATTGAGTTGGGTTTCTTTTTAATTTTTTAAATTAATTTTTATTTTTTTTTTGGTCGTGACAAACAAGAGAATATCATTAAAAATCTTCAAATACACCAATTAAAACCATTAAATGAGAAAATGTCTCGGGCTGAAGAGGAAATTATGAAAATTGAATTTACAAAGTAAAAAAATTTTTTTTAATCTTACAAGGAACCATATCGAATGTTAACAAAAATTTCGTAATTTTTTTATACTATCGTGTAGAGCAGGGTCGATTTCCCATTGCCGGTTTTTTCTTTTTCGCCCCTCCCCAAATCAGAAAATAGCAATGGGAAATCGACCTTGCTCTTCACGATGATATAAAATAATTACGAAATTTTTGGTGACAGTTCGATATGGTTCCTTGTAAGAAGATTTTTAAATAATTTTTGAGAAAAAAGTTTCGAATGTTCTTTTAAAATTTTTAGAAATAATTCCAATGCCAGCGACGACACAATTTATTTAAACAATGATTTCAATATTAATTGTAGTTTAATTGATGGAATTTATATTTCTTATAATAATTTGGAACGTTTTGCATTTTCTCATGCTTTAGCTGCTTCTGTAGGGAATTTATTTTTTTAATTTAAAAAAAAGAATCATTTACCAAGGGCGTAGCCATTTCAGGGGGAGCTATGGCCCCAGAAGCCCTCTGGCTACGCCTTTCTCATTTACCCCAATTTTGAATAACTTGTGAGCATGGGGATGTCCAGGGTTGGATTTCAAAGGTGTATAATGAGGGGAGGGGTGCTCTAAACCTTTGGCCGTTTGGTATTCCAAAAGCAAAAATGGATGAAAATTAAATTACATTAAATTACAAAAAGCCCTTTTTTGTGTAAATTTAATTTATTTTCCTCTAAAAAATTTTTCTAATTTAATTTTAAAGGTTAGAATGGGTATTTGGGAACGAGAACTAGACAGGCTTAATGATGAATTGGAACAATGTATTGACCAACTCAAAGAAGGCAAATTAATTTGGAAAGCATCCAAAGCAAGACAAACTATTGGAAAAATTGCTAGTATTAGGTTAATTTTAAGAATTAAAAAAAAAATTTTTAATTTATTTTTTATAGACATTCTGTTAATTCTTCTGAATTGCTTAATAAAGATATTTATTGGTATTTTTTTAATTAAAATTTTTTTTAATAAAATTGACAAAAATGGGTGGGAAATTGGAGAGTTATTAAGTATTAGGGATCTAGCCGACATAAAAATTCAATTCCCGATTTTCGGGAATCGGGTCGCCTAGATCCCTGTTAAGTATATTCTATTTCCACAAAAATTAGTTTTAAAATTTTTGGAAAAAATTCATTCAACACAAAAAAGTCCCTCTGTTTTCATTTATTTTTTATCGAATTGAAGTCTGACATTAACGTTCCTTGTCTTTGATCCTCATAATTAAAATAATTTTAAAATTTCAACTTTTTTAAAGAATTTCTTTTTTAAAGGGATTTACTTGATATAGAGCGTGTATACGAATCTCTTGCAAAACAACTTAAACTTGCAAGTCGTCAACGAGATTTAAACAAAAGAATAGATTATTGTGAATATTTTGTAAAAACAATACATGAAATGCTCGACCAAAAACATGTAAAAAATTAATTTTAAACGTGTGTTTCCTCTTCAAGAGGAAAATTTAATTTTTGGGAAATATTAGAATATTTTAAGGAAAATTTTTTTAATTATTTAATTTTTATATTTCTTTTTTCAGTCACATCGATTGGAATGGATTATCATTATTTTAATTTTTGTTGAAATTTTAATTAATTTACCAAAAATAATGGGAATATTTTCTTTCGAATCAAAAAAGGAAGAAAAGTGACGATATTGTTGATTTTAAAATACATAAAATTTATTTAAACAATTACAAAATTAAACAATTCATATATAAATTATTTGTTTAAATAATGAATAGGGCTGCCGGTCCGGTCCGAAAGATCGAGTCGGGCATAGAATTTTGACCCGAAAAAGACTCGGTCGAGTCGGCTCAATAAATGCCCGAAAAAATGACTCGAACGTCGGCCCGACTCGAAAACGGCAACCCTAATAATGAGTATTTTATAAATTTATCGGAGGTATTTAAATATATATTTATATAAATATACTATTTATCACAAATTTTTGTAAAAAAAATTTTTTTGAAAACAACGCCGCTAAATATTTTTTGTTTTAAAATGTATAAGGATGAAATTGATGTAGAAATTCATCAATCTCAAATGTTTTGACAACATTTACTAAAGAAAAATTGTTGCAAATTTCCAAAGATAATTTCTAAAAAAATAAAAATTTAATTTAAAAATTCACTGTGGTGCAAAAGTTTATGCACACTTGATAAAAATTTTTTAATACAGTATAACTTTGGAAGTCAAAGTAAGATGGGAAGTCTTAAAAAAATTGTCAAATTATCATTATTTTTTTATAAAAATTTGGATTTATTAGAAAGAGCATACTTTAATCTATCAAGCAAAAAAAGAAATAGACTTCTAATTTAAAGAGTTCCAAAGTTTAAATATTAAAAAAATTTTTATCAAGTGCATAAATTTTGCACCGCATTGTAATGTCAAAAAAAAAATAATTTTTTAATTAAATTTAAATTTTACCTGATAAAAATGAAAGTAATTAATAATTGTGCAATATCTAATACTTAAATCCTCTGATTTTGTACTATTATTTTTACATAAAATATAAAGTTCTTCAAATATTTGTTTTCTTATTTTTAAAATACTTGAACGTTCTTCATCATTTAAATTTTCAATTTCTTTAAAAAATAAAAATTATTTTTAAAAAAATATTTGTAAATATTTACTATCATTCCAAAAAAGCAATCCAAGAAGACCAGCAAATTCTAATTCTGTTAGACAAAGTTTTGACATTGAATTTTTAATTATAATTGAATATCGAAATGTTGGAGCAAATATTTGTGCAATACTTTCTGGGTCAGTTAAGCATTGCTCTACATTGAAGAAGCTAAAAATATTTTTAGTTTAATCGTTAAAATATCCGTTTTTTGTTGTATTTTTCCTTATCCAAAAAGGAGGCTTCTCTTTACCTATCAATCATAATGATTAAAAAAAGCCAAAATAAAAGGAGAATGCATTAGCCAAGGCCAACTGGCCATAAGTTTATTAATCTTGTATCTTCAGGATTAGGAAAACATTTTGACGAAATAAACGAAGAATTATTGTACCCATCCCAGAAATATTTTCCCGTTCACTTATTTCGTTTTGATTGACAAAAAATCTCTGCTTTTGTAAAGGAAATACTTTACATTTTAAAGGGAAAACTGTCCTTATAACAAAAAATTGGGGTCAATAAATATACTATTTATCTAAAAATTATTTACTGTTGAAGCTGTCGAACATCAAAAAATGTTTTTCCTGGGGTAGATATTAATCTTGTATCTTCAGGATTAGGAAAACATTTTGACGAAATAAATGATCTATAAGCCAAAACAAATGGAAAGAAAAAATTTCTTAACATTGTCCATCTTGTATCAGAATTAAAATTATTTGAATTTAATAATCGAAAGAAATGCTCTTCAATCTATTTGAATAAAATTATTTTTAAAGTTTAAATATATTTATTACCATTTCTGAAACAGAAAATGATTCTGCTTTAATTGAATCTACATTTTCTGTATAATTTCCTTCATTCATCATCTTAAAATTAAATATTCTAATTTTATGGTACTTATCGGCTATACGTCCACAAACCGAGTGTTAGCGAATTTCATCTGTTTTAACTTTTATGCTTGATCCAATTCAAAAAAATCTTATACATATATTCGAAAGTCCTCGATAAGAGGAATCTTTTTTCCAGCTTATGTCTGATCACTAGTTAAAAAGCTATAACCCGATAAAAGTAAAAAACGCCTAATTAGACATTGTGGTATAACTTTTAAATGAGTGATCAGACTTGATCTATACTATAGAAAAATGTACCGCTTATCGAGTGCTTTCGAATGATATAAGATTTATTTGAATTGGATCAATCTCAAAAAAGTTATAGCCAATCAATGTCTGGTGGCACTCAGTTGTGGGCGTATAACATATAAGCTCCGATTTTATTTAATTTTAAAAACAAACAATTTCTTTTTCGCCCTCATTTTCATCTTTTTTGTAAGAATAATTTTTGTTTTCTAATTTTAAATATCCTTTAAGCATTTCATTAAGGGAAGGATAATAATTAGTAGATTTGTCTAAAGAATAATTATCAGAAGAGGAGCAACAAGTATTTAATATATTAATGTAGGAAGTAGAAGTTGGGTTATTATATAACCATGCTTCTGATATTTGTGGTGTAATCATGGAAAGAATATTTGAAGAAGGGGAGTGCTAAAAAAAATAATAATTGAAGGATATCATCGTTTCCCTTACATTTGTATGTCCATTAGCACTCCCAGGATTTAACGGAGAAGAAAAAACAGAAGAAGTAGCAGAAACATTTCCGCTGTCTAAAGTTGTAGTTGTTATTATATCTGTTGGTGATGATTGTTGTTGTTGTTGTTTTTGTATTGGTGAAAAAGCTGAGGGTAATGCTTGTAATAATGTATCGGTAAAAGAATTTTTGTTAGAATTATCATTATTTAATTTGCCATTTAAAAGTGTATATGAACGGCCATTTTCTTCTAAATGTAAAAAATTATTTGTTGAACAAGATTTTTCTTCAATTAATTTATTATTTAATTGTAATTGCATTGCATTCATTAAATTAATTGGTGTTAATAAAGAAGAATTTGTTGTGAAATTATTATTAATTAAATTATTATTTTCTTCATTTTTAATTTGTTGTTTTTTAATTATTTTGTTGGTGTTGTTATTCTTCCCTTTTTCTGTTGGTATTTTTCTTGGCCCCAATTGATCTCTGTGTTTTTGTACGGCTAAATAAAAAAGAATAGTTTTTATAAAAATTTAGAAAATATGTAACCATTTGGGTCCATTCCTAATGAAATACATCGAGCAAATCGACAAGCACGACAAGAACAACGGACCTCTGCAATAAATAAAGTTATATTAATTTAAGCAATATAATAGGTATAATTTTCTAATATATCAAAATACTTTTGAAAATTTTTAAATCTAATTTGAGAAACTGCAGATATACCCGCGGGCGGATACGACATGAAAATGAGAAGGATATACTAAACGGAAATGGATGGATATAGACTCTGTGGATACTAAAGAATCCACTATGACTAAAACTAGAATAAAAAAATTGCTGGTCAACAAGAAATATTTAATTAGAATATTTGAAGATATTCTATAATAGAATACTATTTTTAAATTTAAAAATAAATTTATGTTATTTATTTATTTATTCATTTCCAATCACCTCTAAAATTAATTTGACAATTTCCACTATAACGGCATTGATAAACTCGCTTAGCAATTGTTGAACGTCTAAAAAATGCAGCACAAGCTCTACAAACCATAACACCAAAATGTAATCCTTGTGCTTGATCAGAACAAACAGCACAACGAGTATCTTCCTCCCCTTCGTTATATAATTGTTTTTCTTGAGTCTCTGTCATTGAAATATTTTTTGTTTGAAATTTTCTGAAAATTAATTTTTTATTAAAATATTTGTATGTATAGAAGATATGTACATATTTAAATTATTTAAAAAATAAAAAAAATATTTTTTGAAGAAAATATGTGGGCGGAAAAATAAAATAATATTAAAAATATAAGGTGTTTTTATTAATATTTCTAAAAGTTTAGTTTTTTATTCTTGTTTCAAAACTTTATAAATTAAAAATTAATATTTAAAAATAAAATTAATATGTATTTAAATTTTATTTTTATAAAAAGAGCAAAGGTTTTGACGATATGAATATTTATTATTTAAATTTACTTAACTGTTTTTATTTATGAGAGGCATATTTGAGGGCCCGAAATTTTGGGGATAATTTTTATTAAATTAAGCAAAAATTAGATGTTAATAGAATTTACAAAGGATTTAATTAATTATCCACAAAATGAAACAGAATTATTATAAAAAAATATAAAAACAATTAAAACAGAATTAAAGAAAAAAGCAGTTATAGAGCCTAAAAACTAAGAAATTTGACCAGAAAAATTTCTTAGTTTTTTTTATATTAATTCAGAAGATGTTTCGATATATTTCGATATTCTCAAAAATTGAGTAGATGTCATTTTATTATTATTTTATATAACAAATCAGATATTAAAAAATGGATAGTAAAAAACAATAAATTATTTTCCAAAATCTATACTTTTTAATTTTTCTTTCTATGATAAAAAAAGTGAAACATTAAAATAAATATAACAGTTAAATACCTAAATAAAATATGTATACATATAAAATATTAAGAAAACAAAAATGTGAAAAAAAAATAAAAAAATATGAAAAACATGAAAGGCCTTTTTCATAACCGATTAATTAATTTGAAGAGAAATTAATTAGAAGTTATAAGCTAATTTTTAAATTATTTAAAATATAAAAATTAATTGAATAAAATTTAAAAAATATTTTTTGAAGAATATTTTATTGATTTAATTTCTAGTTAAATCACATGCCTAATACTCTAGCTGTTTGTCCTCTGTCTAAAAAAACAAAATTTTAGTTAATTAGAAGGAGAAAGGAGGACTGTAAATTAATTTAAACTAACAATATTTTATAGATAGAAGATAATGTCCCCCTTTTAATATTAATTTATCAAAATCAAATATTTATTTTAACCACAATAATTATAGTTTATTTAAACTACATTTTATAAGGAATAAAAGATAAGAAATGTAGACTTAAAAATATATTTTTGTAGTTTGTTAAGATTTAAATATTTTTAGCTCAGAAAATTTTTGAGAATTAATTTACGTAATAAATATTTAAATTTTGTATGTACTTCGGAGACAGTAACAATAAAATAAAGAAAAAGTGAGGAAAATTAAAGAAGTTAAAATTAAGTAAAAAACAAAAAAAATTTTTATGAAAAAATGTTTAACATAAAATTTACCTAACTGCTTAACTTATTTGGTTAAGAGAAAGGGAAATAAGAATTAATTATTACTTGATTTTAAGGAAAGTGAACATTATTGAGGTAATAATTTAAAAATAAAGAGAATATTCCAAAGATTGTGATTGGAGAGGAAAAGCCAGAAAAATAAACCATCTTTTTGTAATTCGACAAAAATTTTTTGTTTCTTATCTCATAAAAACAAAACTTTTTTTGGGGGAAAGTGAATAAATTAAACAAATAAAAATATAAAAATTTGGCAAAAGAAATAAATTATAGAAAAAAAATTTTTTTTATTTACTCTTTCCTGCCCTCCCTCTCCTCTCTCCCCCTCCACCTAAACATACACTTACCTATATGAGGGAAATCGATTTTAACGATAATCAATTTTAACTGGCGATGTTAACTTTCTTTTTTTAAAATTTTGTTTAAAAAACGTCAAAAAGTTTATAAAATTATAATTAAAAATATTGAAACATTTTGTTGGGGAATAAATTAAAATTAAGTTTAAATATTTAAATTTTGAATGAGGAAAGGGTGTTTAGATTCTCAGGTCAACAAAACTTTTAAAATTCTAAAAAATTTGATTTAATATTAATTTAAAAAGTAACATTGGGAATATAAAAAATGAGACAGTAAATTTAATAAGCAGCTGTAAAATATTTAGGTAAACATTCCTTTTAGGTATACTTTATCAGACTTTTATTCTAGAATTCGAGTCCGAAATGATTATATTTTTCTGTTTTTCCCATTTCTTATCAAAAAATACCAACCGGCGTTCAGAACGGTTATATAATATCAATTTCTATGTATCTACATAAAGAAAATTTTAAAATAATTGGGGGAAAGGAATAGGTAAATATTTTCTTTTATTGTTTTAAGGGTTTGTTGCTAACTATAAATTTGTACTAATTTAAAAATTATTAATGTTGCCATGGTTCTTGAAAGTTATAGAATTGCCTTTTTTGTAGTGAAAAGTTAAAATGAATGTTTCGAAAGAAGTGAATGAGAAGAAGAAAATAGATAAATGTAAAACGAAAATTAATTTTTGAGTTTATTGGAAAATAAAAGTTTGAAATTATTTAAATTATTTTAAAAAATTTTATTCTTAAATGTGGGTAAAACCCGTAACAAAAGTTTTACAAAACAAAATAAAAAGAAAAATCATAATTTATGTCAAAATGTAAATAATTAGTAATTTTAATTGAGCTTTAGTCTTTCCTCTCTAAATTTAATATTTAATTAAAATAAATTCATTTATTGCTTTGAAATTGTTTGTTGAAACTAAAAAAATATAAAAATATTTTTAGTTTTAATTTATTTTATATTTACAGAAGTTTAACGTAACAAAGTTGGGATTTTTGGGGGTTGGGAAGTTACTAAGATTGAATAGTGAATCTTCAATTAATCACAATCCAATTTAGACCGATTCAATTTATCGGGATTTTGGGCTGTTTTTTCCGGTAACTTGATTTAATCCCGTTGGACCCTAGTCTAGTTTATATTCACACAATAAGCAACTACTATTTATTTTAATAATTTGAACTCAATAAATGTACAAATATTAAACAAAGAATTAAAATAAACAATTATTTCGAGTAAATTATTTAATAAAAACAAAAAAATTTTAAATATTATTTAAAACAAAAGACTCCAAAGAATTGTTAAATTTTTATTTCCGATAATTATAAATTTAAATTACCAAATATTCACCTTTAATTCCTCTTCCACAGTTTTTGGTCCAATTCCAAAAGGGAATAACAATTTTTCATTTCCAGCTTCTTTATTTAAAGATTGTGATAATTGAAATAAACTAGAAGATTCTAAACTGGAAGCAGGCATTCCAGAAGAGGCTAAAAGGGCTTGAGTAATTGTTTGAGGTGTAAAAAATTGGCTTAAATCGAAAGGTTTTTGTTGTTTAATTGGATTTGGTTTGGAAATATTTGTAGAGTAATTAAATGAATCTTTTGGGCCTGTTAAAATTAAAATTGATTTTATTAAATAAGAATAAGTGTTTACATGTCAATTCTTTAGATTTTTGATCCTTTTGTAATTTATGGTCCTCAATGTCGGCATCTGAACTTCCACCATTAATTAAATTTAAATCATTTTTAATTGTTTGATTAATTTCATTATTGTTTTGTTGCTTTACTTCCGTGCAATTCTCTTTCAAAATTTGTTTATTTTCCTTCCTTTCAACAGATTTTACATTTGTATTTTCTTCTTCCTCTTCTTCATTTTCAGGCCCACTTTCATTTAAATTTTCTAAAATATTTTTAAAATTAATTTAATTAATTAGGTAATTTTGCCTTGTTGAAGGACAACATAATTACATCTACCATTATTTGGAGAGTTATCCTCTCGTTGAATATGTTGCTGCATTATTGCCTGAACTTCTCTTGTTTTCTTTCTAATAAAATAAAAAATATTGAAAAATAACTTGAAAATTATAAAAAATTTGGTACTTTTCCGTTATACAACCGCAAACTGAGTGCCAACCTAATTTGATCGGTTATACTTTTTGATGCTTGATCCTATACAAATGAATTTTATATCATTCGAAAGCCCTCGATAAGATGTATTGAAGGCACTTTTCGATAAGAGATGAGATTGCCCATTAAAAAGTTAGAACTCGGTAAATGTGAAAAACATCAAATAACTAGACTTATCGGGTTATAACTTTTTAATGACTGATCAGATTTGATTTATCCTATTAAAAAAATATACAAGTTATTGAGGGCTTTCGAATAATATAGAATTCATTTGTATTGATTCAAGAATTAAAGTTAAAGCCGAGCAAAATCAGCTGGCACTCAGTTAGCGGTTGTATAACTGAAAAGTACCAAAAATTTTAAATTTACCTCAATTTGGCACGTCTATTTTTAAACCAAACTTCTACTCTTTCTTCGCGCAACTCACATTGGTCTGCCAAACGTTCACGGACACCAACATCTTTTAAATAAATTTTTATATTTAAATATTTTTTTGTTAATTTACCCGGATATTGTGTCATAGAAAAAGCCCCTTCAAGCATCAAAAGTTGATCTTCTGTAAATATTGTTCGATGTCTTCGTTTACGTCTTGTATTACAATTATTATTATTTCCTCCTCCACTTCCTTCTTCGCCTCCTCCAAAAGAACTTCCACCACTATTATCAAGATGTCGGTGAATTGAAGAATTATTTTGTGAATTTGACAAAGGGGAAGAAAGACCTCCTCCTTTTGAACTAACAGATGGAACAGAAATTAATGGAGGGGAATTATCATTTATTGAAGTATTTAAATTATTTTTCTGATGATTTTTTTCTTTATTTTCATTTATTTTTTGTTCTACCAAATTAAATCCATTAGAACTCGAAACATTTGGAGGTGCAAATATAAGAGGTGGTGGTGGAGGTGGATGAAAACCTAACAAATAAATAAATTACTTAAATTAGAAACTCAGTTATGAAAACTTTTGTACATTATTAACTTTTGTAAATTATTTTTTACTCAAAAATTAATACCAAACAATTTTCCTCTTTAATTTTCTTTAAATTTACTATAGTAAATATTTAATTCGGAAATTCACTGATCCAAGCAAAATCGCTTGATTGGCTGATTGACTTTAAATGCGCAAAAAAAACTTTTAGTTACTAAATATTAAATCTACTACTTAATACTGCTTAATTTAATCGCGCGGAAAGGTCGACTAATTGCACTAAATCCTTTTAACTACTCCTATACTAAACTCATTCACTAATTTTAATTTATTTTACGCTAAACTTTTTATTTGCCTCTATGGAGCAAAGGAATTTGTTTAATATTTATTTTTATTTATCTTATTTTAAAAAATCTTAAATATAAACTCATAAATAAAATTAAAGAAAAACCAAATGCCCTTCCGCTTCGCCCAAATGCCCTCCAAATATTTATAAACAAATTTTTAGGCTTAATGAAGCGAATAAAGAGATCAGTGGATAAATTTATATATTGAATATAATTTGAAAGTTAATTAAAGAATTTTAAAGAGGATTAGTCATTCATAAAAAAATTGGGATATATGTATTAGTGTTTTGCCGGAACCGAAATTTTGACCGGAACCAGAACCAAACTTTCCAAAACCGGAACTTCCGGTGAAACTAATATGTATCTATTTTTAGCAAAACTATTTAAGGTACAATTAGAGATAGAACGAACAAAATAATAAACTTAATTCGAACCTTCAAAAATCAACTTTGAAATTATATAATACACAAAGAATAAAAATCTAACATGTAGCTAATAAGTAAAATTCACGGATTCCAAATATAACATATTTTAATAAAATCACTTTCCCTCTTTAATTTACCATTTATTAATATTTAGTAAATATTCGACCGATTAACTTCTCCTCTATAGTATAAATCTTTATTTTCTTGCAAAATACCGCTAATTCGCTAGTTTGGGTTTATCGCGGTGACCAATCGCGCGGTTCAACTTTTCGTTTCCTTTTTAATTTTAATCGCTCGTTACGCTTGAATTCACCGTTGATTGGCTGGGAGCTGAACGGAAGATGTGAATAAAAGGAAAAATGGACGCAGAAAAGAGTGAAAATATTAGACATTTATAGTTAAGTAAGAAAATCCGATCAAAAATAGTAGAGGAGATAAACTAAAAAGTGTTGAAGTATAGCGATATTCTTAAGAAGAAAATATAAAGTGTCCATTTGTATAGGAAGAAAATTTTAGATAATTACCAAATGAAAGGAGTATTCCCTCTAGGTTGTTTAAATTATCAATTAAATAATCAAAATATTTACAAACCAAAGAAATTGGCAGAATCTCCTCCCATTGTTGTAACAGGAAATATTGGACAAATTGGGTTATTAAATATATCAGTAATTTTGTCGTTATTTGGTTGTTTTTGTTGCATTTTGAGCTTTTTCTTTGGCGGTGTTTCTTCATTTTTAGATTTATTTTCGATTTTTGGAGAACTTTCTGATACCTTAAATTTTTAAAGAAAGCTTAATTTTTTGGTATTATCTGTTTGAAACAAAAATATTATGAAAGAGTATTCTCTCGATTAATTCCCTTCTCTCGGATAATTCCCCCTCTCGAGTAATTCCCCATGAGTTGGGTTGAAACAATAATTCCCCACCCCCAAATGCCCTACTGCACGTTCAAATTCCAAACTGAATAATTCTCCCCCGATTAATTCCCCATGCCAAGGAAGGGTTGAAAAAATAATTCCCCAGGGGAATTAATCGAGAAAATACGGTAAATAGTAATTTTCTAAATAGGTAATTATCATTTAAAAACAAAAATATATTTATTAAATAAAAATATAAATTAATTTTAACTGTTTTTAAAAATAATTAAAATAAATAAATCCTTACATTACTGTTGTTGCTGTTTGCTGTAGTATGTCTTCTTCCAGTAACAGAATTATCAAAAGATGGACTATTTAAAGGAGATAATGGTAAAGAATTTCCTCCTCCATTGTTTTGGTGATTGAATGGCTGGAAATAATTTAAAAAATTACTTTTAATTTTCCATTTATGACTAACAAAATTTTGTGGCTGTCCTGGAGATGGCCAAAATGGAATTAAAGCCATTGGAGCTGGTGGAGGTGGTGGCCAAGGAGCAAAAGGGAAACAAGGAGGTAATTGAATAGGGGAAGGATTTGGAATTGCTGGCCAACAAATTGGGAAATGGGGTTGGGGAGTTGCAACCATACTCGATAGAAGATTGTCAATTGAAAAATTGTTTTGATTATTTTTGCTGGTCATTCTTGGAAGTGAATTTATGTATAATTAAGAGAATAAAAGAAGTTCTGAAAAATTAAAAGTTAATAAAGGTTTCGAAAATATTAAATTGAAGCTTTATCCTAAAGCCACAGTAAATCAAAATTTATCAGCAGAAGGTTAAAACAATATTTAAAAAATTGCTATAACTATTAACGGCTCTATCGCAAATGAGGTGCGTAATCATATTTTTTCTCCTTCCTTCCTCAAGTTAAAAATGGGGAACTTTTTCCTTAGTATTTTTCCTTAGTAAGGAGAAATAATGTAAGAGGATTAATTTTTTCATTTTCTTTTCTACCCGGTTTTGACTGACCGTGTCTCAAAACTGTCCGTGTTTTGACTGTTTTTCAGTCAAAATTGTCCCTGTTTTGACTGTGAAAACACGGTCAGTCAAAACATGAACAAAAAACAAAATGTAAAAAATTAATCCTCTTTCATCATTTTTCTATACGGCAAAATCAGCATACATTAAAAACTAAGGAAAAAGTTCCCCATTTTTAACTTGAGAAAGGAAGGAGAAAAAATATGATTACGCACCTCATTTGCAATTGGCCACTATTAACTATACTATTAACATTAATAAAATTAATTATCCATGAAAGAAGATTAACTCGAAAAATGTAAATTTGCAAGAAAAATCAGAAAAATATTAATACGATTTTTATTTAGTGTACATTTAAACTAAATAGTATTATCAATCGGATAATGAGATTAGAGATAAAAATTTAATTTAATAAATTATACAATGATTGTAGGATTTTTGGTTAAAAATGTTTTAAAATTATTTTTGTAAATTTTTGTTTAGTAAAAAAAAATTTAAAAAAAGAAGAAAAAATGAAAAATAAAAAGAAAAGAAATATACTGTAGTAAAGAAGTAAAAATTAAATAAATTTTTTTTGGCCCACTAAAATTCGCCGACAATATTGAAGAAATAAAAGAAGTAAAATATAATTTGGATTTAGACGCGCATTGCTTTTTTTGAATAAAAGGAAGGAAGAGGATTAATAAATATATTTTTGGGCGGTTGCTTCCTATTTATTTTAAGGCCAATCTTCTTTATTTATTTATTGTAGTAAAGAAAATTGTAGAAATTGTTAAAAGAAATATAATTATGGGAAGTGTTAAGAGTGTTGAAATTAACAAGATTTTTAAAATTATAAATAATGAACTTTTAATAATATGACTCAGAATGACTAAATATACCTATAAATTTAGATTCATTTAAATTTTTTGGAGAAATGCCCAATTTTTTTAATTTTGCATTTTTTAAGTTAAAATTTAAAATCATATTTAAAAGTATTGAGATGTAAGAAGAGTTTTATATTTCGAATTTAGAGGTGTTTAAGGAGAAATAATATCACAAAATTAGATGCACCTATATGTATTTCAAATATGTAGTACATTTTTTAAGTTCTTTTTAATTCGAAAAAATGCCTAAAATTTCGTTCATTTTTAAATTCGAGGTCCAATATTAAATATATCTAATAAATAAAATAAATAAAAATAAATAAATATATTAATTATTATTAGGGTCAAAGAGACAAGCAATATAGGCAATTATATTTTAATTGAATAGTTAAATAAAGTGTTTTTTCCCTTTTATGTTGTCCTTATAATAATCATCAATTTCCCCAAATGAACAGATGATAGATATTATTTTCACCAATATTTTCCTTTCTAAAAATCCCGCCAAAAACCTCTGTAATTCCAAAAATTGCCAAAAACCATTCGGCAAATAATTGAAAATTGTTGCTTTTATAAAAATAAAAAGAAGAAATTTATCCAAAAAAACATTATTTAATTTTTAAGCAATTTCCTGAGAAATAGTTAAAAATATTAAAAGATGAAATTGAGGCGCCAAATGCCGAATTCTTCGAAGCGTGAGAAATAAATAAAAAATATGGCAATCCCGGAGAATTGGGGTCCCTGCGGAAAAAAATCTTAAAAATAAGAAAAAGGATTTTTCTAGGGTAAAAAAATATGCTGATTACGAATCCGAGCTCAGATTTTGAAAAAGTCGAATCCCGAACCCGAACCAAATTTCGAACCCTGAACCCGAATTTCGAATAGCAAATGATAGCTCGTTCGAAAGAGCTAGTCGAGCTGCATCGAATGACACCAAAATCAACGCAATCGGGCCTGTTTCGACAAAGTTGTGACATAAAGTAAACCTCTGGGAGTACTGTAAGCGTCGGCGACTTATGTTATAACTTTGTCTAAACTTGATCAATCACTGTAATTTTGGTCTCATTCGACTCAGCTCGACGAGCTCTTTCGAATGAGCTATCATATGCATAAACTTTTTTTACTCCAAAAAATCACCCCTGTGGTTTTTCAATATCTAGGGGTCTGTATCTCGGTTCAATCCGGTCGGATTTCATTGATTTTGGTGTCATTTGATGCATCTCGATGAGTTCTACCTGCATATGGAAGACTGACCATTTTGTACAATGTCCGACAATGTCCGGGGTCAAAAATCCTGTTCGTGGGCAAAAGTCCGAATTCGGGTTCGGGATTCGACTTTTTCAAAATCTGAGCTCGGATTCGTAATCAGCATATTTTTTTACCCTAGAAAAATCCTTTTTCTTTTTTTTAAGATTTTTTTCCGCAGGGACCCCAATTCTCCGGGATTGCCAAAAATATATCGGCTCGAAATAAAAGTGTTTTTCTGAATAAAATTTTTTTCTTAAAAATTCTGGAAGGGAGCAGGTGTGAGCAATTTAAAAGCAAACAATAAATAGTAGATTAATAATAAATATTATGGTAATCGTGAGAAAAAAATAAAGGATGAGCTTTTAAAAAATTTATTTTAATATAGTAATATATTGAAGGGATTAAAAGTTTATTTTTGAAATAAAGAAAAACTTTTTTAAAAATAAATTATAATCAGAAATTGAAAGATGAGAAAAGAAATAAAGAGTTAATCTATGAGAAAGGGTAAAAACAGGCTACCCTACAAAACATATTTTTTTAAAACATCAAACGCTCAAAACATCTAGACGGCTAAAGAGGCTCAAAATATATTCGCTCAAAACATCAAACACTTAAAATATATTTACGGTTAAAAACGCTCAAAATATCAAAAAATATTTTTTTAATTAAAAGGGACAGTTGAGTGCCCTATTTCCTCCTTTTATCAGGGGTGAATAATGTAGTACTTCAGGACCAATTTTTCATGAGTTCGACGTGCTGAGTCGACTGACACCAAAATCAGCTCGAATGGATGATTTTTGACAAAGTTATGACCAGCAGAATCTTCGCTGGAAAAACTGTTTTTGTGCTGCTACGGAGGGTAGGCCGGGCATGGTCTTCGCTACACGATGGCCGTGCTTCGCTGCGGTCGTGCTCGCTTCGCTCGCGGCGACCGTAGCGAAGCGGCGGCCGTCGTTCCGCTCGACATGCCCGGCTTCCTCCGCAGCGGCAAAAACTTTTTTCCGCGGACTCAACTGTCCCTTTTAATTAAAAAAATATATTTTGATATTTTGAGCCTTTTTAGTGTCTAGATATTTTGAGCGTTTGATGTTTTGAGCGAATATATTATGAGCATTTTTACCCGTCTAGATGTTTTGAGCGTTTATACCCGTCTAGATGTTTTGAGCGTTTTTACCCGTCTAGATATTTTAAGTGTTTGATGTTTTGAGCGGGCACGTAAAAACATCGTCGAATAGGGAAAAAGAAGGGCAAAATAAAAAATGAAAGAGAGAGGCAAAATTGAGGAGGAGGGGCGGAGTTGAGTGACAGGAATTACTTCTCTTTTGATTATTTTAAATTAAATGATTGGGCAATATTTAAACTCTTTTGAACTATTTCCCTAAGCACTTTTTAAGTAGTTTATTGAAGTAATAAGTACTAGACTTTATGGATATTTTTGCCTAATATTTTAATTTTTTGCTTGAGGCAAGAAACAATAAAAGGTGAGTAATAAAATTAACGATTAATGGAAGAACAAATTTAGTTTTTAGGAGAGATGGTGATGCTCCGACTTCAAAAACATCTAACAATTCCATAGTTTATTTTGGGGCCGGGATAACACTACTACAGTAGATGAATAAATAAAATTACAATTTATTAAAGCCGAGAAAAGAATATTGTTTAGTATTTGTGAAATAATTTTTCAAAAAATTAATTATTTTTAAGATCCATTGTATGTTTTTATGAATGTATTATTGTTTTTCATATACTATTGTTAAATCTAGATTCAGAATCCATAATAAATTTCAGTTAAAATTAAGATATTTAAAAATAAATATTAAAAATTCCAGTTATAAAATGGTACTTTTAGGTTAGGTATCCCAAACCAGGTTCGGGATATAGGTATTTATGCGGACATATTATACTACTTTCTTTTTCTTTCATTAACACATTTATATAAATATCTCCCCTAAATATGCTAAATATTTTAATAAAAATAAGTCACGCAATTGAAACAAATCGCCTTGTTTTTAATGCCCTTAAATACTATTTAGCACTTAAATACTTAATTTTATATATAAATATTTAAAAATTTGTCTTTTATAATTTGTGTGCCATTTTAGCGTTATTTTTGATTATTAAATATTTTTACTTTTTTTTACATATTAGCTGGATTACCTCCCTTCTTATTTGTGCCAATCTTTTCTTTGGGCATTTCCTTTACTTTCTTAAATCCTTTTGAGGGAAAATAAAATTTTATTTTCTTTGGGAAAGTTAAAGAAATAAAGGGTAAATTAAAAGAGAGAGAAAGGGGAGAGAATTAATTAATTTATAATAAATATTTATTTTTACATAACTAATAAAATGGCAAAACTGGCATTAAATAATAATAATATTTACCTTATTGGAATGTTTTTATATCTAATTAGGAGATTGAAAAGAAAAGTTTATATTATTAATGTTAGAAAGTTTATTATTATTTAAATGTATTAAATAGAAGGGAAAATAAAAGGGAAAATTAAATTTTTTTGTTAAAAAATTAAATTAAGAGAAAATTAAATGATGAAGTTTTATTTTCGATTTTAATTTAAATTAGTTCTGCCCTAAGGCTCAAAACTTAAATCGATGGATCCCCTAATATTCCCTCAAATCCTTTTATCACTCCTTAATACACAGATATTAAGTAGGGTCCCTTAATCCCTCAATATCTATGCTATCCCCTAATATTCCCTCTTAAATCGATGGATCCCATTTTTGTAGCTGCGCTCTATTTTGGTTTTATATATGCCATATTTTCTGAAAAATCCAAAAATATACTAAATATTGTAATAAAAATAAGTCATTTTAATAAAACGAAGAGATAAAAGTGGTTATGAATTAAATTCATATTCGAATCAGATTGGACGGAATGACATTTGTATACATGGTTAGCCGCATTTATAACCAATTCCCCCATTTTTCTTTTTAGCTGTACTTTGCCATATTTTCTGAAAATCCAAAAATTTTTGCGATAGTTGTCCTATTTTTGTAGCTGCGCTCTATTTTGGTCTTATGAAATCGCTACCTATTATATACTCTATATTGTTTAAAAATTTGAAGAAAATAAATTAAAATATATTTTAGAAAGTGATTTTCAAAGAATGATTAAATTTATTAGTTTTGTATAGTAATTATTTAGTTACTAGTACATCTAGATAGAAATTATAAAACTACTCACCCAAGTAAAATCGAATAAATTTAATACGCATCATTTGAAAGAATTAACGTAAATACTAATTCCTTTAAAAAATACAAAAAATAAAAATAAGTTAATTTAGTATAGAATTATTTTTATAATATTTACAAACAAAAAAGTTAAAGTTAAAAAACAAAGTTTTGGTTGTCCATCTATTGTTCTGCTGCGGCACTTATTTTTGTATAAATCCATGCCTTTTGGTGTACATTTATATGTAAAAACTTGAAACAGGAATATTAAAATGCTCAAAAAAACTATACAAAAATTATATAACAATCTCGATGAAGAAATTTTTCAAAAATATTTTTGTACGTTTCCGAAATAATGTTAAAAATTAAAAGAAAAATTTGCGAACCGGAAGCATTTTAGGCAATATATATTTTTGAAAAAATGAAAAATTAAAGGATGAAGAATAATTATATACATATTTATTTTATCATCTATGTATGTAAATACATCTCTAACAAAAGAAAGTCCCATCCCTCGACAAGTTTACAAAAATAATAATGGATAATAATTCCATTGGTTAAAAGAAATTTTTACAATTCTATAAACAATAATCCAACAATTTCTTCAAATGTAATAAATATTGTAACTTAAATCTCATATAATTTTTAGTAATTAATAAATTTATAAAGCTTTATTACCAGAGTTCAGATATGTACGGATTTCTCCTTATTTTGTGGTTTATTAATAGGTCGCTGAGGATTATTTTTAACCGAAAATTCTGGTATTTCATGTCAAAAATTAACCGTTCTTATAAAATTTAAAGAAACACGAGATTTTTGAAAATGAGTGATATAAAAAAATTTGCCCAAAATAAAACCGTTAGTTAACTAAAACTCAAATTGAAAACAATGTTTCTAGAGTTTGGATTAACTGGTTATTAACCAGGTAATGAACAATCCTAATATTTATTTAAAAATATTTTACAAATAGTATTAAATTAAAATTAATAAAAATTAGATTGAATGAATTTAATTTATTTAAAATTTTCTTCGACAAACAAAAAAAAACTATTGGATTGGCAGGTTAATACAAAAATATTTTTATTTATTTTAATTATTATCCTCCAACAATCTTTGTTTAGTATGTCACAGGAAGTCTTTTCCTTTTCTCTATTAATCTTTTATTTTTTAGAATATTCTTTCCTTTATCTCAACTTAACACTCTCTCATAAGCTCCAGAAGCGTCATCAAAGGATAATTCGGATATATAAGCTTTAAAGCTAACATTTAAGAAAAAACATTTTTTCCTCTTTTTCCCATTGTGTTGAGGTTCTATTGCCACAAGAATTTATTTAAAGCTGCTTCTTACACTTCTTAGCTTTTTTTCAATAAGAAAAGCGGATTGTTTGCTCATTGGCTTGTCTTTCCCCCTTATACTTTTTTTATTTTACAACGTTGCTTATTTCCCCTTATTACTTAATTCCTCTGCCTTTTTTTGTATTGTGTTTGTGAACACACGATTAGCCTCTCAACACATTTTCTATTAATATAAGCAATAAGAAAAGACCAAGAAAATTGTGTAGAGGCGAGAAATTTAGAGCAATAAAAGTCCTTCTCGTCCCTATTGTTTGCCATGCCGCGAAAAGTAGGTGAATTTAGGAGTGGTTGTTGTAGTTAAGCAGGTGAGAGGAAAATGAAGGGGGCAGTAAGTTGATGAAAATAAAATTAATGGAAAGTTTGCCAAACTATGGAAGGTAAATAAGTAAATATATCTTTAAATAATATTAAGAAGGAATTAACGAACAAAAAATTTATTTTAAATTTTAATTCAGACATGGGATATTTAATTAAAAATTTATTAAATTTTTTAAAAACAATTATTTTATTATGTACAACAAAGCATTAAAGAGAATTTGTAATTAATTAATTTTTTTATTAAGGCATATTAAAATGTTTGATTTTACTTCGAGATTTATTTAAAAATATTTAAATAAAAATAATTTTTTTTAAATTATTTGTGTTACATATAACAATTTAAATATTTTCATTTATTATTTATCTAAATTCAAGGAAAATACTTAATGAGAAGAAAGTGGTTGTTGTTGGAAGAACTTTTCCCTTGTTTTTCTTTTGTTTTGTATATACAAACAATAATTCTTTTAAAAAAGTATTGTTGTTGTTGTTAATATATTTATTTAGTTAATATATTTGTGCATCATGCCAAATGAAAATAAGTGGGATTTTGAGTGAGAGGTTCGAAAAAATTTGTTGTGTTAATGGAAATTAGAATAATAATAAAAAAGTTTTTGTGAAAATTACAAAAATCTGGGAAGAAAATTATAGAAAATACAAATTTATTTACTTAAAAATAATTGCCTCGAGGGAAATAATTAAATAAATGGATAATACATGCAAACTAAAAAATTAAACTTCTGTAGCCCAGTCAGTATTCAGTTAAAATTAAGGAAATAATTATTGTATAATGGAAAATTTTTTTATATTTTTTTGTCTAACTGGAGGATTGCGATTTTACTGATATAAATCAACTAAATTTAAAGTATATTATGTTAAATTTGCTTTTTTAATCAGCCTAAATTTTCGGAAATAGGAATTCCTCTGCTATATATTAGTTTAAAACTCATTTTATAACACGACCACATTTATTCTTGTTTGTTTCAGACCAAAGCAACATATAAATTAAAATTAAATAAAGATTTAAAAATCTTAAAAATTAATTAAAAAATGAAGTAAAAATAAAAACACTTAAAAATATTTATTATTAAAAATATTTTTGAGATCAAAATAAATTACAAATATTAAAATAGTTAAAAATATTTTCTAAACATTTTTATTTTTAATTTGATATAAACTTTAACGTTGGATAAGCTGTGACCCGTTATAGAGTATAATTATTGCTTTTCCTAGCTAATGTGCGCAACATCGTAAAATTGTCCTTTTAATTATCCAAAGTAGTGGAAATGTGTGGAATATTTATTCGTTTGAAAAAATAATCATATAATTGGTCTAGTCGATTGATCTTTTACATTTAATGGTTTATTAAGAGGCAATAAAACTTTTAATTTTATGGAGTTAATTAAATGTGTATTTAATTTTTTCTTCAAAAAGTAAAACTTTTTTAATGGTCTCACTTTTAGGTCTCTTTTTGTTGATAAACAGTAAAACAATTTTGGAAAAAATATGGATATAAATAGCTGAGGTTAATCAGTCTAATACAAGCATTAATAGCTTCTGAAGCTAGCTACTACTAAATAACTAAAATAATTTTGTATAAAAATATTTAAAATAATTTTATTAAAAAATTTTTTTATAGAATCAGATAAAACAAAATGACTAGGTGTAGTCTTTGTTGTGCTTTATTAGCGCTTATTTTAATTGTTAATGAAACAAATGCTGGCCTTTTTGGCAACGGTGATATGTAAGTTAATACTTTTAGTTAAAATTTTTTTAATAAAATTTGTTCCAGACTTCCCCCGTCATTCTTGAGAGGTTTAAGAGTGAAAAAACAGTGTTGCGGTGGAGGCGGTGGAGGAGGCTGTGGTGGTGGATGTGGTGGAGGTGGTGGTGGAGGTTGTGGAGGTGGATGTGGCGGAGGAGGTGGTGGTGGTGGCTGTGGAGGCGGCTGCGGAGGCGGTGGTGGTGGTGGAGGAGGACAAGCAATCACGTTGAAACTAAGCTGTTCAAGCGGAGGAGAAGGTGGTGGATGCGGCGGTGGTGGCGGTGGATGTGGAGGAGGTTGCGGAGGCGGTGGTGGTGGTGGATGTGGAGGAGGCTGTGGAGGCGGTGGTGGTGGCGGATGCGGAGGAGGCTGCGGAGGAGGCGGCGGTGGTGGATGTGGAGGAGGATGCGGAGGTGGTGGTGGTGGATGTGGTGGAGGCTGCGGAGGAGGCGGCGGTGGTGGATGTGGAGGAGGCTGCGGAGGAGGCGGCGGTGGTGGATGTGGAGGAGGTTGCGGAGGCGGTGGTGGTGGCGGATGTGGAGGAGGCTGCGGAGGCGGTGGTGGTGGCGGATGCGGAGGAGGCTGCGGAGGAGGCGGTGGTGGTGGATGTGGAGGAGGCTGCGGAGGAGGCGGCGGTGGTGGATGTGGAGGAGGCTGCGGAGGAGGCGGCGGTGGTGGATGTGGAGGAGGCTGTGGAGGCGGTGGTGGTGGCGGATGTGGAGGAGGATGCGGAGGTGGCGGCGGCGGTGGTGGAGGACAAGCAATTACGTTGAAAATAAGTTGTTCAAGTGGAGGAGGAGGTGGTGGTTGTGGAGGTGGAGGTGGTGGCGGAGGAGGAGGCTGTGGAGGAGGCTGCGGAGGAGGCGGTGGAGGTGGATGTGGAGGAGGCTGCGGAGGTGGTGGTGGAGGATGTGGAGGCGGCGGCGGTGGTGGATGTGGAGGTGGATGCGGAGGAGGCGGTGGCGGAGGAGGCTGTGGTTGTGGACGAAGAAAGCGTTTGGCTCTTCTCCAACGAACGGCTGTCAATGCTGCCTAGATATAAAATTATTTACACTTACATATTTTTGTATTCTACGTTTTGTAATATTAGTTATAGTGCACTAAGGCATTTAGTTGTAGAAGATTTAGTTATTTTTGTATATTTTGTAGTAATTTCTAGCTTGTTTAGAATAAATACATACAATACATTTTAATTTCTTGAATTGATATCTGTTTTTCGGCTGATTAAAAGTGACGGCGGATCCTGAGATCCATATCTTTTTGCAAACTGGAAAATTTTTGGAAGATCCTTAAGCAATGTATCTTCCTTTTTTGCGAATTTTGAGAAATTTGAAAGGCCAGAATTCATATATTTAAAAAATATTAATAAAAATAGGTTAATTTTATTCTGCAAATGAAAAACTTATAGTTACTAATTTATTAAGAGTTTGAACCTTAAACTAATCTCCTTACCCAAACGTATGAACCTGATGCACTATCCAGTAAACCACGCAGACCATTCAAAAAATAGAAAAATGTTTTTTAACCGTCTCAAATTTTCTTTCTTTTATTTTCACGCCTTCCATCCTTCCATCTTCTCTTTTGTCGGAGTCTATAACAGGCTCCGGAGCTTTTCCTTGGCTCCGGAGCTTTCAAAATCTTTCTCCGGCTCCGGAGCTAGCTCCAAACCATACCCATTAATGCTCCAAACAGTACATAAATTATTTTTTAAGTTTAACCTAGCCAACAGTAAGTTCAACAAAAGCTCTATAGCTTATAAGGTAAATTTGTTATTTAGTTTTAATAAAATATTAGCTTTAAATTTTATAATTTATTTAGTAAAATGATATAATTAAAAGAGTTAAAGTATTAAAGAAAAAATATAAATGTAGATATAAATTTAGTAAATAACTTTAAAATTTCACTGGTTCTTGTTGATAAAAATACTTGAGATTTTGAAAAGAAGAAAAAAGAAAGGAGCATAAAATAAAGTGAAAATAGCCTTTAAATTAGGGTTGCAGTCGACCTTTTAGTGTCGAAAAGTTTGGAGTCGTGTTCGGGATGGAATTTGGAATTAGTCAGGGCAGGGCTGCAATCCTATTTAATATTTAAAAATTAATACATGCAGCTAATATGTATATCAACAATTCAATTTTGATAAAAAAGAATAATTAGGTAATAGGTTCAGAAAGTGCTGAAGGCTTTCTCCTTTGCCGAGTTTCAACAGCATTTTGTTGGCCGTTATTAGGTATATGTGTTGTTGTAGATAAAGTAATCATAGAAGATGGATGTTCTTGTTGATTTTGGTCATAATGTTGAAATTGCTGTGGACAACTATATTCTATTTGTGGGCGAAGAGCAAATCTTAGAAGTTCTGATAAACTAGTTAATTCACGTTGAATGTCTAAAAAATTGTAAAATAAATAAACTTTTTTTAAACTAAAAATTTTTTAATGAAATTTAGTTCCTTCTTCAATGAGAAAAAATGAAAGGAGATTTTCATTGTCTAGTTAAAGGAGCAAATTTATTTATTTGGAGATGGAAATATTTTTTATTTCGAGATTTTCCAGATTTAACCTTAACACAAAATCCTCGAAATAATGAAAGAGTGATTCAATAATAATTAATAAATTACCAGAAAGTTGATGTTCAACAGCTGTAATACGAAGAGCCATTCCTTCCTAAAAAATAATTTTAAAAACCAAACAAACAAGCAACAACCTGTGTAGTATGTACATCCCTCATTAAATCGTGGGAATGCGCAGTTGTTTTAGCAACATCCCCCAAAGATACTCTATTTTCATCCAATTTTCGTTGACTGGTTTTTAGCTTTCTTAATGCACAAATAGCAACGAGGAATTTTCTTTGATGGTAACGGATGCGACTTGGTTCGATTTTATCAACAAGACGACGATTTTTATAAATTAGCCAAGTTTCTCTCAAAACATTTGCCTTTAAAAAAAGAGGGGAAATTATTAAAAAAGAATTGTTTGTTTAAAGACAAACAGCAATATGTTTCATTTCTTTTGTATGTTGTGTTTCAATCATAAAATTGTGGACATGTTTTTCTGCTCTAGTTAATTCTAATTTTCTAGCAATTACAGCAACCACCATAGAAGAAGTACAAGTACCCAAAATCCCCGTTACAACGGCCATTATCCTTCCACATTGTGTATTTGGAACTATATCACCTTAAAAAATATTATTATTTTTTAATAAAATTAAATAAATAATTATTTTTACTTACCATATCCAATACTTAAAAAAGTAACAGCAACGAGCCAAAGTGAATTTAAATAACTTTGATGTTTTTCTGCATGAAAATTTAATGTTGGATCTTCAATTGAATTATGCCTAAAATAATTTTTTTAAATTTTTAATTAATTAATTAATTAAACTACCTTTCACATAATCTTAAAATATAACCCCCAATCATCCATAAAGAGGCTGTAAACAACATTAAAACAGTTCCAGGACAAATAGTCATTAAAGTTTTTAAAATAAATTTGGCATCTGTTTTGACTCTTAAAAATTAATTTAATAAAATATTTTTTCTTAATTAAATAAAAATTTTTAATTAAATTCTTAAATAAATATTAATTTCTTAATTAAAACTTTTCTTAATTAATTTTTTAATTACCTATTTAACCCAGCAATTGAACGAGAGGCAGCATCAGTAAAAAGTCTTGAATGTAAAAGCATTACACGACAAAGCCAATAAAGACGGAAAAACATTACTAAATTTATTGAAGGAATTTTTTAATTTTTTAAATAATTTTTAAAGATAGTTTTTAAGAAATATTGTTTATGTAAAATAAATAATAAACAATAAATTATTTAATCAAAATTATTCTATAATTTCTTTAAATTAAACTTACAAATAGAAAAAAGTACATCTAATGGCATACGTTTTGGAACCTCAAAATTAAAAAAAATTTTTAATTAAAAAAATTATTTTCCAGTCAAAAAACCGTTGGCCAAAAATTTCCATCTAACTGAACAGGTAAAGGGCAAATAGCACAGGCAACAACTTCAATAATTATTTGCATACTTTTGCGACATGTTAAAGCAATTTGCCAATCTTCTGCACTATTTGCATTCATAAATAGCTTAAAATAAAAATATTATTTTAATTAAAAAAAATATTTTTATTTACTTGAATTTCATGAACATGATATTTAACAACTAATCCAACAAGAATAATTGTACTTTAAAAATATTTAATTATTCTTAAATTATTTTAATTTAAATTACCTTAATAAAATAACAGTTTTAAATGCTGTACAAATCATAAAATAATGAAGATAGGCAAATTCATTTTCAATTATCATCAAAACTTTAATCAAAAATAAATTTTAAACAATAATTTTAACATTAATTTTACCAATTCCAAATAATGAAAAGAAAAGAGCATAATCAGAAGTAACCCGTCTTTTATTAAATAATTGTTGCCGTTTAATAAACCTTCCACCACTTTAATAAAATTATTTAAAATAATTTATTTTAATTTAAAAATTTACCGTTCTTTTTCTTTAACTAAAGGTTGTTTAACAGAACAATTTATAGATTCATCTAAAACGCTTCCTGGACCTCCTCCTCTTTCGCTATTATTTGTTGGAGGTCCAGGTGGGGCAGAAAGCCCACCACCACCACCAAAACCGCCAATGGCAGAAACAGCACCAGGTCTTTGAGATTCGATATCGCCATCATTAAAAATTAATGAAAGGGATTTCTTCAGTAAAGGATCTCCTTCAAAAAAATTATTTTTAATAATATTTATTTTTATTTTGTTAAAAGTAAAATAGCCTTAATTCTTTAACTAGTTGGGATAAGATAGATAAACTTAATTTTTTGTCAATATTTCATTTAAACATATTTGATAATATTCTCTAAAATATGAATAAAACTCACTCTTTAACCAGCCCAATCCTGTTGGGCCTAAAATTTTTTGTAAAATAGCTTGTTCCCTTTCTTGATGTGCTAAAGACGAACAACGTCTATGTTCAGAATGTGAATTTCCCAAGGCAGACATAGATTCTGGCCTTCTCAATGTTGAACAATTTGAAGAAATTTGAGGCAAATTTTTATTTTTTAATAATCCTGTGGATAAAAGAGGAACAGATTCTTGTCCAAAACTGGCCCTTTGTTGTTGTAAATCATTAGAAAGTCTGCGGCAAGCACAACATTGACATCCTTGTAATTGTTGACTATCACTACTTCCAGGTAATAACGTTAATTTTGGAATATTACTAAAAGCCATCTCACTACTTGAACGTTGTTTTGTTGAAGCAAAATTAAAACGAGTTGGATCTCCTTTTTTGTTATTATTAACAACATTTGGAGGGAATAGAGTAGATTGGGGTGAAGAAGAAAAAGGTGGAGGAGATGTTGGAGCTATTTTATTACTTCCAATACTTCCAAAACTGTCAGAAATCGGCCTTTGAGGAAGAAGAGGAGGATGATGATTTAAGAATTTTTCTTCTTCATTTCTTCGCCTTTTTCCTCCTCCACTTTGAGTACGATTTCGTTGATCATAAGTTCGTTGTAAAAGTTGAGTAAGCTGACTATGTTGAAGTTGAGAAGGAGATTGTTGAGGGGATATCTCACTGCTCAGCATTGCAGAAGCAGGTGGAAATGCTGATGGAATGAACGTTACTAAGCGAGGAAGTGAACCACCACTCCCTCCATTTCCGGAAACAACGTTAGTACTGTCAGCCCCACTGCATCTGTCTACAGTGTTTAGCCTTCCTCGAGGGACACACTTTTGTCTAATACTTCCAGCTCGGTGAAGAGAATTGGCAGAAGAACATTGAGAACAGCACTGGTCGTTTTGGGTATGAACACCTCCACCACCTCCATTGAGAGAAGAAGCAGAGGAATCACCTCCGCCTAATTCGAATCGAAGAGGACAACGACGAGAATGATGGGAAGGAATAGAAGAAGAACAGCAACTACTGTGGTGACTATCTGTATTAATAATGTTGTTTTCACCAATTTGGTCAGTCGCTATGTTTGAGGCGACCAAACGCGGTGAGGGAGCAGACACGCTTGCACAGACACACTGATCGCGAATGCCATGCCTTTATAAATAAATATTTATTTTAATTAACTATATCCATTTCTTTACCCAAGGACGTCACTCATAAGCTGATCTCTTTGCGCTGGTGTTGCCTCACTAGTAGTCCTTTGTTGCTGGAAGTTATTTCGCCGTGTTGCAGCAGCCATTAATGTTGAATATCGCAAAGAATTATTTGGAGATAAGGATCCTTTTCGGTGTTTTGATGTTGCCCCTCGAGCTGACCAAGGCTGACTTTGTTGGCGATACCAACCTTTAGAAGTGTTTGAATCTTTTGTTGAATTTTGATATTCGTTTGCCCCTTGTTGATGTTGGTAATGGTGATTAATTATAGAAGCGCTAGGTGAGGCTGGTCCCGCTGCAACTGTCGTTGCCAAAGCAACCAAATGTCTACCAAGTTCACCTGATTGTTGAGTATTTTGTTGTTGTCTTTCAATTTGCTTTTGTTGTTGTATAAAATCATTTGTTGAAACTTTATCATTAAATTCTTTTCTCATTTCTGGATCTTGTACAGGATGAATACGAGTTGGCGGGGGTGAAATATTACCTCCCAAAAGTGTATGATCTGGTGGTGCTAACCAACATTTTTGTTGTTGATTTTTTTGTTGTTGTTGTTGTTGTTCATCAATGTTAATTATTTGTTGGTGTTTTTGAAGAATTGTATTATCTTCAATTATTTGTTGTAAATTTTGTTGAATTAAATTTTGTTGTTTTTCTTCTTTTTCTTCAAAACTAGAGTTTTCAGGTTCTTCTTCAGCTATACTATTTTGTTGTTTTAATAAAGAAGACATCATCCTAGCCACTGAAACTGAACCAGAACCTCCACTTTGTAGCACTCTTGTTGAGTTACCTGTGCCGTATTTCCCAGTAGATTGAATTACTATAGATGATGAAGGGGGTGTTTGTACACATGTTGGGGGTGGTGACGGGTTTGGAGAACAATGATGAGAATTGGTTATTAATAGACCTCCCCCTGTACTAGTCAAAGAAGAGGCAGAAGGCGATCTTGAAGAAAAAGAATTTGTAGTTGAAATAATTCGTTGTCCTGGGGGCATTAAAGGTTCTCTTTCTGGTGAGTGAATATCTACAGATAAATTGCGTGTTAATAAAGCACTTGATTGACTTAAAGAATTAACATCCCGTCTGTTTTGATTGTTTGTTGTTTTTCTCTCAGAAACTTTAACAGCATTGCCCTTAATCCCTCCATTTGTTCCTGTTTCTTCCAAGAGGAGAACAACAGACGGAGGAGGTGTCCCTTGTCCTCCTCCTTGTCCGCTCCCATTTCTTTGTTTAAAATAATGTGAAGATGTATGTTCGGAGGAAGATTTTGCTTGCTCTTTATTTTGCTGATAATGTTGTTGTCCACTACTGTTGTTTTGTAAAAAACCTGGCCGCATTAAAGCGAAAATTCAATGGAAAAGTTGGTTCCAGTCTGTCGTATTTTTTTAATATTTTTTCTTTAATGAAAACTAAAAATAGGTATTTAGTATTTTTAAATTTTTCTTAGGTAAAAAAGAAATGTGATAAGTACGAGAAAAATAATCTTTGTTTTGAATATTTATTTTGAATATTTTTAATTTAAAATTTTTTTATAAATTAAAATGTTGTTGTTTTTTTATTATGAAGGATTTTAAGTAAAAGGAAGTAAATAAAGAAGATGGAAAATTCTCGGAAAAATAATAAATAAAAGAATATATATCTTATTAAAAAAAATTGCGGAATTTATTTTGTACTAAATTTGTATTTTGTAGAAATCCATTAAAAATATTCCAAAATAACAGCAAAATATCTCCAGGGGATATTCCAAAAAATTATTTCTATATTTAATATCAAACTATTTTTAGTTTTAAATTGTAAACAAAAATAAAATAATAGAAAATAAAGAATTATTTAAGGATATTTATTTATCCTTCAGATATCGAAATTTTTTGATTTTTTTCAAATTTATTTAAAAATTTGTTGAATTTTTATTAAACTACAGATTTTGTTATTTAAAAGAATAAAGTCAAAACAAAAGAGAGAGATATGTATTACATAAAAATATTAAAACCATTCGGTTGCCATAATGAAGCCAGGTGTAAACAAATAAAGTAATTAGAAAATATTTAGTATAGTTAATCTAAAAAGTGTTAGCTGCGCAGGTTTAGCTAATATTAAATAATAATTTAAATGAAAAAAAGGGAAAAAAGAAGGTAAAAAAAGTATTAAATAGGGGGAAATTTGGAATTAAAGTACTCATAAACTACCTTAAAAATAATATTAAAATTATAGAAAATATTATGAAATATTTCGTTCCAAGAACATATGTACGAGGTAATAATATCTTTTAGTTTCTAGACAGGTGAATAAAAATAGTTAAAATTAATAATAAAATATTAATTATTCTTAAATAAAGATTTTAAAAATATTTTAACAGACAAAAAAATTATTTTGTTAAATAAAAAAATGGATTTTTTTAAATAGTATATTTATAGAAAAACATTCATTAATTTAATTTTGTTATAACAAAAATGTGGAAAATAAAAAGAAAAATTATGATAAATGAGGTTAAAAGTTTTAAAAGAATTAATGACAGGAATTAATGCTTATATTAACATACTATTAAATTATTTATTAAAATTAAAAAGAAAATTAAACATAGAAAAAGTAATTAAGCAGAAAAAAATAAAATTAAAAATTAATATTTAAAAATTAACGAAAACAAATAATATCTAAAAATGTAAAATATACTCTAAGAAAAAAATAAATAAATAAAAAATAATTTTCAAAAGAAAATGTTTTGCCGTAAAAATTAGAAATAGTCAGTCGCTCCTTATTGAATGATGTGGGGGAAGGCAAAGTATTGCCAAGTAAAAGGTGCCAACAAGAGGAAAATGTCAACTACATATAAACACACAAACACGAGGTTCAAAAGGCCAAACATTGCCAAATTTAGCATAAAAAAATTTTTTTGGTTGGTAAAAGATGAAAATTATTAGGAAATATTTAATGTGCTTTTCTGAAATTTTTCTGGTTAAACTACATAAATTATATCTTTTTTGGATTACTTTCTCACAATCCCCTATCCTTATCTAAACAAAACTATATCTATAAATATAAACTAATATAAAATTTATAAAAATATTGAATATAAAAGTAAATATTTTTGTTTTTCCTTTTACTTTTTTTTTCTAAAAAAGCTCTACTATTACGTAGTAGATAGTGTTAATATTATTATTTATTTGTATATTTTTAAATAAAAAAAACTAATTGGTTAGCGCAATTCTTTAAAAGGAAATAAGGTTTTAAATTACAAAAAATTGACGAGGAGAGAAATTTTTTTGTTAGAATGTTTGTACTTTAAAAATATTTATAAATTGATTTATAAATATTTACAATATATTTAATAATTTAAATTTACAAGAAGGAATTAAAGGTGTGGAAAGATCGTAAAAATTATAGTCAAAAATATTATTTTAAATTTTTTTAAAATTTAAGGACCATTTCCTATCTACAATAAATTTAAAAAAATTTAGCAATACAATTTTTTTAATAATTTCCAAAATAAATTACCATAGAAAAGCTTAAATAAATGACGAATTTTTTAAATTTCTTCGATTTTCAAAATTGGAAAGAAAAAATGGAAAGAGAACTTTTATTGCCCGCAAGACTTTTTACTCTCCAATTTTACTCCAAAAATTGTTCTCAATTTCCATTTACAAAAAGTTGGTAGATAAAGGATATTTATACATATATCCCTCCACACCTTTAATGTTGATAAATATATTAATTTTAATTGCTAATTAAAAACTGCAAGATTAATTTTTGTTGTATCAAAACAAAACCCCAAAAATAGAAACAAAAAAATAACAAAGATTAATTAATAATCAAAAAATATAGTTTTGTATTTAATTATTTGATTAAACATTAATAAACATATTTTTGATAAAAAAAATACCTAGATTATTTTAGGAAAAATCTAAAAATATTCGTTTTTGATTTCTAATTTATTTTTGGTCTTTTTTAAATTTTATGTAAATTTATTTTATATAATATAAAATAAATTTACATGTATTTCCAAGTGATGAAAAGGAAAGAAGAATTTTTACATTTTTGTGAATGGTTAAAATAAAGTTATTAATTTATTATATTAAAAATTTTAATGCGAATGTTTGTTAGGATTGGCAGATCCTGGGAAATCTTAAAAATCTGGAAAGAATATCCGAACCGAAAACTGACTTTTCGGATCTGGATATCCGAAACTCTTAACCTCAATGATTGAATATTGAACTAAAATTTTAGCATTTCAGGGTCACATGATTAAAGGTCCCATTTTAGACATTTATTTGGTAATCGAAGAGTTTTCCCTATTAAAAGAATTTGTTTGAGTATTGGTATTGAGAGTAAGCTGCGTCTTAAGACTTGTAAATTTTTGGTTTAGGATATCATTATTAATTTCTAACATTAAATTGTTTAAAAAGAAATAAAATTTTTGTTTAAAATAATATATAAAATATATGAATGCTTATCGCTTGAAAAGTGCATTTCTTTTTTTATTTTTTAATTTAGGCTTGGCATTCACGCGAAATTAATTAAAAAAAGCATGCGAAGAAGCAAAAAACAAAAAGTGAAATTAATGTGTTGAGAAGCCTTTCTTAGTGAGAAGAGTGTGGAATTAGATAGATTAGCGAGAATAAAAAATAAAAAAATGGATTAAAAATAAATATTTAAATGTTGAAAAAAATATAGAGAAAGTAATCGTTGGATTGGGGAAATAGTATTTAAAACCGTTGGCAGGGTAACAATAATAAAAAATAATTAGAAAAAAAAACAAGTCTGGAAATTACTCATTTACTTTAATTTTTTTAAATTTTAAAATTTAAATTGGAATATTTGAAATATTTGTGTAAATATAGAAAGCTGGATATAGAAGTACAAAGTTTAAAAAATGCTCTTTATTTCTCCAGAAATACCTATTTTAGAATATAAACTTTCTTCTTTACCCAATAAAAATAATTTTTATTTTCCCTATTTTAATTTAATATTCAACTTCCGTTTCCCCATTGTTTGTCGGCAAAAGAAACCAAAAATGGCAACAATTCTTTTTTGACTTTTTATTTAAAACTTTCCCGTAGCTTTTGAACAATTAAAATAATTAAATATATTCCAGGACCTTTCTAAAATTATTTTAAATAAGGAGATAATAAAAATTAGAATATAAAATGATTGGGAAGCTATTTTGGATTTTTTAAAGAGACCAATTACAAATATAATTATGATAGAAATAAATTAACAATAATTGTATATTATAGCTAGGTGTGGCTTTTTTGGTCGTGATGTAAAAATTAAAAGTTTTAGAACAGCAGAATCGCCCTAGCTATAGGCTTTTATTCACAATTTTGTAATTTTTTAATGATAAAAGTAAATTTAGAAATAAAACAATGAATTTTAAAAATAAAAATAATAGGCACATATTAAATATGGATTTTCTGTTATAAAAATATTTAAAAAAAGACTAGTTTTCAAACACCAATAATTCAATAGTTAAAAATTTTTTTAAAAATTTTTATTCCCAAATTTGTCAAAAGCAAATATTTTCCATGCATTTTAAATTTATATTTAAACAAAAGAATTACTAAAAAAAGACTAAAAAGGTGTGCTCTAAATAATAATTTTTAATGGAATTGAATAAATATTTAAAAAAAAGGAAAAATTGAATGGAAAGTTAAAAGAATAAATAAATAATTAATTTATTATATTCTTTTTAAAAATAATTATATTTATCAAAAAATAAATATATTAAATAATTAATTATTTTAAAAATAAATTAAAACCTCCCTTCCCTCCCCCTCCCCTCACTCCCACCAATTACTTTCCAATAATTAAAATAAATAAATTTTAAAAGAAATAAAAATTATACATCCAAAAATAAAATCTATCTTATCCCTTTACACTTTTTTAATTTCTAAAAAACACAACCACAAACCACCAACCTACACATTTTAGATTTATTTTCTCAATTCAATAAATTTCCCAAAACAATTTAAAAACTCCCCCCACCTTCCAATTTTTTGTCGGGTTCAATAATTATAATTTGTTTTTGTTGATCAAAATTATCTGATTTAGCTGTTAAAGGTGTGTCTATATTTGTATTACAAACAAAGTTGTTATTATTTTGTTCAGACATTGCGAGGTTAAAACAGCTACTTTTAAGGGCTGCTGGACCTTAAAAATTTAAAAATTAATCGTTTTTCGTTTTTTTAAACGAAAATTGGGATTTTTCTGTTTTTATCAAAAAAACTAGTCAGATTCTAGCCTAAACCATCCTTCTTTTAATCAACTAAATTAATAATATATATTCTTTAATTTTATAAATTATTTTTTTAATTTATTAAAATAATTATATAATAATAATTTTCTCTCTCTTACCAACAAAATTATTATTTAATCTTCCTCCACTTCCAATAACTTCATTATCATCATTAGTTTTTTGTAAATTATTTCCAAAAGGAGTAGCTCCGGCAATACGTGAACCAGCAGCCATAATAGCAGAAGCTGTATTGACAGCCGAAGCAGCGACTGCTGGGGTGGCTATTGATTGGAATGGACGGTGATTGGGCAGACTTTGAATATAAATGAGAGAATAAATTAAATGGAATTTTTGAGAATTTTTTAAATCAAAAAAGGAAATCAAAAATATTTTTGTATTAATTCATATTTTATTCAGAAAAATTCGTCTATTAATTCAATAATGAATTTATTTAATTTTAAAGAATTTCAGAAATATTTAAAAATACTAACGGAGTGCTTGCAATTGAACTGGCTTGTTGTAAAATATTTTTAAAAGGAGCAATAGCCCCATTCATTAACTAAAAAAATAATTTTTAATTTTATTATCTATTTAACCCACCATCCATTCTCGAGAAATCTGAAAAATGATTTTTAAAACAAAAATAAATTTCTAAATCAATATAGATTTTAAATAAACTCTCTCCAAACTAAAATAATTTTCTAAATCGACTACCTCAGTCAAATAAGTATCACGTAAAGGACCACAACCAGCATTACTTAAATGACTAGAATGGTCCCCCTCATCAAAGGAAGAATGTGTAGACCGTCCAGTTCGAAGATTATTGTTTAAGTGATGATGATGGTTTTGATGAATTGAAGAAACTCCTGGACAGGAAGGATGACCAGAACAGCCTTTAAATAAAATAAAATAATTTTTGTCTCAAAAATATTTTTATTAAACTTTTAGTATTATTTTCATTATAATTTTGTAAAGAAGAAGATGATTTTATTTGTGTTTGTTTATTGAGATAAACTGTTGGTGAATTATTTATTGAAGAAATTATTTTAGATCGGGATTGGGAAGAATTTGTTGTAGTCATTTAAAATAGAGATAGATAGATAACTATATATTTTTTTAATTTAAAAACTGTTCAAGAATTATTAAAAAATTAATTAAACTCAATTAATTACCCAGGGTAATTAATTCTCAGTAAATAAATAATAGGGATATGTAATTAAAAGAGTAAATCTGTTATTGATAAAAAAAATAAATGAAAAAAATAAAGGTGAGAAATTTAAATAGTCTAATTAAATAATAAAAACATTTTCTAAGATTGTGAGAAAAATTTTGTTCAAAAAAAATTTTTTAAATAAAAATATTTTTTTCTTTATCAAAGAAATATGCAAAAAGAAGACATTGAACTTTTGAGGGGGATAACATTTAAACTTTTTTTAAATTATTAAAAAAAATAATTTTATAAAGAAAAAGAAGCCTTCCTTTAAAGCTTTTAGGTATCTTGAGAAAAAGAGGATT
Organism: Meloidogyne enterolobii; assembly: GCA_963681835.1. Lineage (NCBI taxonomy): Eukaryota > Metazoa > Nematoda > Chromadorea > Rhabditida > Meloidogynidae > Meloidogyne > Meloidogyne enterolobii. The sequence continues at coordinate 1,967,864 of CAVMJV010000019.1, forward strand.
ATTACCGATGGTTTCCAAGGCGTAAAAGCAAAATAAATTAATGGGATTCTTAAAGGATTTCCTTGTCTACAAAGAAAAAACAAAAAAAAATTAAAAATTCAAAAAGTCAATAAAATAATTTTAAGAACACGAAATAAAGAAGGAGAAGAATAAAAAAATAAATTAAATTAAACTTTTGGTTTTTAGGAAAATTAAAAATATTTCTTTAAAAAGAAATCACGCAATTTAAAAAATGAAAGATTTTTAGACCTTGGAAAACAAAAAAAAAGGTTTTTAGAATAATTTAAAATAAATGGCAACAATTAAGAAAAATTAAAGTTTTTTTTAGTTAATTTATGACAAAAATATTAACAAAAAAAACAATCCATCATTCTTTCCTAAAAAGTTCATTTCAAAGAGAAAAAAATGTTTTTAGCCGGAAATATTGAAAAAATACTAAAATATTTATTTATATAAAGTCACTTTTCTAAATAATACAACAAATAAAAAATAATAAATATAATTATTGGAGGGACCAGCTGGAAATATTTTTAAATAAATGGAACAGTCTAGAAGACATAATTATTTAATTAAAATTGAAGAACAAAAAATAACTAAGAGAATCGAGTTAAAGTCAGTTGAATCTCATTAGTGTAGTTCCATACAATCTCACTAAAGTGGGGGTATCGCTTAGTCATCCCTCATCCCTAATTATTAGCCAACCACATTAAATCTTAAAAAAGTTTTGTTCTTGTTTACAAGAAAACAAATATTAAATTTTAAATGTCATAAAAATTAAAATAACCAAATATCCAGTTTGCCCAAAAATAAATAACTAACAGAAAAAACAGCTAAAACAAATATAATGAAAAGATTTTGAGAAATAGATAAATTTAGAATGTTTTTAAGTACCTAGTACTATCTAGTAAATAACAAAACAAATAATTTAAAGTCATTGAGACACAAGAATAATAAAAGATTAAAGTAATTTTCCGATCAAAAATTAAAAATAAAATATTTTAAAATATAAAATAACCAAAAAAACTTACCAGAAACTCCACAATACAAAGTCATTGCAGCATTCCCTGGATGACTTCGAGAATCTCTGCTGCTGTCCCCTGAACAAAATCCACTTCTTCGTTCAGTTCGATATCCTTTACAGGCACAACAAACACCTCCACCAACAGCATCGTTTATATGGCCACAAGAAGTTGAGAAATTAGTAGTTGGGTCAGAACGAATGTCAAAAGACTTGAAAATAAAGAAAAAATTGAAAAAATTTTAACATTATTAAGAGGGAAATAATTTTAAAAATAATTTCTGAATAACAAACTCATTTTTAAATAATTTATTTATTAAAATTCCAATTACTTGATGAAAAGAAGAAGGCCCAACACGTGCCCAAATCTCTTTTCGTTTCATACTACTAATCCCAGCACTAGTCGGAGCGGAATCGGTAGAACCCTGTTGCCGTTGAACTGCTGCTGCTCGACAACGAGCTTAAATTTAGAAAAAATTTTTTTTAATTATTTTAAAATTAATTTACCTGTGGAAGGAGAAATTGGACTATTTTGTTGTTGTTTTTGCAGTGACGGAGAGGGAAGTGGAGGCATAGTAGAATTATTAGAGCAATCCTCTGGACGTAAATTAAGTGAGTACTTTGGCTTTGGAAATGTTTGTTGAGGATTAGGGTAATGTGAAGATGTTGGGGAAGACATTGAGAAAAAATCTTCTTCGCCTGAATATTTTTTTAAAAATTAAAAATTAATTGGTAATTACAAAAAAAATAATTTTTAAATTATTAAAAGAATTTTAGATTTTTGTTGCTATTTTTAAAAAGAAAATTATAAACAAATATAGCTTTCCAAAAATTAATATATTAAAATAGACGTCCTAAATCCTTTTATTCTAAATAAGGAAATAAATTTTGACATCATCTCCCCTGAGAAAAATATGATTTTTGATTTCCTACAAGGCTGTAAAATATACAGTGTTTCACACACTACCTAAATTTTGTGTTTCTCGATTTAAATCGAGATGATTTTTATTTAGGATTACAAATAACCCCGTCAAATCGAAAAAAAATTTCATTTTTAGAAGTCGAAAAAACCGAAAATCTAGTGTGAGGATATAGTTATGTGGAGCTATAATTAATTTTAATTAAATTGTAGAAATGATCTATTTAGAAATTAAATTTAGAAAATAAATAAATTATTAATTTTTAAGAGAAAATAACTTAAATAAAAATAATTATTAAAATATATTTTCTATTTAAAACCTATTTTTGAATAAAAGAATTTTTTAAAAGGTTAATTTTTTAGTTTTGCTAAAAATGCCAAAAGGAGTGTTTAAATTTTTAAACGATTTTTTAATTGTCAAAATATAAAAATACTTTTATTTTTTGCTTTCTTTATTTAAAAAGAGAAATATTTTAAAGTGAATTTTAAATAAAATTATTACAATAAAATGGCTTTTAAATAAAAGTTTGAATAAAAAAATAAAATAAATTGTGTATATTCAATAAATTTAATTTTAGAAAAATATTAAAGTACTAAATAAACTTTTACCTTAAAATAAATATTATAAATAGCCTTATTTTAAATAAAAAAATATAATTTAAACAAAAAATATTTTTTCAGAAAATTTAAAGAAATTATTTATTTATTTTCTATTTCTAAATTTGTTCCACACTAACGCTTTTTTATCTAAAAAGTATTTGGATAAAACACGCTGCCTAAGGCCTTTATATTTCTTTCTTTGTTTAAAAGGTTTAGGGGATTTCTCCTCGGATTTTAACTTCATCTTCAGAACCCTTTCTAAAAATGGATGCCAGTTTAAGGGCAGGCTTCTGATACAATTTCAGCCTTTTCTGAAAAGCTTTAAAATTGTGTCAAATGCCGTATGTCTGAGAATTTCGGAGTGTATGTGGTATATGTACAACCGTCCCGGTACAAGTAAAAAAAGCTCTTAATTTAAAAGCTTAATATCAAAATTTTACTAAGGAGTGTAGTAAATAAACACAAAATTAAAATAATTAAATTAGAATTGCTATTAATTTCTCTAAAAATTAAAAAAATAATAAAGTATGTGGAAAAGAAAAATTTTAATTTTTTAGTATTTAAAAGGAAGATTAACAGAAATATGTATTTATTTTGATTTTTAAATAAAAATATATTGTTCTTTAAAATTAAAAAAAAATTCTTTTGGTTTTTGTTAGTTCATTTTTTGTTATGTTTTAGTAATTAGTAAATGTACTTTAACTAATATTAAAACATAACTTTTTTACGTCAAAAATAAATATATTTATTTACACAAAACATATGTGAAGGATATTTGTTTTAAGCTTGTTTAAATGTTTTTTTTGTGTTATTCTTTTTTTTCTAAGTAAATCACTCAATATATTAATTAATCTTTGGCAATGACTAAAAAATATTTTAAAGACTAAATTTAAACAATCAATAGAAAATAAAGTAAATTTATAGGGAAAAAATTTTTTTTAATTTAAAAAAATTTTGAGAATTTTGGGTAAAGTAAGACAGGGTAAAGTAACAGGGATAAGCCTCTTTAAAAAATATTTTCGACCCTTTATGAAGCAGAGCCTATGTTATTCTTAAATTATTTTTAAAATTCTCTTATCAAAACGATACAAAAATAAAAATATTTTATTTAAAACAAGACTAGAAAAAGAAGGTGTCATATGCCATATAAAACATAAAAAATAGAAGAATTTACTCCATTTTACTTTAAAAACCGCAACTTTTTGTGAGAAAATAAAACAAAAAAAAAGAATTGTTTATATTTATTAGAGAATGAATAGATAATTATGTAGGTGAAAATAAGTCCTCTTGGGAATTTTTTTTGAAAAAATTTTTTGAAGTGGAAATATATAAACAGGCAATTATTTAGATGAAATAAATTTAAAAAAAAATAAAATTGGCATTTAAATAAAAGAAAATTATTTATTTAATATTTTAAATAAATAAAAAAAAGTTTTATGAAGGAAATGGAGAGATATTAGAGTTTCAACGGAAATTCCGGGTCCAGAAAGTTCCGGCGTTTTTTGGTTCCGGTTCCGGGAACCGGAACTCAAATTGGATCCGGTTCCGGTTTACAATACATTACAAATCCATTTAAGAGCAACCAACTACCTACTAACTATTAAATGTGTAGTTGTTTGTCCTTAAATGAAAAAATGAGAAAAAGAAGTTAGGCTAATAACCTCTCGAAAAGTATACAAAAACTCAAGTTCTTATTAAATTTTTATTATTTTTTCAAATATTTTTAGAGTAAATAACCCAAAATTAATTTTAAAATAATTGAATGTATTTTTTAAAAATAAAAATAATTTCCGTATAAATTTAATTTTGTTTTTACAAATTTATTTAATTAAATAGACTTGTTTAAAAAAGTTTTTTATTTTAGAAAATGATGTCAGTTAAAATAGTAATCCATTAAAGATTTTTTGAAGAAAAATAAATATATTTTTAATATTTGAAGAATTTTATATAAAAATTCTAAACAATTTTTGATATTTAATAAATTTTGTAAATCTATTAATTTTGTACAAAATTGGATCTAAGAATTGGATTATTACTTCGTGTGGTAAAACGTAACAAGAATTAAAAAAATTTTTTTAATAATTATTGAAAAAAATTCTTTAATTCTGGTTACGCTTTACAATTCCGAACGCTAATAAATTTCTTTAAAAAAATAACAAAAATAAGCGGCAACCCAAGATTCACGAAATTTTAAAATTTTACAAGTGTAATACATAATTTCGAATAGGTAAAATGCATTTTTAAGAATTTGCTTGCCAGCTGATTTTATTTCCTTCCCCAAATGCACTTAAGTTTATCTACAATTTTTTTCAATCCCAAAGATTTTTGTCAAATTTAAATTTGGCATTATTTATTAAATAATTATTTAGGTAAATATATTTACTAACTGGGTGTTGGACTACAACTTGCACTACTACTAATTCCCCCATTGTTTTGTAGATAACCACTATAAGTTGTTGATTTAATATAACGTTTATTGTTGTTATTATTAATATATTTTGGAGGTTCTAATAAATTAGAAGTACTTCCACTTGAACGAATTTGTTGTTGTTTAGTATTATTTAAATTATTATTTATATTTCCTCCTCCATCATTTAAAATCATTGTACATTGAAGACAACGAACAATTCCGGAATTTTTTGAATTATTTATTTGGTGATAAATATTTATATCATCAATCGGTGTGCCTAAAATTTTATTAAATTTTAAATGAAAAGTTAAGAAATTCGCTATGGAGAAGAAAGGGGTTTTTAAGGGGGTTTTTAGGTTTTTAGGCTGTTAAAGTTTTTAGGCTGTTTTTAGGCTGTTTTTAGGCTGTTAAAGGGGTTTTTAGGCTGTTCCTTTCCCTTTTGTCATCTCCCCAATTTTACCCAGAATTACATAAATATATATCCGTCTTTGATATTAATAAAATTAATTTTTTCAAATTTCTATTTTTTAAAAACAGCAATAAATAAGAAAAAATTGATTACCAAAAATAAAAACCTAAATTTGTTGCGAAAAAAACTTTAAAAAAATTTATTTTTACTTAATAATTTTTTAACAAAAAAAGAATTCCGGTTCCGGTAGGACCGGAAATTCCGGTTCCGGTAGGACGGAAGTTCCGGGATTTTTTGGTTCCTGTTCGGTTCCGGCCAAATTTGCGGTTCCTGCGAAGCTCTAGTATTTTCATTAACAGTAATACCGAAATTTACTTGGTATTATTATCGGTATTAATTGGGTAATTAATTACTCAGCTTTATTACCATACCGTGCCAAAATTAATATTTTACCAGGTAAACAAAATCCGTGAAAAGAATTTCTTTTCCATTGTTGTTGATAACCAAAAGATGTGTGAGGTGGTTCTAAATGAAGTTTTTGTTGATTGTTTGAATATCCACTTAATTTCGTTACAAATTTATATTCAGAAGAGGTTGTTGTTGTAATTGATGTTGTTGTTTGTTGTTGCTGTTGTTTAGTTGATATTGGGGGAAAAAGGAAAACAGACATTTTATTTTTATTTTTGAATTAATTATGTGTATATTTTAAATTTAATTATAAAAAAAATAAAAATATTAGCTTTATTAAATTAACTAAATTTATTTTTTATTTTTTCTAATAAAAAATATTTCTTTTTAGTAATTTACCAAGTCATTAAGCCGTTCATTTCTGCATCTTTTTCCCTCCTTTTCCCCTAAGGGATATATAAATATTCAAGCATACATTAAAGCTTTTGGTTTGTTTTTTTGTCATTGACAGAAATTCATTCCCTACTTAAATACTTTTTTAGTATTTTTTAAGCAAGAAGTATGTACTAAATACACATTATCTATAAGCAGGCGGGAGCAATTAATTTGTTTTGTCTGACATTAAATTTTAAAAAAGAAAAAAAGACTATTAGATTTTTTAATTTCTAAAAAATATTTTTTAATTAAATTTTAATTTCTGTGACGACAAAAAGATGAGCTTATAACCAAAAATTACTTTAGTTTTAAAGCGATGAGAAATTTATTTTAAACCAGACTAGGACATGGATACGTATTTTGGTATCCGTATCCGGATATTTACGGCAGATACAGGCGGATATCCGCAGGCATTTTGGTATTATCTGTATCCGTATCCATGACCATGTCTGTTTTAAACAATAGAATTGCAAAACAAATAAAATAATTTATAAATTAAAGTTTTGTTTTTATTTAAAAATAAAATGGTTTAGAAATTGTGAAATAATTTAAATTATCAATTAAAATTAGCAAAAAATATAGTCATCTTTTTTAAATAAAATTGTTTTTAACAAAATAAAAAAAGCTTTATTTATAGCTTTAATAAATTCAAAATATAAATTCAATCAAAAAAAGGCAAATCTCTGCTTTTGGCATTCAACCAAATAAATTGCCATTCCTTCCTCTCTTTTTTTAACTTAATTTACAAATAAACACATATTTCACAAATTCATCTTTCCTCCCTTTTTTCTCTCATCTTTAAAAGAGGTAATTGGATTTCTTTTTTTATATATTTTAATATAAAATAGTAAAATTTTAAAAATCGAAAAGGAAATATTTAAAAGAAGATAAAGAATAAAAATAAAAATTTATTGATAAATTTGGATTTAATAATTTAAAAAAATTAAAAATAATTTTTAGGCATAAATTAAATTAAACATCTTACTGGTAAAAACTCTCGATAATTTTTTGCATTAAAAAGAAATAATTATATTCAAAAATATTTTTTGAATATAAATCATTTAAATATTAAACAATAAATAATATGTAATTTATGTTTAGAAAATGTTTTCATTTTTAAATTATCAGGTATTGAATATTTACCGTTTTTGGTAAATGTTATTTACATGAAAAATTATGGCAATAAATCAGTATAAAATTATTTTAGCTGACAAATTATCTCTCTTTTTAACTTAATTTACAAATAATTATTCATTTATTGTATTTTCTTCATTCTTGATTAATATAATATCTACATATTATTAGTAGATACTTATTATAATCTAACATACTACAAAGATAATAATTTTATAAAAATCTAAAAACAATAACAAAAATAACAACAAAAAATCAACAAATATTAAACATCTTTTATTCTTTTTACTCATTTCTTGTATATTCAAACCACTGATGAATTGCTTCAGCAATTGTACTTGGTAATGAATTAGCACTTCTCACTAGTGCGTAAAGAGGAAAAGGAAAGCATTCCATATAGGGTCTGAAAGAGCATCCTCCATCAACAAAATCGGCTATACGCACTTCTGTTATAGATTGTTCAGCTGTGTCCATTATTAGAAAGAGAACAGTAACTCTGTCATGTTCAAGATACTCCAAATGCTAAAAAGATTTTAAGATAATAAAAACTTGATACAATTTCTCTTACTTTTTTAATATCAGCAATACCATTAGCAAGCACATCTCTTCCATCACCCAAAATAATAAGCATTTGTTCAGGTATTTGTATGGAACATTCTCTCCCGCTTTTAAAAAGTGCTATAGAGGATTCAAGCAATTGGGAAATGTCAGTTCTTTGTTGATCAAATTTAAATGTTTGAAGAATCTGTAATCCAAGAGAAGAGTCTTCGCCAGATGAAAAATCAGAAAGCATGTGTACATTTGAACCAAAAGAGCATATGGCTAATTGACCAATTTCAAGTTGTCTGAGTGCTCGTTCAATTAAACATAGAGCATTGCAAGTAATCTAAAAAAATATTTTTTCTTCCATTATTAAATAAAAATTTACCTCAGTAAAATGATTGTGCTTCATACTTTGAGAATTGTCAATAGCAATACAGACTTGATAGTTCCTTTTAGCACATTTTGTTCTTCTCATCCATATCTGATCCTTTCGATAATCACTAGCAATATAGGCTATCAATCTGCGCATATTCAATCTTTTGCCTGTTCTATAATCACCTCTGAAAAAATATATAGGAATATTCCGATCCCAAAACTTTTGAATAATTTTGAAAATCCTACTGAAGTTTGCTAGCAACAGTTGGTTCAATAATTGAACGTAAAGACTCAGCCAATTCAGAAGCCAAAGAAGTAACACTTTCAGAAATAAGAGCCCATTTCAATTGAAGTTGTCGAATATCCTCATCGTTACTAGTAGTCGGAGTTTCTCGTTCTAGCCTATCGAATTCTTTACATAAATTGTCCATTGAAATGAGTTCATTTGAATTTATTCCAAAATTGAACTATAATTTTTAAATTTGTTAATATTAAAGTATAAAATAGTAATTTACATTTTGTCTCCCGGTGATGTTAAGAAAAACATTTCGTGCCTCCTTTGCAAAAGAATCATCAATAATTTCAATAGATGCATTGTCTTCATTATCCATTTCAATTTCATCGTCTGCCTCATCATTCTGTTTTTCTTTATTTAAATTTTGTCTGTCAGAAGCATTCTCTGCCAATTCATTTGTTTTTACCTCCTTACGCAAACGACGTAAAGAAATGTCAAATAATGCACGAGTTCGATTTGCTTGTTCAAGTGTTGAGGTTCCGGTAACAGATAACTTAAAAAGAGATGTTAAATCGAGAAGTTAAAGATATCCAAAGGTATTCTACAATAATTGAATAGTGCATTAAAAATAACCTTTTCTTGTTCAACTTCATCAAAAGCATTTTCTTCCATTTCTTCATCAACAGAATTATCACCTCCTCTTTCATTTCCACTATTACTAGGTCGGTTCATAAAAAAGTTCGTTTTTTCCAAAAATTTATTTTCCAAGAAAAATCGATAAATCTCAAGCAAACTAAAACAGATAAAAAATCTAACCTTACTAAATAATTGTCCCGAGTCTTAACAACATTCTTAAACCAGAAAAAAGTTTGTGGATACCTCTTTTTAAAAAAATCTGACCCCATTTCTGAAGCACTGTCTTCCCCACCACAGTCTCGACCTTGGCGTCTTCAGCCAAGTGCCCGTCCCGTAAAAATTTTTTTGAAGAAGTGAAATGATGTTAATCTGATAGAGCAGACTCAGGGCTACAAGGGGGGTGGGGTAACACTTTCCAAGAAAGTTTATTTGGGGTATGGCAGGTCGTCAAAAATGAGCGGTGCAAAGGAGCGTTATTTTAATGGAAAACAGAGGTCTAATAATCAGTCCCTGGCGACGTTGAAGGTAACAAACGAAATCTCCCTGGATGAGTTAGTTAATATGCATGTTGAAGTTTGTAGTGGTACCAATTTGAAGTACCTCCGTCATCAACGGACCGAGCATCATCCAAAAGAATACACAACATACGTTTTTTGGGTAGTTGGTTGGGCGGGGGACCAAAAGAGGGTCTTAATATTTTTTCCTCCAAACAATTTTTGTATATTATTATCGTAATTGGCATATGTTTAAACTTAGGTAACAATCCGGTTCCATGAACAACCCTTTCGATAGTTATCCAGGCTTGAAAGGCTAAAAAAAAGTCCCTGTTGTTTTTGTCTCCCAGTCGGTTGGTGCATTACTCTTTTTGTCCTCCTCGGCTCACAATCCGTTTTTTTCGACACTTGCTATATTGTACTTATAGAGCAATGTCCCCGCTACAATACTGTCAAAAAAATATCCGGATATCATTCTAACCGACAAGGAAGGACGTGTTTGTTTACAGTCGGTGGCCTTCCCGGACCAAGTTTGCGTTTGGTACTATTGTTCCCAGATCGAATTTTTTGAAAAATTTTTGAACTACACTAGGTTAGACAAGATCCCTGCCTATCATTTCATTGATTTTTCTTGATGCCAATATTGCATTATTACTTAGTTTTAATGGGATGTGTAACTGCCCCTAAATATTCCCCTTACCCACGCTCACTTCTGAAGGCATAAAATTTTTTTGATCTTTGATATTTTTAAAATTTTGGTATCATTAGAAAGCTAAGACTCTGGGCTACAAAATAAGATAAAAATAAAATCGGATAAAAATAGTTATCACCCAAAAAACTTGCGATAACAAAAAACGAACTTTTTTATGAACCGACCTAGTACAATTATCCTTGCTTGGCTCAACTTCATTCAATTCCTCATTTTGCCGGGAATCCGTCTCCAGTTGTGCTGATTTTGTCGAATTTCTAGCAGCGGAATCTCTCTGATTTTGTTCACCATCTGCGTTTTCTGAGATTAAATAAAATTAAATAAGAGAAAGAAGAACACTCACTATCATTTGAATTTTTATCTTCTCCCTGCGTTCTGGCATCATTCTTTACCTCTTGTTCTTTGTCAATTATTTCAGAGGGGCGAGCAGCGTTTGGAGTACCTTCAGTATCACCAATTGCGTCTGGCTCAAATTCATTATTAAATGCTTCATTGTTTTGATATTCATCATTTGAATCTTCATCTTTCTCTTAAATTTGGAATAAATATATTAATTTATTAGTCTGTTAAAATACCTTTTTCCATTTCACCTGAATTCCCCTCTCCATTTTTATCTTCTTGTTTTTCATTTTGTTTTTGATTATCTTCATCTTCACTTAAATATTCTTCACCATTTCTTTTTTCATTGTCATCTTTTTCTTCAGTATCGTCATTCTCATGTGTTAACTCAAGATCCTCAACATCTTTATCAGCAGATTGTTCTGCATCAGAAGCATTGTTCTAAAAATGTATAAAATACATATACATACAAAAATAACATTTTTTGGTTTACACAAACCTCGTTTTCATCTCTACGTTCTCCTTTCTCGTCCGGTTCAGTAGCGTCATAATCATCAACATTTTCATCCTCACTTTGATAAGCGTCTGATGACTTTGCTCCCTTTTCTTGATTTTCATCACTTTTCTGTTGTTTCTGATGTTGAGCAGCAACAAGATCTTCAGTTAACGAATCAGCCCCTTTAAGAATTATTTATAAAAAGTAATCAATAAAACACAATTACCCTTTCCAACATTATCATCTTCTTCCATTTCTTGTTCATTTTCGTCGCCTTCATTTCGTTCCCAAAGCTTTGGATCCAACTGTTTTTCTTCTGGTTCGTCCACTTCCCCAAAATTCCAATCAGCATTCGGATCTTCTTCACCTTAATTTAACATAGATGATTCATAAAAAGTCGAAAATAAAACCAACAATTATTATCATCTCCATTCTCCTCGTCTTCGCCATCTTGCGCATCTAATCCCTCAATGCACCCAGCAAAATCGTCATCTACATCAATAGGATTATCAACTTCGGGCAACTTTTGTTGTTCATCAGAAGGGTTTTCATTTGATTGATCGACATCTTGATTATCATTTAAATTATTTTCCGTTCCATTCTTTAAATTTAAAATAAAATTAGAAGAGCATTTTTAATTAAAATTTATTTAAAGTTGATAAAAAATCCGTTTTTTATTTTCATTAACCTTAAGTCCTTCAATCTGTTCCATTGCTTCTAATTCCCCACCAACATCCTTAGCATCATTAGTTAAATCGCCATCACCAAATCCACACATATTCTCAACTCTTTTATCATCTCCTTGTAACGATGGTCCAGATTTTGGAATTGGATTGACAAATCCATTAGTTAATAAATGACTAAAAAATAATTTTAAAATTAATAAATAAAATATTTAAAACCATCCAATTGCAACCCAATGTTCGTGAAGAGAAATCGAATTGAAAATAAATTCACATAAATAATGCAATAAACGCTCATATAATTTGTGAACGCCAATGGCTAGAATTGAGAATTTGTTAAGTAAATCAACTGATGTATCGGAATGAATTGGAGACGATAGAAAAATGATGTGAAAATTTTTGATAAGTTGGTTGCTTGCCTGAAATTAATGGAAATATATAAAATAAAAAATAACAAATCAAAAAACCTTAAATGTATTTTGTCCAAAATATTCAATCAAGCTCTTAATTGCATCGAACCGATTCATACCATCGGAGTTAAGCAAAGATTCCATTTGATTGAAAATGCTTTGGAGACGAAATAAAATTAAATGTTGTAATTCATCAAATGAATTTTCATTGAAATGTGACTGATTGTGAGTTGATTGAGATATAACATCTTCACACTCGTTGAAAGAAGAAATCTTGTTAATAATTTCACAAATCCGTCTGGAATCCTCAGGAAAATAGTGCTGAATATTATTTGTCATAACGATAGATTTAAGATCTTCGAGTAACAAAGAAAAATTTTGAGAATATGTAGACAAGCGGGTTCTGCAAATTTTAAATAAAATTATTTATATGATTTATATTTAAAAAAAAATACTTATTCCAAATATTTTCCTCTATAATATTGCTCTCTTCTTCAAAAATAATAGGCAAATGTAAAATAAATTCTTTTTCATTCTCGTTGAGTTTGTCAAGTTTTGTTATAATGCCGAGCAAGTCATCAACATTTTTATTTAATTGAGAAAACTCTAAATCAGATTGGCGAAGAATGCCAAGAGGTTCCTGTAAATTTCTTAAATCATGAGAAGTTTGCTTGTAATGTTCTCTTGGACAACAAGAAAGAAGCTTTCGAATCCGATCAACAATTTGAAGAATATTTTTAACATAATCACAATTCTGTGCATATTTTTGAGTTATTTGTTTATGGGTAAATGTGGATAAATTATCCTAAATAAATTTAATCAAAACAATAAATTATTGTATATATTAACCTTCGGTCTCATTAGATTCTCTAACTCTGCCTCAAAACATTTAGAAACTAAATGTAAACGCTTGACCTCCAAAGCACCATTCGTAGCAAGTCCATTAAGTGCACGTAAAATCCAATATAACCCAAATTCAGTAGTGCCACGTAAATTATCCAAAATGGAAGGAGAAAGTTGTTCGGCCAAATGAGGGGTATCTTGAGAGCAGCGACGCCAAGAAGCAAACTTTCGCATAAATACATTTCTCGAGGCGATTGTATGCCGAAACAATAAGTTTATCTTAAATAAAATTAAATAGAAAGTAAGCTTTAAAAGTAAAAATAAAAACCGTATCGCCAGCTAAGAGTAAATTCCTGACATCCGGAGCCACTTGTGTAAGTGTTTCAACAGTTAGCTTCTCAGAATCTATTTTATGTGCACGCCTTGAACCGAGACCAAAACGATTCAAAGAACGAATTAAAAGAGAAAAGTGCTGTTGACGTTCGAATAAAGCCCGCCCATGTAACTTTACATTTGCAGAGTCAACAACGTCAGAATTATTTGAAGAGTCGTCTATTAAAAATATAAAGAAAATAAAAATATCGCTGATACTAACTTGATTTATCAATGCTTTGATAGGAAACACTATTCATCACTAATTGAAGAAAATCAGCAGCAGATTCCTTGATATTACACAATTCATCCAATGCAATCAATTTTTGTAATTGTTTATCAAATCTTATTTCAAAATTGTCGAGCATTTGGGAAAGAGTTGAATCAGAACATAGTTGATTATATAATGGTAGAAAACTTGGAAAAGGATTTAATGCTTGAGGTGGTAATCCTGGCAGTTTGTCGAGTAAAATAGGTGAAAGTGCTTCATTGGACATTTCCTTAAAAATTGAATATAATTTTATATTCAAAGGAGTATAAAAATAATTAATAATTTATTGCCCTAAATTTTAAAATAACCTTAAATTTACGAAGAATCCTAGATAATTGAACATGCGCACGCTTTACTGACTCACGGACACTCCATAAATTCAGATCATTATAAGAAACAACACGAGTAAAATTTCGCAATTCAGTTTCGATTGGGCTGTAAAGTTGTGCATAACGTTCTTTAGCTTAAAAATTGAAACAAAATATTTAAAAATAGAGAATTGAAATAAGAAACAAACCTTGATTATTAAACTGCTCAAAATGATCAACAATGCATGAAACGGAACAAGAAAGTTTATATTCCTTCGCACTTATTTTCTCATTCTCTTGTTCAAATAATGAAATAAAATGCGAAAGAAGTCGACCAGTCCAAATACGAGTTTCAAAATCACCCAATGTTGAATTTTGAAGCCACTCAGTAAGCATTAACAATAATTTGTTTTTATCACATTCCAACTCAAATGCATATTTAAAAATTGGCCAACTGACCAAAACAGCAAGTTGTGATGTGTCTCGCTTAACAAAACTAATTAATTCGTTCCAACATTGAACTTCACGACGACGCCATTCTACAAGTAACTCTTGTAAGGGATACATTTGTTCACGCATAGAATGTGCTCTATCCGAAATTGATTCCCATGTTTCAGCATACTCTAAAAATTATGAAAATAAATACGATTTTTTAAAGCGAAGAATTTAATTTAAGGAAAATTACGTTTAACTACCTAAAATTCGTTCCAATTGTGCAGCATGTTTCATGAGCGGAACTCCTGCCTGCGCATTATTAAACATATCAATGGTAGATAAAAGTTGAAGCAAATGAATATTTTCAGGAAATTCATTAAGTAAATGAGATGCAGATATTCGAAGTGGTTCAAGCAATTCACAACATTGAATAAGAGAGCTTGGTTCAGATTCCTTATACACATTTAGCGGAAGACATTTAGAAATTATTTGACGTCGTCCTTCATTAGGTTGTTTTCCCAATTTTTGACATAGCTCGTTGAGTTGTAAAAGATGATGGACTAAAAAATAGAAATTAGCATACACTGAGGAAAAATAAAACATTCTTTGACGTTAAGAAAATTATAAGAGAAAAATAAATGGATATTATTTTCAAAAAAATAAACTACATGCAAAATTTCCATTTGTTGTTGATGATAAATTGCGATAAAATAAGCCCTGATTAGGATCAGCCAAGAAGGACATAAAATTGAGAAATGGAAGCTTCGGATTTTCAGATGATAAAAGCATCGTTTGTAGTGCTGAATAAATATCATCGCCGTTAAGAGATAAATCAGTTTCTTCGGATATTGGTGTCTTGGTAGTTGGTTCGTTTTCAGTAGATAAGCTAAAGTCAGGCAAATAGTTATCGATCTAAAATAAAAGAATATGCAAAAACAACAAAATTTATCACCTCTTCTTCATCAACATCATTTGAATTAATAATTTGTCCATCATCGTCTAATAGATCTTCATTGTTAACCTTCTTCTTTACGATATAAAGTTGCTCTTTCTTAGCTTTTGCATATTTTTCATGCCACAATTCCCAATGTTTAAAAAGCCATTGCAAAAACTTTATTTGACATTTTTCAAACAAAGAATTTTTGAAGTTTATTTTGATATAATTAATATTCCAGAGAATGATGGGAAGTTTTTGACGAGGAGAAAAATTAACATCGTCAGACAGTAAGTGATTAAGTAGAATGTTTAAATTAATTTGCTCATTGGGTAACTCTTCAAATGGGGACAGAAAAACCTAAAATGTCTAATTATTTTAATATTTTAAATTTAATTAAACTCACATTAACTTTCTTGTTTTGAGTACAACAAATAATAGTAGTTAATCTTTCCTTTGCACGTTTATGTTGTTCGGATAAGGAAATAACAAGGCAGTTGAGAGCAAATAAATAAGGAATAAACATATCCGGAAAAAAAAGAATTGTTGGAAAATTAGAACAAAACAAAGAATATAAGCGTTTTCTCAAAACATGAACTGTTTGAAAAGCATTCAATAATAAAGAACAAAATCGTTCAATTCTGAAAATAGTTTAGGGGTTTTAAAAAACTTAAAATTAAATAAAGAATATTCTAAAACTCAAAAAAAACTAACTCATTTTGGTGTAGTATTGTTTGTAATTTATCTAAATCTTCCAAGAAGTGTGGAGTGAAAAGTTCATTTAAAGCAGTAGTACAATTATATAATTCATAAACAATATTCTCTTGGAAATTCTAAAAAAAATAATTTAAATTAAATCATTAAAATTTATTAAAGTTTTACTTTTTTATATGTTATTTCGTCAGCCTCTAGCATTTCGATTCGATAAACACCCTGATTTTTAGTCCAAAAACAAAAATCTTCTTCTAAACTATTAATCTGGGAAATTGTTGTTTGTCTTACATCAGAAAAAGCAGCAAAGAATTTTGAATGACTGGAAGAAATTGTACAAACTTGATCTATATCATAATCTTTAGAAATCTATTAAAAAATTTATTAATTTATTTAAAAAAATCTAAAAGAACCGTTAATTGAAGAAAATCTCTCAAAACACAAAAATAATGTTCAAGATACTGATTTTTAATTTGTAAATAATTCTTATGTTTGTGAATATAAAATATATGATCAAGAAATCCTTTGGGAGGAGTCAATGAATTTATTTTAAATAAAATTGATTTTATTGAAAAATTTTGGTCAAGGCTAGAAGCTGATGTAATAGAAAAATGTTTTTCACATTCAGATAAAAGAATACTGAAAATAAGAAAGAATAAAAATAGAAAAAAACGTTTCTTCACCTATTTGTTTTATTTAAACATTTTGATGCAAAAACAATATCCCAAAAAAGTTCAGAAGTCCGTTCCAATTGATGTAAAGCATTAGACATTTCACAGACTCGAACATGTAGCAGGAGATTATCGTTATAATTAAGACGAGACCACAACGATGAATTGGCAGAATGTGTAATAAATGCGTTACTGCTCAAATATGAAAACAACTAAAGAGTAAAAAAATAGGAGAACAGAGAAAATTTTAAAATTTACAGATAGTGGCTGCGCATTAAAATTAATTTCCTGCATTAAATTGGAGTTACTCATAAATCGAGAAAATAAAAATAATCGTTCATTTCCTCCTGCATTAATCCAATCAAATAGAGAAGTAGAAGTTGAATTGCTACAAAATAGATAACCAATTTTGTTTAATAATTCAAGTAAATGATGTTTTAAAGGAGCAAATATAGATTTCTGTAAAAGGTATAAATAAAATAGAAGAAATAAAGCCAAAAATTATACCGATTCTTCTATGTTTTGGCAACTATTAACTAGCAAATTCTCTTCGTATTTCCAACGTTCTAGACACAAACAGATCTGATCATAAGTAGTAAACGGCTTGTACAAACAAGCAGAGACACGTAAAGAAGACAAATATTGTTCTCCAAGATAAGTTGAATTTGTAATATTTGATTGTAATTGATTCCATTGGCAATAATGAAATTGAAAGTTCTCAAAAGTTGAAAGAATAATTTCATCAATAATAACAACTTTGTCATTTTCACTAATAATTCTTGAAATAAAAATTTTCAGTTGATCGTAAATTTTTGTAATTGATAAACCAAGTTCTGCAAATAAAAAATATACATACTAATAGAAATTAAAAGATTTACCACGAGAATTAAAATTATTAGTAAGACAATCAAGAATAAAAGGATTGTTGTCTAACACAAGTTCGAAAGGAAAAACAAAAGCCATTTGTATAAATAATTCTATTGGAATGTTTAAATGAATTGATTTGTTAAAAATTGCAGCCCAACAACGGCAAAAATAATTGATGATATTAACTAAAAGATAAAATTTGTATTTAATCTTAAAAATAAATTTTATAATTTTTATTCTTACAGAGTAAATCGCCTTGAAGAGAAGGTCGCAGTAAGGGAAAGTAACAATGAATTGGTAATTCTGTTGATAATAAATCTAAAAAATATGATAAATTAACAAAATTCAAAAAATAAAAGTTACTAATATTTTGATTTGTCAGTACGTCGAAAAACAAACTCAAAATTTTATTAAACTCAATTCCTGAATTTGATTTCATTTTTGCATAAAAAAGAGCTGCGCATTTCAACAATTGTTCTGGAGGTAGACAACAAATTAATAGTTCTTTTTTCATAAGCTTTGAATTCGTAAGATTAGCTTGAAAATCAATGCATGGATTAAATATAATTGAAAGGGCATCATAAATGTTTTTATTCAAAAATTCTTCCTGATAAGCCTCAACACAAAATTGGATTTCTAATGTACGATTTCTCATTGCTCGTGAAATTTGGCCATTTCGAGGATTCATTGAAAAGAAAATTCTAAAAATGTAATTTATTAAAGTAAAGGTCTAAAGTCAACATGCCTAAAGTCAGGATGACGATGAACCACTTGTGAATCATCCATGGGTAAAAGAAGTTCACCATCTGTACTCTCAAGACAAGAGTTTAAACAGTCTAATACTGCTGAATTACAACAATTAGCATCTTCAACCAATAACCAATGTCCATCACGAAAGGCACGCAAAAATATACTTTCAACCCATTTAAAACAAAGTTCTCCACACTCATTATCAGGAAATGTTAATTCATCCAATGTCAAATTTTCATCATTCTCATTGTGTAAAATCGGAGAAGATTCTACCTGTATAATGAAGATAAATATGAATTTAATATTATAATATGAAAATATTATCCGGAAACCTGAATTTGTTCAAACGATCCTAATAAATCAAGTGCATCCGTTCCCGAAGTGAGACGCATCGTGTGAAGTTGCTTTCCATTCAATGCCGCAAGAATTTTAATTATAGAGCGTTTGCCACAGTGTGAGGGTCCAACAAGTGAAAGAAGCCAATTTGCCTGCACACATGCACTTACCTGAATTTTATAATCTGATAAAGTTCAATTTGAAAAATAAGTACTTTCTCCAATAATTCCATCTGGGTTGCCAAAAGGCAAAGATGATCATTTCCGACAGTTTCATCTAGTGTCGCATTTCTAATATAATTTAATGTAACATTTCCGATTGACAAAGTTGAGGAATTGAGATCAATTTTAGGCAGAGGCACACTGGGCATCCATTTTCGAGGAGAAAAAACTCGATTGTAGATAGCATTTATTACCTGAAAATTTAAATTAAATTTTACTGTCGAATATTCTATGCAAATAAGGTTCATTTTTGAGGTAAAAACTTAAATAATTATATTATATTTTTCGTGCAACATAAAAACACATAGAACAATTTATTCTCTTTCTCGCAGTTTTTCACATACAATGTTATACGCAATGTATTTATTGGTCAAAGAACTTGATCTACGATTAATTTTCGTCAGCAAAACCCTGCGCGCAACTTTGATTTCTCTGCTCACAAATTTAAAGCAACGAAGGAAAGAAAAGCGACACGTCAATGTTCTAGGTTCGATTGACTATAAGAAAGATAGCTTCTCATAAACACCATTTAAATCCTAACGAACATAATTTTTCCAAATGCTTATCTGATAAATTTATTTTATAAAGATGAAAGTTTCAACAAGATTATTTATAGAAATTGCATTGATTGCAGTATCAGGAATCTTAATAAATGCCCATGACAATGAAAAGAAGGTAGATCTGACCGAGATGTACAAAAATCCCTTATCAAATGGTATAGACAAAATTCGACTGATAATTCTGAATAATAAAAATATATAAATTCGTAGGTTTTGGTGATGATATTGACTGGATACCTTGGGAAAATGCAGTGGAAACAGCTTTAGAAAGGAATAAACCTGTCTTTCTTTTAATCCACAAGACATGGTGTCACGCGTGCAAATGTAGGAATTTTTTTTAATTTAAATGAATTTTAAACTTATAGCTCTAAAGAAAGTAATGCAACAGTCAAATGCAAGAAAAGCATTCAAAAAACTTAGTGAATATTTTGTTATGGTAAATACTGCAGATGATGATGAACCCTACGAAGAAGAATACAGACCTGATGGGAAATATGTTCCGAGAATTCTATTCTTAGGTATAATTAAAAATTCCAGAGAAAGCAAACACAAAGCTAAACATACTCAAGTAAAAATAGAATTTAAAATTAAATTACTTTAACAGATAAAAATGGTGATTTGCTCCCGGACTTCAAGAATAAAAAGGCGGAGTACAAGAACTATGCTTATTATTACCCAAGTCCTGCAGACATTTTAAATTCTATGAAAGAAGTAATAGCCCATTATGGCATTGAATTATCAAGTGAGAAGAAAGGTGACAAGCTTAAACCTGTAAAACCGCCACCAAAAAAGGAACCGGAAGCGCCAGAAACGAAGAAGGACAAAAAGAAAGTTTCTGATGATGAGACAAAGAAAGCGGAAAAAGTCAAAGAAACTAAGGAAGGCGAGAAGAAAAAAACGAAAAAAGAAAGCTCGAAAACATCAGAACTTTAAAGATCTTAACTATCTTGCCAAGTTTTATTGTTAGAATTTTTACAAATTTTTAATTGATAAAGAATTTCAGAAATGAGATTCATTAAATTTTCAATATAGAATGGTAAATTTAGAAAACAAACCTTTTGCTTAGCCTCCTTAGATGTTAAACGACTTAAATAAACCAAATCGAAACTGAAGTCTACATTTCCACGAAACTAAAAAATAATTTTTGTCAAAAAATTTAAAATACCTAATTATAACTTACCAAAACAATTGCCTCCAAAAATCGGAATAAATCTCGTAAATTGAATTCAAAGCTATTTTTCACAAGAGTATTGGTTTCTTTGAAGAGTTTGTTAATTAAAATAATTTTTGCAATAAGTTCATTAGAAAGATATAAATTTCCATTCGGGATTGTTTTAGAATATTCAGTCAAAATAAAAATAAAATCGTCGTCAGTCATTTCTTCAATGAAAATCTTAAAACATAAATTGGTATCATATACATAAAATTATTAGATACAAAAAGTTTAATTAGTTTCTATCTTGTTTATTTTAAATAGAAATTACTTACTGAAATAAATCGGTTAACAAATGATTTTGGCAATGCCCTCCGATCACCACCTTGACTATGAGGGTTTTGACAAGCGAAAAAGCGACATTTACGAGCATCAACATCAAAAGTGCGATCTAATTCGCTAATGTAAATATTCTTCCGAAAATCAAAACAAGAATTAAGGCCTTCAAGAACAGACTGAGAAGCCAGGTTCATCTTTTTAATTAAAGGAATTATTTAATCAAGCAAATTTAAAACAAACCTCATCCAATAAAATCCAACTGCCTTCTTTGATAGCTTTAAGAACTGGACCGTCACGCCAAGCAAACGTGGCTGATTTTCCATTAGATTGAGCAACAGGAACGTCTGTTCCAAACAAGTCGTAAACATCCTAAATATAATTGATAAAGCTTTTAAAAATAAAATTAAAAACCGTCTGTTCAGAAAGATTAAGTCTAATTAATTTATGACCAGTTGCTGCAGCTAATGCCATCACTAAACTTGATTTACCAGAGCCAGGACTACCCTCTAACATTATTGGCTTATTTGACGCCAACGCACGAGCAATCCGGAGTATATTTTTACAAGTGCTTGGAGAATTTATCGAATAACCTTTAGGAAATTTGCAAGCTTCAAAACTTTCGTCGGAACATCTAATGAAGAAAGGCCCAATTAAGAGGCCATAATCGTTTACAATGATATCATCACATCCAAAATGAGGTAGAACATTTTCACAAATAAAACCATATTTTTGCACAATTGTTGAAAACTAAAAAAAGAGATGAATCGAATAAATATTTTTCAAAACCTTAGCTCGACACTGCTCAATTATCAAGTTTCTATTGAAAGACATACGCTGGGGCATAACTCCTAAGGCATCTAAGAAAGTTGATTCAATGGAATGATAAAGTAATTTGACAAGCGTATTTAAATTAACATCTGAAACAATCGTATTCAGCATTTCCATAAATAGCTCCGCCAATCCAACCAGGTCTCGTAATGAAGGAGAAAATCTGAATTTAAGGATATCAATCTATCAATAAAATTTAAAATGATATTCCTTATAATAGTTAAAAATTTTTTTTAATTATTTAATAAAGATACTTTATAATTTCAGCAAGTTGATTGGTAAAAAATTCAGTGAAGTCTATAAAAACACGTGCAATCTTATCGGTTAATTCCATAGTCAATTTTGCAGATGTATCACATTGTAACCGCCGGCGAAGTATTTCTAGTGCCTCTTCTCTGTTATAATTGTTTGGACACCAAATTTCTGTAAACCGATTGCGCAATGCTTTTGAAAGCTTAATAATATTTGATATTTTAGTTTGGTTATTTTAAATAAACCTCTCTCTTTCCATAATCATTTCCAGGATTCATTGTTGCTACGAGCTGAAAACCGCAATTCGCCCTAACCAATTGCTCAATTGAATTAGAATCTCCAGAAGCAGACGAAGCAGGATTTGTTAGCAAAATTGTACGTTCCGATTCAAGTAATGAATTAAGCCTTTCAAGCACAGAATCAGAAGCTAGCGAGATCTCATCAATTAGTACACGTTGACCGCTACGCATCGCCTGCACAACAATACCATCCTTCCAGTGGAAAGTTGGGCCGATTTTTGAATCATGAAATGGACGAACACTTCCGAGAAGATCAGAAGCATCTGTTCGCTCATGGCAGTTTATTGAAAGAAGATCACCCTAGAAGCGCAAAATCATTTTATAAAAATAAAATAAATAACGTACAAAAAGATGAACGGCAGACGTTTTTCCACAACCTGTATCGCCAACAAGTAGAACAGGTTCATCACATTTCCAAGCCTCTGAGCAAAGAATAAGTGTTCGACGTAATTGAGCAGTTAGCACTATTTGTTGAGGGATGACAATATTAGGCATAAATGGAGAGTTTTGACCAAAAAGAAGATCGACGTTGATCTTACGTTGCAATTTTTGTTCCAATACATTTATAACTTCTCGTTCGTCATGAGGTGTGCGACAGCGAGTACCAAGTACAAAATATCCATGATCGGCCATTGATTGTCGCCAATCATCGACTTGCTTTTGAGAGGCAAGTCGATTAGCCCAACGGAAAATGTCTCTTTAAAAAGTAATTGAATAATAAACAAATTGTTAAATCAAAAACCTCAAAGTCATTAAGCCATCTGATGAAGAGAATATTTTTGAGATGGCTCTTCGATTACGCAGTTCATATAAAACGTCGACGGCCAATTTTGCTTGTTTAGGTGCTACACAACAGCGATGTTGAACAATTTGAGGAAGTTCAGAGAGCGGAATTATATCACATTGAATTACCATAAATCTGTTTAGAAATGCACGAGAAAGACGTTTACGACCAGAATAAGCACCAAAAGGATTCTGAGTAGCAAATAATTGGAAGTTAGGATGGGCCTTGATAGTGTAATTAAGTTCAGGGACAAAAAGTTCACGGTTGTCGTCGAGAAGCTTTAAATACAAGATAAATTTCAATTTGATTTGCCCAAAATAAATTTAGAACATACCCTATTCAATGCTTCAAGCACAGAACTAGGAGCCAAATTTAACTCGTCGAGAATTATCCAGTGGCCAAATTTAAGGGCTTTTAAAAGAAGGCCCTCGGTAAATACAAGCCTTCCATCCATATCAGGAGCGTAAGTGCCAATATATTCCTAATTCGTAAATATTTAAATGGATTAATTCAAAAACCTGGATATCAGAATGTTCATGGTTGTTAATTCGATAAACACAATTACCGCTCATTTTGGCAAGTTGAATAACCATAGAAGTTTTTCCAGCAGAAGTCTCTCCTTCAAGAAGGATAGGATATTTTCGGGTAGAAACAACATTAGCCAATAATTTTATATTCTCTCTGACTGATGGAGTAAAAACATAAATACCGTCGTTAGTAACTGGTTCGGAGCCTCGAGGAATTGGAAAACCTTCGATCAATCTGTAGAAATTGGTAAGGATTTAAAATAAAATATTTAAAAAATTACATAAATTTGGAGTCATCAATTTGATCAGCTCTTGGTGATGGAAATTGAAGAGAAGATAAACCGAATGATTTAGCCAGAATGTTAGACATCATAATACGCTGCTTTACACCAAGTTGACTAGAAAATGAAAGACGGCAAGCACTCAAAATTGAGGTAAGCTGACCATTGTTAGAATAATTGTCACAGACCATTGAAAGTGCACGGCTTAGATTACGTAAACTAAAAAAAGGAAATTAGCTGAAATAGAAAAAATAAATGAAATAAAGAATAACCTGAATTTAAGAGGAAATGAAGCAATTATTTCTTTGTAAAAATTCAGTGTTCCATCAATCAAATTTTTTGGAAGTGAAGGAAGATGACCTCGAATAAGAATATGCAATTGATCCACATCCACAATTTCAGAGACAAAAATTTCGGTAAATTTTGCGCGAATTCCAGTTGGTAATAAACGTTTTCCTATATCTGTTGCGTGATTCATACAAGCAAAAAGACGAAAGTTCTTATGAACATCAGTTGATAACTCGAGCAACTTAGAAAAATAACAAAAAATCAAGTAAAAATGAAAACCTCAACAATAACATCCAAACATTCAGCAGATGCCAGATTTATTTCGTCTACTAAAAGCCATTGTCCTTGCTCGATTGCTTCAGTGACTACACCTTTGACATAAGCAAAAAACATTCTTCGACGCCAACTTTCACCATCATCTTTATCAGAAAAATATTTAATCATTCGAGAAGTCTTCTTTGCCAATTTTATCCACTCATTACGGGCATCAGGCAATTTACGACAAATTCTAGTGCTCGACTTCAAAATAAGTTGAAGAAAATCGCCGAAACGTTGAGAGTTAAAACATTTCTGTAAAATAAATAAAAGTAATTAAATATTAATTTTTATAAGCTTACATTGACGTTATTCAGAAACTTGGAATTTTTCTCCAAATCAAACGAAATTTTGAACAAACGAAAATATTCATCAGCCAAAGGTCGAAGAATATTTAATGGCGATGTTGGCTTATATCTAAAAATTTTTTAAAGACTAATTTATGTATAAATTTATTTACCCTCCCAAAAGATCTGTAGACTCCGATTCCTGACTTAAATTAACAACACGTAAAGGAACTCGAAGTAAATGAGATAAATATTGAATTGAACTAGTTTTCCCAACTCCAGTTTCACCCGTTAAAAGAATTGGCTCTGGCGGAGTTTGGATTATTGAAGCAGCCAAACGTTCAAGTAAACATGTAGCATCACGTGTAAGAACAAAATTTGAAGATTGTGAACTAAAAAATAAAATTCTTTAAAAAATTCTTTTTAAAAATACTTTATGTCTGTAAACAATCTCCTTTCTAAATTAATTCTTCCAATTTCCACATTTTCATTGTTAACAACCAATTTAGGATGTCTAATGTTTAATAAGAAATTTTGTTCTTCTTTTGAAAGTGAAAGAGCTTCAGAAATACAATTTGCCACATCTACTTTAAGAGAAATTGATGTTAAATGAACTGCCCAAACATCGAATAATTCAAGAAAAATTGCACGAGGATCATTCAAAATATTTGTTGGAGAAGAGCATAAACGAGACAATGCAACAAATAAATCCCGTGTGTTGAGTAAACGATCAATTGATATCTTAATTGATAAATGAAATTGTTGATTTCCTCCTCCTATAGGTTAATAAATTTCTGTTAATGTAAAAACCTTTTTTGTTTTTATTAAATCAGACACTGCAATGAAAAGTGAAATAAGCTTCTCACGTATATTTTCCAATTTTGGATATTTTTGTTTAATAATATCATTTAATTGATTAAAAGAAGGAGCAGACAATTTAACTTTATAAGGATATTCTTGTAAAATTAAAGGAATTGAAAATATTTGTTGAGCATTTTCTTCAATAGAACCCAAAATACGGCAATTTTTATTCATATTAATTTTCATTCCATTGGGTAATTCAATACATTCATTATTGACAAATTGTAAAATAGCTGAGGCTAAATCAGGACCTCCATGATCGATATTTTCCAAAAGGATAAGACATTCTTGTTGTAAACACTAAAAAAGAAAGTTAATTAAAATGTTGTAGATTAATAAAAATAAGAGTAAAAAGTAGAGTTGGTCGCGGTACCGTATTACCGCGGTATTTTTCGGTAATATCGCGGTATTTTACCGAAAATACCGATACCGCAAAATCGCGTTTGACCAACACTAGTAAAAAGTTAACAGACCTGAGCAAATTTAGACGGCTTCCAAACAAATTCTCCAGGAACTTCGGTGCAAGTG
Organism: Meloidogyne enterolobii; assembly: GCA_963681835.1. Lineage (NCBI taxonomy): Eukaryota > Metazoa > Nematoda > Chromadorea > Rhabditida > Meloidogynidae > Meloidogyne > Meloidogyne enterolobii. The sequence goes on from CAVMJV010000019.1 coordinate 1,994,138, forward strand.
TAACTTCCATATAACAACTTAATAGAAATAATTAAAAATTGTTTTTAAAATCCAATTAAACCTTAACATCAACTTGGTGGCTAATTTGTAAAATATTTAAATTAAGTCCGCATTTTTCACTGATAATTTTTGCTGAATGGGTTTTGCCTGAACCAGAAGGCCCCTGAAAAGTTAAACAATAAAAAATCTGAAAGAGATACTGAACCTGAATAACAACAAAATTTTTAACAAGAAGTAATTGAGCAATATCATCAACTGTTTTGAAAAAGAAAATTTTTTTTAAAAGGATTTGGATTTAATAAAAATTTCTTGGGTATTGTGACTTATAGTGGGTTTTTTTGGCTGGATCGATTTAGACAAATAAAGTGTCATTCGAAAGAGCTTCGAAAACTTCGAACTAGATATGGGGGAAGTCGGTCCGACAATCAGGGACCGAGTTACAGACCCCTGAACTTTGAAAAAGAGAAGGGGGAGTAAGCTCATTTTGGACTGATAATGATCATGAATCTGAAGACGGATTTTGGATACCGGACATCGTTTTCGAAATAAAAACCCATGACTTCAATAAAATAAAAACTGATTTTCATTAAAATTTTAGATGTGTAGTCTGATTGTCTACGATTTCCAATGAAGCTATTTTTAAAATTATCAAACCAAAAAAATTAGTAGACTCTCTTAATGATGAAGTTGGAATGATAAGACAATCAGCACTTTCATTAATTTTATTGTTGTTAGATAATTGTTTATGTTTTGATGGGAATTCTAATCTAGCCTTTTTCGATGCTGGCATACCTTCCATCTTTATAAAATTAAATGCGTATTTAATGTCTAAAACAAAATTAAAACAAAAAAATGAGTTAAAGTGATCGAGCTTATCAAGGGGAGAATTTTTCAATGATAAACGTGAACAAGACTCAATATGCACTTTTTATTTTTAAAATACAAAATGCCAAACAATTTAAATGACCCTCAATTCAATTTTGAAATCATGTTTGCGGGATCCCGCTTGCGTGAGCAATTTTTAAAAAGGGTTTCGGGAGTAATACCCGAGGGAATTATCCTGCAAAATTGTAGACCCGATTGATAATCTCCCGGTTGATCACTTGATCAATGCCCTCTTCCTTTTTCTCCCGCCTTCAGCTTTTGGAGTACGGTAGTGCCTCCCTGGTCCACTACTACAGAAAATCGTAAGGGAGCACGTTTCTCCTCGAAGGAAATATTCAAATATACGAATTAGCTAAAAGACAATTCGAATTTTGTGGATATATTTTACTCACCCTCGGTTTTATTGTGTGCTATTACATAAAGTTTATAATTATGTAAATATCTACTTATAATTACATAACTTATTTCATTAATTTTAAGCTAACTTTAATATTATTTTTCTTAAACCTACTTTTCTAACTATAAATTCAAAAAAATACAAAAAAATTTCCAAATATTCCAACGATTACCGTCAAATTTTCGAAAAATAAAGAGAAAAATTCTGTCGGTGCTGATGGTCAAAAGCTAATAGTTTATTTTATCCGCCGGAGAGCAATTACGTGCATCCGCGCTTTTTTATGATTTACTTGCCTATTCAGTTCTTTCAATTGTTATTTTCTACTCTTAAATTGTTGGAATCTTCTAGTTATTTTTCTATTTTATAAATTTTGAGGCATTTTACACTAATAATATTTTTGGATATTTATTTAAGTACTTTCTTAAATTTTATATTATTTTTATAGACAGAGTATATTAATTTTTAATAGAAAACCCAATGAATTTCAATTATGCTTATTGTTATTTTTCTGATGTAAATTCTCTCTCTCATTGTCTTTTAACAATTTTACGCTTTTATTACTTTCCAGATTTAAATGACAAAAATATAAAAAAAAAACCTGAATTTTTATGTTTTTTGTATTTTACTTGATGATTTTTATGTTCTCTAAAAGAATAAAAAAATAGCCGGTAAAATGTGATTAAAAGTTAATAAAAAAAGAATTCGATTTTTTAATTGCGTCAAATAGTCTCACTTTTTCGGTTGGGTGTTTTTGACCTTAAATGCATTCTTTTACTTGTTTTCTTTGTTTTGTGCATTATGTTAAGGTATTTTGTAAAATTAGCACCTTTTATTTAGCGTAAAATCATCGAGGTGAATAAATAGAACATACAAAATAATTTAATAAAACAGTCAATTTTTTTGTTTAATTTTTTTTATTTTTACGTGCGCTTTTAAAGTTGTTACTCATTTTTGTCAAAATAATGATATAAATCTATTAAAAAATTCTACTAGTTTATTCGACTAAAAATAAGTTTATTAAATATTTTTAAATTATTTAAACATTTTTTTTGTTCCAAGAATCAAAACTTTGAAATTTACAATTTTTGGAAAATATAGGGAATGTTCCACCGGAAGCAAAAATTCGGCCAGAACCAGGACTCCCGAAAAACATTAATTATTTAATGATATTAAATTACAAACATCAATTTAATGATATTAGATATTTTTTGAAGTTCCAAAAAAATTATCATTCAATTGCAGAGGCCATTCAAATAGAAGGGGAAAAAATCATTCTGTAGGTGACATTCAAATAAAAAGGCTATTTAATTAGAATAAATACGGTATACCTATGTACATATTATTAGATTTGAGTTTAAAAAATGATAATATTAAATATTTTTTATTTTCTTCAAATTGAATTTAAAAAAATTATTAAACAACAAAATGATTTAATTAAACAGTAATGACTAAAAATGATTTAAAATATATTTTATTGAAAGTAAAAAGAAAACAAAATTTAATTGTTCCTTTACTTTTACAATTTTTTCTTTTAATTTCTTCTACTCTGAGGCAAAATTAAATTTTTAACTTAAATTAATATTATTTAATATTTTAGTTTAACTCCCGAAGAACGAGCGGATATAGCTAGAAAATTTAAATATTATCATAAATCTGTTAGGCCTTCAGAAGAATTTAATATGTTAAATACAATTAATGGTTGTTTTAAATTTAATTTTCGAAAATTATTTATTTTTAGGCACATTTTTTCGTTTATTAACTCAATTAGAATTAATTGATACGAGAGAATTTGAATTTGGAGTGAGAGATTTGAAATAAATTATTTAATAATTATTTTATTTAAAAGAATTCCCCAAATTATCTTGGTTTAGAATTTTCTTTGTTTGTCCATTTTCGTGATGATAGACTACAATTTAGGGATTTAAATGATTTACCTATTTCCTTACCTGATGAATTTACTCCTTGGCAGGTAAATAAATAATGTTTAAATATATTTTTCTAAAATTATCTGGGATTGAAAGTTAAATATAATAAATTTACCGTATAACTTGTATTAATTGCCCTCCCTCAAATAGTTATCTCACTTTGAGACAATAATTACACCCCAAACAAGTACCCTAAAACACGTTCAAATTTCAAACCTCGTATAATTATTTTACTCCCTCCAGCGGAAGGTCGAAACAATAATTACCCAGGGTAGTTATTAAAAGGATATACAAAAAATAAGTTAAACTATAATAATTAATTAAAAAAGCCTCGTATTCAAATACTTCCTCTTTTAACAACACAAACAATTCAATCACAAAAAAGTATTCATTTAAATCCAAAAAATGGTTTAATTACTTTTGTATATCGGTAATTAATTTTAGAAAATTAATTTTAATTAAAAAAAAGTTTTTCTGGTCAACTTTTTTGTAATTCTGATATTTGGAAAGAACCTTTTGAAAAATATTCTTGTCAATTTTGGTTTGAAACTGAGCTTGGTAGACAAACTATTTTTTGTTATTTTAAACATTTTAATATAGATGAACGTTTACAATTAACGGTTATTCGAGATCTTCGGCCAACAGAACAAATAAATAAAATTGGCAATGAATATGGTATATACCATTATTAATTCTTGAAAAAACACCCTCTGTAGCGATGCCTTCTCGGGAAATTATCCCTGCTTTTACTCACATTTCAGTCGGGAACGCCACTATTTTTGTCTCTCTTTCATCACTATTTTTAAAATATTTAATTTTTAAACAAATAATTTTAATTGAATTTTAGAACAATGGCCCTGGTTATTATTACGTTTCAATTTTTGTTCCTCAAAATGGAAAAAAGCTTTAATTTGTGAATATTTACCTTCTTTAATGCTTTTTGTTTGTGCATTACTTGCCCAATGGAAAAGACGAAAAATTCAAGTTGTTGTGTTAATTGGTGTTATTATTTGTTTAATTTTATTGGTAAAAAAAGATTTTTTTAATTTTTTTACTTTTAAATACATATAGCACAGATTTTTTAAATTTAATTAAAAATATTCCAAAAATATTCCAATTAATTTAACTAAAATTCCCCTTTTTAAAGCAAAATATACTTTATTCAAAAAATATTTCTTCTCCTTTTTCAATAAAATTAAATTTAATGGATTTTTGGTTAGCTGGAATTTTTGTTCATTTAATTTGTTTACTTTCAATTGATTTGGCATTCCCCGCACGCCGAGTGATTATTTTTAAACAAAAAATTATGAAGAAAAGAATTAATGATAATAATGATAATATTCCTTTAGAAAGTAGAGAAATTGATAATGAATTAATTGTGGTAAATTTTGAATAAATAAATGTTTATTTTTTTTTAATTTATAGCATAAAGGAGAAAGGAAACAAAGAAGAAGAATGACAACTACCTTAAATTCAAGTAATTATTCATCTCCTTTTATTTCTACGTTGTCTCGGAAATTAGGAGTACATCAACACAAATGTTAAAAATTTTTTTTAATTAATTAAAGGATTCTTTAAAAATATTATTTGATTATACCTATTAGAGATTGAGTTGGGCCTGAACCAAAGCCTGGATTTTTCCTGTAAACAGAGTTCAAGCCCAGGCATTTTTTGACCTTCCTGGGTTTTTCCTGAGCTTGGGTTTTTCAAAAATCTTTATCCCTAATACCTATACTTAACTTATATTTTGCTTTAATAACAAGACGCATCTTGTTATACCCATTTCAGCATGTTTATATCGAAGGGCAAATTTCTAAAAAATAAATAAAAATCATAAATTACTTAAAATATTTCAAATTTTATTTTTTTTCAGTTCCAACTTTTGGCCGTCATTTACATCATCATCTTCCTTCATCCTCCAATTCATTGCTTCATCATTATGTTTCAAGCCCAAAACTCTCTGGCAATCAACAAAAACAACAAAAATCTCCAATATTTCCAAATTATAAACGACGAATTCTTTCTGGTAATTTATTTAAAAATTTTGATAAAAAAATTATTCTTCTTAACGATAAAATATGAATAAATATTATTTTATTTGCAGCTTTTTATTTTCAGTATTACCAACCTCTATATCCTCATCACCATCCTCTCCCTTTAATTTAACAAAATACATTAATCCCTATAATCAAATAATTAGAACTTCATCAGTTCCTCCATTTAAAGCTACTTCTTCCTCTTTCTCTGAGGCTGGTTAAAATTAAAAAAAAATTTAATTAAAATATTTATTTAAAGTGTAATGAAGGGAAAGAAGATGTTAATGATGAAAGAAGACAACGAGCAATAGCTCAATTACTCAACGAAATGGAAAGAATTAGAAATATTGACAATGATGATAATGAGTAATTAATTCCGTTTAAATTAATTTTATAAATTTTTAAGAGCCGTTGAAGGAACAAATAAATTAATTATTCAATCTTCTAGTCAACAAAACTCTTCTTTAATAAAAAATCAACAAAATAAACAATTTTTAAGAGCACCTCCACCTCCACCCCCTTCCCAACCTCCTACTAATATTCCTCAATCCTCCCCACCTTCACAACAACAAAATAATTATTATTCATTTAAATATCCTCAAAATGTAGCAAGACAATATAAAATTGGGAAAGTACAACAATTTTCTGATGAGGAAGAAGAAGAAGAGGAAGAATTGGGAAGAATTGAAGGTAGTGGGTTGGGAATGCCTCGACAGAAGAGGTATAATCTACTAATTTATCCTAAAATTTTTGAGGAATTATATTTTAAATTTCAATAATTATGAAATAAAATATTTATTTAATTACTTTTTCTTAGAATTCCATTCTTGGCTATCTTTACAAGTTTTTGCATTTTTCTCTGTGGTTACCTCATTTTAGTTTTGATGGTATTATTTGAATGGCTATAATTTCGAATTATTTTATAATTATTTATATAAATACATATATTGCTTTAAATGTTTAGTTAATTAATTGGATTTATGAAGTTATTTGAAAGTTCAATAACCAAAATAAGTTTCTTTGACGGAGAAGGGATTTTTTCTTTTTTGCGCAGCAAGCAAAAATTTTTAGATTTTTTGGATGGTCAAGAAAACAAAAAACCTTCCGTCCTCTGTCGCAGAAATGTACGAGGAGGGCAGAAAAAATTTGGGTTGTATTATGTTATACTGGAAGTGTATTTAAACTTTTTACCCAAAAAATTTCCCGTGCGCTTTAATATTTAGGGGCCTCCGGTATATTATATTCAAATTTTTCTACTACCAGTATACAACCCGAAAATTTCGTATACCCGATTTTTTGCAGATTCCCATTTCTTTTAATTAATTTTAGTTTATATTAAATTTAAAATTATTTAAATTTATACTTTTTATTTATTAATAAATTTTTTTTCTTAAAAAATTATTTTAGAAAATATTATGACAAAATTGATTTTCTGAAAATATGTACTATTTTCTACGTGGAATTTAAAAAAATGGGAAGTTAAAAAATAAAAAAAATTAAAAAATATTTTTAAATAAATAAAAATATATTTATTTATACATAATTTTATGATTAAAAGTTAAGAAAAGGAGAGAGAATATATTTTTACATTTTTTTAATTCCAGCAACAATTTTCATAAAAATAATATAAAAAACTTAAATATAGAAAAGTGAAGAATTAAAAATAAATATGAAAGTATCGATATAACGAATTTTAAAATAAATAAATATTAAATTAAGATTCAGTTAATCAATTGTTATATTTGATCAAATCTACTCGATGAGTTCTTTCGAATGATAAATAACTCGCTTAAGTAATAGTTACAAGGCTAACTAAAACACCTTTCACCTCCTACTAATATTCCTCAATTATCCTTTAATTGTTTATTATCAACATTTGTGTTGCTAAACAATCACTATGTATATTTATTCAAAAATCCAACACACAAATTTATTTTATAATTTTTATTATTTATTTTTTTAATAAAGGAAGAGCCTTTAAAAGTAGTAAATGACAACACCAAATTGATACTTTTGAATATTCTTTATTCTTAATTTAATTTAAAATGTATTTTTATTTAATTAATTTATTTATTTTAATTAAATTAATTAATTCTCAAGACTTATTTACATCTTCCGCAGAATTACAACAATTAGTACATGTAGAAAAGGAAATTCCAAAGATTATAGAAAATTATATTTTATTGGAAAATAAACGTTTAGAGAATTTAAAATGGTATCTTTTTAATCAGGAGAGTTGTGGATACATTCAATTAATATTTAAAGAAAATAATAAATTAAATAGGGGTAGTTAAAATTTAAATATTAATATCAGGGATCGCACCGACAGAACACCAAATTCACGATTTTCAGGAATTTCGTGAATTATGCTTTTTTGTGGGGTGATTTTGAGGATATTTAGGAATTTCGAGTATATAGGAGTATAATGGGTTCCCTAAATCCTCTATGAATCCCTCAATATCTCCTACACACCTAAAATTATCTTGAAAAAAGTCGGGTCAAATTTCGGGTCGAAAAAGCCCATGTTTCGGGCTAGGGTAACCCTGATATCCCTGGTAGGGATGGGGATATTCTATAATATTGATTTATAAAGATTTTTCCTAAAAAATTAATTTATTTAAATAATTTTATAGTATGGCAAATAAATATTTAAAAGAAGAAAGTGAATTATTTAAATTGGAACCAAAAAGTGTCTTAAATCCTTTAAATGCTTTTAGAGTAATAAAAAAATTAACAAAAACTTGGAAAGAAATTAAAAAAGAAATTCAATCAGATTTGGCCGAAAATTATTTAAAAAATATTTCAAATCAAAGAGAAACTCGTTTTCCTACTGAGGTGGATTTTTTTGATTTTTTTAATTAAAAGAAAAAATTAGAGAGTTTTAAGAAGTGATTGGGAATTACTAAATTATAAGAAGAGTTAAAAAAAGGAGGAGCACTCGAACTTGGTACGAAGTAAAACTGTGGTAGGAAAATGTATTTTTGTGTTTTGGTGCCAGTAGTACTTTTAATTACCAGTCCGGTACTTGGACTGCGGAAGTACTAAATTGTGTCGAAAACTAGTTTTAAGCAGATTCTTAAATCGGGGACTTGAAATGAGAGCTGTAAACTTATTTTTCCTATCCTACATGTATTTTTTTACTTTTTAAAAAGGAGGATTTAAATGGAGCAATTCAAGCATTATTACGCTTACAAGATACATACAAATTAGAAACTAAAGATTTGGCTAATGGAATTCTTGAGGATATTAATATAAACAAACAAATGGATGGTAATATTTGGTTATTAAATTATATAAAATAATTATTTATTTAATTTATGTAGCAAAGGATTGTTATGAAATAGGTTTGGCTGCCTATAATGAAGAGGTTAGAATTCTTTAGCTTTGGAAATTCTAAAAATTTTGTCTGCAAAGCAGATAAAGGGAAAATTCCTCCTAAATACTAGATCTGAGGACGAAGCTAGGATTTTGAATTGGAGCCAATTTTTTAATCTTTCTTTTCTATCCTACTGATACCAACCATAATTATTAATAGAGGCCGCGGAGTATAGGGGCGTGGCTCCTCTCACTCTGGGAAGAACGACGTCCTAAAGCTCGACTCGAAGCCTGAAGGTTAATCAGATACACCCCTTCTTCACTTTCAATTCGTTTGAAAATAAATGAGTGGATAATTTGTAATATAATTAATTAAAAAAGGATTATTATCACTCAATATTATGGATGGAAGAAGCAAATGAACGATATTATTTACTCGAAAAAGAATCAACAGAAATTAATAAATCTGATATTTTAAATATTTTGTCAATTTCTTTATATAAACAAGGAAATTTAAAGAGAGCTTTAATTATTAATGATAAATTAATTGAATTAGGTAATTGAGAATTAATTAAATTTAAAAAAATATTTAAAAAAAAGATCCTTTATATCCAAATGCAACAAATAATTCAAAATTATATGAACAAGAATTATTAGCTAATGGAGTTGTTGAAGAAGATTTTCGTATAAATATACCTCCATTAAATAATTATAGACCATTAAACGATACATACTATGAGTCTGTTGATCGTTTGGCTTATGAAGAACTCTGTCGTGAAGAAAATGAAATTGTTTGTTAATTGGAATTAATTAAAAATAATTTCACAATTAATTCTTTAGAATATAACAGAAATATCTAAACTTTATTGTTATTACAAAATGGATCGTCCATTCCTTCGATTAGCCCCAATTAAAGTCGAAATAATTCGATTCGAACCTTTAGCTGTTATATTTCGTAATGTTATTTATGATGAGGAAATTGAAATAATGCAGAATATATCATTACCAAATTTTTTTAGATCTCCGTTTGGAGAAAAGATTGTAAACAGTCGTTCCAAATTTAGAATTAGCAAAAGGTTTTGTTTGAAATAATTTACTTTTTATTTTTAATTTTAAGTGCTATACTTAACATAAAAACACATCCAATTGGTAAACAAATAGCTAAACGTTTGAAATTAATGACTAATTTAAATATGAAGTCTGCTGAACATTTACAAGTAAAATAATAATTTTTAGAAATTAAAAAAAGTTTCTATTTAAAAGATGGGGAATTATGGAATTGGCGGATATTGTGAACCTCATACCGATTTTCCTCAGGTTTATTCTTAATATACATAAATTAGAATTTTAAATTTTTAAAATCGAAATTCTGGTATAACATAAAAAATACATATTAAAAATTTTAATAAAAATATATATTTGTTAGAATACAAACGATTCAAATGCATCCATGGGTAGTGGATACAGAATTGGAACAGTTCTTTTTTATTTAAGTACACCAGAAAAGGGTGGATATACCGCTTTTAGTAATGTAAAAACAATTGCTAAATCAACTAAAAATGATGCTCTTTTTTGGTATAATTTGCGCAGAAACGGAGATAGAGATTTAAGAACAATGTTTGGTTTTCTTTAAATATTTATGCATTACTTATTTAGGCATGCATCTTGCCCTGTTTTGCTTGGCGAAAAATGGTTCACGATTTCTTGGATACGCGAAAGAGGACAGGAATTTTTTCGTCCTTGTGGTTTAGATCCATCAATACAAGAACGCTATGTTGGTGATTTGGGGGGTCCAGAGCCCCGAAAATATCCAAATATATCACCATATTGAAAAGAAGGATTATATTGTGAATGAAAATAATTGTGATATCTATCTATACTTTTGATATTTTTAAAAATATTTTGGTTTATATGTACAGTGTATCATTATGTTTACGACCACTTGTTAAAATAAAATAATAAAATTATTTTAGCGATTGGGCTCAGAAAATTTTCCCCCGTGGCATTTGGGGCCTTCGGCCCCAAACACGCTGGTTAGTAAGTTACTGTGTTTGACGCCTGTGTTGTGTTTAGCATGTGCGGTAGGTTGTCCCGCTGCTTTAGTGGCCTTTGGCCCCCATATACGGTGGCTTGATATTTTATATTATACATATGATATTTAAATATAACTGTTTTTGAAAAAAAAGTTTTTATTTGTATAGTAGTAAATAATTTATGTTTAGTATTTACTCTGTAAAAGAGTTGAAAGATTAATTTAAATTAACAAAAATAAAATTAAAATTTTTCAAAAATATCACAATTATTTTCATTCACATATAATCCTTCTTTTCAATATGGTGATATATTTGGATATTTTCGGGGCTCTGGACCTCCCAAATCACCAACATAGCGTTCTTGTATTGATGGATCTAAACCACAAGGACGGACAAATTCCTGTCCTCTTTCGTGTAACCAAGAATTCGAAACCCATTTATCACCAAGCAAAACAGGACAAGCAGCATGCCTAATTTATCAACAAATTAATATTTTTTAATACTCCAAAAACCTCGTTCTCATATCACCTTTTCCACTTCTCCACAAATTATACCAAAAAAGAGCATCATTTTTAGTTGGTTTAGCTACAGTTTTTAAATCAGTAAAAACTGTATATCCGCCCTTTTCTGGTGTACTTAAATAAAAAAGAACTGTTCCAATTCTATTTCCATTAGAAATTGAATTAATAGATGTCTCTGTTATTGCTTCATTCTCCTATAAATATATTTGTTTTTAAATTAATTATAATAAAAAAATTTAGTAAATACCAAAGCAAAGTCATAATGGGATTCATAATGTCCACCAATTCCATAATTTCCAATCTAACAAAATTAATAAAATAATATTATTTTTTAATTCTTTATCAAGCTTTTTTGAGGTTTATTCTAAAGCTAATTTAGTTAATAACCTGTAACTGTTCAGTCCTTCCCATATCTAAACTTGTCATCATTCCTATACGTTTATCTAATAATTCTGTCGTTGGATTTTCATTATTTCTTAGCCAAGCACTTTAAAATTTTAAAATTAAAAAAATTAATAATAAAAAAAAGAGATATTCCACCTTTTACTAATTCTATAGGAAGCCGTCATTGGATTTCCAGTTTTTGGGTCCTGAACTTTCGCTTGTCTAAGTTTTGGCTTAGATAACTGTTTTAATATTTCAATTTCTTGATCAGCAATAATATTACGAAATATAACAGCTAAAGGTTCGAATCGAATTATTTCAACTTTAATTGGGGCTAAACGAAGGAATGGACGATCCATTTTGTAATAACAATAAAGTTTAGATATTTCTGTTATATTCTAAAGAATTAATTGAAAATTAATTTTATTAGTTAGTCCACAGTCACCGTCGTGGCTGTCACTAAGCTAATCCCCATCAAGTGGGGAAGGGGTCCGACAAAAACCAAAAGGGAGAGGAAATGCCGCGGTAAAGATCAAAGGGAGTGGGCACAGTCACCGTCGTGGCTGTCACTAAGCTAATCCCCGTCAAGTGGTGGAGGGGTCCGACGAAACCAAAAGGGAGAGGGCATGCCGCGGCAAAGATCAAAGGGAGTGGACACTGTCGTGGGGTGGAAGGGTACGATAAAAGGGAGAGGGCATGCGGCGGTAAAGATCAAAGGGAGTGAGTGTCCAATGTCGTGGGGGAAAGAGGGTTAAGAATAGAAAATTATGAAAGAGTAAGTAAAACCAAAAGAGGGAGTGGGTAATTTGTAATTAATCGCGGCTGGCAATAAAATTATGTTAAATCATCTTTACTAGATTACACCCTTGTAAACATGTACCCATATCATGTGAACCTATATGTGATTACCTAGCTTATACGTTATACGGTATGTGATTATTGAGGCAAGTGATTACGCGGATTGATACATCAAGTGATTACCATACTATGATTATTATGTTTTATATCTTTAATAATGTTTTGTTAATGATTACACGTTAAAGTGATAGCTGAAAACTAAAATTCTTTATTTTCAACCCCCAATTCCTTTTTTTTTGCTCCCCCAAAATTTTGCCTTTGTTTTTAATAAATTTTGGCAAGTTTCAGATAATGACCTTGACCTAATTAGAATTTAACCTTAATCCTTGATTTTTTATTAAATTTAAAAATTTTTTAAAATTTTCTCTTTGATGTTGCCGATATTTTAAATTTATGCAAATTAACCTTTTAAAAACTCTTTGAAGATGCCGCCTATATTTTAAAATTTTTTATTTTCTCTCTCTTAAAATTATGCAAATTAATGTTTTAAAACCTCTTTGAAGTTGCCGCCTATAAAAAGTTTTTCAAAATATTTGATATAAAAACAAAGATTTTTTAAATTTATTTCTCATTTGTATTCATTTTACAAAAAGTTTAAATAATTTAAAATATTTATTAATTTCATTTGCTCCTCATCTTTTTATTTTAATAGGAGCTCTTTTTGCTCCCCATAAATTTTTGCTCTTTATTCATAGGAGCTCTTTTTTCATAGGATTTTTTTATTGAATAATGGACTATATTCCTCCAACAAAACGCGCAAGAGCGTTCTTTATTGATAACCTCCTCTCTATTGATCAATCAGGAGGAGGCACTGATCTACAACAATATATTGAACAACTAGAAAATACAACGAAATTCATTAATAAATTTAAGATCACCAAAAATTATTCCAAATTCGTTATTCAGAATATTCCGGCCGACCCTGAGGCCTTATTATCAGGAATATTCCAGCATTGCTTCAATGAGGCTATGAACAACGCGAAGAACAATGGACTTGAACCAGAGGAGCTGAGTTGCACAGTAACAAGTGAGTTATTAGATTCTGATATATGGATCCCCCTTAGGCCCTCATCACAAAACACTTTCAATACCCTGCTTAATCAATTTAATAAGGTTTCTCAGAGTAAGAAGCAGGCTGGTATTACCCTATGGGGAAAACCTTTTTCAGTTAATGTTATGGTTGTCGACAAGAAAAATTTGAACAAGGAAAACAACATTATTGGAGGAGCTCCCCGAAAACTTGCTCCTATTCATCATCAGATCAAGGAGCAGAATTTAATCAAAATTAACAACAACAACGATAGTTACTGTTTATTTTATTCTTTATTAGCAGCACATGTACGACTCATTGGCAACATGTCTCGTTCTCAATTTTACGACTACATTCATAGTCGTTTCGGATCAAGAGGACGATTTGAGAGGGAAACATTGGAGCTGATCAAACATGTTGGAGCTCCTCTTGGTCGAGAGGAGTACAATGCTGAGGAATGGGTTCCTCCTGTGGTCGACTTTTGGAATGAAATGTATACAGGCCAGTTTTGTTTTAAAGTTTTTATTTTTGACTGTTTGGGACACTACAAACCATGTTTCAAATATGGTCCTGATAATTATAATTCCCCACTGCTCCTATATTTTGATGGTTCCCATTTCAACGGAGTAACGAGTACAGGAGGACTTTTCGGTCAACCTTATTGTTTGGAATGTGAAACAGTGTATCAACGCCCACAACAACATTCTGCTACATGTCGTGCACACTGTTTGAATTGCTCCCGTGTTGGTCCACTTTATCCCTGCCCTCCTAGGAACAATTTTTCCAAAAAATGTACCGGGTGCTCCAAGATCTTTAACAACGAAAATTGTTTTGATCATCATTTGAGTTCACGATTTTGTCAACAGTCCAAGCGGTGTGAGAAATGTGGCGTGATCTGGGACACAAAAGTCAACAGTAAAAATGGTAGGAGCGGGCATGTTTGTAACGAGCGCTATTGCTCAACCTGCTCAGGATACCACGACCCAAAGCGCGGATGTTTTATTAAGCCTTTGGAGCCCAAGGAGCAAAAGCTCTATCGATTCGTAGCTTTTGATCTTGAGACAATGCAACATGTCTCAGATGGAAACAACAAAAGAAATCATCAAGCAAACTTTATTGCAGCAAGAGTTACATGCCCCAAATGTATCGAGGAGCAGCAGGAGCAGTGCAAAGTTTGTGGGAGTAATAAACTAGTAACCTTCTCGGAGCGCCCATTTTACAGAACACGCGTGGATCTACAGAAAGTCACCGAGGATCCAATCATCTCCTTTGTCAAATGGATAATTGAATTAACAACAGACTACGACACCATCGCCTTTTCACATTTTGGAGGGAGGTTTGATATGGTAATAGTTTTCAGGGAGCTCTTTCTTATGGGTTTTACTCCTAAAATGCTGAAGAGAGGAAATAAAATGTATGAGATGAAAGTGAAAATTGGAAAGAAGAGCATGCTCATCTTCAGGGACAGTTTCAACCTGATGCCAATGTCTTTGGCATCTCTTGTCCCAGCCTTTGCTCTAGAGGTTGAGGACAAACCTTTCTTTCCCCACCTCATCAACCAGCCTAAGAATTATGGAAAAAATGTGTTTCCCGTCCCCTCCGACTACTTCGCAGATGGGATGATGCCAGAGAAGAGAAAAGAATTTGACCGATGGTATCAGAGGAACAAGGAGCTCCCATTTTACTTGGATGAGGAGTTGGCAGCATATTGCACCAATGATGTGGAAATACTCCTAGCAGCTCTTATTGCTTTTAGACGAGAATTTATGGATGTGACAAAACGAGCAGCAGGTGAAAGAGCTGCATCAACTAAGGCCCACAATGGTATTGACGTTTTAAGGGAATCAATGACCATTGCATCCGCATGTATGAACCATTTTAGAACTAACCATCTGAAGGAAAATCACTTGGCTTTGGTTCCCGAGAAAGGCTACGATAATGTGGATAATCAGAGCAAACTTGCTCTGAAATTTATGAAATGGTATGAGGAGGAGCATGGAGCAAAAATTCAAACTGCTCATTCAGATGGAGGGGAGAAGAAGGTTGGTAACTTCAAGTTGGACGGATGGATTGAGGAGGAGCAATTAGGGATAGAGATTAATGGTTGTGTGTGGCACGGGTGCGAGAGATGCTACCCGGAAGACAACACTATCCTCCCTAATGGAATTTCAGCCGGTAAACAACGGGAGAAAGATGCAAAGAGGATGGAATACATCAAAAGTCAAGGAGTAAAAGTGCAAGTCTTTTGGGAGTGTGAAATTAGGAGCATGTTGGAAAAAGACAGAGAGATGAGGAGCTCCTTCAAAAAGTATCTGGATAATGGCCCAATTGATCTACGTGCATGCTTCTTTGGAGGACGTACTGGCCCACTTCAACTTTTCTACAAACCAAAAGATGGAGAGAAAATATCATATTATGACGTCACCTCCTTGTATCCTTTTATAAATGTATCTACAAAGTATCCGGTGGGACACCCAAAGGTCCATATTCTCAACGAAAATGTTTACTGGAGCAAGCCGGAGGATAACAATTTTGGATTGGCTATTCTGAAAGTCTTTGTTATCCCTCCGAGGAGCATTGATATTCCTGTGCTCCCAATGAAAGTAGGAGAAGATGATGAGAGGTTGCTCTTTCCTCTCTGCTCCCAATGTGCTAGGGAGCACCCTGAAGGAGGAGTAAATGAAAATTACTCCTGCCCGCACTCAGACCAGCAACGTGGTTGGGTGAGTACATGCACATCGCTTGAATTAAACGCGGCTCTAGAGGAAGGCTACATCGTCACCAAGGTGTTCAGAGTTTTACAATATGACAGCTCCGACGACAAATTGTTTGCTCCATACATTAGTGAATTTATGGCAACAAAAATTCACTCTTCGGGATTTGATAGCTCTATGAAGGGGAATTATGAGGAGGAGGAGAGGTTCATCAATGAGTGCAAAGAGAAGTTTGGAATTAATATAGAGAGGAGCAAGATGGGACCAAATAAGGGGAAACGTACTCAATCCAAATTAATGTTGAATAATTTGTGGGGGAGATTTTCTTTAAGGAATTTTGGGCTATCACAATGTGCTATCACAGACAACCCAGCAGAGTTACACAAATACTACAACGACAAATCAATTGAAATCACTGGCTTAGATGAGCTCACACCAGATATTTTGCTCATCTCCTACATCAAAAAGAAGGATTGGATTGAGGAGCACAATTGCTCCAATGTGGTCATCTCCTTATGGACAACTTCAGCAGCGCGAATTCATTTGCTCCGAGCAATGCAAAAAGTTGTCCGTTCTCCAGGGTGCTCATTGCTCTACACAGACACTGACTCCCTAATTTTTGCTCATCCGACCAACTTATGTCCTCTTCCTCTGGGGCCTCACTTGGGAGAATTTACCGATGAGTACCCCTCTCACAATATACTGGAATATTGCTGTGGAGGAGCGAAACAGTATGGCCTACAATTACAACGCAAGGGACAACAAGGAGCTGAATATGTTCTAAAAGTTAGAGGAATGACCCTAAACTACGATGTGCTCAACAATCAAGGATTGCAATACAACACATTCAAGGAGCAGGTAATTAATTATGCCAGAACAGGAGAGATTAAACCAATCGATATAATTTACCCCAATTTTTTGCGACCGTCAATTAAAGATGGTCGTGTCACTTCACAGCTCCAACATAAATTGTATAAACCTGTAGTCAGTAAGGGAATTATCCGCCCTTCTGACTTTTCTATTCTAAATTATGGATTTATAAATAATCGCCATCCTCGTATTTCACCCCCATAATTTATTATTTTTTTTGTCAATTTGTCCCAATATTTCTAGGAGACGGAAAGTAGCCAGGGGTACTCCTTATCTGCTCCATACCAACTATTGTTATCGATGAATATCAACATGTGCCATTCACATGTTGTGAGGTCGTCCTCTCATTGTTTACGATGATTATCAACATGTGCCATTCACATGTTGTGAGGCATACCTCTCATTGAAATACAGTGGTAGCGGACTGAGTAAATTATTACATCCCTGGTCGAGTTAGATGAAGGAGTCGAATGGCGAAGCCGGTCTCCTCCCCTCCCTCACATTTTTTTTCAATTATAATTTTTATTGTTTTCACTTTGAAATAAATTTTTTATAAACAACTTGTGCAAATTTAATTTTTAAAAGTAGGTGATTTTAGGGGTAAAAGTGCACAATTAAGAAACTTCTGAGCATAATTTAGAGTTTGAAATAGGTGATTTTAGGGAGAAAAGTGCACAATTAAGCAAAATAAATTGCAAAAAAGCATAGTTTAGAGTTTGAAATTGTTGATTTTAGGGAGAAATGTGCATATTTTAATAAAAGAAAATACAATTTTTAAATTTTATTAAAATTCAAGAATTTTATGTATGCGTGCGTATCTTTGGCATGCGCGTGTATTTCTTAGGGGCGCATGTATTTTTGACTATACAAAATTTTTATTCAAAACTAAATTAATTACAAATAATTACCAAATATCAATATTATTGTCTTCATCTTTTTTCAAAATAATTATTGGACTCTTTGGCTCCTCTGATATCGTTAGTTTGTTTGATATATCATTGGAGAGTTGATTCAACCATTTTCTTGCCAATCGATCCTCCTTTTCTTCCACAAATTCAAGCAATTCCAAAGGATAAAAACGATCCTCTCCTCCAAATGGAATACGCTCAATAATGCATTGTAGGTATGGGTAACGTAGGCGAATCCGGTGACGAGCATAAAAGTGTGCAGCAACACTCACATTATATGGAAAAGGTAACCTCCCATAAGCTACGAGAGAATTTCCTCCATGTCGAGTAAGGCCATCTATAAGAAAAGTTTTCTTAAAGCCATTTTTATCTTCATAGGTCGTTTGAACCTTGCGACCAAGGAGCTCCTTTAGAATTAGCACATGGTTATCAGGGTGATTGAGGTGATCTCTTAAAGATTTTGTAGTGCACCCCAAAATTCTAGTGCACTCGTCAATTACTTTATTAGATGAGGAATGAGAATTCATTTTTAAGAATGAATTTTTTCCGAAAATTTCCCTCTTTTTATACCCCCATTTTTGATATTTTAAAAGTTTACATTTTGATATATAGGTCAAAATTTTTGATTCCGTCCATTTTCTCTAATCATTTTTAAAATTTTACGAAAATGAGCTCCTCTCCAGCAGAAGAAGAATTTATTAAGTTTATGCACGGAGCTTGTGAATATAGAGAATTTCACAAGAGGAAATATATGAACGCTTTGAGTCAGGCTATCAGAGATGGCGCTCAACTTGACTTGGGAGCAAGATTAAGTGTACTCATAAACTACTTCAGAGCTGGAAAATGGTGCCATGACTGTTTAAAGTTCGTTTTAAGCCGTATGCAGTGTGAAATTATAGTACCAAAATATGAACATATTTTTAAGTACGAATTTTATCTTTGTCCTGATTGTTTCAAAATTACAAAAAGTTATCTTGAAATACATAATAATTAATTATTTATCATATTATTTACAATTTTAGTTACGAATAAATCTGTATTATTGATTGACTCCAATAAATTTAAATATTTGGGAAAGGAGTAGCCTTGAGATAAAAAATATATTAGGGAAATACAGTGGTGAGCACAAGTTTTGGATAGGGGTGATTGGTATGGGTTAAAATTCCTTTTTAAATTTTTAGAATTTTTTAAAAATGAGTTAACAATACAAGAACTTATTGGTAATGCAAGACTATCAAAATAAAATATTTGATCCTTTTCCACATAAAGAGTAATCCAATGTGACCCTTCCTTTTCATGAGAATCCAAATTAACAATAAGAGTTGTAGGGCTTCTCAAATCCTTAGGAGAAGGGAGCAAGTCACAAGGGAAGCACCCCTCGAAGATTTTGCTCGTCTTTGGGTTTGATCTCAAAATTTGAATTATCTGGCTGCTGTACATTTCTTCGCAAAATATTTAATCTGACCCAATGTATTGATCGAAATTGATAAATAACAAGACTTATAATAAGAAGAATGTACATACAAATCATTCCCCAACAAAATATATGTCCATATATATCTTGCGGTGTCTCCTTACATAGTTGAATTTGAGGGAGACTACCAAAAGGTTGAGGAGCAGAAATAGGGGGAGCGGATATATTCGGAACTAAAATTGTAAATAATATGATAAATAATTAATTATTATGTATTTCAAGATAACTTTTTGTAATTTTGAAACAATCAGGACAAAGATAAAATTCGTACTAAAAAATCCATAATTATTATAAAAATCCATAATTATTTATAAATCCATAATTAAGTATAGAAAAGTCAGAAGGGCGGATGATTCCCTTACTGACTACAGGTTTATACAATTTATGTTGGGGCTGTGAAGTGACACGACCATCTTTAATTGATGGCCGCAAAAAATTGGGGTAAATTATATCAATTGGTCTAATTTCTCCTGTTCTGGCATAATTAATTACCTGCTCCTTGAATGTGTTGTATTGCAATCCTTGATTGTTGAGCACATCGTAGTTTAGAGTCATTCCTCTAACTTTCAGAACATATTCAACTTCTTGTTGTCTCTTGCGTTGAAGTTTGAGGCCATATTGTTTCGCTACTCCACAGCAATATTCCAATATATCGTGAGAGGGATACTCATCAGTTAGCTCTCCCAGGTGAGGACCCAGAGGAAGAGGACATAAGTTGGTAGGATGAGCAAAAATTAGGGAATCGGTGTCAGTATAAAGAAGGTTACACCCTGGAGTTCGGACGACTTTTTGCATTGCTCGGAGCAAATGAATTCGCGCTGCTGAAGTTGTCCATAAGGAGATGACCACATTGGAGCAATTGTGCTCCTCAATCCAATCTTTCTTTTTGATGTAAGAGATGAGCAAAATATCTGGGGTGAGTTCATCTAGGCCGGTGATTTCAATTGATTTGTCGTTGTAGTATTTGTGTAGCTCTGCTGGGTTGTCTGTAATTGCACATTGTGACAACCCAAAATTCCTCAAAGAGAATCTCCCCCATAATATCAAAAATTGGGGTATAAAAGGAGAGGAATTTTTGAGAAAAAATCATTCAATAAAAAATGAATTCTCATTCCTCATCTAATAAAGTAATTGACGAGTGCACTAGAATTTTGGGGTGCTCTGTAAAATCTTTAAGAGATCACCTCAATCATCCTGATAACCATGTGCTAATTCTAAAGGAGCTCCTTGGTCGTAAGGTTCAAACGACCTATGAAGATAAAAATGGCTTTAAGAAAACTTTTCTTATAGATGGCCTTACTCGACATGGAGGAAATTCTCTCGTAGCTTATGGGAGTTTACCTTTTCCATATAATGTGAGTGTTGCTGCACACTTTTATGCTCGTCACCGGATTCGCCTACGTTACCCATACCTACAATGCATTATTGAGCGTATTCCATTTGGAGGAGAGGATCGTTTTTATCCTTTGGAATTGCTTGAATTTGTGGAAGAAAAGGAGGATCGATTGGCAAGAAAATGGTTGAATCAACTCTCCAATGATATATCAAACAAACTAACGATATCAGAGGAGCCAAAGAGTCCAATAATTATTTTGAAAAAAGATGAAGACAATAATATTGATATTTGGTAATTAATTGTAATTAATTTAGTTTTGAATAAAAATTTTGTATAGTCAAAAATACATGCGTCTCTAAAAAATATACGCGCATGCCAAAAACACACACGCATACATAAAATTCATGAATTTTAATAAAATTTAAAAATTGTATTTTCTTTTGTTAAAATATGCACATTTCTCCCTAAAATCAACAATTTCAAACTCTAAAATATGCTTTTTGCAATTTCTTTCTCTTTAATTGTGCACTTTTCTCCCTAAAATCACCTATTTCAAACTTTAAATTATGCTCACTAGTTTCTTAATTATGCACTTTTACCCCTAAAATCTACTACTTTTAAAAATTAAATTTGCACAAGTTGTTTATAAAAAATTTATTTCAAAATAAAAACAATAAAAATTATAATTGAAAAAAAGTGAGGGAGGGGAGGAGACCGGCTTCGCCATTCGACTCCTTCATCTAACTCGACCAGGGATGTTAGAATTACTAAGTCCGCTACCACTGTATCTCAATGAGAGGTATGCCTCACAACATGTGAATGGCACATGTTGATAATCATCGTAAACAATGAGAGGACGACCTCACAACGTGTGAATGGCACACTTGATATTCATTGAACAATGGTTGGTATAGAGAAGATAAGGAGTACCCCTGACTACTTTCAGGCTCCAAGAAATATTGTGACAAATTGACAAAAAAATAAATAAATTATGGGGGTGAAATACGAGGATGGCGATTATTTATAAATCCATAATTAAGTATAGAAAAGTCAGAAGGGCGGATGATTCCCTTACTGACTACAGGTTTATACAATTTATGTTGGGGCTGTGAAGTGACACGACCATCTTTAATTGATGGCCGCAAAAAATTGGGGTAAATTATATCAATTGGTCTAATTTCTCCTGTTCTGGCATAATTAATTACCTGCTCCTTGAATGTGTTGTATTGCAATCCTTGATTGTTGAGCACATCGTAGTTTAGAGTCATTCCTCTAACTTTCAGAACATATTCAACTTCTTGTTGTCTCTTGCGTTGAAGTTTGAGGCCATATTGTTTCGCTCCTCCACAGCAATATTCCAATATATCGTGAGAGGGATACTCATCAGTTAGCTCTCCCAGGTGAGGACCCAGAGGAAGAGGACATAAGTTGGTAGGATGAGCAAAAATTAGGGAATCGGTGTCAGTATAAAGAAGGTTACACCCTGGAGTTCGGACGACTTTTTGCATTGCTCGGAGCAAATGAATTCGCGCTGCTGAAGTTGTCCATAAGGAGATGACCACATTGGAGCAATTGTGCTCCTCAATCCAATCTTTCTTTTTGATGTAAGAGATGAGCAAAATATCTGGGGTGAGTTCATCTAGGCCGGTGATTTCAATTGATTTGTCGTTGTAGTATTTGTGTAGCTCTGCTGGGTTGTCTGTAATTGCACATTGTGACAACCCAAAATTCCTCAAAGAGAATCTCCCCCATAAGTTGTTGAGCATCAACTTCGCTTGTGTGCGCCTTCCTTTATTTGGTCCCATCTTGCTCCTCTCTATATTAATTCCAAACTTTTCCTTGCACTCCTTGATGAACCTCTCCTCCTCCTCATAATTCCCCTTCATAGAGCTATCAAATCCTGAAGAATGAATTTTTGCTGCCATAAATTCAGAAATGTATGGAGCAAACAATTTGTCGTCGGAGCTGTCATATTGTAAAACTCTGAACACCTTGGTGACGATGTATCCTTCCTGAAGAGCTGCATTCAATTCGAGTGATGTGCATGTACTTACCCATCCACGTTGCTGGTCTGAATGAGGGCATGAGTAGTTTTCATTTACTCCTCCTTCAGGGTGCTCCCTTGCACATTGGGAGCAGAGAGGAAAGAGCAACCTCTCATCATCTTCTCCTACTTTCATTGGGAGCACAGGAATATCAATGCTCCTCGGAGGGATGACAAAGACTTTCAATATTGCCAATTTGTATATGTTGTCCTCCGGCTTGCTCCAGTGAACCTCTTCGTTGAGAATATGTACCTTCGGGTGCCCCACTGGATAATTTGTAGATACATTGATAAATGGGTACAAGGAGGTGACGTCATAGTATGATATTTTCTCTCCTTCTTTTGGTGAGTAGAAGAGTTGAAGTGGACCTGTACGTCCTCCAAAGAAGCATGCCCGTAGATCAATTGGGCCATCATCCAAGTACTTTTTGAAGGAGCTCCTCATATCCCTGTCTTTTTCCATCATACTCCTAATTTCACACTCCCAAAAGACTTGCACTTTTACTCCTTGACTTTTGATGTACTCCATCCTCTTTGCATCCTTCTCCCGCTGCCTTGCTGCTGTCAATCCATTAGGGAGGATAGTGTTGTCTTCCGAGTAGCATCTCTCACAACCATGCCACACACAGCCATTCACCTCTATTCCTAATTGCTCCTCCTCAATCCATCCATCCAACTTGAAGTTACCAACCTTCTTCTCCCCTCCATCAGAATGAGCAGTTTGAATTTTCACTCCATGCTCCTCCTCATACCATTTCATGAATTTGAGAGCAAGGCGGCTCTGATTATCAACATTATCGTAGCCTTTCTCCGGAACAAGAGCTAAATGGTTTTCCTTCAGATGATTTGTTCTAAAATGATTCATACATGCTGAGGCTATGGTCATTGATTCTCTTAAAACATCAATGCCTCCGTGAGCTTTTGAAGACGCTGCTCTCTGACAAGGAGCTCTCTTTGTAACATCCATAAATTCCCGTCTGAACGCAATAAGAGCAGCTAGTAGAATTTCCACATCATTTGTACAGTATGCTGCCAACTCCTCATCCAAGTAAAATGGGAGCTCCTTGTGCTGATCATACCATTTATTGAATTCTTTTCTCTTCTCTGGCATCATCCCATCTGCGAAGTAGTCAGAGGGGATGGGAAATATCTCTTTTCCATAATTTTTAGGCTGGTTGACGAGGTGTGGGAAAAAAGGCTTATCCTCCACCTTAAGAGCAAAAGCGGGGACAAGAGATGCCAAAGACATTGGCATCAGATTGAAGCTGTCCCTGAAGATCAACATACTCTTCTTTCCGACTTTGACTTTCATCTCATACATTTTATTCCCCCTCTTCAGCATTTCAGGTGTAAAACCCTGAAGAAACAGCTCTCTAAACACAATTACCATATCAAACCTCCCTCCGAAATGTGAAAAGGCGATTGTGTCGTAGTCTGTTGTTAATTCAATTATCCATTTGACAAATGAAATGATGGGATCCTCTGTAACTTTCTGTAGATCTACGGGAGTTTTGGAGAAGGGGCGCTCCGAGAAGGTTACAAGTCTGTTGCTCCCACAAACTTTGCACGGCTCCTGCTCCTCCTCAATGCATTTGGGGCATGTTACTCTCGCTGCTATGAAGTTTGCTTGATGTTTTCTTTTGTTGTTACCTGAGGAGACATGTTGCATGGTCTCCAGATCAAAAGCTACAAATCGGTAAGGCTTTTGCTTTTTGGGCTCCAAAGGCTTAATAAAACATCCGCGCTTAGGGTCATGGTATCCTGAGCAGGTTGAGCAATAGCGCTCATTGCATACATGCCCACTCCTTCCATTTTTACTATTTACTGCAGTGTCCCAAATCACTCCACATTTTTCGCAACGTTTGGATTGTTGACAAAATCGTGAACTCAAATGATAGTCGAAGCAATCCTCGTTGTTAAAGCTTTTGGAGCACCCGGTACACTTTTTAAAAAAGTTGTTTCTAGGAGGGCACGGGTAAAGCGGACCAACACGTGAGCAATTTAAACAATGAGCACGACAGGATGCAGAATGACGGTGAGAACGTTCATACACAGTTTCACATTCCAAACAATAGGGTTGACCAAAGAGCCCTCCTGTACTCGTAACTCCATTGAAATGGGAGCCGTCGAAATATAGGAGCAATGGGGAATTATAATTGTCGGGGCCATATTTAAAACAAGGCTTATAATGCCCCAAACAATCAAAAATAAAAACTTTAAAACAAAACTGGCCTGAATACATTTCATTCCAGAAGTCGACAACAGGAGGAACCCACTCCTCAGCATCATATTCTTTTTGTCCAAAAGGAGCTCCAACATGTTCCATGAGCTCCATAGTTTCCTTCTCAAATCGTCCTCTTGACCCAAAACGACTATGAATGTAGTCGTAAAATTGAGAACGAGACATGTTGCCAGTGAGACGTACATGTGTTGCTAATAAAGAATAAAATAAGCAATAACCATCGTTGTTGTTGTTAATTTTGATTAAATTCTGCTCCTTGATACGGTGATGAATAGGAGCAAGTTTTCGAGGAGCTCCGCCGATAAAGTTGTTTTGTTCGTTCAAATTCTTCTTATCTACAACCATAACATTAACTGAAAAGGGTTTTCCCCAAAGAGTAACTCCCGCCTGCTTCTTACTCTGAGAAACCTTATTAAATTGATTAAGCAGGACATTGAAGGTGTTTTGTGATGAGGGCCTAAGGGGTATCCATATATCAGAATCTAATAACTCACTTGTTACTGTGCAGCTCAGCTCCTCTGGTTCAAGTCCATTGTTCTTCGCGTTGTTCATAGCCTCGTTGAAGCAGTGTTCGAATATTCCAGATAATAAGGCCTCAGGGTCGGCCGGAATATTCTGAATAAGGAATTTCGAATAATTTTTGGTGATTTTGAATTTATCGATGAATTTTGTCGTATTTTCTAGTTGTTCAATATATTGTTGTAAATCAGTGCCTCCTCCTGATTGATTAATAGAGAGGAGGTTATCAATAAAGAACGCTCTTGCGCGTTTTGTTGGAGGAATATAGTCCATTATTGAAAAAAAGAGCTCCTATATGAAAAGAGCTCCTATAAGAAAAGAGCAAAATTTTATGGGGAGCAAAGAGAGCTCCTATTGAAAATAAAGAAAAATGAGGAGCAAATTGAATTAATAATTAAAAATAGCAATTTAAATTATTTAGACTTTTTAAAAATGAAGCGAATGAGAAATAAATTTAAAAAATCGTTGTATTTATATGTAAGTTTTTGCCAAAACTTTTAGGATTAAATTATTGTGAAATACATATAGGCGGCATCATCAAAGAGGTTTCGATTGTGAAATCTAGGCAAAACAAAAGTTTTAATTTGCATAAATTTAAATGTCGGCAACATCAAAGAGAAAATAAAAATTTTAATTTTTAAAATATAGGCGGCATCTTCAAAGTGATTGTTTAATTTGCATAAATTTAAAATCTCGGCAACATCAAAGAGAAAAATTTTAAAAAATTTTGAAATTTAATAAAGGATTAAGGTCAAATTTTAATTAGGTCAAGGTCAATTATATTTCTGAAAACTCTGTTTAAAAACAAATGTCAAATTTTGGGGAGGAAAGGAAACTAGGGATTGGGGATTGAAAATATAGAATTTTAATTTTTATAAATTATCAGCTATCACTTTAATTAACGTAATCACTAACAAATCATCATTAAAGATATAAAACATAATAATCATAGTATGGTAATCACTTGATGTATCAATCCGCGTAATCACTTGCCTCAATAATCACATACCGTATAACGTATAAGCTAGGTAATCACATATAGGTTCACATGATATGGGTACATGTTTACAAGGGTGTAATCTAGTAAAGATGATTTAACATAATTTTATTGCCAGCCGCGATTAATTACAAATTACCCACTCCCTCTTTTGGTTTTACTTACTCTTTCATAATTTTCTATTCTTAACCCTCTTTCCCCCACGACATTGGACACTCACTCCCTTTGATCTTTACCGCCGCATGCCCTCTCCCTTTTATCGTACCCTTCCACCCCACGACAGTGTCCACTCCCTTTGATCTTTGCCGCGGCATGCCCTCTCCCTTTTGGTTTCGTCGGACCCCTCCACCACTTGACGGGGATTAGCTTAGTGACAGCCACGACGGTGACTGTGCCCACTCCCTTTGATCTTTACCGCGGCATTTCCTCTCCCTTTTGGTTTTTGTCGGACCCCTTCCCCACTTGATGGGGATTAGCTTAGTGACAGCCACGACGGTGACTGTGGACTAACTACTAATTTTAATGAAATTTTTATTTGAATAATTAAAGAAAGTATTTATATTTGAAATCTAAATTTATCATTATTAAATTTATTTTTAAATTTAATCTCATTATATAAAGCAGCCGAACCCATCTCAGAAAATAGCAATAGATGTGGTCCTTAATTGTGAAAGTTATCCGATATGTTAACCGATCAACCATGCCATCATCAACTAATCATACCCTTTTTGTATTATTTGCCTAGGCTTAAAGTAAGAAATTTCCTCCTTTTCTGCTTGGAAATCCGCCGGCGGCAATTATAAAATTATAATTTCATAATAAATATTCTTGAAAATATTAAAATTAAAAAATACCAAAGAAACTTCATCTCTGCATAATGATTCATAAAGTAATTGGTCATCAATATCTACAGAATCATCTTTTTCTTCTTCTTTTATTGAGGTATTATTTAATTGAATATTATCAGTTTTATTTGTATTCTTTGTTAAGTTTCCCCATCTATAATTATTTAATGGAGGTATATTTAAACGAAAATCTTCTTCATTAACTCCATTAGCTAATAATTCTTGTTCATATAATTTTGAATTATTTGTTGCATTTGGATATAAAGGATCTTTTTTTTTAAATATTTTTTTTTAAATTAATTCTCAATTACCTAATTCAATTAATTTATCATTAATAATTAAAGCTCTCTTTAAATTTCCTTGTTTATATAAAGAAATTGACAAAATATTTAAAATATCAGATTTGTTAATTTCTGTTGATTCTTTTTCGAGTAAATAATATCGTTCATTTGCTTCTTCCATCCATAATATTGAGTGGTAATAATCCTTTTTTAATTTAAATTAAATATTACAAATTAACCGCTAATTTCTTTTCGACCGAATTAAAAGTGAGGAACGGTGTGTATCTGATTACCTTCGGGGTTCGAGTCAAGCTTTAGGGACGTGGCTCTTCCAGGAGTGGGAAGAGCTGCGCCCCTAAACTCCGCGACCTCTATTAATAATTATGGTTGGTATCAGTAGGATAGAAGAGAAATACAAAAAAATTTTCGATTTGTGGCTCCAATTCAAAATTTTAGTTTCGTCTCCGGATTTTGTACTTAGAATGTTTTTAGGATTTCCAAAGCTAAAAAATTCTAACCTCTTCATTATATGCAGCCAAACCTATTTCATAGCAAACCTTTGCTAAAATAAATATAAATAATTATTTTATATAATTTAATAACCAAACATTACCATCCATTTGTTTGTTTATATTAATATTCTCAACAAGTCCATTAGCCAAATCTTTAGTTTTTAATTTGTAAGTATCTTGTAAGCGTAATAATCCTTGAATTGCTCCATTTAAATCCTCCTTTTTAAAAAGTAAAAAATACATGTAGGAAATTGAAAATTTCATACTCCCCGATTTTTTGCCTCTGATATAAGAATCCGTTTAAACTTGTTTGTGGCTTCAATTTAAAACTTTTGGAGCCACAAAAAACTTTTGTTTGACCCTATTTGGTAATAAAGCTGTACTATTTGTACCGGCTCAGAAAAAATCCATTTGTGGAACACTCTTAAAACTTGGAAATTCCAGATTTGCTCGTACTCGACTTCCTCGTACAAGTACAAGTACGAATTTTTATAAGAGCGTTCAATCACTGCTTTTACTTGACCTATTTAATATAAAATTAATTTAAAATAGAAAATATTGAGGGGAAATATTTAGTGTTTCCCCTCATTAGTGTTTACCACCTCATTAGGAAAACGAGTTTCTCTTTGATTTGAAATATTATTTAAATAATTTTCGGCCAAATCTGATTGAATTTCATTTGAAATTTCTGCCCAAGTGTTTGCTAATTTTTTTATTACTCTAAAAGCATTTAGTGGATTCAAAACACTTTTTGGTTCCAATTCAAATAATTCACTTTCTTCTTTTAAATATTTATTTGCCATACTATAAAATTATTTATAAATTAATGTTCAGTAACAATATGTATGTATAAAATAATAATTATTTTATTGTCGTAAGTATTAGAGGTCTAGCAAGCATAAAAATAAATGTTTTGCAAGAATTTTCATAATCTTCAGGAGTCGGATTGTCTATTTAGACCTCTTGGTAATTATCGTTTATTTCTCTTCACCCATTCCCCATACAAATACCTAATTTATTTTATAAGTTTTAATTAACCATTTTTTATTCTTTATTTATGGTCATAAATTAAAATTTAATTTAAAAACTACCTTTTTAAATTTTCTAAACGTTTATTTTCCAATAAAATATAATTTTCTATAATTTTTGGAATTTCTTTTTCTACATGTACTAATTGTTGTAATTCTGCAGAAGATGTAAATAAGTCTTGGGAATTAATTAATTTAATTAAAATAAATAAATTAATTAAATAAAAATACATTCTTAATTAAATATATTTTTTTAATTTAATTTTTTAAAATAATTTTTTGGCTAATTTTGTCAGAGAAAATTTTATATAAATTTTTGTATACTAAAATTAATGGCTTACAATTTCTCAAAATTTTATTTTATGTGTTGGCATTAAAATCGAAGGTTTCTTTTATTTAAAAATCTATTTTCTATCTTTATTACTTGACTCTTGCTCAATACAAACATTAAATTTAATATATTAAATTCCATAAAATATAAAGTTTGGATAGCTTTGCATTTATTTAAATTTAATTTTCCATTCTTTTTAAAATTGCGAATACTCAATAATTTTTATTTGAATTAACGGGGAAAAGGTAAAAGAATTTCTTATCGATTTGGCATGAGACATAAATTATAATCAGAAACTGATTTTATTTTTTATACTTTAACTTTTAATAAATGAAACATCTATAGCTTCACTTTTTTATATAAAGTCAAATCCCGGTATAATTTAACCTCTTGGGACTGAAAGATCGTGATTAAGACGCAGGCTTTTGCACTATTTACAGGCATTTGCCCTATTTTCGACCTTTCCGCCCTATTTTTTCCCTATTTTTACATTTGCCATATTTTTGCCCTATTTTTACCATTTTTAAAAATTTTTACAATTTTAGAATTTCGTAAATGAAATGGTAGAAAATGTAAAAGAAATCTGGCTTTACGGCCTTCCAAAATTCCTAAAATTTTCGCCTGCGGCGCAATAAAGGAACAAATCTGGCTTCTTGGCCTTACAAAATTCTCAAAATTTTTGCCTGCGGCGCTGAAAAAGGAAGAATCTGTCAAGACTGTGTGAAATTGAGGGATTGAAAGGGCTTGAGTGGAATATAGGCGCATTTTACTATAGACGATTTAGGAGGATTTACTAGGATTATGTGGGTCTGACTGGATAACGAGGGATTTGTATGATAAAGAGATATATCAATGAGAGATATCAATGGATTTGAGAGATTAATGGTGCATGCGAGGATTAAGGTGGATAGAAGACTAAGTTGGATATAATGTAATTTATAATAATTAAGGGTATATGAAGGGACACCGGGTGATTAATCCCCAAGTGCCTCGATATCTCTTTTAATCCCCTAATCCCAGCACTTAATCCACCAAAATTGGACGTAAAAAATACTCGAAGTTTCTACTACCCCCAAATCCAGTGAATCCTCACAAATCCCTCGATAACTACAAGTTTCTAACCATTTCTCCATCTTAGATAACTTTCTTGATCCTAAATCCCCTAGATAACTCTGTTAACCCCAATTCTATTAATAATTGCCCAAAATCCCCCTATATCTCTCCATTTGCTCAATTTAGTTAAACCTAGTTAAAAAATTTAGAATAAAGCTTTTTAATTTAAATTTCATTATTTTTAAGATTTTTAAATAATGCCCATTTTTTGCCCTATTTTTGGCCGATTTCGCCCTATTTTTGCCCTATTTTTGAGTGGCTGCGCCCAATTTTAGTGTTTTGGAAAGGGCCACCCTGTTAAGACGAGTTGTACAAGTGGAGAGAGATATCGGTTAGGCATCTCCCTACCAGTGCCGGAAGACTTCCAAAATTTCTCTGAAACTGGTTCCGGTTTTGGAACCGGTTCCGGAACTAGAACTGGACCATCACTGCTCCCTACTAATCAGTGGCCAACCAAATTAAAAAACGTATATAAAACTGAGATGTATTTTTACATTAAGAGATACCTACAATTTATTATTATTTAATATTTATAATTTTTCTTTTGTTTATATTTTTAATAATTCAAAATTAAACTTTTAAAAAATTCTTTATATATTAAATGCAATATTAAAAATCACAAAAAAAAATATTTTTTAAATATTTTCGTTATTTTTTTAGCTCTTTTATCAATTTAATTAAATTTCGCTAGGCTTTCCTGTATTGCACACAATTGATTGCTCTAAGTTATCTGTTGGAATAGTATGATTGTTGTTTGTAAGAACATCTTCGACCAATTCCAAATGCTTTAAAAAAATAAATTTTTAAAAATAAAAAAGAAATTTCAAAAATTAATTTCCAAATATCCCCTATCCCTTCAACGGACTGATAAAATTACCTTAAAATTTTCATTGTAAAAGAATTTAAAAAATAAATTCTTTTTTAAATTAAAACTTACTCTTGACAATTTATTTAATTCTTCTTTTTCTTCTTTCCCACCTTCCTCAAAATTATTTTCTTTTATTATTTCAATTTCTCCATTCTCTTTTAAAGGTTCTTTTTCATCTTCTTCTTCTACCTCCTTACTAGTTTGACAAAATTCTTGATTATTTTCTGAATTATTAATATCTTCCTTGTTTTCTTCTTTTTTATTTTCACAAATATTTTCTTCCTTCAAATTTTCCTTTTGCTTAATTTCCGATTCTTCTATTTTATTATTTTCCAACAAATCGACATCCCCATCAGTTTTTTGTTCTTCTTTTGGTTCTGAATTATTTTCTTTTTCTATCGAAATTTCAATTTTTGGGTCATCTTCTTTTAAATTTTGAATTTTCTGTTCCTCCTCATTTTTTGGAATTTTTTCTTAAATTTTAAAATTAATTATTATTTTAATTAATTTAAATTATTTATTTACCCAAAATTGGTTCTTCCAATTTATTTTCATTTATTTCTTCCAATTCTCCTTTATTTTCATCATTATTATCAGCAGAAACTACAGCATTGTCTGTCCAAACTTTAGCCATTTCTGTTGCTGCATTTTGAATATAATCACCATTCTTTTCTGTTGATATACAAACTGCTACAGGTTCGTCAGAAGCTGTTCGGCCGTTGGTTGATGCTGTTGGTGGAAATGCGACCTTTTAATAATAAAGGATGTTTTGTTAATTTTAATAAAAATTATTTTAAAAAATAAATATTTCAAAATGATTTAAAAATTCCAATTAGTTATTTCGAGAATACTTTAAGTAAATTCTTTAATATATTTTTATTGTAAAATTAAATTATACTTCATCATTAATTTCAGTTGAATGTCGATTAGTTCCACCATTTTTAAGGGAATATTTTTTAGAATGTTTTTGGCCCATTAATTTTTGATTTTATAAAATTATAATGAAAAAATATTTTTTGTTATTTAATGGTAGATTTATCTGTAAATAAATTTAAAGAAAAAATTATTTTTAATTCAAAAAGATGATTATTTTAAAGTAGAAAAGCTTTATAGAATAAAAAGCATTTAAAAAGCTCTTCTCTTTCCCCCCATTTCAATCACCATTTTCCAACCATTTTTATTTGCCGCATCGATTTATAGGTTTATATAAAAATAATTATATTTCGATTTATAATTATTCTCAACAACCCAAACACAAAATCTGTCCATAATTTCCGTCCCCAAATGTGTGAAAAGCAAAAAATAAAATAAAAATAACCCCCCAGTGTCAGTCAATTTATTTTTCGACCAAAAAAAATTTTTTTCTCTCAGTTTTTTAATTCTTCTGCATCATCACCCCCTTTTCCTTCTAAAATACCCTTTGAGTGGCAATTTTATAGGGTAATACTATCATAAAAGAATTTATATGTATGGACATAAAAGAATGGAAGAAAATGAGTGGCGGTCATTTTTATAAAAAAGAAATTTTTTTGTTAAAATATATGTACACGAAAACAAAGTAAAATGAGAAGCTAGTAAAATTAGAAATAAAAAGCTTTTAAATTTTTTTGGAGATTCATTTGTAATGCATGTCCATCAATATATAATATGGATATTTTAAAGTACATAAAAGAAAATAAAAAAAATAAATTAATGAAAAGCTTTAAATAAATTTATACATATTAAAGGAGTTTAATTAAATACTAAAAATATTTAGAAGTTTAAGTTTCTAATTTTCGGTATCAGGGTACGGTGCCGGAGTGCCAACAAAGCGTAGCAATGAAGACAAAAATTATTAGAGGCTCGCTTTCAAATATTTTTTGTTTTTCAAAAATCCCTAATAATTTATCTCCTTTCTACAGTCAACCACAGTTAAAAAACGTACACTAAACTGACAGTTATATTATAACGAGATAAGGTAACGCAAAGACAATTAAAGAATATTTTTACTACAAAGTAGAATTTTTTCTTTTAAATTTTCTTTTAAATTATTTCTCAGGAAAATATTTAAAAACAAAATAAAATGTTATTAAATAATAGGATGTTCCTATTTAATTTACCTTCAGTTAATAAAAATTTTCAGATAAGAGAATTCTGAAAAAGGACAACAAATAATAACTACATTTGTGTATTAGTCATAAATATATTAAATAGTAAGTAAATAATTTTGAAATACATTCAAGAAAAAAATAACTATTAATGGAAATTAATAGAAAACGATATTTAAACAATAAAAAGTATATACCTAGGTAATTAATAAAAGGAAATTAATAAATTAAAATTAAAACAAAAAAATATACAAAAATATTACAGGCCGTCTTAAATATTAAAATATACATATAATAAATTATTTAATTTAATAGTCTAGATATTAAATTCTTTACTTAACCATTTATAAATAAAAAGATCCAAATAAATTCCTCACCTTTTTATTAAGAAAACCCCCAAATATTTAAAAAGAATTTGTGTTCTTTTTAAGGAAAAACAAAATTTAAAAATAAAATCATCAACCCCCCCCCCCTCCCCCTAAACTTGTCCTCAATCATTTTATTAAATAAATATTTTGTGATGAATTATTTTGGCGCCATTGGCTTTAACTGATAAGAGAAAAGTAAAAGCTATTTGGAATTTAAACAATTTTTTTATTCACTCTCCTTTTCCTCATTTTTGGTAGCAATGAATGATTGAAACAAGAAAAAATAAAAAAAGAGAAAGGAATGAATCACAGACATTTTTTAAGAAAAAAAAGGAAATAAATAATTGTGATTACATTTTATATATTTTTCTAAACAAAATATATTTATGATATATTAAATAAATAAAAATTCAAAAATGTTAGAGGAAGCGTCAGCTGTTTTTAATTAAAAAATGATAAATAAATTATGTTATATTCGATGAGTAAATTCGATAAATATGAAAATTAATTTGGAAATTAGGTAGAATTTGGATAATATAGAAATAAGGTTAATTTACGTCAAAAAAAATAAAATGTAAATTTAAAATTTTTATTACGTAAAATAATTAAGTACTTTAATTGTAAATTAATTTAGAAAATATTATTAATAAAAATATTTTTTCTTTTAATTTATTTAAAATTTGTAAAGCCAATAAACATAACCAGCAATACAATAAACCTTTAAAAAATAGGAAAAAATTATTTTTTTTTGAATTTAAATATTTTTTTCCAAAAAATTCTTAAATTATTGAACTATATTTTCAATCTAACCTTTCATTCTTTTTAAATTAAACCCCAACTAAATGTAAATATTTTACTTTATTTAATTGGTTTATTTAAAATTATTTAAATTACTTGTTCAATTTTATCTGTGAAGAACAAGATGAGTTGTATCCTCCACTGCCGCTACTGCTTCGACCTCCCCTCCCTCGATAGCCACCCCGATATCCTCCTCCACCTCCCCATCCTCCTCCACTTCCACCACTTCCTCCTCCACCACCTCCTCCACTTCCACCACCTCTCCCTCCTCGACCACTTCCTCCACGTCCTCCTCTACTTCCACCGCCTCTCCCACCTCTTCCTCCTCGCCCACCACTTCGTCCTCCACGTCGTAAACTTAAATTTATATAAAAATATTAACTTTACTTAGTTTTTAAATATTTAATATAATTATTTATCCAGCTTATAAAGGTCTAAAAGGATGTTCAGACGTTTTTTTTGAAAATTATGGAGGAACATACCAACACTTTACTAAATTTCAAAGCCCAGTTAAATAATTTATTAAAAATTGATATAATCAAAAAATTTAAATATTTAGAGAATAAGAAGCTTATTCTCTAAATATTTGATCTAAATAAATTTTTAAAAATAATTTTATGTAGTACTTAATTATTAATCCTTCTCTTAAATCAATTGAATTTTCATTTGTCTTTTCTTCGACGAAAGAGTTTTGAATTAAAGTTTTTTGTTTAATTATTAGCTTTTTTAAATTGTTAATAAATATGTTGAAATAATTGAAATAAAACCCACAATTTAATAAATCCAACTTTAAATTTTTAAAAGATTTTTTAATAAAAAAATCATAAAAATACCCTAATTAAAATTAAATTTTTTAATTCATCATTTTTAATGTTAATAGAAGCTCCAACACAAAATATTATATTTGAAGTCGTTAAATAAATAGTTAATGAATTTTCTGAACAATTTTGTTGTAAAAAATTTTCTGAGATTTGGCACTTAAATTTTTTATAAATTTTATTTTATTATTATTTTTGATAATGTTACTATTTTATTTTCTTCAGTCTCAATTGCAATATTTAATTGAATGCCTTCACGGATACATTGATTTGCGGCATTTGGCTAATAAAGAAATTAATTACTTCACATTAAACAAAATATAAAATTTACCCCTATAGATTAAAATTGTTTAAGTAATTATAAAAAATTCTGACAGACTATTGCTGCATTCAGGCTGCACGCAAATGAAAAAATTTTCCACAGCCGCAGTCCGCAAGTCAAAAAACGACGCAATTTACTCAATCCGCAATTGCATGCAGCCCTGGTCCCCAGAGTTGTCCAAGAATGTCTTTTGAGCTTTGGTCTTGGGGCT
This sequence comes from Meloidogyne enterolobii, assembly GCA_963681835.1. Lineage (NCBI taxonomy): Eukaryota > Metazoa > Nematoda > Chromadorea > Rhabditida > Meloidogynidae > Meloidogyne > Meloidogyne enterolobii. The sequence goes on from CAVMJV010000019.1 coordinate 2,030,208, forward strand.
GTACACAAATGTCTTGATCTTGAGCCTTGGACAATTTTTAGTCTTGAACAACTCTATTCTATTCCCTACTTTTTTTTGTCTTTATGCAGATTTTAAATTGTTTTTTAAATTAAATTATGACTTTTACCAATTTTGTCGATTCTTTAAACTCCTTAATAATTTTATAGAGTTCGGTAAGTTGATCCTAAATTAATTATAATATTTCGTTTAAATGGAATAATTTCAAACTTCTGTAAATAAATCATTATAATTACAAACAAAAGAAGGTTTGTTATCTTGGCAATTCCAATGATTTTTGTTTTTTGGATTCATATTTTCTTCTTCAGTATTTATTCCTTTGGCTGGGAGTATATTAATTAAAATAATTTTAAATAAAATTAAAAAATTAAATATTAATTTATACATTAATTAAAAATTAATTAATTAATTAAACAATTATTAATAAATAAATTAAAAGCTCCAGTTAATTTTTGACATATTTTTGTTGATATTTTTAGATAAAAATTTTTTTCCAAATGATTCATTAAAATACATACTAATTTATATTTTATTATATCCAAACATAATTTTACTTCCGTTCATAAAACGTATGTGCAATATTATCTTTAATTGAACTTATCCTTCGAGATTTATTGAATTATTCTATTAGACTATTATTTTTTGTTTTAGATAAATCTTTTTTAATCTTTTAAGATATAAATTTAATATTTTAATTTTAATATTTTAATTTTTCTAATTTTCTGAAGATTGTTCCTTTTTTTATTAAAGAAAAAGTAAATAAAAGCAGGAATAATTAGAGATATGTACGTGAGTTTAAAGTTTAAAACTAAGATTTATCGCAATAACTAGATTTTAAAACTAGTCACACATAACTAACAAAAATGAGATCTATTTATTTATTTTCTAAAACTAATTTTATTTATAAATGTGCAATAGAATCAGTATCTTCATCTAGCGAATCTTTACTTGAATATATAGTTGATGGAATATTATCAGAAAACCGTAATAATGTTAGATTATTGTTATTTTGTTGTTGTTCTTTATTTGTTATAAATACTAAATTTGTTAAATTATTATTATTTATTCCTCCAATATTCATTGTTGATGGGGCACTAGAAACTATAGAACCTCTCTGTTGTGCTGTTAACATTATTCTAATTCTCTGAAAAAAAAATAATTTTTTAACACTTAAACTTCAAAATAAGGCAACTTTAATTAAAGGGCCAGGCGTTGTAATAAACATATAAATAATATAAGCAGGAATTGACAGACAAGAGAGCATTCTGAATAGCCAACCTAATGACACTGACCACCTTTTTTTAATTAATTAAGACAAAAAATTTTTTTTTAATTACCAAGGATAAGTATAATTATTTAATTGTTTTGGCATAAATGAGGCAGAATATAAAGAAATTAAAAAAATAAATCCAATAAAAACAGGACAACAAGTCCAACAAATACGCCAATAAATACCAGGGTAAAACCCAAGCATAACATGAATATCCTTTTTTTAAATATAAATTAATTTAAAAATAATTTTAAAGGAAAAAACTTCGCTAAATCTTTTAATTCCATAAAACCAACAAACAGCAATCATTTCACACATTACAATAAAAAGTACGGAAAGGGAAACTCCATAATCATCCAGAAAGGGAATAACATAACGACCACCCTAATTATTAAAAAGTAATAAAATTTAAGATTTTTTATTAAAAATAGGGAAGTGCGAAAGTAAGAAAATTTATGCACGTTCAGGTATTTTTTCCTTCTTGAAGTTGGATCTAGGATTATCAGACACGGATATCAAGATCTGAAAAAGGTAGGATATCTGAAAATTTTTTGTTCGGATATTATATAGATATATTCGGGGATTTTCCAGGATACACCAACCATAACAAAGGAGAGTGCCTGGGGTGTCCGCGGGACTTCGGGAAGAAATTTGGTAGACAGGTAGATCATACCCTACCTTAGTATAATTTACAATTATATTTATAAATTATACTTTCTAAAATTTATATTTGGCTAAAAATATAAGTTATATAAATAGGAAAAAATTAATTAAAATTACATATTTTTTGCTTAGTGAAACTCTATTACACTTAACAAAATTTACCTACTATTTAATATTTTTTTAATTTAATGATTAAAAAATCTATTTAAAAACCAACATAAGTAACTGCTGGCAAAGATCCAATATAAAACATTCCTAAAACTAATGCTACAAATATTTCCCTTTTTCTTGCCAAAATCCTCGGATATTCATCACAAAATCCAGTAATAAATGCCTCAACCCCGCTAAACTAAAAAAATAAAATTTTTAAACAAAAAATTAAAATTAATTAACTGTGCTGTCAATGCCTAAAGTGATTAACATAAAAAAGAAAATAAGGGACCAAATAGGAGAATAATCCATTTTGGCAATTGCTTGGGGATAAACAACAAAAATAAGGGAAGATTCGTCCTTTAAATTATTTTTAAATTTATTTTTTTTAATTAAAGGAACATACTTCCCCAACAACTTCACTAACAGGTTTATTAGTTAATTCACTCATATAGCCAAGTGTTGAAAATATAACAAAACCAGAGAAGAAAGAAGTAAAACAATTAATTAATGAAGTTACTAATGCATCTCTTATTTTAAAATTATTATTTTAATTAAATAGAATACAGCGGAAAAGATAGACCCAATACTGGATATAGACCCAATACTGGATACACACTCAATTTAAGATATGTTTTTAAAATCTGGTTGTCCATTAGGCATGTAAATAAGCTGCTCATCATAAACAATGCCCGTTTTTAATAAAGATCGGGTGAAGAGGTCGGTCGATATTTTTTCGATAAATATCAAAAAATACTGAATAACGAAAAATATTGAAAAAAATCGTATCGGTCCGAGTATCCCTTTTTAATACCCACTCATTATAAGATAAAATTATTTCAGCCCCAACGGTATATCCTTATAGTAAGGGCAGAATTCTAATCACAAATAGTACCTATAGCAATTATTATTAAAATCATTGTAACTACTCAAAGCAAGAAGCACCCCAAACCCCGGTCCTAAAGAAAAAAATATTTGTGTAGCAGCAGCTGTCCAAACTTCAGGTTCTTTTAATTTATCAAAATCAGGTGTTAAATAATAATAAATTCCTTTGGAAGCTCCAGGGAGTGTCTTTAAATTTAAAAATTTTTTTATTTAAATTAAAAATTATTTACAAGTCCTCTAATAAGCAAAATAGATAAAACAATATATGGGGCAGTTGCTGTAATCCAAACAATTTTCCCTGTACTTTGAGGACCCTTCCATAATGCAAAATAAACAATTAAAAAGACAAGAAATAGGCAAAAGGCCATTGAAGGTTTAATTCCTCCAAGATTATCTAAACCTGTTGATTTATCACTTTCTAGAACTGAATATCTAAAAAATAAAACTAATTTTTTTAATTAAAGGAAGGAATAATTTACATGTAAAATTCTTGTGAAGGTGTTCGCCACTCCTGTCCATCTATAGCTGATTTAACTGAAGTATTTGAAGAGTTGTGAGTGTCACGACACCATTCAGTATTCCCTTTATTTAAAAATTTATAAAAATATTTGTAATGATAATACAAACAGGAATTATTGCAATGTAACCAAGGAACTTCCCACTAAAAAATAAAATTTAGAAATTTAACAAGAAGACATCTCCAGAAATATATTAGAATACTTATGTGAAAAGAGAAATATATAAGCTAGCTGGAATGTCCAACTGGCTAGGATTTAAAAAGCTTAGGAGGCTGGAGGTCAGTCAGTCTTTCGAACGTGGTGAGTTAAGCATCTAGTTAATAACTGTCAGGAGATTGCAGGTTCCTGCCCAGTTTTAAATTCCTGCCCAGTTTAAGGTGACTCTTACTCTCATCTCACAAAAATTAATCTCTATATATCTATTTTTCAATATTTAGAAAGGCATTTTTATTTATCTCAATAATAATTTTCTAACTATTTTTATATAAAATCACCCCAACAGAGCTGATAAAAAAATAAACAGCATGAGCAATTATTGCATTATAAAAACAAGCAATAAATGTGCAAATGAAGCAAATACCATAGCCAATACCTTTAAAGATATTGAGAATAGAAAAAAGATTTTTTAGCTCGAATTTTAAATTAACCCTTAAACATTGGACAAATTTTTCTCCAAATTGACAAACAACCAGAACGATGAAACTTTAAAAAATATAAAAATTATTTTTTAAATTAAAAATACTTGTCCAAGTACTAATTCCATATAAAACATTGGAAGTCCACCAATTAATAACTAATTATTTTTATTTAATTTATATAATAATATAATAATATTACCATAACAATATAAGGAATTAAAAAAGCACCTAAAAAATTTTAATTATTTTATTCAAGATAATCTCAAATAAATCTACCTCCCCCATGTTTGTAACAAACAGAAGGAAATCGCCAAATATTGCCTAGATCGACAGCATAGCCTAAATAAATAGTGAAAATATTTTTTAGAATTATTATTATCTCAATAAATAATATTCTCTTTTTTAACCCAACTCTATTGGGATCATAAAAAATAAAATTTGAATTTTTTCAACACTTTGCTGAATTTTAATAATTATTTAATCCGTCGTACACAATGGGGGGGGGGGCTCATTAGTTATGTTTCAGCCTAATTATAATTTACCAACCAATAACAGCTAACAAAAATTCCAATTTATTAGCCCATCTTTCTCTCACAAAAGAAGAACGCCTTCTCATTATAGCTGCAGCTGTTTGTAACATACTTGGACGACGTCCTCCTTCCCCCATATTTAATGTTGGAGGTGTTGATATTCCAACAGTTAATAAATTATTTTGTTTTATTATCATCTCCTCTTCCCCATCCTCTTTATTATTAATTAATACTTCGTTTCCAGAAGTTGGACGAATTATGCAATATTTAGAACGGGATTTTGGGAGACGAGGTAATACTTAAAAAGGGGGGAAATTTGAGAGAATTTATTCTCAAAATACATTCTGCCTGTACAGAAGTGTCTCTACATCTTTGTTGTTCTTCCTCTGCTTCAGTCTCAGTTTCAGCATCAATCGAAAGCAAAGGGGATCCAACATTACAATAAGCCCCATCATACATCGTTACTGCCCTTATTTCTTCCATTTTTTCTTCCGATTTTGGAAATAATTGCAACCCTTTAATTAAAAATATTTATTTTTTGTTGATTTTTTTAAAAGAAAAACAATTACATAATTACTTCTTATTTTTGCTAAATACCCTTTAATAATAGAATATTTAACAAAATTTTTACTTGTGTGAATTTTTGAAGTGTTACAAAATAATAAATATTTTAGAAAAATTTTTAAAAAAATAAATTAAAAATTATTGGAAATTTTAAATATTTTAAAGAATTTTTAAAATAATTAGTAATAGATATTTTATATGTGATTCATTTAAAAAAATTTTTTTGATTTTACACAATTTAAGAAATAAAAAGAATTTATAAAGTCGGACCTCATATTTTCCGTACACCCAATAATGAATATTAAAGGTAAAGATATCTGTTCTCTAATGCTAGGTATTCCCTAAGTTTAATAACGTTTTTTAGCTTTGGTTGGTCATTGGATGGAATTTCTTCTGATTAGGGTTGTCAGTTTCAAACCAAACCAAGCCGGAAAACCGGAGATTTTCTGCTCGGTTTGTCGGTTCAGTTAACAGGAGAATTTGGTGAAAACGATACCTCTACTTCTGATTATGTATTAAATTAATTATTAACCCAATCTTCTCCTTCTTTGCTGCATTCTTTTACGCAAATTCTCTTCTTTTACATTATTATCTTCATTTATTTCCTCTTCTTCCTCTTCCTTTTCCTCTTCTTCTCTTGATAAAATAACCATTTTTGTTTTAATTTTCTTTTGTTTTAAATAATCTAAAGAATATCTTTCTGTCCATAAACTATATCTTCGTTGTTTCTCTTTTTTATTAAATAATTGGAAAGAATTTAATGGTTGATGTGGGTCATCTGGAGGGGCTTCTATGTTGTCAATTTCATCTTCATTTTCTGTTTTTCTTCTATCAGCATTCATGGTCAAAGCACGTCTAAATTGTCGTTTTGTTGGTGTATTAGCTACTTGTCCAAAAGAAGATCGAGCCGAGGCTGGACGAAAGTCTATAAAAATTTAAATGAGAGAATAAAAAAAAAGATTATTTATATTCTATTATCCAATCCTCAAAAGATATTTAGGAACTGAGTTAGGATTGTCTGGGATTTTGTAGTAGTGATACTACATATAGAATCTTTGGCAGATTATTCTGAATTGTAAGGATAAGAGGGATTAATCTAGGATAGAGAGAAAAGAGTATAATTGCCTGTCCACCATAGGTGGGTTGGAACAATCCGAGGTGTCGAAAATCGGAACTGGCTCAAAAGTCGGAACTCGGAAATTAAATTTTTTATGAACTCGGAAATCGGAAGGAACTACATTAAAAAATCAAAATTTTAAAGCTTTTCTAAAAAATTATTTTCTTTGTAAATATTAAAATAATATGTATTCTTCACGCGATAAAACAATGAGAAAACCTATAGACCTTTTTCTGTCGGCATTTCTTTTGTAATAAATACATATAAATATTTATTGTTTGTTTAAAGCAAACCTATTTTTTGGCTTTTCTCGAAAATGAGTAACAACTACCCAGTACACCTTTTTTATGTTAGTTATTTTTCAATATTTGGTTGCATTTTCCCAATTATAAGAAAGAGATGCTTGAGTAAAAAATGTGTCAAAAAAGAGCACTAAAACTATATACACCTATTCATTTAAAGATATATCCTCAGAAAACCCTTGAAAATACTCGGATATTGAGAGAGGGAAAATGTATATATTAATGCAAAAACAGACAATTTCCTGAATTCCTTTAATATAATAAATATGTTGTATATTCAGGAAATTGAATGTTCTCTTTTACAAAGTAAAAGAATTTAATTATTTAAAAGAAAACGTGTGTACATCTGGAATCATGGAGGTAATTAATAGTGTTTTACTGGAACCAAAAACGCCGGAACTTTCCGGATCTGGAACTTCCAGTGAAACTCTATTAGTAATGACCCCAGCCTATTATTAGAATAATTAACAGCAACTAAACTACAATAAAAACTTTACTAACAAATAACCTATATTTTGTCAATTTTATAAAAAAAAATTTTTAACCATGTGATAAAGAAGAATTTTGATTAAATGCATAACGCTGTTTTAATTCGAAAGGCTCCCAATAACTTGAACGTCGACGAACTGATGTCCAACGCAACATTTTTTATTTATAAAAAATAATCTTCAAATTTATGATTTTTTAAATAAAGATTTAAAATTTTCTAACTTATGATCTCTATAGAAAAATATTCAAAAAAATTTTTTAGTTAAATTATTTAAATCTTTTTAAAATATTCCAAAATTTCTCTTTCAAATTTCAATTGGAAAGAGTATTTATTTATAATTTATTTTACACACTACCTATTAAAAATGATTTAAGGGGAAATTATCCAAGAAAATATGCAAGGTATAAATAATATGAAATTTAAAAAATTTAAAAATTTAGAAAAAAAATTTTAAGGAAGAAAATTATAAAATTTGAAAAATTATTTAAAATTAAAATTTATTTCCTTTATTATTTTATTTTATTTTTGGTTTAAAATTTATTTTTCAATTCAAAATTTTCGTTATTATTTTGTCTGAAAAAAAGAGCAAAATCATTCAAGCTTTTGCAATAAAAAGACTAACCATATTAAATAAAACAATTGTCTTAGTTTTTTTAATTATTTATAGGTAACAGAAAAAAGAAATTCTAAATTTGGTATTAAATTTATTGTTCAAAGAAAAGTGTACATAGGACGACAAATTAAAATTCTAGACGAATTTAATTTAAAATTTTCGGCCCGCATTTTATTTAAATTCTTAAGAATATTATGTATCTTTTAAAAATTCTCAAAAATTAGTAAATAAATACTTTTAAAAATTAAGTGAAAAAAAAAACATTTTCCGTCTGACTAATTTTTGGACATAAAATATTTTTAACTAATCTTTGTTTTAATTATAGAAAGCTTTTAAAAATTTCCTTTTTATGCTTTGTTTAATTTGTGCCACCCAATCGTGGGAATATAAATGCGCATTTTAAGGAATTTTTTAAAAAGAAATTTGGTAGACTTTTTTTACTCTCACAAATCTTCTTTTTTTATTGTTCATTTTCCCTTATTTTCTTTACAGCATTATTTTTAAAATAAAGACAAAAAGCTCAAAAAGGCGGAATTATTGAGGATTTCTTTACATGAATTTTATTTGAAAATAAATAAAAAGGGAAAATAAATTTTTGGAAGTAACAAAATTGTTTGAATTATTGTTAAATAAATTATTCTAAAATTATCAAAAAAACATAAATTTGACTGGAAATTAATTTTAAAAATTTTTTTTTCTTCAAGACAGAAATAATTTATTTTTCCTCTCCCTATATCTATAAATTTATAAAGTTTATAAATTCTTTTTATTTATTAACTTTCATTTAGACCTATTTTAAACTAACAAAAAAATATATTTTTATCTATCAATTACCCAAAGTCAAAAAATAATTTTTGAAACAAAAAGTTTAAAAATTCTCAATTGTAAAGAAACAGAATTCAATCTCTAGCGTTATTTATTATTATAACAAATAAGCAATAATATATAAAATAATTTAACTTACAAATTTATTTTTTTCTATATAAATCCTTTCATTTAATTATATTCATAATTTTTTGATTCAACGGATTATCTGCTGATTTTTGCCATTCTTTCTTTAGTAATTGCTTAAGCTGGGATAAACGGAGAGTTGGATGTTCTTCTTTAAGTCTTGGAAGGCGATTCTCTTCAAAAGTAGCATAGGCAGCTTTTAGACGTTTTTCTGGATGTTGATCCTAATTAAAATAATTTTGAAACATAGGCTAAAAAATTAAAAAATAATTTCGAACTTGAACAATCGAAGATGAAGCACCATCAACAGATCCTCTTAAAACTCGGATTGCTTCGTCGACATTTGTTGCAGAATCTCCCTCAATTTGAAGTCGATTAACGTTCTCTACTAATTCTGGTTGTTCAGAAATAATTTTTTGTTGTTCCAATAAACGTTTCTGTTCCAATTCTTTCTTTTCCAATTCCTAATAAATTAAAAGTATTTTAAAGAAAAACTCTTTAATCTTAAAAAACCTCTCGCTCTTTTTCCCTTTCAATTTGTGCTTGAGTTACTTTGGCAGGTGTCGAGAATTTAGCTGTGCTAGACTTCGAAACTTCTGCCAACTTTGTCATTTCTTGTTCATAGGCCTTTTGATTTTCTACTTTTCTATCCAATTGTTGTTGACGCTTTTGTTCTTGATCATTCTGAAAAATTAAATAAATTTGTGATCTTAGGAATAAAAAAATACTCCAAGCAGAAATTAAATATTTTGTATTCTGAAGCCCTCTAGCCTAATACCAATTACCACTTGAAGTCTTAATTTAAAATAGAAGTAACCTTTCTCTGCATTTTCCGCTGAACGTGTTTATTATCATCCGCCCACAAAGCATCCTCCCTTTCTCTATCTTGTCGTTCTTTTTCCGCCGCCTTAGCATCAGCTTTCCGAGCCTTCGAAGCTGCAGCCTTCGTATTCTCACCTTGAAACTTCTTTGGCATTTGCTGAAAACTTTTTATAAAATCACTAAAACTAAAAAAAATTTAATAAAAATTATTAAAATAATTTTGTTAAACAATTAAAACAACTCAATAAAATAAAAAAATCCGATAAATTGCAAATTTTATTTCAGGAGATCAAAAAATTTAGCAAAAAATATTGTAATTGCGTAGAATAAAATTGAATCAAAAATCGAAAAAATCAAGGAAAAGAAGTTAAAAAAGAAAGTCAGTTATGGGAGAAACATCAAAAATATTGAATATTCGCGTATTCGAAATGAGGTGTTGGAATAATATTGAGGTTCTAGTCATTATTGCTAGTCATTCTTTTAATGTAGGCTTCCTAAAAAAGCTTTTTTAAATAAAAAGTTAAAAATATTCTTACTTTAATTTGTAATTTCTTGACAAGAGATCTCCATGTAGAATAATCAAAATTACTTATAACTTGAACAGTCTCCAATTGGCTACGTTGCATAGTAGCTGCGCGTTCAGCATGAGAAGCTTTCACTGAATTAAAAATAATGTAGTAACGATAAAAATAAGAGAATCAACTAAGTCCAGATAACTAATCTACACATAACAAAAAAGTTTCAAACCAATTTTTGGGCACCCAGTTGTTTTATCCATTTTCAAGCCAATTTTTCCATCTTTAACCAGAAAAGACATATAAAACATGTTTTCTATAGTCTCGCCAAAGCTTTTAGGATTTAAAACAAATTTGTAGTAATCCAATTCATTTGAACGTTGTGATTTGTAAAAGGCACGAAGTTGTCGACTAACATTATCCAACTCTTTGGAAACAGAAAACTCTGTGGCCGCTGTCTCCTTTTGAAGTTGATGTAACTTAAATTTTTAATATTATAGATTATAAAAATTTAAATTAAATATAAAAACCGTTTTAGACTTTATCTCTCGTTTAACAGGTCGAGTATAAGGCACTTTCTTAATCTCACGCTTTCCAGGAAGTTGAGGTGAATTTTTTGTTTCAATACAAGGACGCCTTAAATAAATGAGATTAATATTGAAGTTTTAGCCGAAAATAACTTAAACTCACAGAAAATAAAAATCTGGTATTTCACGTAGTAAGCTGGTTGAACGTCTTCCGAGGCTGATAAATGAATGCTCAGTTTGATAACGTTGAGGAAATCGGTTCAAAGCGAATTTTTCCTTAAAACGAGTTAAAAAATTTAGATTTATAATAATTCTAGACTTACAATACGAGCGATGAAAATATCCGGATCCATTGTCTTTGCAGTCTCGCCGCGCAATTTATCAAGTTCAGTTGTTGATAATTGAATAAGTTGTTGAAGTACTTGAGCATCAGCTTTGATTGTTCTGAGGCTTTCGACCTTAAAATATATTTGATTATAGTAAATTAGAATAATTGCCTAATTAAGACATTTGCTAAAATTAAAAAACTGAAATCAAAAACCAAAATTGTCGATAACAAAAAATATTTATGTGGGTAATAAATTTCAAACCTCTCCCAAGTCCTCTCCTTGTTCTTTGACTTGTATATAAATTTCATCAATTCGGTCTTCGGAAAGTAACCCCTGATCAGCACGTCTTTGTTCATCTAAACTTGAAATTATTTGTAAGATGATAAGAAAAAAACCTCTCATTCTTGTTTGAAATTCATAAGTAGTTTTTCGTCTTTTTATTTCGCTTTGAGATAAACTAATTAGACTTCTACTTGTCGTTCTTGAGCTTGTTTGACTATTTTGGCTTGTACTCGGCTGCCCCTCGTTACGAAAACCATTCTCCATCGATTATGAAGGAAATGAAAGACTGAATAAAGTAAAATTTTTAAAAACAATTTGAATTGTTCAAAAATCTAGAAAGTGATAGGATTGGGTTTTCAACGAAATAACAATTACCCCGGAGTTAAAGAAATTTCTGAAAAATGCCGCTTAATAAATTTAAATATTTTGGCATAACGTCTTCAGAAAAAATTTTTGGACTAAATTAGTGAACGACATATCGACTTTTTCTTAAGGAAAAAAAGTCGTTTTAAAAAAATCTACAATTATTCGCGAACGACTTTTTTTTAAACACACAACGCCAGAACTACGTAAATATCGATGTTTTGCGCCAAACGATTGCGAAACGACTTTTTTGTGTCTCTTTTTCTCTAATTTCACATTATATTTCCTTTCTCTTTTTCTATTAATTTTCGTTCGTGTAGTCTCTCCTTTGGAATTTGCAATTTTCCATTTTTATAAATGTTCAGTCCCTTTTCTGTAATTTTTAGGGATTTTTCCACATATATTCTTACTAGATGGATGAATTTGAAAACGAATTAAGAGTCGTATTCGAAAGCGGCGATCTCGAAGAACCTGTGACACCGTCATCGAAACGTCGAAAATCCGATATCCTTAAGGGATTAGATCTAGGAAGTCCGAAGAGTAGGCGATCATGGAATGAAAGTAAAATATTTGGAAGGTATACGTAAAAAATTTCAATAAATTGTATTTGTTATTTTAAGCCATTTCGATTGCGTCATAGACGATAAAGAAAATCTGACCAATCTTGTAGTTTGTAAACAGTGTTATGCGACATTCAATTACACGGGTACACATAATCTGAGGTTTTTTTACTATTTGATCTAAATTCTATTTCTTTAATTTTATTTTTTAAGAAATCATATCGAATTAAAACACGGAGTTCAGTTACCAGCTAAGGAAAAACAAAAGATGATGGAGGATGCCCTTGTTGAATTCTGCGTTACTGATGCAAGGCCGTTCTCTTTAATTAACGGAAAAGGATTTATTAGTTTCCTAGATGCTTATTCTGAATTGATGTAAGTTTCGCGAAATGAATATTATTAATTTAATTTATAGAATTGACAGACACTTAAAAAACCAAACTACAACGTCCAGCCTCATCTTACCTAATGAAAAAACTATAAGTCGAAAGGTGTTCGAGGTGCTAAAATCTAAGCAACCAGAACTTAATTCTATTTTTGATGAAATGAGCGAATCTGGGTTTTCTATTTCGCTCGATTTTTCTCAGAAGTTGGGCACTGATTATTGCGTCATGGTGGCACACTGAAACGGTTTTTATTTAGATTTTAATATTGACTTATTAAATTTTAGATACAAAAAGCCGTTAGAAATGTTGCAAAACAAAACTTTCCGGAATGTTTACGCCCACACGTGGAAAACGGTTTTTATTTAATCCAGAATAAGTTTAATAGAAAATTTAGTTTCACCAAGTCTAGTTACCTTTGGTCAAAATGCAATGAGGACTGAGATAGATTTTGAGATGGAACAGTATGAAACTGCATGTAAGAATTTGGGAGGGCATAAGCTAGATTTACTTAAATTTTGGAAAGAAAATTCAATGAAAATTCCACACCTTTCATCCATTTCTAAGCATTTTTTAGCAATTCCTTCTTCTTCTACTTCTTGTGAACGTATATTTTCCCGATTTTCTCCTTTAGTATATGATTATAAACGAAATCGTTTTGACCCACATACTATTTCTACACTTATTTCATTACAATCATTATTTAAAGATGAATAAAATTTTGTTGTTTTATTTTTTTAAACTTTAACAAACGAAAACCTAACAAAAATTCCAATGGAGAGACAACGACATAGAAAATTAATAGAAAAAGAGAAAGGAAATATAATGTGAAATTAGAGAAAAAGAGACACAAAAAAGTCGTTTCGCAATCGTTTGGCGTAAAACATCGATATTTACGTAGTTCTGGCGTTTTGTATTAAAAAAAAGTCGTTCGCGAATAAAAGTAGTTATTCGCCGCGAATCGACGAAAACGTAGATATGTCGTTCACTAGACTAAATGTCTGTTTTTGTATAATAGAGTCTAGGACATTTTACTTGAGTATCGGGTATCTTGTTGATATTATCAGCGTTATTTTGTTTTGTCAGTGCGTAGGTTTAAGCTATTTGTGTTTTTAAACTTTTATTATCACTTTGAGATTAAATTCTTTTTTTTAAAGATTTAAAGTTTAAAATGAATTTTATTAGACGGCTTCGTGTACCTCGATTGAATGATGTTTGTTATTTAATTTATTCTAATAATTTAAAAATTTTAAGAAGGGAAAATGGGTTGTCTGTGTTGCTGGCGGTGTGTTTACTTGTGGTTTCGCGTATGCCTTAGAACATACTGCTGACGCTTCTGATTTTGTTGTACATCCTTTTCAATTACCATGGTCCCATGGTGGTTTAATCGATTCTTTGGATATGGCATCGTCATTTATTTTTTAAAATAAATTCTATTAATTTTTAAAATTTACAGCGTTCGACGTGGTTATGAAGTTTACAAACAAGTTGGTCTAGATAATTCTTTTTTTCATAAATTCAAATTATCATTTTAAGGTTTGTGCTGCTTGTCATAGCATGCAATACATTCGTTATCGACATTTTGTTAATAATTTCATGTCAGAGGATGAAGCAAAGGCTGAGGCTGCCGAAATTGAAGTTGATTTTATTGATGACAAAGGTGTCCCAGCAAAACGTCCTGGACTTTTGAATGACTTTCTTCCGTCACCATATCCAAACAAACAGGCCGCTGAGGCTGCTAATAATGGGGCAGAGCCTCCGGATTTGTCATTGATGGGATGGGCTCGAGATGATGGAGATAACTATGTCTTCCATTTGCTTACTGGGTTTACAATTTAATTTTTAATATAGTCAAAAAGAGATCCCCCTCAAAAATTTTTCATGTTTAAGTGCTTAATACGTTTTCAAGTTACGTTAATTTTATTATTCAGTTATGGATTTGACCCGCCTGAGGGAGTTCTTTGTGAGGAGGGAAAAGCTTATAATCCATATTTCCCGAATGGAAGTGTACTGGCAATGCCACAACAATTATTTGATGAAGGAATTGAATACAAAGATGGAACGCCGGCAACAATGAGTCAGCAAGCAAAGGATGTTGTGACGGTTTGTTTTGGATAATTACTTTGTCAAAAAAAATTTTTTTAGTATTTACGCTGGGCCTGTGAGCAATGGCATGACAAGCGAAAGCAGTATGCCATAAAGGTTTATTTTTGGCTAAATTCCTAAAAATCTTTCCTTTCCTTTAGTTGGCACTTCTGATACCGTTTGTGTCATTTGTATTAGTTTATTGGAAGCGAAAAGTTTGGACTCAGATTAAGTCTGAGAAATGGTTCCATCGAACAGTTAAAGGTCGTGAATGGACACCTGATTCAAAATTCCCGCCGCCGCCTAAGGATGCTCCTTCATTGAAGAGATTGAATTAAATTTAAGAAAATTTTGAGGGAATATTTTAGGATAAATAGAAAATGTTTTCTTGTAATTTGTTATGTTACGGACTGCAAATTATATTTTAAGTATATGTTTGTGGTTGTCGGTTGGTGAATAAAAATGTAAAAAATACATATTTTTTAACAAATTCTAGGGAAAAATTGAGGAGGAATTTTAGGGAAAATCTTGTGTTTATCGTTTAGATATTTTATCTTCTGATTTTTCATATTTTAAAACATCTTATGTATTCTTTATTTCCTTATATTTTTCAATGCGGTGGAAGGTAATGAGAATCGACCCTATCTGAAAGGAGTGCCTGGTTGAGTTTTTTCCTTATTTCCTTAGACAGCTTCGGAGTGGTTAATTTTCCTTTATATTTTATGTTTGTCGTAAGGCAAAATGTGTATCCATTTCTCCGCTGATTTTGTTTTTTATACATTTTATTTTTATTTTTCAAAAAAATTCTGTTTATTTCACCTAAAATGGCTAGGAAAAAATACAAATATTGGTGATCCTAATCGTGGCAGTCTAAAACACGGATATAATGGAGGGTATTCAAGTCTCGCCTCGTGACGTCTAAATCTTGGCCAGTGGGGACAATTTTGTCCTTTCCATAATTAATCGCGCTAATTATGTTTGTTGCTTTTTTAATTAAAATTAGTATTACTTTTAGCGCCTGGGATACAAAATTATCTCAAACAACAGTCAATACTATCGCGCTGGACCTGCTAACGGTATTGCACGCGCGAATACTACAACTCTGATCGAGGTTCAACGTCTGGTTAGTTCAGATTATTTTTCTTATAATTTTATATTGATTTAGCCAGGTCCTATTTCCACCGACAAAATTTTTGTTGAATTAGTAAAGACGGAACTTACTTCAAGTCAAGCCGACCCAAGAACTATAATTCCAACCAAAGAGAGGGGCGAGTTCAATGTTCAAGTCAATGTGAGTGCTGTGGAAAGCACCGAAGCCAACTTACCTGCGACAACATCAGCTAGTGCCTAAGATGAATAAGAAATGTGGAGATTTTTAGGAAATATTTTAGGATAAATAGATATATAAATATAAATAGATATATAAATATATTTATCCTAAAATATTTCCTAAAAATATCCACATTTCTTATTCATCTTAGGCACTAGCTGATGTTGTCGCAGGTAAGTTGGCTTCGGTGCTTTCCACAGCACTCACATTGACTTGAACATTGAACTCGCCCCTCTCTTTGGTTGGAATTATAGTTCTTGGGTCGGCTTGACTTGAAGTAAGTTCCGTCTTTACTAATTCAACAAAAATTTTGTCGGTGGAGATAGGACCTGGCTAAATCAATATAAAATTATAAGAAAAATAATCTGAACTAACCAGACGTTGAACCTCGATGAGTTGTAGTATTCGCGCGTGCAATACCGTTAGCAGGTCCAGCGCGATAGTATTGACTGTTGTTTGAGGTAATTTTGTATCCCAGGCGCTAAAAGTAATACTAATTTTAATTAAAAAAGCAACAAACATAATTAGCGCGATTAATTATGGAAAGGACAAAATTGTCCCCACTGGCCAAGATTTGGACGTCACGAGGCGAGTATAATACTTAATGGAATTTATTTAAAATTATATAACACTATGGATTAGTTTAAAAGGTCATCATCACAATTATCACTTTTTCAAATCAAACCTCTTCTCGGTTTTTCATTACTTCTTTCCATTGCATTCCTAACTCTCAACCTTGCCAAGGCGAAGGAAATTTGGTGACTCAACGGAATATCCATTAGTGCAGTAGTTTCTCGCGCGGGAACACTATATCCGATTGCCTCCAAAATTTTCTCTTGAAAGAGTTTATGGGATCTAAAATTATTTAAAATTTTAATAGGAATTTTAAATAGAAATTTATTTATTCCTCAATACAATTTTTTTAATTTTTTGTTTCGAGCTTTAATCGGTTTTTTTGTTGAGGAATTCATTGTAATACTCTAAGCTTACCCCAAATAAGCTCCAACATGTCCAGTACCCGGAATACAACTAACAGAAACTCCAGGCCATAGATCACTAATATCTGGGATATAACTACTTCGTGGCACATATGCATCGTCCTCCGCAACCACAACACGAATAGAATCAGTATTGATGGGTGCTGGGTAATTAGCTAAGTTTGTGAAGGCATCCATTAATATCCACATTAGTCGATGGGCTCGTGATTTTGGGAAGAGTTTATACGCAGGATGAGTTTGATCTTCCTAAAATGGTATAAAGAAAATGGGAATTTTGGGGAAAAAAGAAAATAAGACCACCTACCCAAAATTAATTACTCTTGCTTTCTAAATAAAATACCGAAAATTAGCCTCATAATTCCACAAATAGAATTGTTTTAAAATTAAAAAATGCCCACCATCATTGTAAGCCAACCACAGTCACAGAGAACCTTCTCCAATTCTTTATTTGTTTCTAATTCATCGCTCAATTCCTTCCATCCAATAGCTTCAGCTAAAGCGCCCTGTGTGAAAACTGGGGATGCTGAAGTCCAAGAAAGAAGAGGGATGAGAGAAATTGGTTTATCTCGAATATTTGTGACAGCAAGTGAGGCCATATGACCACCCATTGATACACCTAAATTTTAGAATATTCAAATATTTTATGTACTTTTGGTGTAATTAAAATACATTTACAGAGGCTTTAGACATAATTTTAAGTTAAAAAATTAAAAAAATATATACCAGAAATTCCAATTGGTGAAAATCCTTGTTCACGTGCCCAACGTGTAAGGAAACAACACTCGAGAATTAAACTTCCACCCATTACAAATAAATCAGAGACATTAAGGAGGGATGAACGAAATTGGTCTATAAAAGAAATTAAATAGAAAATATAGTTTAAAGTTTAAATTTATTATATTCAAAAATTAACCTAACGGAAAACATGGGGAAAGTAAATAAAAGTTTAAGAGTCCCAAATTAAAATTTCCAAAAAACATATTGAGTAAGAGACAAAAATTCCAAATTTCCAAAGGAAAATTATTTTCTAATTATAACCCCTCTATATCTTTTAAATAAAATTTAAAATAAACACAAAACTGCTTGGCTTTCTTTCTCCATAAAATGGATTTTGAAGAAGAATTGAAGAGACACCAAGTGCCAAGAGAGGTTTAACAAATCCATTATATCTTCGCCAATAAGTGTCATCACCAGTTGGGGCCAAATGAATTCTAAAAAAAATTCTCATAAATTAAATAACAAAAGCCAACAAACATTAGCCCATTACGTTTTCGATTAGGTCCAGGAAAGTATCCTCTCCAAAAGGCACGAGAAACATTTTGGCCAGACTCGAAGAAACGGGAAGAAATGTCATTCATTGGACTGATGAACCAACCCTGTTGAATTTGTATTCCATTTCGAACTTGGTCCTTTTAAAAGAAAGATTTTTTGTCTAATTATTAGAAAAGATTAATTTATTAAATTTAGAGATAGGAAATTAAAAAAAAATTTTAACTTGATTGAAGACCTTGATCAAATTCTTGACCTTGAGTCAAGAAAAATCAAGATCTAGATTGAGAACCAGGACGATCTCCAATTAAATATATTTAAGGCTAAATAGTTTAAGGTACTCTAACAATGTTACTCTAATGTTATACTTACATTTTCAATAAACATTTTAGGTAGATTTCGCTCAACTAACTCCAATGCTCTTCCATTAAATGCATAATCACATGAATGTTGATATAATCTAAAATTTGTTTCACAATTTTTTTAAATTTAAATATTTACATTTTCAAAATTTCAGGCGAACTAGCCCAAGATTTTTTGAACATTTTGCTGAAGATAAGTGTCTGTCTGAATAATATGTCCAACTGGCTTCTGTTTGAAGGCAATGATAGTGAAGCAGACATTTCTTTGCATTTAATTGGCAGCAAAAAATTGAGTGAAAATTGTGAAATAAAAAATCAACCAAAAATTGTTTTAGCAAGTTCTTCTGAGAATAGATTAGCTTTACTGAAACAAATAGTGAGTTTAAAAATTATTTACAAAAAAAATAAATTCGAAAATAAAACAGGAAACAAAATAAAGAAAAGTGACATGCCCAAAACGGCGCGCGGCCATAACGGCGCAAAGCCATAACTTGCTTCAAGATTTCCTAATCTTTCCAAATTTAGTTTCAAACGATTCCTCTCATCGAGCTAGCGAGATTGGTACCAAAATTGATAAAGGCCAGACATCTTCCAGCAAGTTCTGACTTTGCGCCGTTATGGCCGCGCGCCGTTTTGGGCTGTATCCTAAAGAAAAAAATTTTTAATTAAAAACACAATGCCAAAAATATCCTATATTAAATTTTTTAAATTTTAATGGAAATTTTTAATGAGAGTAACGAAAAATAAAACACGTGTTTTCAAATATTAAATTAAAACATTCAATAAACAGACGAATTTAAAAAAATAAAAAAAGCATATGGACGTTTAAAGCACGTGAGGGTAATGCAAACACTGAAAAGAGAAATGTGACTTAAATGAGTTGTTTTTATTATTTCTTTTATTAGGGTATAACCCCATTTTTGGTTCGTCCTTCAACATATGCAGAAGATTTACCCCGTTCTCTAAATATTAAAGAATTTGTAGAGGAGACGGCAAAACAAAAAGCTGAACAAGTTGTGGGGGAATTAATAAATGAGAAAGTAAGAGAATTAATTTAGAGAATTTATGGTAATTCTTCGGCTGACGCCCCCTTTTTATGTTCTATTTTTTATGAAATTATGAATTTTTTATATACATTCGAAAGAGCTCTTCGAACTGATTCGAAACATCACTAAAGTAATCGAAATCCGACTTAAATCAGCATAGTTATGAGCATTTGTTTTAATCCCTTTCAACATCACAAAAAGTATGTCCACAGAGGATTTAGCTTCATAATTTTGCTCCGATCATAGTATGAATCTACTTCGCTCGGATAGCTCTTTCGAATGATATATAAATTATACATGTGTCAAGCAAAAAAGCTAAAAATGGTCAGAGAAACATAAAAAAGCAGGTTGGGGCGTTAGCCGAATATTTACCGAATTTATGGGAAAAAAATAATTATTAAAAAATTAATTTAAAAAACCATAAACTTTACTTAGATCGAGTTTGATTTACTCATTGCTTGTGATACAATGATTTCAATAGAGGGTAAATTAATTGGAAAACCTTTAAACAATAATGATGCCTTTAATATTTTAAAATCCCTTGATGGACGTAAACACCAAGTTCGGACAGGAATATGTTTAATAAACAAAAAGGGGAAAAAGATTGTGTTTAGTGTTGAAACTGAGGTAGAATTTGGAAGAAATGGAGATAAATTAATTTGGAATTATATTAATACTGGAGAAGCAATGTTTTTATTTTTTTAAACAAAAATAATTTAAAAATTAAAAGGAATCGTGCAGGAGCTTATGCAATTCAAGGCAAAGGGGCTGTCTTAATTAAAGCTGTTTATGGTAGTTATACAAATGTTGTTGGAATACCTTTAAATGAACTTATTGAAAAAATTAAAGAAATTCTTTATAAATAATTTATATTTTTTATAAAATTTGTTATCTAATTTTTATTGAAAAAATTAAATTTAAATTTTTTTTTAATTTTATTGTTTTATTTTTGATGTTTGTTTGCCTTAAATACATATTTATATACTGAATATTAGAAAGAAATTTATGTTGTAAATGATTTTTGATCATGTTTCTGGACAACTAATTTGATTGTCAGTAGAATTTGATTGTCAGCAAATGTAGAGGAAAAATATTTAGGGGGAGTATAATGACAGAAAAATCGAAAAATTTATGTGCGAGTATACTTTTGAAACAGTGTAGGAGAACTATTTTTCAACCCTCCTTCAAAGAGGAGTATTATTTAAGGGGGAGTACTAATTTAGTGGGAAGTACTATTTTAGGAAATACGGTATTTCATTAAAATCCCTTTTTTTTCATTAATATTTTTTTGTAAATCACAAACATAAATTTTAAAACAAAAAAATAATTATTTTAATTATCATTAACAATTATTAAATCATTCCTATTTCCTTTCTTCCAAAGTAAAAATATTTTTCTTTCAAACGCTGTCAGTCTTTGTTTTCGGTTTTCTGTAAATAATATTGGCATACCCAGCTTGAATTTTCTTTGACCCATTTCTTTCTCTCTCTTTCCTTTTCCAGTCAGTTCTCGTGAATGCTTGACTTGACTAATTAGCGCTAACTTGCGGATTTAATTAGAAACAAATTTTTTATTTTGCGGAAATACTAACATAAATATAAAAATAAATATTAAAATTAAAAATTTTTTTATTAAAAACCCTCCAAATTTTTATTTAAAAATAATTTTTTAAAATATTATTTGCCAGAATTCTCCCTTAATTTATTTTTATAATTAATTAATTATTCCCCCTATTTATTACAAAATATCCGCAAAATTTTAGCATAATTTTTTAATCATTTTCTTTATTTATTTGCGCGGACCGCCAAGTAAAAATGAAAGGATTTACTGGAAAATAAAAATTCTTTTATTTATTTTATCACATTATTTGGTGTTAGCCATTGCATGATGATGTTAATTGTAGCAGTCATTTTAATTAATTTTTATAATCTTTTTTTATAATAAAGAGGTCAGTGAAAGGCAACAATTAATTTTAGCTTTTTACAGAAAATATAAATTTATTATTAACTATTTTTATTTTTTTTTAATATTTTTATTTAACTTGATTATAAATTCCTTTTAAGGGAGGTTTTGTGCGAATTACGATTTTTGTTTTAGACATTTTTCTTCTTCTAATTTCCGGCACCCTCGTCATTTACGAACTATCCCTGCCTTCTAGTTACTTCTTTGTCTTGCAGATACATATGTGCTATGTAGTACTTTTGAATTGTTTTTAGACACACGTTTATTTGGTCAGATGTTTTGAATATTTTTCGATGATAAAATATTACTCCTTCATTTTTATTTTTTTAAATTTATTCTTCATATATTTTGTATATCGCGCATCCTCTAAAAAATAAATTAGTTTAGTTTTAAGGTTGTTTCAACTTTTTAGGCAAATACTTTCATAATCCAAAGATGACCACACGTTTCTTTGGCAAGTACCCTTGTAAATTAATAAAAAATAAATAAAATTATTATTGACCTTCGCGCAGCGGCTAATATTTGTTTTTATTTTTTCTTACTTTTTTCTCTCCTCTATTTCTAATTATCCTCAGAACTCAAAAAGAAATAAAATAACCGCCAACAAATAACCGCTTTTATTATCCCAAACAAACAAATAAAAAATATTTTTACAAAATTATTTTTTTTTGATTCTGAGAAATACTCCAAAAACTAATTTTTATATTATTTAATTTTTTCAATAATAATTAATAAAACAATTTTATCCCAAAAAAAACTTTGGAAAATATTTTTGTTATTCTTCTGATATTTTTAAATAAAATACTTTTATCCAATTATTGTCAACTTTATGGTCTGGGCTAATAAGGTTGTCAGATAGTTGGAAATCTTCGGATATCTGGATCCGGATTCGGTATCCGAACCGAAAATTTCCGGATATCCGGCCTTTTTTCGATCCGTATATCCGGATCCAACATCTTTATTGCCTAAACGAACTCATCAAATTGTATTTTTGTGAACCTCTCTTTTAAACTTTTCTTTATTAGCGACTTTTTTCCAATACCTTTTTTAATCGAGATTATTTATTATTAGAACATTCTTGTTAGGAGTTTATATATTTTTTAAATTCGTGACAACCATAAATATTTATTTAAATATTTATAAGTACAACATTCATAAATATATTTATTTCTTTCTTATTTTTTATCGGCATTCTCTCCTTTTCGGTAAAATATTTTTGAACGGATTTTTCTTTTTACCTGTTTTCTTAAAAATATTTTTTTCCTTTCTTTCCTATTTAATAATACTTTCACCTAACTTTTCATTCAAAATCCAATTTTGTTTTTAAGATTGGAAGCAGACCTGGGCGAAACTCCAAATTTTTTTCGGACGAAACGAAACAAAAATTTTTAAAAATCGTTTCGTTAACAAAACGAAACGAAACAGTCAAAATTTAACGAAACGAAACGAAACAAAACGAAACATTTTAATTTCGAAAAAAATCTCAAAAATCTGGATTATTTTATTAACTACACAATTTTAAGCATGTTAATTGGCCAATTATGACATATAAGTGATCGTAAAATTATGTGGACCATAAATTGTGGTCCCATTAGCCAATTTTTCTCTAAATCTCACCTAAATCTAGAGTTCAGCGGTATCGTGATTTATAGAAAAACCGGGATCTGGATTTTGGAATGGTAATACCGATCCCGACACAGGATCGGGATTGGTCGAAATTGTCGCATTACCAAAAGAGTAATTGATTATTAAGCCAAGGTCCTTCCCTCCAAAATATGCAAAAAAATTAATCTGCGGATACTCCCATTAGGGCTCTAAAGATAATTAAAAAGGGGGTCAACTCTGTACCCCTCATTAGCTCCGTTAATCCCACAGATCGACTGATTAAACTTGTAAAGAGATAAAAGCAAAAAATGGTTTTGATCAAAAGTTTGTAAGCCTTCATGGTCAATAGGTCATCAGTGTGAGGTTTACGAGGGGGTCCTTTCTCATCGCTGCAGGCGAAAATAGGTCCTTAAGCCAGATTTCTTCCATTTTCTGCGCTGCAGGCGAAAATTTTGAGAAGTTTGAAGGCTAAGAAGCCAGATTTCTTCCTTTTTCAGCGCCGAGGCGAAAATTTTTTGAATTTTTATCACCAAAGGGGAATTTTTTTAGTTTTGGGGGTATATTTTGGCTTAAAAAATAGGTAATGTTTCGCTAACGAAACACAGGTGTTTCGTTAACAAAACGAAACGAAACAAATTAAAAAGTGTTTCGTCACGAAACGAGACGAAACAGAAAAAAACATAACGAAACTAACGAAACAACGAAACGAAACGAAACGTTTCGCCCACGTCTGATTGGAAGGATAAAATTAAATAAATATATTTACAATATATTAGACAACCGTTTGTAATATGTAGTTTTAACAAATTCAATCTTTTATATATCCGTTTGCGCTAAAATTAAATGAAGAAAAGAATTTAAGTAAAAGTAAATTGTGCTTGCTGATTTTTACCTTTTTTAGATTAAAAATATATTTTATTTACAAAATATGTTATTAATTTTTAAATAAAATTAATAACATTTTATTTTTATATTTTTACAAAACAATTATTTGACTTTATTAGCTAATAATTAATAAAATAATTTCTAAAAATTAATCTTCTTTATTGCTTAATTTTAATAAAATGCCTTTATTGCTTTAATTCATTTATGTAACTTTTACATTATTACATTAATAGTTTTTTTTGTAACAATTAACACCCTCTTATTAATTGGCATAATTTTATTTGTCTTCAATCATAAATTGTTTTTATTTATTGCGATAAACTAAAGCAACAATAAATTATTGAAAACAGCAAATATATGTAGATCAAAACATACACACAAATTCCTTAACAAAATTCTTTTATATTTAATTTATTATTTTGGTTTGGTGATATGGAAAATGCGCTAATGATCAATGCTGTTACTTTGGATTACTTAATATATTTTTTGTTATTGATTTATCTCGCGCAATTTTATCATTAATATATCCTGGATTTTAAAAGAAATATTTAACTGAAAAACGTAATTTCCGCTATGATTAAACATCTAATGAATAATTTAGTGTTGTTATCTGTTTTTTTTATTATACACATCTATCAGTTATTTTTTAAAGATTTTCTTGTCCTCCATTAGTTTCAGTTTACAATATTTTGATAATAATTTGAGTAACAAAGAATCTGGTAAATTTAAAATATTTATTTGTATTAATTTAGAAAATAAAAATGCTCAAAATTATTTCATCTCTTACCCTTCTATATTATTAATAATGTTTTGCTTCATTTACTTCATTCACTTCTTAATATTGCCTTCATTGTCCTATGCTAACGAAGAAGGATTATTAACAAGGCAGAATTATCAAACCGAAAGAGTTTGCCATTTCCCGGAAAGTGAAGAACGTCCATTCTTCATTGATATACCTTCAGGACCTCCCCCACGTTCAATTTTGTTGGACACAGTTGTAGAGCCACCAGATGCCAAGTTAGAAATTGCGAATGTTCGTTCTAACAATTTGGCTCAGGTTATTAAATATTTCCTTCAAAACCCCTCAAAAATATTTTAGGAACAAATACATGACTGGCTCTCATTAGAAAAAAGACCAAACGGTCAATTCCTCTTATTTAGCAACGACATTATATCCCAAACTTCTTCAACAACCACTTCTGTTAATTCTTCACTTAAATTACCCGCATATCCCTCATCAATTAATGAATCTTTATTATACATCACTGTTAGGTGTAATGGACGTCTTTATCCATTGCTTACAGTCCGATTACTTACACACAATTTGCATGCTCCCGAATGGTGGATACATGGAATTCGAGTTGCTGAGGATAGTATAGCGGGGGAAATTAGCATTCCAAAGGTTGGAAAAATAAAGGGAATTATCAAAAATTCTCTTTTTTAAAATTAGAACTCAAAAACTTTTGGCTCATTATTTGATACTCAATTATTAGCACTTGATCAAGAACCCGCTGAACATTATCCGATTACTTTTAGTGTGGTAAAATAATTATTTATTTATCAAAAATTTCTTATTTTAAAAAGGACCCTCCATTAAATAAATATTTTTCAATTGAATTGGGTAATCGTTCTTCCTTGCCAATTAATGAACAAGTTAACTTTCTTTCTACTTTACATTTTCCCTATTCTAATCGAATAGAGGATTGGCATGAACAACAATTACCTCCACAAATATTACTTAAATTATTAGATGAGGATATTATTTTTAATGAAAAAGAACAATTAATTATTAATATTACAGCAACTGTTAGTTATTTTATTTATTGGAAAAATTAAATATTAAAAAATAATTTTAAAGGATAATGGAATACCAGAAGAACGTAAAAGTCGAATAAAATTACGTTTTCTTTTAATATCTGAAGAACAAGAAAAAACAAATAATGTAATAGAAAATGGGAAATTTAGTAAATCTGTGTATTATGGAAATTTTACTAAAGTAAGTGGAGAAGGAGATTTGAGGATATTAATGATTAATTTAAATTTTGAAAATTTATATAAATAAAATTAAAAATATTTTTGGAAATTTTTTTAAAAATCAAAAAAATATATTTAGAGGAGCTACATATAATTATTAAAAATAAATTTTTTATTAAAATTTTAGGAAATGAGATCTGGCACAGAAATACTTCCATCAGAACCAATAAATGCCAATTTCCCCCTTCAAAGGGCTGGTGACAGAATTATTTATGATTTAGATATTTCTTCTAATCCCTATGCTGCACTTTTTCAAATAGAACGAGATTCTGGGCGTATAAGACTTGTAGAGCAATTACCAGAACAGCCTCCACAGAATATTGAAATGGATATTTTGGTTAAAAATAAGAGAGAAATATTTTTATAATTATTTATTTTCAGGCCACTCTTTTACCAAAAAATTCGAGTAATAATCGCCAAGTTATTCGAACAAAATTAATTTTAACTGACAGAACAGAAATTAAATTAACTTATTTTACTCAATGTCATTATTTAGTACATTTAGCTGAAAATCCTAGTGCTTTTACAAGAATATTACAATTTAATTTTAAAGGAGATGTTTGTTGTTATTTTTAAATAAATAATTAATTTAAATTTACTTTTAAAGGTTGAAGGGGTAGAATTACTTAATGGAACTGAATTATTTAAAGTTGACCCTTATGGGTTAGTTAGTGTATTGCCTGGTGTTGATATTGATAGAGAACGTACTGAAAGGATTGTAATTAAGGCTAAATTGAAAGTAAGAAATAATTTGAAAAAATAAATTCTTTAAAGATTTAGATTGATATTCAATCAAAACTCATTTTTAGATACCCTTTAGCGCTGAAAAAAATTTTAAATTGGGGGATATCTTTTAGGCAGCCTTACTCTCACCCTGTTCAACTACTTGTACCTAAATTAACTTATCTTAAATTACGGATTCCCTAATTCTGTGGGAGTATCTAAAAATGTTTATCGGCTTATTAACTTTTTTCCTCTTCACATTTCTCTTCAATTTTTAACAAAATATCAGGTTAATAAATCATCTCTACATCCAAAATCTTTGGAATTATGCCAAATTGCTACAGCAGAGATTTTAATAGACGATGTTTGTTTTTCTTTATTAAAAAATTTTTTTGTAAAAATATTTTTAACAAAACAATAAGACAATTTAAAACAGATTAATGGGTAATAAAATATTATTTTAAAATTTAGGTTAATGATCACAGCCCTAAATTCACTCAAAAAGTATATCGATTCCGAATTGACCCATTTCCTTACAACAATACCGAAGTTGGCTCATTACGAGCTGTTGATGGAGACGCTGAAGAATTTGGCCACCTTCGATATCGAATACTTGATGAATTTGTTCCTGATGGACATGGAGGGGAAGAACCCCTTCCTTTTGTTTTATTTCAGGTATTTTGCATTTAAATTATGGTACTCCTCACAAATAATGAGATAAAATTATAAAAATTATTTTTAAGGCTGATGGTGCCGCTACATTATTTTTTGTAATAAAACCAATGCACTTACAGCTCTTTCAACAACCTTATAAACCACAATCAGAATATACATTTACTGTGGAGGCATATGATTCTGATGAAGATCCGAGGTGTTAATTTTAAATAAATTTTAAAATAATTTTTTTTTAAATAAAAGAACTGCTCGAGTGTCTGTTAATGTTCGAATTGAAGAAGAAAAAGAAATTTTGGAAGAACAACAACAACATCACCATCATTTAACAAATAATGAACAATTATTAGATGAAGTAAGGGGGGAAAGGAAACATCAACGTTCGGCTATAAATGAAGAAATTGAAGGAGAAGAAGAGGATATTAGTCCAAAAGCTTGGGCTACAAGAATTAGGACTGTTGATAAGGTAAAAAGTAAACAGTCGAACAATGAATTTTGATACTCCTTAGGAGCCGAAAATTATAAATAATTTAATTTCATCAAATTCGAGGTCCGATTATAATTTTTAAAGATAGAATTATTTTAACGTTGGGGGGTTTTTAATCCAATTTGGAAATTTTAATGCCATATTCTTCTTCCAATTAAAATACCTTCCTTAAAACTTTCTAGGATGTTCCACCAATACTCATTCGACGTCAAGGCAAATCCTCTACTTCTACTGCAACTTCAAACACAAACACATTTAAAAATACCAATCAAAACCTTCGTTTACGCAACGAAATAAAATTCTCTCAAAATAATTATATTTTTCGAATGTTTGGGAATTTATTTGAGGGACAAACTATTGGATGGGTTTCTTCAGTTAAAAGAAAAATGAGTGAAGAAGGGGATTTAGAGGATCGGGATGGAAATAAAGAAGAAATATTAGACATTGAGAAGGAAGAGGAGGTGGTGGATTATTTAAATTTTGAATAATTAAAATTTTTAGTCATTAATTGAATACGCAGTCGAGGAGGGAATAGATGGTTTTGTTGGTGTAGATATGTTTAGTGGGCGGTTATTTGTTGGTCCTAAATTAGTTGGTGGAGCAGAACGTTTTGAAGAAATTCGTTTTTCTGTGGCAGCTATGCATCCACGTGATGGGCGGATTTGGGTTTGAATTTTTAAATAAATACTATAATAATAAAAAGTTCCCTTTAATCAAAAAATAAATAATGATATTGGCAATAATATTTTTCTAAAAAAATAATTCAATCCACAATTTCACTATTTTTTTAAAATATATTTTTTATTTTATTCTCTAGTCTTTCTTCCTTTTTTTCCTATTTTTTGTACGTTATTAAATATTATTATGGGTGGTCATTGGGCGCTTGGCAACCTTTTTTCTCGTCAAGGAAATGCTTTTCTTTGCCCACCTTTTTTGCCGCCTTTTTGCTAAAAATATAATTATTATTTATTTCTAAACCTTCTATTTATTTTATTTTTATTGTTTTTATTTTTATATTGTCATAATAATTATTTATATAATTAAACAAATTAAAATTTAATATTTTAATAAAATTTTATTTCTTATAAAATTTAGATAACTTTCAATATTTCTTAATAATATTTCTCCATTTATTTTTTAAATTATTTTTTCTAGTTTATTCTAAATTATTTTTTAAATCTTGTAATTTTTAGTGCACACTTTTAAGTGAAGATTATCTTCACTTACTTCTAATGTCTTTAGTATTTAACACTTTTTTGTCCACAAAAATTCCTTGATTGATTTTTGTACGTTTTTTAAAAAAAATTTCTTCAAATTATGTACTCTGGAATTATTCGAATATTTTTAAAAATAATGAAATAATGTTGCCAGAATCTTTGGTTTATCTTTTGACTAAGGTTTTTGAACTTGAATTTTAATATAGTTAATTTTTATGGGAAAAAATATTTTTTAAATTAATTTTAAAAATCTAAAAAATATTTTAAACATTTTTTCTTTCCTTTTTTTAAGGCAACAGCCCTCGTTTCTGTTATCTTTGATGAATCTTCCCCAACAATTAAGCCTTTCTTCGATCGTCAACAATTTAATTTTGAAGTTGATTTGTCCAATTTAAAACATTTTCCAACATTTTTGGGGCAACTCCAAGCAGAAATAAAAATAAATAAAACAGAATTGACAGAAATTCCTTTAATTATTTATTTAATTGAAGAACAAAAAAATGAAATTAAAATAATTGAAAATAAACAAAAAGAAGTTGTTGAAGCTGTACAGATATCCCCAAGTGATTTATTTAGTATTGGACGTGAAAGTGGAAAAATACATTTAATGAGGAAACCAACAGAGAATGAATTGAGTAAAAGAGAAGGAATTAAATTTAAAGTTTGGATAGTTTTTTAAAAATATTTAAAAAAAAATATAGTTAAAATAAATTTATTTCTAATAATATTTGTGAGATAGTATTTGGTATCATTCAATAGGTGTTAAATAAGGCTACAAAAATACACAAAAATAAATAAAGCCTAAATAAATTTTGAGTAAAACTTAAAAATTTGTAGAGAAAATTTTTCCTTAAGTAATTTTCCGCCACTGTAGGCTTTAAAATTTTTGATCAATGTTGAAGAAACTTTTGGATTTTTTGGATTTATTTTATAATTTAATTATAAAATAATCTATATTAAAGGGTCCGTCCATTCAGCCCTTTAATATAGATACATCTAAAGTTAGATAGACCTAAATTTTGGATGCATTTTGAAATTTGGTTGGCCACAGGGTGGAGGAGTTACCTAAGCAATACCTCCAAGATAGGATATCCCTTATTATAAGATAAGCTTTTTTTATAGTGAGGCCCAACTGTATTTGTTCTGAGACATTTAAATAAAATACATACAGTCATCGACATAAAGATAGGGGCAAGAGTAACTGAAATGAAAATTAAACATTTTCTCATTTAAAAATTCATTTTAGGAAAATTTTTTAAATTTTATTAGATACTCCATTTAATTCTCTATTTAATGGGTATAAATTTTACCGGAATAATATTTTATACTACCGAGCCCAAACTGAAATGAAAAAGTACTGCTAATTTTCGCGCGTCAAAAAGATAGGGGCAAGTCTCATAACTAAGTACTCACCCGGACAAAAAATCTATAAAAATTTATACAATCATATTGACCGATAATAAGAGGAAATAAAAAAGAACTAGGCTCGTATCTCATTTCGGTGTCGAGATCTCGATACCCCAAAAATCAACGTAAAACAGGGGTAGGCAACTTTAAAAAATTTTTTCGACCCCTTGTGGATAGTTTTAAATTTTTGTTTTGGGCTCATTCGATAGCCCTTAAAATTTGCTACAAGTTGGCCAAATTTTATTTCCCAGAAAAATTTCCCCCTCAAGATAAAGAACGTTGATTCTCAGAAACGCCATTTAAGAGGGAATTTATGGGGTCTCTGTTGCTTTTTGTAAAATTCGCCTCTTCAACTAACGAAATATTTGTTTCTGAAAAATGAAATTTAGCATGTTTATAGCAAATTTTAAGGGCTATCGAATGAGCCCAAAACAAAAATTTAAAACTATCCACAAGGGGTCGAAAAAATTTTTTAAAGTTGCCTACCCCTGTTTTACGTTGATTTTTGGGGTATCGAGATCTCGACACCGAAATGAGATACGAGCCTAGTTCTTTTTTATTTCCTCTTATTATCGGTCAATATGATTGTATAAATTTTTATAGATTTTTTGTCCGGGTGAGTACTTAGTTATGAGACTTGCCCCTATCTTTTTGACGCGCGAAAATTAGCAGTACTTTTTCATTTCAGTTTGGGCTCGGTAGTATAAAATATTATTCCGGTAAAATTTATACCCATTAAATAGAGAATTAAATGGAGTATCTAATAAAATTTAAAAAATTTTCCTAAAATGAATTTTTAAATGAGAAAATGTTTAATTTTCATTTCAGTTACTCTTGCCCCTATCTTTATGTCGATGACTGTATATAAAATTATTTAAAGGTATTTGCTTGTTCTAATTCCCAAACACAAAAATATCAACAACAACAACAAAATCATAACAATTGTTCTGAAGCAATAGTTAATGTTATATTTTTATCGGAATTAATTGAAAATAAACAAAAAAGAATTGAAAATCAAAAAACAAAAATAATTGAAGAAACAACACTACAAACATTTATCAGTCCATCCTCCCCCTCATCTACTTTATCTCCTTCAACTTCTACTAGCTCGTTAAATCAATCAATTAATAATCAAAATAATGAAATTCTTGAATTTATTCCTCTTCCAAAAAATATATTTTTAGCTCCAACCAAAACACCTGGTTCTACAATAATTAAGTAAATACATATATATTTGATTAGTAAATATTAATACAGTCGACCCTCTCCTTTTTAGATACACTTTTAATATTGAAAAATCATGCCCTAAGTGGTGTATATTTTAAATGGGTTAAACCTTAATTAGTTACCCTACTCAATGACCAACCAACATTAAAAAATTTTTTGGTGTATATTATAGCTAGGTTCGACTGTATTTTTTTATTATATTTAACAGTTTATCTGTGCGTATTCATGATCCAAATGATGGAAATTGGCATTTAATTCCAAATGGAATAGGAGGGAATAATCAACAAAATAATCAAAATATGCCATCCAACGTATATTTTAATTAATCAAAATAATTAAAAAATTTTTTTCTAGTTAAATTATTGGATAGAAGGTGAAGGAGAAAACTTATTTACAATTTATGGAAATTCTTTACTTCTTAAAAATCCTTTAAAACCTGGACAATTTGATATTAATTTACGTGCCCGTCTTCAACGTAAAGGGAAAATTTATGTTGCTGAACATAAACTTAGAATTATTGTAATTGATGATGAATTGCCTCAATTATATCCTGTTTTCGAGAAAATTAGTCATGAATTTAATGTAAAAATATTTTTTAGGAATATTATAATTTTATATTTAAAATTGAAAATAATATACTTGACGAATAATAAAAAACTATTTTTGTCCTAAAACAGCCTAGCGAAATTCTGAAAATATTTTTTAAAAATTTTTGAGTAATTAAAAAATTTATTTAAATTTTATTTTAATAAATTATTAAATTCAAAAATACAATCTAAAAAAATATTTTTAATTTTTCATTTCCTTAGATCGACCCAGAAGGCCATTTCCCTGTTGTTTTCCCACCATTAAATGCTTCCTTGGCAGGTGGTGGAAGTGAAAATATTCGTTTTAATCTTTTCCCTGCTCGAAGTAATGACCCAACAGATGGAATTGAAATACATCCAAAAACTGTAATTTTTTAGAAAATATTTCTAAAAAAATTATTTTGAAGGGACAAATAAGAGTTCGCCGTTCATTTCTTCGCCATTTCCCTTCCGGAAAGGGTGGAGAAGTTTTTCTTGTTGTTAGAGCTGTTAATCAAGCATTAAATGATAAACAACAAAAATATTTTTCTGATGCAAGTATTTCAATAATTATTAAACAAAAATGTTTGTTTTTTAATTTTCATTAAATTCCCTCCCCTTAATTTTCAGTAATTCCACCATTAAAATTCGAATCTACGTTGTATCGATATATTTTATCTGAACGTCAACCATCTGGAAGTATTTTAGAGAATGGCCCTCCAATTAGAATTCTAGAACCTAATTTACATTCAAATATTAGAATTAGACTAGCAACTTCTCCACAAACTGTTTGGGCACTTAAACATTTTGGATTAATGCCTAACGGGTCTTTAATGTTAAAAGAAGAAGTGGATATGGAAAAAATGTTGGATAAAAGTCAGGGATTAATAAAAATGGAGGTGATTTTAATTAAAAAAACTTTAATTTATTTTTGTGTTTTAGGTTGTTGCAGAAGATATTTCTGAAGGAAAAGAAGCTAGAGCTAAAGTTGAAATTCAAGTAAAAATGAAGAAAAATATTTCTTTTGAAAAAAACTTTTTAATTTTAAAGTTAATTGACAACAACGAACATATTCCTGTATTTACCCCCCTTTTCCCTAAATTTTATTTACAACCAGAAACCCTTTTTGCCGGCCATCCAATTGGGAAATTGTCCGTTAAAGATGAGGATTTTACTGATAGACAGGGAGATACACTTGCATTTAGGGCAATTTCTGGTAAAAATAAATTTGTTTTTTAAACAAATCTTTTAAAGGAAATGCTTCTAATCTCGTTCACGTTCAAAGAGATGGACAATTAATTATTAAAGATCAAAATGCAGCATTGCCCGGTGTTTATACTCTTCTTGTTGAAGTTCAGGATTTTGGTGGTTTAAGTGCTCGTACTACGGCTACTTTTATTTTATTAAATTATGGAGAGAAATTTACATCAACACAACCTGAAATGGAGAAAGGAATTTTGGAAGAGAAAGGTGTGTCTTTAATTGAAAAATTGGATTAAATAAATATTTTGGAAAGACTTGGAAAAATTCCGTTCCTGAACTTTTCCCCATTGAAAATATCCGATTAAGTCCTAACGATGTGCTTATAGAATCGTGCCGATCTTTACACAATCTCACGTTTTTAATTGATAAACTCGTTATTAATATTCAAAAAACAAATCTAAATTGAAGTTAAATATTTGCTCAGAAATATAATTAATAAAATTATCTAACCCCCTCACTAAACAATAATTACATCCTTAAAGTAGTTATAATTATCCTTTCTAAAATAAACTCAATTACTTAACTCCTTCCTATTAATCACCCCCTCTAGCAAATGATTAAATATTAATTACCCAGAGTAATTAATTGATCCAAAAATAATATAAAGTATTTTATGAAAGTAAAATAATTTAATATAATAGGCACTACAGTCGAGTTTCCACTTCCGCCAGTTGTTTTAGAAGGTGAAGAAGTTAAAGAACAAAACACAAAAATAATTGCTAGTTCTGGAGGAGGAAATAATTTAGCACCAATTTTCTCAGTACGTGATTCTATTGACTGGGGAAATATGAGAAAAATTGATAAAAATATGTCAGAAAATCTAAATTTTGTTTTGGAAGAAAATAATTATAAAGGGCTATTTCGAATGGATAAACAAAGTGGACAATTATTTTTGGAAGAAAATAAAGATTTGATTGATAGACAAAAGGAAGGAGGAGGAAATGATGATAATGAATTTGAATTGAGGGTTAGAGTAGAAAGTCCGATGGATGAAGGTGATAAAGAGAAAAACGGAAAAGGTAATTAAATATTAATTACCCAGGATAATTAATTGATACATTCAAACTTCATCTTTGAATACACGTTTTAGGCCAAAAAAATTTTACCTTATAATGAAAGGTATCTTAAATTAGGCAACTCCTTCTCTCCCAATGGGCAACAAAGTTAAAAAAAACGTAGCCTAAATTGAAGTTATCTAGTTTATCTAAAAATTAGTTTGACTTGAGCGGGCAATTTTCTAGTTACGAATTTACTTTTAGATTCAAATCCACGTATTCTTCTTCGTCGTGTTTATACCGTTCGGCTCGTTCCAAGTAGTGCTGTAGGCATTCAATCACTTAATAATAAATCCTCTACAAATGAAGTTAATATTGAAGACAGTACAATTCCAACAACTGAAAGTTCATTTACCCAATTATTTTCAACAAATTCTGATAATATTACAACACTTTCTGATGAAGAATCTTCAAAAACAACAACCTTTTCATCATCTTCAGTTTCCCCTCCATTCTCAGAAAGTAGTACAGCTGAAGAAATAACAACAACTATTAATCATGAATTTTCTACCAAAGAATTAATTGAAGAGACAACAACATTATTAACAAATCGAGAAGAATTAACAACAACAACAACAAATAATTTAGAAGAAGAATTTTCTCCTTCAACAACTTTAAAAGTTCCCTCTGCCCGTCCTTTAGAATTTTCCCCGACATTCTCCACAAAAATACCAACAAAACCTTCAACTTCTCCATCAAAAACATTTTCAACATTTTCCACTCGTCAACATTCAAAAACAACAGAAAAAATTAACTTTGCCCTTCCTCGTTATCATTGGCTTTTAAATAATCCAACAAACAATGTTTTGATTGGAAAATTGGATGTAATTGATTATTCGAATAAAGAAGAAATGATAAATAAATTTGAAATGATTATTGAACCTCCACAATTTAGGCAATGGTTTAAAGTAGATTCTGAGGTTACTCCCAAATATTTATTTATTAATAAAATTTTTATAAATTTAAAGACTGGCAATCTTTATTTAAATGAAGTACCTGAGGGCTTATATGGACGTCAAAGAGCAGAATTTCGCATAAATTTAATCGTTCACAATTCAATAATGGGAGAGACAAGTGTAACTGTTGATTTAAATTTACCTTCAAATGAAAATAAACAAAAAGAGAAAAATGTTGAGAATAATAATCAGCCAACAACAACAACTAAAACAACTTTAGAGACAACAATAGAAATTTCTGAAAGTTCTGATCAGGAGGTAATTAGAATTAAATTTAAAATCGAAAGGGAGGAAAGGGGGACTTTTTGTTGAAAGAGGGTGTTTATTATAGACAGAAATGGACTTTAAAATAAAAAAAAAGAACTTTTAAATCAAAAATTAATTTATTAAACAGGCAACATCACTAAATGAACTAGACAATATTCACCGTTTTACGGTGAGCGTTTCTCCAATGCATTTTGCTAGTACCACAACCCAAGGGGAGAGGGAAGAAGAAAATGAAGCAACAACCGAAATTGTTAAATTTACTAAAAAATCGAAAGGTGGAGAAGAAAGAATTAAAATGAAATAAAAAATAATTTTGTAGGACAACAAAATTTAAAGTTTGGATCCCCTGAATTTCGAGCAATGCTTCCTGAAGGGCGTTATGGCAATAGTGGAGCACAATTAACTCTTAGACCATATCCCCTTTCTACTGTATGTTCTTTTTTGGAATTTTTTAATTTTAATTTTCTGTAGGGAATGCCAAAAGGAATTCAATATTCAATTATTGACAATGAAGAAATAAATAATTCGGGACAATCACCTTTACCCTTTTTTGTGGTAAAGAAATAATTTTTAAATATTTTGAGAGATTACCTAATTAATTTTAAGCATAGTGATAGTGGAGATTTGGTGGCTTTTGCTGAAATTGATAGGGAAGAAAAGTCTGTATATCGATTTAAAGTTAAGGTAAATTAATCGAAATGATAAATATTATTATAAAAATTAGATCCCTATACAAGACAAATATTTGTTTTACATATTATTATAAGACAACAGATTCTCAAAAAAATTATTTTAAATTAAAAAAATATTTTTATCAGGCTTTTGACCCCTCAACTAATCAAAATGCCGAAACTCTAGTTACTGTCCAAATACTCGATGTAAATGATAATTTTCCACACTTTTTGGAGCCTTTAATTTGGACTATACCAATAGCAAGAAATACTCCATATAATACACAATTGGCAACTTTCCAAGCTAAAGACAATGATGAGGGTTCTCATGGACGTGTGCATTTTAAAATAGAAAAAGATTCAAGTGGCGGATTGTTTTATATTGATGGTAGAAGTGGTCAATTATTTTTGGCAAAGAATGTGCCTGCTGAGAATGTTGATCCTCGAGTAAGGGGAAAATTCGTTTTTTGTTTTCAACTACGGTCGAACCTCTTTTTTAGGTACCCTTTGAAACAGAAAAATCCTTAAACGATTTTTCTTAACTTAAGGCACTCTTATAATTAGGGGTACCTTAAGTTAAGGTACCTTCATCATTCAATGGCCAACCAAATTCTGAAAAACGTGTCTTAAATTGAGGAGTACCTAATATAAGGATATCTAAAAAATGGATTTAGACTGTAGCTTCGCAATATTTAAAGTAATATCCTTCCTTATTTTCCCCCACAATTTCAGGATCAATTTGAAATAATAATTTCTGCATTGGATGGTGGCCGTCCATCCCTCCGTACAGAACATCATATCAGAATTGAAGTTTTCCCTGAAGGAAATGAATTTGCTGCTCCAGAATTTCTTCGTCCTGAATTTAATGCTGGAAATATTAGTGGGGCTGCTGCACAAAATGGAACTTTTATTTTTCAAGTAACTGCTGGAACTTCTAAACAAATTTGTTATGAATTGATTGGTTGGGGGTTTTAGTTAAAAATTAAAGAAGAAATATTTTTCAGACCCTCCAATAGCTAAACTTTTCGTTATCGACTCGAATAACGGACAAATTCGGATGGGGAGACGCCCCTTAGATTCTGAACGTGGCCATCAATGGTTGTTGAATATTAGTGCATTTGATTGTCAACAAAAAGAGCATCAACATGGACTACATTGGGCATTTACAACGGTACTTTCATAAAGAAGAATTTTTAAGAGACTAATAAATTTACTAGGTAAAAGTCCAATTAGAACAATTACCAAACGAAATTATTCAAACAACAACAACAATTGGAATAACTAAAGGAGAAATAGATTCAGAAACAAATATAAAAGAGAATTGCCATTTTTCTCAAAAAGTTTACAATACTGAAATAACAGAAAATACACAAGGAAAACAAAAACTTTTAAATTTAAATATTATTGGAAATTGTGAAAATCAACAAATTCATTGTTTATTAAATCAAAGCAATGGTAAAAATTTATTTTTTTATAATTGAGAATATTGGGCAGAGTAAAATCTGAGGGAATTTCCAGCAGTATATACCAAAAAGTTTACGTTTCTTCGACTTTTTTGTGTCGGTGACTTCCTATATCTGTGTATGTATTACCCTAACAATTATATTTAAAAATATGAATTATCAAAATTCTTGCTCTACTTGGTACCAATTAGAGGTCGGTAAACCTCTAATTAGTACTAATTAGAGGTTGGTACTAATTAGAGGTCGGATTGGGTTTTAAACTTTCGAACAGTACAGGATCCCTCAGGGTTAATTCTGAAAATCTTGAAATCATGACAATCCTGAAAACCGAAAAAAGGCAGGATTTCGGGCAGGATCCTGTCCTGCGCCGACCTCCAGTACTAACTACGAGCAAAAAATAGGGGGGTTCTGAAATTCCCAATCACTACTTATAATCTTCCACAATTTTTATTTTAGAAGCATTTGAATTAAATGATGAAATTAATGAAAATAATAACAAATATTGTGAAGTTTTTGTTGTTCAATCCCTCGATAGAGAAAAGAAATCTATTCATTTTTTGGTTGTTAATATAAGTATTGAAAGTCAGGAAGGTAAAGCTTCTGTTAATGAAATACAAGTTGATTCTTCTGAATTAACAACAAAAAAAGTGGGGAATGATGAGGAAGAATTACAAAAAAGATTAAAAAGAAAAAATGGAATTAATAATAGAATTAAACAAAATAATTTAAAAGAAGGCCGAGAAGTGGCTTTTAATGGATTAGTTGAACGTTAATTTTTAAATAAATATATGGAGAAGATAATATAGAATGATAAAACAATAGTCTGTATATTTAGGGATATGACTTCCACAAATTAAAAATAATTTATTTAATTGATCTTATATTTTTGAATTTTTAAAATTAAAGCTTCCATCAAATATTTTTCAAATTATCAAAAAATCTCTAAAGGATTAATAAATATAGACTACCTTCTTTAAATTAAAATAATTAAAAATTTACCATTTCAGAAATCAAATCAAAGCTATCAGACAATCAAGCATTAATTGTTGTAAGAGTTATTGATCAAAATGATAATGAACCTAAAATTAATCATTTAACATCTGACGGACAAATTGGTTAGTTTTAAAAGCAAGTTGCTAATTAGAGACTGAACTTGGGGGATTTATCGAAATTTGAAATAGTTATCTCTAGAAATCCTGATACCAAAATTTTAGAATCAAATCTCTTCCCAATCCTATCTCTCTACTTTTAATTATTCTTAATTCTTCATTAGTTTTTGCTGTGGATTGGCAAACTCCAGTACTTCAACCTATTGGACGTATTCAAGCCTTTGATCCTGATGAACAGCCTAAACAATTACAATTTTATTTAGAAGGAGATAATTCTAAATTATTTTCTATTAATTCAAGTTCTGGTGTTATTCAATTAATGAAATCTTTACAAATAGAAAATTCTGATGAATATTATTTGAGTGTTAGTGTTAGTGATGGAGAACATACAATACAAACACCTTTAACTGTATGGAAATTTTTTTGATTTTTACATTGTGGTTAGGGATGGGTCGTAACAGAGGTCTTGGAAATTAGAACTTGGAAATTAAATAAAAATCGGAAATTGGAAGTTAAAAAGCATCCGAACGAGGAAATCTAAATTCAGCCCCACCTCTGATTGTGACGATAAAAAATTCTCTTTTTTAGATTTATAGACTTCAATTAGGAACGAATATTGCTCTTTTAGTAATAAATAAACCGGTAGATCAAGTAGATGTACTTAATGTTGTTAGGTACTTTATATTTTTTGTAGAAAATTATTTTTCAATTTAAAAAGACATTTAAATGCACTTCTCCCTTCTTTGGATGTTGATGTTCTTGTTAAACAAGTTTATATTGGAGAAAATGGATTGGCTGATCCAAAACGAACTCATTTACTTGTTTATGCCCAAGACAAACAAACAAGAATACCTTTGCCTGCTAATAAATTAAAAGAGTGAGAAAAAAATTTTTTTGGAAAATAGAAATTTGAAAATATACCCCTTTTGACTTTACAGTTTACCCCCAATTGTAGCAATTAAATTCTATCAGAAATTCAAAAATAATTTTTTATATTTTTTCATAGATTGTTAGAATCTTCCCTCGCTCAATCAGTCTCTTCCGACACAAATTCCCCTTCTATTCCAAATCTCAAAATTTCTGATTCTCCTTTACAATTCTTGGCAAGTGTTCAAGTTCCGGATTATGGTGTTTGGAGTTCAACAGCTCCCTTCAGATTAAATCCAACTGAAATTGTAAGAGAATTACAACAGAGTTTTTGAAATAATTAATTTAATTTTTAAAAAGATTTTATTGTCTGTCAGTGCATTTTTGGTATTCGGAATTTGTACAATGCTTTATTTACTTTTGCGGTGCTGTAAAAGGTATAAAAATAATTTTTTAAATAAAAAAATTTTTTTAGAAAACAAGAATTGATAACAAAATCTGATTTGGAATATATGGTAGACAGTCAAATAGCTGGTCCTCGGCCATATAATGTTGAATTAATAACACGTAAAGCTATGCAAAATGCTCAAAATGCTACACTTAGATTGCCTGAACCTGTTGAGGATTGCACTTTGACGTAGATTTAAAAAAATATTTTTGGATTTGATTCCTACTTATATACATAAAATTGAGAATCAAAAAACTTAAAAGAAATACCGTTAAATCTCACTTATCTCCAAAATTCTCCAAAATTTGATAATCAAGAATGATAAATTTTTGTAAACTTGATTGGCCACACGGAGAGTAGACTAACTAATATTTCTACTTAGGTTACTATTTAGGAATGTTGGTTTAACTGTGTTCAAAACTATTTATAAAATCATTTTTAAAATAACAACATTAATATTTTCATTTAAATTTTCTAGGCCAGAATCTCGCGCAACAATGCTTGCTTCTTCGGGTATTTATAGCGGCGGCAATTTAGGAGGTCCATTAAGAAGAACAAATCGTGTAACAACAACAGAATCATCTTTATCAGAGGAAGGAACACCGCCACAATTTTCTCGTTCAAATATGTCAAATGAACAATTAATAAGAGGCCAAGGAGGATTATATGGAAGAAATGGAGACCCTGTTAGTTGTAAACGAGGAAAAAATTAATTTTTAAAAAAAATATTTAGGAAGAACCAGAATATTCTCCAACAATTCCTCGACATCAAAGATTACAAAATAATTATGAATCTGGTGAACAAAGCCCGGAAACTATGAGGAGTGAAGCAGAAGAAATAAATGTTTCACCTCCAGAGGAATGTCCTCCACCCCCACCTTCAAGTAGTCCTCCAGAATTAAATGGAAAATAAATTATAATTAAATAATCAAAAATAAATTTAAAAATCTAACATACATATTTATTAAAATTATTTAAAAATGGAAAAAGTTTTTTTAATTAGAAAACTACTTGTATGTTAGACTCCTATTATGTTAGACTTTAAATAATCATACAAAAATATATTACAAATATTGTTTTGTTAATGCTATTTAAATTATCTAGCAATAATGTATTTATAATTGTATCAAAAGATTTAATTTTATAAATATACAGTCCAATTTTTTAAATTTATTAGTTAAAAATTAATCAAAAAACTGTAAAATGACCGGTAGGGGGAAATGATGTTATTTAATGAGTTTTTGATATATTTAATTAATGATCAATGGTGGTAGCTATCTAGCGCATTAATCTTGTGAATCAACAGATGTGGCTTCTTTTGCACTATTATCAGGTGTAGTAACCTCTTCTGCTTTGCAATACTTTAAAAAAGATAAAAGCTTAAATTTAAAATCTAAAAAACCTGAGAAAAAACCTCGACTTGACAATTTTCTAAAAATTTAATTTTTAAAAATTTCTTAAAATTTTCTTCAAAAACCTTCAAGCCATTCTTGTCTACGTCTATGTAGTCCCCTTTGATCAGTGCAAAAAGGTTTATTATTAGTCCCATCTATATCTTCACCATCTTTTGGTATACACCAATTACATTTAATTGTTTTTAACACCATTTTTTGACATTCTTCACATGTGGTAGCATCCAAACAGGCTAAAAATGATGGAAAAATAATTTTATTTTTTTCGAAAATTAATTTTTAAAATTACTTTTTAATGCTTCCATAAATACCACAGAATTTGAAGTTATTTTGTCAGGCAATACGTTTATTCGACGGTACTGGAAAATTCTTTAAAGTTTTTAGGTGAGGCACTTTGTTATGTTCAAGTCTGTCAGAGATTTGGCAAAGTCGAGGGGCAGTATAATAACTCTGTAATAGTGCTACATAAGCACATGGCCATAAGTGGCCATATACATGGCATATACATATACTTATGGCCATATACATGGCCATAAGCCACACCCACTTTTTCACTCCATTCTTAGACAGGAGAAAGACAAGTAAGAGGGGAAAATGAGTAAAAAAAGAAAATAACTTTTTTGCTAGATTGAAAAGCAGGTTGATCATTTCTAACCTTGTAATTAAATAAATAGGCATCAGAAATTCCCATTTTGGGTGGATGAAAAGAATCACTTATATTTGTTATTGGGATTGGAACCTTTAAGAGATATGAATATTTTTAGAAGAAATTTTTTTAAAATGCCTCTTTATAAACAAAAGTTATATTTCCATTGCGCCAAAGATGGACTTGGAAGGTAAAAGGGCCAGCTAATAAATTAAGAAATTAGGATTTTTTGAAGATTCTTTCAAATACCTTGTCGATTATCACGAAGAGTAATTGCATGCCATTCAACAACAACTCTCTTTCCGTCATCTGCATAAGCAATACTTGATCTATTCTCCATTGTATCAAAGTATGCCATAAGAGGAGCAATATATCTAAAAAATGTTATATAAAATATTCAAGACTTTCAAAAATATAGGTTATGATTATATAAACTTAAAATACCTTAGTCAAAGATACAATTTACTGGACCCGGGAAGAAATTAAGAAGAAGTGCTCTTCCGGTATTTTTGAGGTTTGGTAATCTTGTGTGCTGAGTCCAAATCTGAGTTTAGACTTTATTTCGAATCCCGAACCAGAATTCGGTCAAGTTGAATCCGGAAAAAATTTGAAATTAGGATAATTATTGTTTCAACAACTTTAGACGAAGTTATGATCAATTAAATCCTTGATTATACTGCATCCTTGATTACTATACTATACTTCCGTATGTATACAAAACTTACCCACTAACAAGGATAGTTTAGTTCAAATTTAAATTCGACCTAACGAATTCTTAAAGCGATTTATTTAAGAACGAAATTAAAGTTTTGTAAAAAAAACTGTGTAGCTGCTAGCCAAGAATGTGTTTGATCACCAACATAAATAAATCCACCTACACCAATTGTTAACTTTTGAAGTTTATGTCCATAAAAAGGAAAATCAAATTTAAGTTTAACTTCCATAGATATTCTATAAGCATTGTTCAAATGAGAATAATCTATCTTTAAGACAAAAAGATATTAAATTTTTATTTTTGGAATTCAAAAGATTCCTAAACTTGTCCAGAAGCCCCACATTCATCAATCCATTTTTGAATGTCTACATAATTTTGAGAAAAAAGTTCTTCATTGTTTGTATGTGTTGTCATTACATAATAACTATGTTCAGTCTTAAAAAAATTGAAATTTTTAGGAAAAAATCCCCCACAGCTTCTGACTCATTATCATCTTCTAATTCAATATCACTTGGAAATCCAGTATAAAAATCAAGCAAGTCGTGTCTCTCTCTTTTAA
This sequence comes from Meloidogyne enterolobii, assembly GCA_963681835.1. Classification (NCBI taxonomy): domain Eukaryota; kingdom Metazoa; phylum Nematoda; class Chromadorea; order Rhabditida; family Meloidogynidae; genus Meloidogyne; species Meloidogyne enterolobii. The sequence goes on from CAVMJV010000019.1 coordinate 2,074,004, forward strand.
ATTTCATGTATGGATTAGTGCTTCTAATGGATTCGTTATTCCAATTTTCATTGTAATTCAATAATCCATCATTGGAGGAAACAATAGGTATTAAAATTAATAAAATAAGTGGAATATTTTCCATTTTCTTCACTTAAATTTTTTTGGAATATCTAGTTTTAGGTGTGTAATTTAAATTTTTATATCGTGCAGAGATGAGATGTATATTTCAAGTGATAAGTAGGTTTTAATATGTATGAGGTCCCGCTAAAGAAAACTTGTAATGGCCGTAAACGTAGAAACAAATATTTTAAACAAATAACAAAAAAAATAGCGAACGATTTGAAAATAAAAAATTTAGACCAACTCGCAGTCCATATGTAATTTTGTGTAATTTGGACGAGTGACATTTGTATATTTTTTTTAAATTTTTATTAACTAAATTTAGAAAATCATAAAAAATAATGTGTGTGTTAATAAAGGGAAATTTTGTTTTAAAAAAAAGTTAAAAATGCACAGAATAAGGCATTAATTTTGTAAAAAATATTTTTCTTTTAATTTTTAAGGGGAAAGGATATAGGCAAACAGTTGGGGTTAAAAGCAGAAAGTTTAACTAAATAATTAATTTCAAAGCCTTCCCTCAAAATTTTTAGAAAAAAATATTTTTGCTTTATCAATAAATATTAAGTAATATCTTCTTTAATTATCTTCATTACTGTTACTGCTACTACTATTTTCTTCAACAAAAAATTTAGCTTTCATCGGTTTCTTCTCAAAATCATTATTATTTATTGAATTATTTCCCCCAACATCATCTCTGCTATATTTTAGATATGAAGGTTTTGTATCTCTATATTCTGTAAAAACTGAAGAATTTCCAACAATTTTTGTATTATTTATTTGGGGAAGTGAATGTTGTTGTTGTTGATTATTTAAATTATCTAAAAAAATTTTTTTTAATTTTTTTAAAATTAAATTTTTTTAATTTAAAGATTTTTCTTCATACTTTCTAATAAAATTTAATTAATCCCTCCCAACAATTTTTAATAAAATTTATATTTTATTTTTCTCTCCCTTTTCTTTACCTTCTTGGCTAAAAACATTTAAAGTTGTTGGACGACGAATTGTTGGTGGTGAACATGTTTCAGAACCTTCTGGTACCGAACAAAGTGCTGGTTGCTTTCCAAAACCCTTTAAAAAATTTATTTTTTAAGCTTAAAAATTAATTTTTCAAACAATTTGTCTTTCATTATTTTGTTCTTCTTCATTCATCCCCTCATTTTCATTTAATAATTCTCCTCCTCCTTTTCTTCCTTCATCTTCAATATTTTCTCCTCCAACTCTTTGTCTTTTAATTCCTCTTCTTTTAACTAATAAAGGTGCTGTATAAACATCCATTAATTGAAATCCTTCACGTGAAGCTGAAATAAAAGCTGAAATTGTTGCATTAAAAGTTTCATCGGCACTTCTAGGTAAAATTGTTGGGGTAGGTAATTCTGTTGCTGTATATGCAGAAGATTCTGGAGTTTTTGCTGAATCTAACCATGGATGTTTTGCTACTTGAGCAAGAGATAATCTACGTGTTGGGTCTACTGTTAGAAGACCAGTAACTGAAAAAATAAATTGAGTAAGGATTTTAGGAAAGTTAATTAATAAATTATGAGGGTGTACTGATTTTTCAAAAATGAAATACAAAAAAAAAACGAAAGACTGAAGAGTAGAAAAAAGCAAAAGTATCCCTGTTCTGTTATTAAAGACTCACTTAAATCTTTTGCCGGTTCAGATACCATTCCCCAAACTGGCCCTTCAAAAGAAAATTCAGCCCTTTTAATTCTCGCAATAATATCAGCAGCTGATTCAGCTTGACTTTTAGCATGAAAAGGTACTTTTCCAGAAAGTAAAGTAAACAAAACAACACCAAGACTCCACAAATCACATTGCTGAAAAATGAACATTTTAATTAAAAAAAGAGAACATTTAACTTTACTTGATTATATTGTGGTAATTCATCTTCAATTTCCAAAACTTCCGGAGCCGCATAATGTAATGTTCCACAAAGAGGAGTAATTAAATTTTTTGTTGACGAAGAAAAACTTCCACTATTTCCACGCATAGTAGAAGGGAGAATTCTTGCAAATCCAAAATCAACAAGGCGAAGAGAATAATTGCCTTAATTAATAGAAAATGAGAGGAAGGCTGTCAATTTAAAATTATTCCCCAAATATTATTAATTAATTACCAGGTTCACTACTAGCAAAAAGAATATTTTCAGGCTTCAAGTCTCTATGAACAATATCTTTTGAATGCATATGCCGTAATGAAGAAACTAATTGAGTCATTATTTCTGCTGCCTAATTTTTTCAAAAAAATTTTCTTTAAAGATTTATTCCTTTTTTACTTGAATTTCTGTAAACTTTTCCATTCTTCTCAACCGATCCAATAATTCCCCTCCTTCCAATTTTTCCAAAACAATATAATAATGAAATTGATCAGATATTGCTTCAATTAATGGAACGATATGTGGATGGGGATTTAATGTTTCCAATATTCGAACTTCTCTTATTGCTTGATTTGCAAATCTTTGGGAAACAATTTTAACAGCAAATTCTTTTCCATCATTTAATCTTTGACATTTTCTACAAACAGAAAAAGAGCCCCGTCCAAGGAATCCCTGAGGAGTTGTGTCTAATTTATATTTTGAAAAGAAGGCAGAATTATTTGAAGTTAAAAGTTGGACAGATTCTTCGAGGCATTCTTGGCCAATTACTAAAAATAAAGTGAATATCATCATTTTCTTCTCAAAAAATTAAAAGTTTACCATTATCGTTTGAGAAAATAACAGAAGGCGAAACAAAAGAATATCCTCTAAAAAATTTATGAAATTCTTGTGAAGGTTTTTCTGCTGGAGAGAATAATGGTGTTTGTGCAGTAAATTCTGAATAATTTTTTAAAATTATTTTTCCAATACCCCTCACCAGAAGCAAAATTTTCAACGTCAGTCTGTCCTCCAGTAATATTCGGTTTTAACGGTCCAGGCATTTCACGTTTTTCTATTACTGCCCAATTAATGGGAGCAAAGAATTTGGATTTTTTGATTTCCTCTAAACCTTCTTTAGCTCCCAATCTAAAAAATTATTTTTAAAAAATATTTTTATTTATTTAACACCTTTGATTGGGATCTTTATTTAATAATGCAAAAATTAAATCGCGAGCTGAAGGATCCATAGTTTTGGGAAAAGGCACACGTTTAGTGAGAATACGTCTTGCAATATCTGATGTACTGTTTTGGTCACCATCAACTCTAAAAGTAAATTAGAAGGTGATTAAATTTTTAAAATCCCTCAGGGAGATAATGACAGGATAGGAATGAGTTAGTGTGTTTGTGTTTTGGCTGTGTTTTGTGTTTTGTTTTGGCATTGTTTTGTGTTTTTTTTTTTATTTTTTTTTTATTTTTATTTTTTTTTTTTTTGTTTTTTTTTTTTATTTTTTTTTTGTTTTGTTTTATTTTTTTTTATTTTTTTTCCAAATGTGTTTTGGCATTCCCACTTATTGTATTCTCTCCAACCTCTATTTAAATGACCCTTCTAATTAAATGACACTTTTTGAGAGAGGATTCCGTCTTCAATCTTCCCCCTTACACCCCATCTTTTTCAGACCCTAAATATATTTTTAAATATTTATTACGTAAATGGAGAACATCCCGTTAATAATTCAAAAGCAATAACTCCAAAACTCCACCAATCAACAACTTGAGTATATCCATCAGATGTACGGCGTATAATCTCTGGAGACATATATCTAAATAAAAAGATTTTTTTAAACAATAATTTTTAATTAACTCAATAGTTCCACAATAAGAATTTGTAGCATTTTCATCAACTTCAAAAGCCTTAGAAAGTCCAAAATCAGTTAATTTAATATGCCCTTCTTCATCCAATAAAATATTTTCTAATTTTAAATCTCTATAAATAACACCCGCTTTGTGAACATTTTCTAATGCTAAAGCGATTTCTGCCAAAATAAATCTAGCTGTCGACAAATCAAATTTTTTTCTTTTACATAAATGTGTGAAAAGTTCTCCTCCACGAACAAATTCTGATTAATAATTTTTAAAATTTATTTTTAAAATAAATTAATTACCCATAACGATATGTAATTTTGTATCTGTTTGGAAGGCATAAACCATATTTACCTAGAAATAATTATTTTAAAAGAGAGTAAAAGTATTTTTACGTGGACCCGTGGGTCTACAAAAAAATTTCAAGTAAAAATGAAGTATACTAAAATTAACGCTTAGGCAGCTAGTTAATCCAAATTTAAATCTCTTTTAAAGTTTGGGTGTACGTAAAATCGAGGCCCGACTTTATTAAAAAAATTTTTTTTTACCAAAAAAGGTAATCCTTTCAATCTTTCCAAAACTTTTCTTTCAGCTAATGTGTGTTCAAGTGTTTTTTGTTTTTGCGTTACTCGAGTCTTTTTTAGCACCTTCATAGCATAATAACGTCCACTATCTTGCCCACCTATCCTTCTAACGAGAAATACTTTTCCATAAGCTAAAAACAAATATCAAAATCCCTTCAAATATTATTTATTCCCTCACCCCCCTTTCCAAGAACTCTAATCAAAGCAAAATTCTCCATTGAAACCTTCTCATTTCCGCCCTCATCCATTTGCCAACAAGAGAGAAAACCGCTATCCTCATGTTCAAGATTTTCTTTTGTTTTGGGGGAATAAGGAGGTGAAAAACAACAGGAAGTACTTGCAGAACAGAAAGATGAAGAACTATTAGTATTGTTATTATTTTTAGACATCTCTAAAAATAATTAAAAATTAAATTTTCGAATAATTTATTAAAATATTTAAATTACAGAAAATATAGGAAATAGACGAAAACTTGAATATAAAGCAGAGGTGGGTAGGAATTCCGATTTCCGATAGTTCCGATTTCCGGCACCTTCGTCATTTCAGAATCACCTCTGATATAAAATGAGGATACTTTAGGAGTAGAAAGGTATAAAGAAATAAATTAATTCTTGCTAAATTTCCCTCAGATTTGTGACTTTCTCGTAATTAATATAAAAATTCTTTTGAATTAATAAAAGAATTATAAAGTTTATTAAAGTCAAAAAACGGAAATAAATATATATAAAACTTGATTAAAAATTCAATTCCCAAGAATTCAACTAAATAATTAAAGAAAATAAAATTATATATATTTAAATGGAATAAAAAATTAAATAAAAAAATATAGACTGACGTGAATGCGCAAAAATGTATTTATTTATTAAAAAAAAGAAGTATTAGAGGGTGGGTGTTTGTTGAACTAAAAGAGAATGAGTGAGCAAAACGGAAGTATTATTATTTTATTTTTTTTGGCCATAATAAAGTTTATAGTTTCAACACAAACATTTCCATCATTTGACAAATTGGCCATAAATTATTTAAAAGAAAATAACGAGAATATATTGAAAGAGAAGAGAGAAGAAAAATGGTCTCGAACAAACAAAAAACAATAAATTGAAGAAGTGTGGGGAAGGATAGAAATTAGAGTGTTTAAAATTGATTTAAATTTTTTAATAAAAAATAAGGAAACGAAAATATTAACTAAATTATTGTCTTGTATATTTATTTAATAAATTTTTTATCTTCAAAAAATTACTAGTTATTGATAGTTTAAATTAGGTTAGCATCCCGAGCCTTAGGGGTCGGAACGGGGTTTTTGCCAAAAAAATCAGGAGCTACGGACGGGGAGCTACCCCAGTCCTTAGTTTTAAAAATATGTATTAGATACCCCCTAAACTTTAAAATATATTTAAGTTGCCTTTATATGTATTTTTATATTGTTGATACTTTAATATAAATAATGTGTTAATATTTACGTAAATGTAAATCTGTACTTAAAAATAATAATTTAAAATAAAAACAAAGAAAAAACAAAAATCTCAGATCATTATAATTTAAATAAAATGTTTATTTTTCAATAAAAATAAAAATATTATTTAAAATTTTATTTGAGAGAATTTACATAAAATTAAAAAAAAAAAATAATGTATTTAATAATAAAAAATAAAACATTATTTTTTAAAAAACAGAAATAAATTACTGATTAATTCAAAAAAATTTTTTTCCCACTTTCTTTCAAGTCTTGAGTTTAATTGATTATTTACGAAAATATATATTTTCTTATCTTTAAGAAACTCATTCTCGATTAAATATTTTCTTTAAAAAAAGAATATATATTTTATTATAAATTTAAAGAATGAGAATATTTTTTTATTAAAAGAAAAACAAATCTAAGATTACAAAATGCTTCCCGAAAATTCTGGATAAAATTCTATAAAGATGGGATAAATATGAATTTAATACTATCATAAGACGATATGTAAATAATTTGGTATGAAAAACAAATAATGTGGCGATAAGTAAAGAATTTAAAGTATCTTGGGTATAATAGAAAGGATAGTTGATATCCAAAGCTATTTTTAAAAATAGATGGATTTCCTAACTATTTGATAAAAATTGTAGTAATCATTCACAAGTAATTCACAAAACAATATTCTAAATCAAATATTTTAAATCAAGTTATTATTAGGGTTGGGGTTTTCGAGCCGGGCCGATGTTTGAGTCATTTTTCGGGCCTCATTTTTAGCGGGCTGGCCCGGCCGAGTCTTTTTTCGAGCCAAAATTCAATGCCCGACTCGATCTTTCGGACCATCCCGGATCGGTCCCCCAACCCTAGTTATTACAATTATTTAATATTCATTGGAACATCTAAAAATAAACAAACAAAAATAAATAAAATATTAAATGTGAATAAAAATTGAAGGAATTGGCTGAATGAATACACAAAAAATATAAATTTCTAAAAAAATATAAGAGGCTTTTTTGTGTTCAATTTTGTGTTCCACCATTTTCGTTCGCGTACTTTCTACCCTTTTTCGAAACTGATTGTGTGTATTTTTTATATATAAATTACTCATAAATAAATAAGGGAATCTTTTCTTGTGAAATATTTTTAAAAGAGAGATTTAAATTAGCTAAAATTTGAAATATTTTTTAAATTCTGTTACACAAGAGAGATCTCCCTTCCACTTTTAGCTTTCCATTCAAATCTTATTAATAAAAATAGAGAAGATTAAACTTTAAAATTTATTAAATAATTACTAAAAAATTAATTTTAATTACATATTTAAAATTTTTTGATTTTTTTATTAAAAAAATTATTATATTTTTAAATTAATTGTATTAGAGATATACATAAATTAATATCAAGATTGTGTTATAATCAAATTTAAATTTTCTATTTATTTTTTATTCCTTTTAAAAATATTTGGGTGAGTTTATAAGTAAAATAATTAATTTAAAATATTTAATTTAAATAAAATTGGATCTTATTTTTAAATACTCCTCAGTAAATGAAAAATACGTATTAAAAAATAAGAGATAACTAAAAGCGAGAGTACTTTTAAAAACGAGATTTGACCATTATTTTTTTACCCTTCTTTTAAAATTTTAAAAATAAACTAATTTGGAAAAATTATAACTTTAAAAGTTAATAAAAAAATAATTCAAGAACTTATTTTCTTACTTTTCTGATTAATTTAAATAATACTTATAGGTAATAAAATAGCAAAAAAATGTCAATATAAAAATAATGAATTTTTGAGTAAAATAAATAAAAAAGTGTAAATAGAACGGATTTATTTACGTCATTTTCTATTAATGCCGTCATAGATAAAAATAGAAAAATGTGGTAAAATAATAGAATGTTCATTAAAATAAAAGAAAGGCAAAAAATACATATTATATGACGAATATTTGTTAATAATTAATTAAAATATATAATTGAATAATAAAAAAAGAAGTTTTTTTTAATTTTGTGTGTTTTATAATTTTGATTAAGTAATTAAAAAGTTTATGAGAGCAAAATTAATTAAAAAATTATTAAAGTCATTGTATTAGAAAAAAATTTAAAGTTTGAATGAGAGAAGAAAGGATTAAATAAAAATAAAAAGAGGTGTTATTAATTAATAATTTAATAATTAAAAATTAAACCAGGCAAATAATTAATTTTGTCATTTTAATTAATCAAACATAAACATATACATTTATTTTAATTAAATAATTCATTAAATTGTTAAAATAATAAAGAAAATAATTTTTTAAATTTTGATTTGTATAGAGACGAGTGTAAATACATATTTATAAATTAAAGAAAGATAAAACGAAATAAATTAAATTAATTATAAAATAAATAAAAAATAGATACCTACCGTAAATGCTGAAATAATTATCCTGGATAATTGTTGTTTCAATCTCTCACTGGAGAGGTAGTTATTCGAGAGGGGGTATATTTATCTCAATTTAGGGTATAGCTCAATCCAGTTGAGGCGAAATAGATTTATTTTTTGATATTAAGACTTAAAATCTTCCAATAATTAAATTTGATAGTAATTCTTTAAATATTTTTAAAGTTCGAGTAAAATAACTATTGGGGTGATTATTAGAGAGGGTAATTATTTGTTATTTCAGCATTTACGGTATATGTAAATTAATTATTTAATTTATTTAATTCAAAAATTTATTTTTTTTAATTTAAAATTTATTTTTTAAATTGCTATTAATTTTACTTATTTTTTACATAAATATATTTTTATTAAACAAAAATCCAACCAAAATAAATTTAAAAAAAGTTTTTTCTTTGTCAAATTAATTGATTCCTTTTTATTTATAAAAAAGGGGAAATTGTTGAAAATAAATATAAAATGTATAAAAATCAAAAAAGAAAGTTTTAAAAAATGTGGCCAAACACACAAAACTAAATTGAAAAAAATTGAAAAAAATTTTAAAAAGTGGAAAAGCTGGAAGAAATGAGAAAGAAAAGCGCGGGTGGATAGAAGAAGGAATTTTTATTGAGTAAAAGAATATTTAATAGTAGCTAGCTAGCTATATTTTACTTTAAATATTTTAGAGAACAAAAATTGAAAAGAGAAAAGAAAAGAAAAATTAGAGACAGCCTCTAAAATGTTCTGCTTTTTTTAGTTTTTTAAAAAGCTTCCATTCTACTAGACAAATTGTATTTTATTTAGGAATATTTGGGAATGTCCTATATTAATATATAATTTTTAAATAGTGTGTCCTAAGATTTGTTAGAATTTCTCTTGAAATTAATTTTTATTTTCTCTTTTCAAAGTCTTTAAGTCATATACTGTATATACTCTATTACTTAACCTCCCTCAAATAATTACCCCGCCCTATTAATTACCCCTTCCAGCAAAAGAGTGAAACAGTAATACCCCTTTAAAAATAATTATAATAAGCCTTCCTAAAAGAACCTCTATTAATTACCCTCTCCAGAGAAAGGTCGAAACAATAATTACCCAGGATAATTAATAGAGTATACATATACGGTATGTACATATTATATGTATATTTTTTATCTTTAGTTGGATTTATCAGTTTTGGATATTTACATTTTAGCCAAAACACAAATGTTTATATGTATGTATTAAGGTTGTCGGATCCGGATATCCGGATCCGAAAAAAGGCCGGATATCCGGAAATTTTCGGTTCGGATATCGGATCCGGATCCGGATATCCGAAATTTTCGGTTCGGATATCGGATCCGGATCCGGATATCCGAAAATTTCGGTTCGGATATCGGATCCGGATCCGGATATCCGAAAATTTCGGTTCGGATCCTAGAATTTGGAAAAAAGGATGAAATCTTGCCCATTGGTCTTCCAAAATTCCCAAAATTTTCGCCTGCGGCGCTGATAATGGGAGAAAGCTGGCTTTTTGGCCTTCCAAAATTCCCAAAATTTTCGCTTGCGGCGCTGAAAATTGAAGAAATCTAGCTTAAGGACCTCCAAAATTAACAAAATTTTCGCCTGCGGCGCTGAAAAAGTGAATTTTTTGGCCTACGGCCTTCTAAAATTCTCAAAAGTTTCGCCTGCGGCGCTAAAAGAGAAAGAGTTGTAAACAATTGTAAAAACTCACATGCCCCTCTGAAGCTAACCCCCTGGATACGCCCTTGAAGGATTTTGGGATTAGAGGGGATATAGGGGATTAATCAATAAATCCCTCAATATCTCTCGTAATTCCCAACCCGTAGCCCTTAATCCACCAATTTTAAATGTAAGATAATACCCAATGTCTCTATTAATTCCCCAAATAACGCATTACTCACATCGATAACTCTGTTACTCCTAAATTCCCTCAATACCTCTGTTATTTCCCCAAATCCATTTATAATTGATCTTAATCCCTCTATATCATCCATAGGGACTCAACTTTACAGCGCCGAAGGCGAAAATTTTGAAAATAAAAATTTCTGTTCCGGATCCGGATATCCGAAAATTTCGGTTCGGATATCGGATCCGGATCCGGATATCCGAAATTTTCGGTTCGGATACCGGATCCGGATCCGGATATCCGAAATTTTCGGTTCGGATACCGGATCCGGATCCGGATATCCGAAGATTTCCAACTATCCGACAACCTTATTCTCTATTAGAATGCCATGGCATTCTATAATATTTTTCTTATCACCTTCTAAAGTGGCATTCTATTAAAGACTGACATTCAACTGGAGAGTGACATTCTAATAGAGAAAATACGGTATACATTAAATTAGCATTTAAATTTCACCATTTTTACTTTTTTTACCCATCTAATAAAATTTAAATAAAATTTTAAATTTAATTTATATTTAAAATCCCCCAAAAATACTAGATATCCCATTTCTTTTTCAATATTTATTGATCTCGTTTTAGTTAACCAGCTTGCGCACTCGTACTTTTTTTGTTAGTTAGTGCTTAGCAACCGTTCTTGTTTGCGAAGAAAATTATCCTAGTTATGTACACATTTCGTTTTTTTTTGTTTTTACAATAAAGGACTAACTTCAATTTTTATACAGAGTTAGCTAGTACTTCTTTTCAATTTTTTAACAACCCCCTTTCATATAAATTTTGTCTTTGTTTGTATTAACTGAGTATATCTTTGTTTATTATGTATTGTTATCTCAATTTTTTTAAAATTATTACGGAAATGTATGTTTAATTGGGATCAATCCAGAAGGTCAAGCTGGAGATCAAATGATCTAGAAGGACCCAGAGGGTCAAATCACCCAAAAGTTAAAATACAAATTATGGGCGGATAAATAAGGATTTGTGCATATTAAGACGGATTTGTGCGTATTAAGGAGGATATCGACGGATGGACGGATTAAGGTGGATTAAGAGACATAGGACGAAATACTCTAGTTGAAACTGACGGATAATGCAAAAGGAAGCAGGCAAACTATTCTTGAACATGAGTCACCTTTATCCGCACAAAATACGTCTTTGTCCTTTTGGGCAATTTGACCTCTGGGGTGGACCCATTTAATTACAAAAAAGTTAAAAATCCATTTTTGAAAAAAATTATTTCAAAATATTTAAAAAAATGATTCCTCTTTCCAAAAAAAACTTTATCCCTCAATAATTCACCCTCATACAAAAATTGCTCGATAAGACACTTTTCGTGAAATACCCACAGACTATCTAGTATGAAGAATAAAAAACATGACCTGCATATATTTATTTATTTTCCATCTAGTATAGGTCATTAAAGTTGTGAATAAGCGATCGTTTTTAGGAAAAATTGCTGCTATATTTATATGTATTTTTCTATAGGATTTGAGTCGAATGAGATATTATAAAATTCTTTGGTTAGCACAACCTTTCTCCATATTTATTTATGTTCTAGAGACGTGTTAAAGTAAAAGGATCTCTGAAATCGGGAAAATAGGATCGTGAGTCGGGGAATTCCCGGTAATATTGAACCGGACAGACCCCCCTTTTTCCTCCCCAATTTTTGCAAAATGGTCAGACTTTTTCCTTTCTTCCATCCAAATTGCCTTTGTAATTTTTGCCTACAATCAAACAAAAAGAAGATTATTTTTGATATTTTATTTCCCATTTATAGGGGAAAAATTGGGGAAGGAAAAAGGGGGGTCTGTCCGGTTCAATACATATTACCGGGAATTCTAACAAACTGACAAATGGACCTATTCAGTGTTTTTAATTGTCCAATTAAAATTTTTTTTTCATTTTTTTTAAATTTTTTAAACATCCAGCACAATCATTCCATTTAAAAACCACGCACAAATCTAAATATTTTGCGAAGTTTGTTTGCACCAATCACTTTTCTTCTGCCACATTCCACACTCCACACAAACAACACTGTTTCGCACAAATTTTATAACTAATGAAAATGGTAAATAATACAGCTTCTTCTTATTCATCAAATGAAAATGCAATTTTATCTGCGAATAAACGAAATAATAATAACCAACATTTGGTTAATGCAATTTCAATGGAATCATTGGATTCGGTTATTTCAACAAATAATGGGGCAATGTATGGAAATGGCAGTTCGGAAGCTCAATCACAGGTTTATATATTGAATATTTTGTTTCTAAAAATTAAAAAATTATTTTTTCAGGTCAGAACTCTTTTCGTCTCTGGTTTGCCTGCTGATGTCAAATCACGAGAGCTTTACCTTCTTTTTCGTGCCTATCCTGGATATGAATCTTCACAGCTTAAAATGACTTTGTCAAATAGAAATGGAACTTCGAAGTCATCAACTCCAGTTGGTTTTGTGACATTTGCTAGTCGACAAGATGCAGATGATGTTCGGCAAAAGTTGCAAGGTGTTAAGTTTGATCCTGAACTTTCTCAAACTCTCCGGTTGGAGTTGGCAAGATCCAATACAAAGGTTTTTAATTTTTAAGATTTTTTTTTTGGCTTAATATTTTTTCTTTTCGTTGAAAAATTTTCATGAATTTTATAAACTTTTAATTTTTGTTTTTCATAAACAATACAATTTAGGCAAAAATACTCAACTAATTTTAATTTAGGTTACAAAACCTGTCAAACAATCACCTCCGGCGAATCATATTTCACCGGTCACATCGGGATTAACTGCAACAATCCTTCCACCACCTTCTTCAGTTTTGGCACATAATATAACTGTTGCTCAATTAGCTGCTATTCAACAACAGGTTTTTCTTTTTTTTCTAAAATTTAAATCATTCAATTTTAGCAATTAACGGCCGTTCTACTTAACCAACATCACGATAATTCTGTTGTAAATGCAGGAGGGGCAAATGGAACAGTTTTGGCAGCAGCACAACATCAACAACAACTTTTGGCAGCTGCAGCCTCAGCACTTGATCATCAACGACATTTGGCAATTACGGCTAGTGGCTCCGATATTCAGCAGCAATTAGCTGCACTTGCAGCGGTAATTAAATTATTTATATTTTAAATAGAATAGAAAATTTTTTCTGTTTTGAGATTCTAAGGGTGAAATAGAATATCTTAAATACAATTTTGGAAAATAAAAATAATTCTTGAAATTTTTTTTATCATTTAATTTAACATACTTTACAATTTTATTTTCCTAATATTTTACAAAAAACAGGGCGGCTCAACTCTCTTAGGCAATACTACCAATGCAGCATCTCTTGCTGCGACAAACCCACAATTAGCTGCTGTTGCTGCACTTGCTGCTCAACAACAACACCAACATCGTTCTTTAGCAACTCATTGGCCTTCTAATGGCCAACAACAAATTTTAATGGCTGGACAACAACATTCGCCTTGTTCTACACTTTTTGTTGGAAATTTGGGTCCAGCAGCGACGACTTCTCCATCTATTGTTGAAGAAGAATTGAAGAGCGTTTTTGGAATGTTTCCGGGTTTCTCACGTATTAGAATGCACACAAAGGTTAATCAATTATTTTATTTTTTGTAATATTTCTATTTTTAAGAGAGGCTCTCCTGTAGCTTTTGTTGAGTTCTTCGAAGTTGGACAAGCAGTTCATGTTATGCATGCCTTACAAGGTTTTGGACTGTCTGCAAATAACGGTGTTGGCACAGGAATTCGTATTGAATTTGCTAAGACAAGGATGGGCGACACTTTCCTATCAAAACATGACGGGATGGGAGGAAGAGGAGATAGATAATTTGGTTTGGATGTTTATTTTATCAACGAAAGAAAAGGAATCTCGCTTTATTTTATCAAACATAATTACCTATATATGTAAGGACAACTTTAATTTATTCTTGAAAATTTTATATTTTTTTGACATTCTACAAAAATATTTTTTTGAAAGTCCTTTTTTGTAATCTGCGAGAATTTTTAATCAAATATATCTCATTTTTTACAATTTTTAAAACCAGAATTTCGTCAATTATGCATTTAAATGTACATCTCATAATTTTATAAAATTATAATTTTATTTTATCGTAATTTTTATTCCTTTTTGACTTTGTTATTTATATGTATTTCAGTTTATAAATATATTTTCTGAAAATAATTGTTTTTGATAAAAAGTAATATTTCTTTTTAATATTTTATTAGATATAGGGGCATTAAACATTTAATTAACAGATGGTTCCAAACAGATCTCGACGGGAAAATGCTGGTCGGAATATGCAACAACTTATTCAACAACAGTTAAACAAAGAAGGGGATAATGACGAATTTTATTCAGCAATCTATGGAGGATTTAAAGAGGTTTTTATTTTTAATTCTATTCTCCGTTATGGCCAAAGGATTCGTTAGGGGTGATTATTTGTAAATCAAAATTGAGCAAGATTTATGTGGGATAATTTACTCGGGACTAGTCAACTATACCTTTTCCTTTCGTTCTTATATTTTAAATAAAAAAGTTTGACAAGTAAGCGAATCTCTCCCCTTATAAATGACCATATTGGAGAACCTAAGTTTTGCTATTTGCGTCCCAGTCTGTCATTTTTATAAAAATGTTTAAAAATTTTTTATCTAATTTCAGGTGGATCAAGATGATGATTTTGAGTCGCCACCTCATTCTTCAGATGATGAGGTAGATTCGGACTTTGATCAACCTGAAGAAGAGGAAAACGATGAGGAAGGGAAAGAGGACGGCCTAATTGATGAGGCTGAGCGTGCCGAAAGAAGACAAAAGGTTCATTAAATTAGACTTTAATTTCGGGATTATTGTTAAAAATAAATTGGCTTTTGAATGTACGCGGCATCCGGAACTTTTTAAAAATTTTTAAAGTTGTCAAACAAAAAAAAATACAAAAACGAAAAGAATTTCTATTATTTTTAGAGATTGAGGCAAAAACAAATGTTAGAACGTGATAAAAATTGGGCGATTGCTCGCATCAATAAAATGTCCGTTCCCGAGAATAGTTGTGACCCTAAAACGCAACGTCAGAGACTGGAAGAAGCGAAGAATACAGTTTGGATTTTTAAAAATTTTTTTTCTAAATTTTACTTTCAGGCTGTACAGAATATTGAATCCCTTAAACGCTTCGAACAATTTGAATTGGAACGGAAAAAACGGCAACAAAAAGCAATCCCGCGCCAAATTTTGCATGGTCCTCGAATAAAAGAAATGTTTACTGCGGATGGCAAACATTTAGTTTTGGTTCCTGAATTACTTCCAAACGAAAAATTATTTCCAAAGTTTGTTTTTTATTTAACTTTCTAAATTTTGAAAAATAATTAAAATATTTCCAGACCTAAGAAGCGCGAATATCGTGTATGTTCCGTGACAGGCAAATCGGCTCGCTATATGGACCCTATTACAAGGTTACCATATGTAGATGTTAAAGCATTTCAAACGATTCGTGATGCTTATCGTAAATTTATTGTTTCTGAAGTGGAACCGGCAAATGAATGTAAGAAAATGAAGATGTAGTTTAAAAAATTTTTGTATTGTTTTGTTAACTCGCTCAAATCTTTCTTTCAAATAAAAACTGTCAATATATGTATGAGATAAAATTTGCAGGTTGCTTACTACTTTGAGATTATAAAATTACGAAAGTTTATTATTTTTTTTTATTTTTTTCCCCATTTTAAAAATTTCTATCTTTCAGTAAATTTTTTGTCAAAATGTTCTTTCAGTGAAAAATATAACGGTAAGTTGTCCTATTTCTAAACGATTAATGTGAATGACGAAACGTTCACTGACGCAAGGTCCATTGACAAAAGGTGTGAGGGAAAGTTTCGATTAAGGACGATTCAGTATCGCCGATTCAGTATAGCCGATTCAGTATCGCCGATTCAGTATATGGTCATAACTTTCCTGATATTTGACCGATTTGAATAATTCTCATATCATTCGAAAGGTCTCATGATTCTACATCTTTTTCATAATTGGCCCGATCTGATCTGATGATCAAAAAAAAAGTTACAACGTGAAAACCGATTTTTTATGCCTGTGACGTCGTTTATCAGTGATAACTTTTTGTAGAGTGATCAGATCAGGTCAGTCCAATTATGAAAAAGATGCAGCACCCCGAGGCCTATCAAATCATATATAATAATTCCTACAATATTGATCGAACAAAAAGTTATGGCCAAAAAGCCCAGATACTGAATCGGCCAATACTGAATCGGCGATACTGAATCGTCCCCTACCCGGAAAGTTTTTGTCAAAATGCCAAACAGCCACTAAAACGTTAGCATTGAAATGCCGTTTTCATTAATCGATGCAGCTTTTAAGTGATAATTAGCTTGTTAATTAAAATTTTATTTTGGATGCTTTTTAAGGGTATTCTGTCCCAAAATTCATAAAAACTACTTTTCAATGTCCAATATTTTTTAAATACTTTTTTATACTTTTGTATTTTTCAGAAAGCATTTAAATTTATTTATACTAATTATGGCAAACAACGAGGACGAACTTTCGTTTGGAAGTGATGATCATGATCCAACATTAAATGGGGCAGGAGCTACCGGTTCAATTTCTGTGGCTATGTCAGAGGACAATGTATATATTTTCTAATATTAATATAAGGGTTTTTAAAAATAATGTAAGGAAATATTTTGGGCGATATAGTAACTACATATATTTAGGGAAAAAAGGCATTCAATTTCACTGTATAAAAATTTTTATCTTACAAGAGTTAAGTTAACGATAGTTTTATTTAAATAATTTAGGATTTTGAAGACATTAATGAAAAACTGCGGCAGATTGAACAAGAAGCAGAAAAGATTCGTGCAATGCAAAGTGAAGTTGAAAAGCAGTTCCAAGGATCGAACAATGGCAGTCCAGGTGTAGCGCCGAGTCTGTCAGTTGAGGATAAAATGTTAATCGATGGACGGTCTATTTATGTGGGAAATGTGAGTTTAATAAAACTTTACGGTAATCTTCAGCTTTACTGGTCCCTAGAAAAAAATCAACAAGAAATTCGTTTTCAACATTTTTAAGGTTTACCAGTAGGTAATCGAGTGTGCTGAATCCAAATCTGAGCTTAGAATTTGTTTATTTCGAACCCCGGACCTTAATTCGACCAAGTCTCGAATTCGGGGTAAAACTTCAAAATTAGGATAATGTAGCTATTTTGACTCTACACTTTGAGCTGAGTCGAATGGTAATATTCTAAAATTATTATGCTTCTACAACTTTAGACGAAGTTAAAATGTCTGATTTGTATACGGAAGTCTCCCAAACGTGTATTTAATTGATCATGATGATGTCGAAACGTAATAATTTTGATACCATTCAACTCTACTCGAAGAGTCAGAATATTACTAAAATTAAAAATTCGATTTTTACCCCGAATTCGACTCGGTGGAATCGGGTCCGGGATTCGAAATAAACAAATTCTAAGCTCAGATTCGGATTCAGCACACTCGATTACCTCCTGGTGAACCTCAAAAATGTCGAAAAAGCATTTCTTGTTGATTTTTTTCTAGGGACCAGTAAAGCTGAAGATTACCAACTTTACTAATTATTTTCGGGCATTTTAAGATCTATTTTTTGAAGTTTTTGAATTCTGTTTTGACTTGTGCCCTTATATAATCTTTATCTTGCTCCTAGGGATCCATCCAAAAAAATTTCTATTGAGTTGAGGCTAATGTTAAAATTTGTTTTTCCTTTTTATTCCCTAGATCGCTCTTGTCTTGGTGTTTAATTTTCCTATTTAGACTATTTTAGAAAATCTATTTAAGGTCGATTATGCTGCTACACCTGACCAACTTGAGGAACATTTTCGCGGTTGTGGTATAATTGAGCGTGTTACAATTTTGACAGACAAATTTACTGGACATCCAAAAGGGTATTTTCTTTGGCCTTTATTTAATTTGTCTAATTTAACTTTTTGTAGTTTTGCCTACGTGCAATTTGCCGATATTGATGGAATGCAGAATTCGCTGTCTCTCGGTGATTCTCTTTTTTTGGGTCGTCAAATCAAGGTTGTGCCAAAACGTACAAACAAGCCGGGCATTAGTACAACTAATCGACCGCCGCGAGGGAGAGGTTCTACTAGCGGACGTGCACGTGTTGTTATCAAATATATTTATCCTGGAATGCGAGGACGACCACGAGCATCGAGGTTATATTTTTATTTAAATGAGACTTTTGGCAATAAGGCGGTGCTTAAAAAATATGGCGTTAATTAACATGTTCCTCCACTATACTTTTGGGACTAGGGCTTGTGTGAGTGAATTCACAATTGGATCTCGTCAGAGATTCAATTAAGATGATAAATAATTTAACTTGTTGCCATAAAATCATTTTGGAAATAGAAGGCCCTAATCACCCAGAGTTCTTGTACACAAGCAAAATGCCGGACCATTGATTCTAAAACGAAGAGATGGGTACCTATCGTCATTTAATGGGTACCTATCGCCATAGAAAGGATTGTAACATATATTAAGACTGACCATTTCTGCATCTCTTGTTACGAAAACAAGGTTATATGTAATTCGTTCACTAGTTAATGAATTATAATGAAAGAAAAGGGGCTAGATGAAATTGTGTATGGGTTGTACAATTTTACACTAGTTTTGGTCCCCGAAATTTGATTTTCATTTTAAGATTTTTTAATTTTGTTTTTTAACTTTAATTTTAAGAAGACGTGCAGCATTTTTCTCACCATACTGATTTGATGAAGATGGCTCAAATTAGATAAGAAAAGGGATTATTTTGAAGAGCTATGGCTTGCGTTTTGTTGTTCTCTTAAATAATTGGTCGATATGAATTTTTCGTTTTTTTCAAAATTTATTGGGCGAATTTTGTTTATTTTAAGGTTTTATTTTATTTTAAAAATTTCAAAAAAAATTCGCTCTTCTGGCAATTATCTATTTTGTTATAATTTTTCATTCATTTTTTCTCCATTTTAACCCTTTTATGGGGGTAAGCGAACATTTTGGGAAAGAAAAAAAATTTAAAAAAATATTCAAACGCGGAAAAAAATTTAAAAATTAATACAAAAACGCAAAGATAAAAATTCCAAAGAAAAATTACAAAATAACATTTACCGCAGAATAAATTCTTTTCAACAATTTTTGTTTTTTATTAATTTGGTTAACGTTTAAAAGCTTTTCTAGAACTACAGACTAGGGTATTGAATTAGATTAGAATTAAAGAAATCAGATTTTATAGATGTTTAATTAATTAAAATAGAGTCCCTTATTTAGATAATCAATAAAGATAGGTTAAAAATTAATTTAATTAATTCAAATAGTCCTTATTTAGGATATGAAATTAAACTAGGTAACTCTGAAAAGATTTAGGTTTGCCTAGTTTATCTATTAGTTTCTTCTAATTAAAATAAAAATTATCTTTTTGTGAAGTTCCTTTTTTGCTGATAAATATGTAGTTCTCAGGAATCAAGTTTTTGATTTTTTATGAATGCACACAAATCTCATCTTGTAGGATTTTCCTTACAATATTCCAAATGCAGTTCTCGAATACATAATTAATATTTCAATAATTTAGAACATAAATTAGCTAAACGTGAAAATTACCTTTTATTATTTTCCCCCAAAAATGGTCATTAATTTTATTGAGCACATTTTTGGCTACTTTTTTTAATCCTCATCCAAAAGTTTTTTCTCAATCGCACAGCTGGATGTGGTGTTTAAAAGCTAAAAAACTAACCAAATATACACTAATTTGCCGTCAAATTCTCAGGAGATCTTTTATAAAAGGTGAGTGATTAAAAGGGGGAAAGAGGAGAGAAGAATATATTTTCTCTTCACAATGTGTAAGGGAGAAAGGGAATTAGCGGTGTGGAATTAATAGAAAGCTTCTGCACAGTTTAAAAAAGCTATATGCGCACTTTAAATCGACTGAAAGCAAAAAATTCAGTCATTAATTGTAAAAGTCAGCTGGAAATTAAAGTAAGGCTTTTTTCAAGTTAAAGATATATTTCTTGATTTTTCCCCCAAATAGAGAAGATGCGCACATTTTTTAAAGTATTGAAGATTGCACTTTATATTCATTTACTTTTCTTTATTTATTAATTTTTATTTTAAAATTATTTTTTAAATTTAATTTTATAAATATTTAAGTAATTCAGAATATGTTAAGAAATTTATAGAATATACATATATCTCCCATTTCTTACCAAATATCCATTTTCTTACCAAATATCTCCCATTTTTTACCAAATATCTCCCATTTCTTACCAAATATCTCCCATTTCTTACCAAATCCTAAAAAATCTGATAAAATATAAATTGATTGTTAAATTGTTAAAAATAATTCTTAAAAATATAATCTACCAAAATTTACTTGTTTTAAAGGGTTTATTTTATTTTCATAACTGGCTAATAATCATTAAGAACAGACACTATCGTTTAGAAAATAATTTAAAAGGGGAGCGATTTAATTCATTTTTATTATGACAAAAATTTAAATAATAATTTAGTGTTTTATTACAACTTTTCTTATTTTTAAATTCTTAATAATTAAAATTTTAATTTTGAATAATTTCATCTAAAATTCTGATTCTTTCTTTCGGACCAATTCTAATTTGTATGTTTATTCTAAAATCTTTTAAGATTACTTTTAAAGACAAAATCTGATTTAAATATTTTTTTTTCAATTCTTAATTAAATATTCTAAATATTCCAACTTTATTTACTTTTTTGTCCTATTTACTTTTTGTATCAAGTAAAGAAGATGCGCATAATAACACATTATTTATTCTATACAAATTTCTCTATGTATATCTCTCTCATAATTTATTTATATTCCCCCAGACATCTAAATAATATATTGCTTTGTTGATCACATCATCTCCAAGTGGACAAAGAGAGAAAGAAAGAAAACAGCCTCCGGCTTCCAGCCGTGATTGTTCTCGTCCATCTTTATTTGCTTTCTGGTCATTTGCTGCCAAACCCGCCTTTTTCTAATAGTCTCTGGTCAGTCATTGATTTAAGAATGTGACGCGCAATGAGTCGGCATTGTTAAAGACTTTATTGTTTGCTTATAAAAATTAAAAATGGACCAAAAAATTATTTTGTTAGTTTTTTAGCCCGTTTATGTTACACATTTTTGTTTTTAATAACCTTTAATGATCTTTAAATTCATTTATTTTTTGTTAACAAGAATGTGGCCCTACACAAATGTTTCCATTTCAAACGCCCTAAAGATAGTGGACAGCTTTTACAATTTATCATAATTAAAAAGTTGTAACTAGTAAGAACATGACAAGGGAACATTTTATGAATTTTAGAAATACAAAAGAATACTAATTCGAATTACCGTATATGTTCTATTGACTACCCCTTCCAGGGAGAGGTTCAAACAATAATTACCCAGGGTAATTATTCTAGCATATACGGTAGCATTGCCAGGATTAAATATTACTAGGTTCCCTACAACTTTTTGCTCAGCGCTGTCCTATATTGGACATTAGTTTATTAACTAGTTTTTTTATCCTAATTTTTCCCCAAATCCCGATTAGCCTAAATTTATTAATGCTGTAATCTTCTATCAATTAATTAATTAATCATTTATTTGAATTAATTTTCATTTGCCTCCACAAAAACTTTATTTATTTTTTATTTGTCTCGATTTAAATTAGCGGAAACATTTGATTGCGACTAAACAAACGTTTAAACTAAATTCATCTTTATATTTTTATTCTCTATTTGGGTGAAAACAAAGAAAAAAAAGATTTCTAAAATAAAGGAAAATAAAAATAAAAGATGCCATCTTCTATTTTTTCTTTACACCTTCTCTTTTTTAGCTAAATCATCAATTTTCAATTTTTCTGGTATTTAGATCAACAACCATTGAATTTTCTTTTTATTTAAAATAAATAAAAGCAAATTAGGGGGAGAAGATAGTTTAAGAATTGGGGAGAAAAAAGGAAACATTAAATAGAAAATAGAACATTCAATTATATCATTTTAACGATAATGATATTATTTAGGTCTTTTATTTTGTATTAAAATTAATCTTCTTTATAGTACATTAATCTAATAATTTTTTAAAATAATTTTTTTGTTAAAATTAAAAATTAACGTTCTTAAATTTAAATAAATAAATTTATTTAATTAAAAAATTATCTTAAAAATATTTTTTTATCCGAGTCAATTCAAACCGGAAATTTTCACTAAAATTCACTTTCTTCTTCTCATCCTCATGCAAATGATTTTTCTTTTTCCCAATTCTCTCCAATTTTTTTCGTGAATTTACAAACCTTGACCTCTTTACCAGATGAATAAAGAATAAATAAAAGTTTATATTATTTAGAAAGGAAATTTTTTAAAACTAAGGGACTTTTAAATTTTTATATGAAAGCAGGATTCATTTTCTGATAGATTTTCATTGATGGAAAATTTATCGGTATAACCGGGATCGAGGCCAGATCTCAAACAAAAATCTCGATTATTGAAATTTTAAAACCGTACGACCCTACTAGTCCAGTCTCTAATCTAAATTATAGATATCGCATAGACAGACTCCCCTCAATGGAAACATAAATTCAAAAATAAACTTGGGTATCTTAAATTGTTTTGTACTATATACTGAATCTATTTAGATAATAAAACATTTTTTAAAAATAATAAAAATACATTTTAATATTATTTTATTCCTTACACAAATTTTAAGAAAGGAACAAATTCAAAAAAAGCCGGTTTTAAATAGAAAGTCCAATTGAGGGGAAAATCATAAGAAAAAGCAATGGGAAAAACTAAAAAAGTAAACCACATCAAAAACCGCATCTGGGGCAGCCAAGTAAGCCATGACCGGATTTTGCTATTTTATTTATTTTTTAAACGCCCATGGTGCGCATCCGTCTGTAACTAACTGCGCATCAACAAAATTATTGCCTGCTTCATTTATAAATTCTCAAAATAAGTGAAAATCTCTTGAATATTTAATTCTTTAATTAAAGAAATCTTTTTTTTTGAAATATATTATTGAACTCTGAAATTATGAATACCAAGCTTGATAGCCTGATGATACGTTAAAAATACAAAGATAAGCAAAATAGAACAGATACCGGATCGGTGGTTTATTATTTCCTCATTTTAGGAATTTATACTGTCGAACCTCGCATATAATATACTGTTAGAGTTGGCCGGAATCGGGATTTAGGAATAATGATCCAGATCCCGACTGCGGTATCTGGATTGGCAAAATATGGATCGGGATTAAAAAACCGGAATAATTCCGCCCGATCACGACCGGGATCCCGGTCATCTCTATATACACTAAATGACCTCAATTTAGTATACCTATCTTTTTAAAATTTGGTTGGCCTCTGAACTTTCAATATTTGATATTTTAAATCACAAGACTATCCCCATGTAAATGAATCGAGAATAATTTTGTATTGTTAACGGAACTTCTTAATATCATCTTCAACCATTTAATTAATTTTCGAAATTATTTATAACCTATGATTTTTAAAATATTTTGTTTGAAAAATCCAGCTTAATCGATAGTAATCAATATTTGATTAAATACATAGTTTATTCTTTAAAATCTTCTTTTTATTCTAATGATTATGGCGATGAATATTCGAGAAGAAAAATTAACGCAAATCTTGCGCCACAAATAAAAAGATAAATACTAAACCCGTTTTTAGTCCATTAGTTATTATTACATTAAGCAACACATTAAATATAATAAAAATTAAAAACATTTACTTCAACTCATTCAGGAATTTAGGCGAGAAAAAATATTTTTGATGAAAAAAATTTTGTGTTTAGGATTATAGAATATTTTTTCCTTTATTATTATTATTTTTTAATTTTTAAACTAATTTAAGAGTTAAGAAAAATAATGGGGTTGATTAAATGATCACAAGACTCTAAATTTTACAAAACAAAAATTTTTCGAACTAATATAATTTTTTTCAATTTTTAAAATTATTGTTAATCAGCTTTCCGCGGGTACAAAAAATCTTCAAGTATGGGTTTCGGTAAATGCTCTAATCAAAACATTCAATTCCGGTCTATTAAAAGGTCTAATTCAGGTGTATATTAAATACGGGTTTCTAGTTATTAGACGGATTTCAATTAAAGCTTTTACATATAAATTTTAATTATAAATATTTCTTTTAATATTTTTTAAGATGACAATTAATTTAAAAATATTCCCAAACTAAAACAAAAATCTTTTTTATGCCACAATCAAAAAGATTTAAAAAATTCCAATTTAATTTTCTTCAATGGAAAAATGCCATAATTACCTATTTTTCACAAACTTTAAAAGAAGAAGAAAAATAATGAAAGAATTAAATCATAGATTACAAACAACAATTTTGGATTTAATTATTAAATTATTTATTTTTCCTAGTTTGATTATTGGGTTTTTAACTAATTTGTCAATTGTTTCAGCGGTAAATATAAAAATTTTATTTTATTTACATATTCGAGTTACATTTTAAATTTTTCTAGTTCCTAATCTTAGTAAGAGTGAGGCATAAGTTTAACGATTCTGGCAGTTATTGCTAGGCGCTTTTGCTCACCGTATAGATGTTACCCCGTCTAGTAAACGTTTAAATTCTAAATAGCTACATATATCTCTTCTTCATGACATCTTCAAACCCTGAACTAACAATATACCGTAAATGTTCTAATAGAACCATTTAACTAAAAGAACCAACTAATAGAACCATAACACCATTTTTCGATCCCCTCGTACGGTGTGCTTATTAGAAAGTGTGCTTCAAATGGAAAGCGTGGTTCTATTAGAGCTTTTACGGTAAATGTAAATTATCAAGATTCATTTGTTTACATACTCGAATCTAAGTGTTTTTCCCTAATTTAATTAAAAATTACTAATTCTATTAGCAATATCCACAACAACAAGGAGCTGCCATTTTACATTCCAATTGGCCCCAATCTAGGTCCCAACAACAACAAACAAATAATAATCGTCTTCCTTCTCGCCAAACAAATTTATTGCCAAAAATTCCGACAGCCATTTCTCCAGGCAAAAATCATTTACAAGGAATTCGTCGTTTACAAACATTTTCACAAACAAGCGAACAAACACCAGAATTTTTAAATAGTTTAGAACATAGACATTTAAGGCATATTGCTTCTCAACCTATACAACAAAATAAAAATTCTTTAGCCAGTAATAGGCCAACAAATGTCAAAAATGGGAAAAAAATGACAACAATGCTTCAAAAAGCTCGGGTAGGGAGGGGGGGGAGTAAAGGGGTTATTAATGAAATATGCTAAGGATTTATTCAATCACTTAAATTATATTAGGTATATATCTAAAATTTAAAAAATATGTATTAAAATTTTAAATCAAGACATAATTTTTAAGATTCCTCCAAAAATTGCATCTGCAATAGAAGGGAAAGAAATTATGGCAATGAGTTCTGCTGAAGCAGAGGAATTAGCACTTAAACTTTTACAGGTTTTTAAAGAAATAATTTACCTATTCAATATGTCTCTACTATTTTTATGAAAAATTTTAATTTAAAAAAGTTTTAAGTTAAGAGATATGTACTAATGAAAGTTACATAGTCCACTCATGCCACTAAACTTTTAAGTATATTCCAGTTGAGTTTATTTGACAATCCATGTATTATTAAATTCATTTAATATCCACTACATATTTTTTATTAAACTTTAAATTTTTAGGAGGCAGGTGTTGAACATTCATCTTCATCCTCCTCTTCATCTGAGGAGGAAGAAAGTGAAGAGCAAACAATAACAACTAAAAGACCACCACAAACAACAATAAAACCAACAAAAAAAGAAAGAACTGAAATACCTTCATTTTCTAATAATTCTTTTGTAGCTGGATCATCCTCTCTATTGCCTATAAGAAAATTTAGATTGGTAAATTTTTGATTTTAAAATGCTTGAGTTAACCACAACTTTATGTCCGTAGATATGTACTCCCCTATCATTATTTTTAATTCAAAAGTATTAATGAAATTTAAGACTTTAAAACTTCATAAGCAGTTTGTCTATACTTTTTGATTATCAGAAATAATCAGAATTATTAGAACTTTAATAATTTTTTTATTATTTTCTAAATTATCATTTTAGATTCAACAACAACGTAAAATACTAAGGGACAGTTTAAATAAAACAAAATCAACTACAGAAAGTTCTACAACAACAACAACTACTACAACATTAACAACAACACCAACAACAGAAAAACAAACAATTACAACACCTATAACAACAACAACTCAGTCAACTCCGAAAACAACAATTAAATTACCAAATTCGTCTATTCGCCCTCAAAGGAGAAATGGTTTAAATGTTCCAAGAGCTCGTAAATTGACTGGTGGACATAATCGAATTGGTTTGTTTAGAAACAGACTTTTACTTTATCTTCTTTATTGTTATCTTGTATTTACGTTTTCATGACTAATAATTTAGCTACTATGTATATCTCAGGTCTATAATTATCTCTATACTTAGATAACAGAGGTGGGTCGGAACAGTCAGAGGTGTCGGAAATCGGGAGAGCCGGAAATCGGAAATCAAAAATATTTTTTCGGAAATCGGAAATCGTAAGGAAAAAAACGTCGAAAATCGGAATTTCGACCCACCTCTGTTAGGAAAAAACATTTTTACCATTATTTCTCCAATAATTTAAAAATGCTGACCGTTCCATTGATTTCGATTTCTCTTGATTATACATAGGTATACCTATATTATCCCAATATTCGAGATCATCTTTATTAATATGTATATTCCAAGTGGATTATTTAAAATTACTTCCAATTTCCCACTGTTTGATTAAAAAAATTTATTTTCTTTCAATAGTTCCTTCTCAAAGTAGTAGCAGTGCAGGGATTGATGAACAGGAAAATAAAAATAATGATGACCAATTCGATTTAACCTCAGCAAGACGTGCACTTCTTGAAGCTCAATTATCACAACAAAAACAACAACGATTACAACAACAAAATGAAGCAAATAATCAACAACCAAAACCTTGGCAACCATCACTTAGAATGCTTAGACACAGACATAGACAACGGTTATTAGAAGAACAAAAAAGTTATAATAATAATAATAATAGTGTTATTCAGACAATACGTAATAATAAACAAAAACAACAATTATTGAATAGACAATTATTTGGAGATGAAAGTAATAATTTAGGTAAGTATTATAATTTTACGAAATAAATCAGAAATGAATATTAAATAATTGTTTATTGAAAATTACACAATAATTTTTTGGATTGTTATGTAAATATAAGACATTAAATGAGCTAACAAAATTATTCGTAAAAATGAGGATTATTAGAGTTGAAGGTTTGGGTAGCTCCTCCACCCACTGGCAAACCAAATTAAAATACCTTATTACCTCTATTAGAATGCCATGGCATTCTATTTTTCAATCAGGTATTCAATTAGAGGGTGGCATTCAAATAGAGGAAATACGATAATTATAATTAAAACTGAGTGTTCATAAAATCAAATTCCGACTAAATATAACAAATTTTAAAAAATTTTTACTAGCTGTTGACTGGAGAAATCGTCAATTTGGTATAAGAAATCGTCAACAACAACAAAATGAATTAATTAAAGATCAACTTGGCAAAGAATTATTACAAATTGAGGGGAATGATGACAATAATGAGAAGGGAAAACAATCCCTTCAAGTAAATTATTGTTAAAAGTTTTTGGAATAAAATTCCCCCTTTTTTAGCTTGAACGCCGTTTCCGTTTAGTTCCAAACAAAGTTGTATTCCGCCCTAGACTTAAAATAAGAAGACCCCAAAATATTGAAAATTTTAACGGCCAACAACGTCCAAGTATTCAATTACCAGAAAATTCAGCTTTTGGAACTGAACAAAAAAGAGGAAGTCATTTACCTATTGCTTTACCTTCCCTCAGTTTGTTTGGGGAAGAACCTTCGGAACAACCAATTCCAGTACCACCAGCACCGGGAGAGCCCCCACCTTCCCAAGTTTCAACACAAACAATAAGAGAAACATCAACAACAACAACTGATACAACAACAACAACAACTACATCACAACCTTTACCAGCACCAGCAATGGAAGTTGGTTCAATGGGAGAACAGCCACCAATGAAATTAGAGGGAGGACCACCAACTATTGCTGCTACAAGTTTCTTTTTAAAACAGAAAGTTTTTCAATTTAAAATTTAGCCCAAGAAACAACCACACAACCATCTCAGAAAATTGAGGAAAATGGTGGAAATAGTCATGGAGAGGACAGTGGAATTATAGGAAATAGTGGACTTGTGGGAGATGGACCTGGTCCTCTACCTCCAGGATTTTCTGAAGCTGGTGCCGGTTTCATTGGTTTGTCTAATGGTGCAGAAGATAATGGATTGAGTTTTGGCTCTGGACCTGAGGTAGAAAATTGGAAAAAATTTTTTTCTAAAACTTTTGCAGGTTGGAACATTTCCTCCCGGTTTAAAAGAATCTTTTGGATTAAATGGTTTTGTGACTGAATTAGAAACAACATTATTATCTAGTACAGAAGCACCAACTACAACAACTAGCACACAAGTAAAATTATTGTTTTTATTTTTTAATTTAAAAATATTTTAACAGACAACAACAACAACAACTGAATTACAAACAACAACTGAAATATCAACTACAGTAATACCTACTACAACAACAGAATTAACAACAACAACAACACAGTCTGTTTATTTTAGAATAATTTTGTTTATGTTTTTTAAACTAAAAAAATATTTTTCCATGTCTTAGGGTCTTAAAAATATTCTCCAACAAGTTGCTAATTAATTTAGAGTAGAATTTTCGAGTTATTATAAATTCAAGTAAAATATTTTATTAAAATATATTTTTAGAACACCTGCACCACCACCCCCTCCCCCAGAAGAAGCTTTTGTTATTCCTGAAAATTCTGGTCTTCGCCCTGTGGCCCCGCCAAAAGAATTTTTCGGAGCCGGAGGTTTTGGCAGTAGTTCTGCAGGTCGTGGAGGTGGGGGATTTGGAAATAGTGGAGTTATTGGGGGAAGTAATGGTAATTTAGTGATAAAAAATGGATTTTTATTTAAATTAATTTTTAGGCAAAAGTCGTGGTGGTTGGGAACCTCCTCCACCCGATGCCCAAGTTGAACCTCCTCTCAAACCTGAAGACTTTTATACTGGAGATTCTGCATTAATTCCAAATAGGAAAGGTCCAGATGGTGATGGTTATGGGCCTTCTGCTTCCCTTCCCGGCTCTGCTCTTCCTCAAACACCTCCACCTATTGGAACTAGCGGGGCTGTATCTGGTGGTATTCCAATGCTTCCACCATTTCGTCCAATACCTAATGCAATTGGTATTCCACCAGTTGCTGGTATGGGGATTCTAGCTCCTCCACAGGAAGCTGTTCCGGAAAATGAGGCGACAACTGTAAGAGATAATTAAATTCTTTGAAAAGATTATTTTTAATTTTAGGTAAAACCTTCTGCTCTTCTAAATATTATTAACAAGGCAGATGAAGGCTTTAATCAAGTGATTACACACTTTGAACAGGGTACGCCTTTAGAGGCTGCTGCTATTGATATTATGGAGGTATTTGGAAATCTTTTTGGAAATTTTATCAAGATTTCTTTATTTAGGTAGCTTTAGGTAGTCAAAAATTAGACAGTCAAGCAAAATTGCTCAGCCATGTCGATCGCGCTTTTGGGCTTGACAATTTACAAAGGTTACAGCGGTGGGCAAATACTGGAGGGGCTTTGGATTTAATTAAAGAACAGGTAAATAATTAGAAATATTTTATTTATTTTTATCTTTTTAGTTTGCAAAAATTGCCAAGAACTACAAACCCCCACAAGAAACAGCTAATTTATTTACTGTACCGCCCCAATTAGAATATCTATTCCAAAATCCAAGTTCTGGTCGGCGCAAATAAATTAGTAGTTAAATGTTAATGACGTCGAAAGGGCAGAAAAGCTCAAGTTAACTGCGCAATGATTCTGTGGATATTTTGTAAAACAGAAAAATAAATATTAGTAAATTACCTATACTCTCTCTTTTACTCTTTTACTCTTTCCTTTTTTTCTCTTTATTAAATTTATTTATTGAAGTTAAAACAATTAATTTTGGGAATGGAATTTTGACCTTAAAATTTATAGAGATGGGATAATAAAAAATAAAAATTACTTTATGAATAAGTGATCTAAAAACACCTAGATTCAAGGGTGTAGCCAGAAGATGAGGACTATAGCCAACCCTCTGAAATGGAAAAATGAAAAAATTTTGGGAGGGATATGATCAAAAAGTGAATTTTTTCTCCTACAAACCCCAAAATTTTTATTTCCCCATTTTAGCCCCCCCCCCTAAAATCAACCCCCAGCCTACGCCCTTGTCTATATTCGAACCTAAAATTAATAATAAAACAAAAATTAAATGCATATGTAGAATTGTTTCGATTTGGGGTAGGAAACTATTAACTTCATTGTTCCTTCAACAAAAATTGTTTTTAATTCCTTTATTATTTTTTTATTATTTTCTATTTTTTGTATACTCTACCCTACTTCTTATTTCTTACTTTATTCAGATTTGTTGCCAATTTTATTTATTTTAATATTAAACCTATCATTTTTTAATTAAAAAAATAAAGCTTTTCAATTATTTAAAATATTTATTAAATTCCATTACTTTTAAAAGATAATATTATAAAAAAAGAAAAAATGGTTAAAAGGAAAGTAATCGTTGCCAACAATGAACAATAGAAAGAAAGATGAAAGGAAATGCATGAAAATTTAAATAAAATTGTTTTTATTATTTTGCTTCATCCCTAATTTTTTTTTAAAAATTTTCTTTTCTCTTTTTATTAGCTAGCATCCATTCAAAATATTATTCTTTTTACTAACACCATTCTCTTTAATTTCAGTTATTTCTCCATTAGTATATTGTTTTTGTTGGTTATAATGCCAACGGTATAGCAACCAGCCCTCGTCGTCAGTTAAATTATCGGCATTTAACTGAAAATTAGAAAAAAATAAATTTTTGGGATCAAATGTCCATTTTTGAAAAATAAAAAATTTAAGATTTGTTTTTGACATTTGTATTCAAAAACTAACCGATTTGAAGAAAGGCACGTGTTGGCAATTAATTGCAGTTGGTTCGTGTGCATCCCACTGAATTTTAGTTGCCCCCATTGTGTGAGCAATCTAAAAAATATCTTATTCAAAATTGTCCAAAATTTTAATTTTTGATTACTACCTTAACTAATTCTGCCATAATAGCAGTTCCAACACCCTTTCGACGAGCAGAATCCGCCACAAAAATATTATCCAAAACGGGGAACTAAAAAAAGAATAATCATTATTTCAAGTCTCTCTCTCCTGGAAATCCCTTACCCTTCCTTGCCAAGTCGAATAACTCCTTCTATGGAAGAAAGCCATCCCAACAATTTTCTTCCTTTCTTCTTCTATTGCTTTTTGCTCTTTCCTCACAACAATAGCTCCAAGTAAACCAGAATTTATTTGTTTAGCCAAAGAACGTCTGTTGAGGAATTTATATGCCTTCCTTCCATTATTCTCCTCTTCTCCTTCCTCTTCCCTAATTATTTCCCCATTTCGTGGCGAGTTAACCAAAGAATGCCACTGATCAGCAAGGTGAAAAGCGTTTCTTTCAGAGATTTGGGCACTGCCGCTGCATTCATCCAAATGAACTTCCATTATCTGAAAAAATTTTAACTAATTTTTCCCAAAAAATCTCCATTTATTACCAATTTTTCATTGTTTTCCTTCTGCTCTTGTTTCGCCGCCTTTCGCAAAATATGCCCGAATGCATGAGAAGATAAACGCCAAAAGATAGATTTATTAAATTCCTTCCCATCAGTCTCATCAATTAATCCTGGCAGTGTTTTGTAGAAGTGAATGGCACCGTGATTGGAACGTAATACTTGCCATTCCAAGAAAGGAAGATGCTTAGCATTGGCAATCTGATGAGAAAAAGATTTATTATTTTTGGTTAAAGACAGTTAAGCACCTTTTCCAATTCCTTCAACAAATGTAGACCAATTCCCCGTCGTCGAAATTGTGGTCGAATGTAAAGATCCTCTAAATGCAGTATTTGTCCTTGAGTACTCGATCCAGGCAAATAGTAAAGAGCATAAGCTGCCATTTCTCCTTTGGATCCAAAAGCTACCAATGAATGCATAAAACCAGAACTAAAAATTTTTTTTCAAAATTACTCAAAAAATTCCAAAAATGCCAGAATCCACCTAAAATCCTGTGCAATCTGTTCAGCAGAAATTCGAGGTCCATCAGGCATTTCTTGATGGTCTGCCAGTTCTTGAATCAGTGAGCGTAAAACTTTTGCGTCCTCAGGCTTCGCCAATCGAATTTTTATTTGTTGATCATTGGGTAAATGTCCGTTGCTAATATTTGTTGTTCCATTAGCAATTTTACCATTCAAAATGCCATTCTTTGTTGCAAAACCATTTGTTTTGCCATTAATGAGTGGAGTCTCTGGTTGTTTAACCATTTTAGATCAGTTGAGAGTTAATGAGAAGATTTAGTGAATAAATTGAGTTAGAAAAGAGCTGTTAATTATGCTCTATTATCTGAAAAAATGAATATAATTAAGGAGAAATTGAATAAAATTGAGGGAAACTGATAAGCAAAATAGAAACTTTTATAGTTAATTATTTCATAATAATGTTAAATTAAGGTAGAACCATCAAAAATATTTTTGTTTTCTAAAAATGGTTAGAAGAATGAAGATTCAGGGAGCAAACTAGTACTATTTTATAATAATTTTAGTAACGCTGCTATGGGTAAATATGGGCGGAGAAAATAAAAATAATAATTATTTATAAAAAAGATGTCAAAGACAAATAAATTTATAATGATGACGAAAGCCGGCAACGTGCGTTTGGGAAAAAAATAAAAGAGAGAAAAGGGAAGGTAAAATAAATAGAAAGATAATTTTTGATTGATAGTTTGGATTGTTTTGGTGAATGATAAAAAGAAGGTTAAAATAATTTGTGATGGAATGATCGGCCTCTGTATACCTTCTTTATAGTATACTTTGAACGCCATGTGCTCAAAATAAATTGATACTAAAATTGTATGTATATTAAATATTTTCCCATGGGTAAGAAGGTAAGTAACTCGATACTAGAAGATTTTTTAGAAAATCAAGACAAAGTTTCATTGTTTATTTCCGGAAATTATTCTGACAGAAAATAAGAAGCCTCAGGAAATCAGGAAATGTTTTTTAAACATCGAGAAAGTAAAGAATTAAAGACTGAGTGGATCCAAATAACTGGTCTCAGTAAATTGATCACAAAAATAGTAAACAAATATTTGTTTAATTTTTAAATTAAAAAAAAAACAAAATCATAATTAACTCTCAAAATTTATTTACTTGAAATATTCCTGTTTTATTTGAGAAAAATATTATTCTTTTTTGTTGTAATTTGAAGGAAACGCGTGGCCCTACCAATAATAAACAAAAAAAAGTATTAAATTAAATAATTAAAGAGAATTATAAACAAAAATTGAGTGAGAGAGAGAGGGAGAGAATAAATGTCCATTTTAATTTATTCTCGAAAATAATAATTATATTTTATCAATAAATTTCTATAAATTCATATTTTTTCTGATTTTTATTTTATAAAAATAATTTTTAGCTTTTTTAATCCCTAAAAAATATTTTTTTTTGAAAAAAATATTTTTAGTTAAAAAAGTACAAATATTTTTGTTTTTCTATTTTTACTACAAAAGTATTTTTGTTTTTTTACAATCAGTAAATAAACTGAAAATAAATATTTGTTTTTGCAATTTAAATAAAATACAGGAATTTTATTTTTGTGTAAATTGGAAATTTAATAAAAAAAATTTTTTTTTTGAAAA
Source organism: Meloidogyne enterolobii (assembly GCA_963681835.1). Classification (NCBI taxonomy): domain Eukaryota; kingdom Metazoa; phylum Nematoda; class Chromadorea; order Rhabditida; family Meloidogynidae; genus Meloidogyne; species Meloidogyne enterolobii. The sequence continues at coordinate 2,108,066 of CAVMJV010000019.1, forward strand.
AAATAAAAAAAATGAAACTAAAAATAGAAATTAGAAAAAAATTTTTTAAATTAAATTCGGAAAATTAAAGCTTTAAATAATCTTTATTTTAATTAATTATTAGAAATACACACAAAAAATGCCAAAATTATTCTTATTTAATTTTCTAATAATTATTTATTTATTTCCTTTTTTAAAACAATTTTTGGCCGAAAGCTTACTTTTCGAATGGATTCCCTCTAACCAACTGTCTAAAACAAAATATTGGATTAATAAAGAGAATTGCGAGAAAAGAGAAAATAAAAATAATTCTTTCGTGGCAATACTTGAAGGGGAAATGAAGGCAAGTAAAGAATTAAAGGAAAATTGGGGATAAAACTTGCGGGGGATTTTGGACTAAAACAAAGATTGTTTTCGAATATACCATATTTACTCGATTAATCCCCTGGGGAATTATTTTTTCAACCCGTCCGTGGCATGGCGAATTATCCAAGTGTGGGGAATTATTCGAGTTTTGAAATTTGAACGTTTAGTAAGGTATTTGTGGGAGGAGGATTATTGTTTCAACTCATCCGTAGCAGGGGGAATTATTCGAGAGAGGGGAATTAATCGAGTAAATATGGTAAATAATTAGTCCATTAATTAATCTAATTATTAATCGAAATTGTGACAAAAAAACCACCTGCATATGTTTGTTCGAAATAATAATTTTAAGTATCAAGAATAATTATTTAATTTTTTGAATAAATAATTTAACGAAATATAAGTTTATATTCTCGTAACCGCAAGTTTTTTTTGAAAATATTGAAAAGAATAAAAGAAAAAAAGGAAAAATCGTTACTTTTTTTAAAAGGAAAAAATTGTATTTAAAAATTATTGGTAATTCTAATGGGAATTTTATTTTAAAAATTTTAAAGTCTCCGACATTCAAAAGAGTAGAAAATATAAAAATAAAAATTTAAAAATAATTTTTTAGTGAAAATGTAAATATATTTAGGTCCATAATTTAGTATTACCTGAAAATGGAATTATTTTCTTTGGAAATAAAGCTAAAATTGAGGAAGAAAAAAATAAAGAAAAGAAACAATGTTTAGAAGGTTTTTAAATTATTTAAAAGAAATGTCTGTCTAATTTATTTATTAATTTCTAAATTTAGAATCATTCAACAGTCCAAAAATAGACGAACCAAATTTTTTTGATGGGGCCAACTGGCAAATAAAAAAAGTAAAAAGTGTAATAGAGAAAGAAGAGTATGATGAAAATGAAGAAGAAAAAGAAAGTATTTCATCAAATATATTTTTGTTAGATGCTGAAAAAGTTCCCTCAATAAAGGTAAATTTAAAAAGTTTAAAAAATATTTTTAAAAAGAAAGGGGGGAAAAAGAGGGGAAAATATTTAAATTTATTAAAATATTGAGGGAATATTGAGGGAAAATGAAGGAGAAATTTTAAAATAAAATAAATTAAACTGTTGCCAAATTACCAAAACACGGCCATATTTAAAGGAAAAATTAAAGGGGTGGGAAGAAATGAATAAACCTGACGCAATTTTTGTTTTATATTTATTTCCGTTAACATTAAAAGTTAGTCGTAGTCATTTGTTTGAATGTCAGAGACAACAACTATGAAAATAAAGGGAAGGATTTTTTCCCCTCTTTTCCCGAAGGGTTTGCTTTTCTGCTTTTTTGAGTTTTTATTTGTTTTATCTTTAAAATAAAAATGATGAAAGAATTTCTTTTTGAAAAATCATTTTTTAAATTTTAATTTCTCTCTACTTAATTAATCTGTCTATTTACCAAATACACTAGAAAAATTAATAAGTATAATTTACAGCTTGTCTGAAACTTTTCTCTTTACTTTTCAAAAATTATTAATCATACTTTTATTATTTTCCAATTAATCTACTCCATATTTAACAAATATTTATTTAATAAAAAAATAAATACCAAAAATAACCATTTAATAAAAGTCAAATCAAAAAAAGAATTTTTTCTTTAAAAAACCAGAAAATATACTAAAGTTTTTATTTTCTTTTTTTCATCATCCTCGTGTGTTTAATTTTAAATATTAACATATCAATCATCTTTTACAGCAATTTTTATCATTATACCATTAAAGGAAAAATAGAAGAAATGTGTGTCTCGTTGTACCTTTCTTTTCAATCATTTCTTTGATCAACCTTCACACACACAAAAACAGCCACCCAAAGAAAGAAACAAACAAATAATTTTATTTTATTGAATCGCCGCTCAATAGATCGCTGTCAGTGACTTCTTTGACGTTTTCGTTGTGTTACTATGGGAATGGGAATAATTTTGGATGTTGAGAGAATGTGGGGAGATTGAGGGGAAGGGGGGGGGGGGTTGAGGGAGGGGGTTGTGAGGGGAAGGAAGGAAGGAGGAGGATCACAGAACAACACAAACATTTGTTAAACAATGGGGAGAGGGTCTCGTATTTGATCAGCATAATAAGAATGATCAGAAACCTGGAGGATGGGAGATAAAGGAGGAGAGAGATAAAGAGATGGGAGATAAAAGGGATAATAATCTTAATAATCTTAATATAATCTTAATATATAATATTAATAAAAGGGATATATAATAATATAATGATAATGATATAATAATGATACATAATCTTAATACATAATCAATAATTAATACATAATCAATAATGATACATAATCTTAATCAAAGGGATATAAACTCAGGATTAAAGACCAAAACAAAGTTTTGCTTAACCAAAACACTATACACAAATACTTTTTATTTACCAAAAATATTTTATTTAATAACAAAAAAAAAGAGAAAAGAGCGCAGCGTGTATCAAAACTGATGCAATCGTGCTCAAACACAAATAATCTTTTCATTTTTTGTTTATTACTCCAAAAATGGTATTTTTACCTAAACACTTTTTATTATCAAAAAATGAGAAAAAAACAAATTTATATCTATTTATCTGTTTAATCTAGTACTTTGTGTAGTTTAAACCATAGCTTTCCATAAACTAACAAAATACAGGTTTTTGTATTTTTAGAAAAAAAAATTAAAATTTGTTTAGGGTTAATTTGAAAAATCGAGACAACATCTAAGTTAATAATGAGGATTAAAGAGAGAGATATTCATATAAATTATGAGCCAATAATTAAAAAATAAATTTTGAGGCAATCCCGGAGAATTGGGGTCCCTGCGGAAAAAAATCTTAAAAATAAGAAAAAGGATTTTTCTAGGGTAAAAAAGTATGCTGATTACGAATCTGAACTCAGATTTTGAAAAAGTCGAATCCCGAACCGAACCAAATTTCGAACCCTGAACCCGAATTTCGAATATGCAAATGATAGCTCATTCGAAAGAGCTCGTCGAGCTGCATCGAATGACACCAAAACCAACGCGATCGGACCTGCTTCGACAAAGTTATGACATAAAGTAAGCCTCTGGGAGTACTGTAAGAGTCGGCAACTTATGTCATAATTTTGTCTAAACTTGATCAATCACTGTAATTTTGGTGTCATTCGACTCAGCTCGACGAACTCTTTCGAATGAGCTATCATTTGTATAAACTTTTTTTTTACTCCAAAAGATCACCCGTGGTTTTTCAATATTTAGGGTCTGTATCTCGGTTCAATCCGGTCGGATTTCATTGATTTTGGTGTCATTCGACTTAGCTCGATGAGTTCTAGATTCTTTTGAAAGACTAGCCATTTTGTACAATGTCCGACAATGTTTAAAGCCAAAAATCCTGTTCGGGGGCAAAAGTCCGAATTCGGGTTCGGGATTCGACTTTTTCAAAATCTGAGTTCAGATTCGTAATCAGCATACTTTTTTACCCTAGAAAAATCCTTTTTCTTATTTTTAAGATTTTTTTCCGCAGGGACCCCAATTCTCCGGGATTGCCAATTTTGACATTGTACGTCAAAATTAGAAGTTTGTTGAGTGCTTTAAATAATTGCTTGATTAGATTGTTTTAATTAGACATATTAAAGCAACTAATTATTAGTCAGAGGTGTTTCAAAACTGATTTTGAAAAAATGAAAGACGAATAATGGAAAGCAAAAGTTAATCTAATAAACGGAAAGGAAATAACGAAAGGCAAAACACACACATCAGCTAATGGCGAAAAAAGCTAATTTTTTTAGTTTTTTTGTTATAAGGAGAAAACATTGGAGACAATCCCTTGATATCTTCCCAAAATCTTTTTAATCTGCGATATCATTTTACTCCTCAAATTCTCAGCTATCGTTTAAGCCCTCTAAATCATTCAATCAATAAATAGGGTTATCAGGGGATTTGGGAGGATTAAGAGGATATCAGGATATACACGATGGTATTTTCAACAATTTTATTTATTTAAAATAAAATTAAAAAAATCAAAATCATTAATCTTTTTTTCTAAATTCTCATTCATTCTCTATTTTGTATTCTTCGTAGTTTGACAACTAAAAGAATTACTTAGTGGTTATAATAATTTAGTTTATAATAGAGAAAAGGAATAATCTGATGAAATAAATAAAATAATAATGATGCAATTTTTGAATATTCTCGTAAATTATTTTAGTTAAATTAAAATTTAAGTGTTGTTTTGTTGTATCACCTGATTAAGTACTAAATTAATTTAAAATTAATTTAAAAAATTTTAAATGTTTTAAAATTAAAAATTAAAATAAATTAATACGTAGATTATAGTGAATGTAATAAAATAATTAAATAGTAAAAACACTAAACGGATTAAGAGGTTGATGACACTAATTATGATAGTTTTATTATAAAGTTTTTGAATGTTTTATGGGTTTTGCTTCTCTAAATGTTTTCAAGACTATTATTGGTTATATTTTGAATTTTGTTTTTGCGGGGAGGTGAGCTGAAGACGATAATAATTCTTTAATATTTTAATATATAAATTTTATAACTTCCAAAGGGTATACCGTAAAAATGGATAAAAATATTTTAAAATATTCTTAAAAAATTTAATTTATTTTCTAAACTATTTTAAAGGATGACGTTCTGTTTCCAAAGGAAAAATCCTCCAAAATCTCTTTAAATGTACAAACTACAGTTCGGTCACTTAATTTCTCTGGAAACGTAAAATTTTTTTTATTATTTCTATATAAGAATAAAATAAATATATACTCGAATTACTTATATTTGAAAAATTAATTAAAGAAGAATAAATGTCTTTTAAAAGTACATTAAGGATCAATATTAGAGACATTAATCCTCAATTTTTGGCATTGGTTGATTTTTTTTCTTGATTTAATTACGAATTCGGAAGACTAAGCTTTGGAATACTTTTTCATAAATATTTCTAAGCCTTTCAAATCTTACATTCAAATAACTTAATATTTTAATTAAAATTTAGTTATTGTCTAATGACCAACTTAGACACCTTCCATATACAATAGAAGGCCAACTTCAATTAATACTTGGCAATAGAATTAGTATTGAATATCAAAAATTAAATAAATCTTTATTATTTAATTTACCTCTTGGTCTTGTATTAAAAATAAACGAAGAAAAAAGGAAAAAGGATGAAAAGATGAAGGAAAGGGAAATATTTTTTGGAAGACCAAATTCAAATTTTTTTGAACCGGTAAAATTTGAAATTTAATTTTATAGATAATCCTAACTAATTAATTAAATAATTAATAATTTTATTTTTTCTATTGTCAAAAATATTTCAAAAATATTTACTGTCCGAAAATATTATTTAATTTTCAAACTTACTATTTATGCTACACTCCTTTTAAATACCTAAATTTAAAAATCATTTTTGACTTTGAAAATTAATTTAATAATTAATATTTCTTAAAATTTAATTAAAATTTTAAAGCAATTTTCTGCTTTATGTGCTTTTGTTAACTGTGAACCTTTTAATAATTATTGTTCTCTTCCTTTGAAACCTGTAGGGCAATGTTGCGAGCAATGTGGTAATTAATTAATTTTAAAAATTAAATCTCCATTTAATTTTTTTAATTTAAAGGTGCAATTTTAAGTTTTCGACAAAATACTCTTAATTTTACAAAATCTATTGAAATTATTAAAAAATATGGAAAATTAATTAAAGATTTTGAATGGCTCCCAAAAGATTCCGGAATTTCTTTTGTTCGAATAGATAATGACGATTTCCATCCTTTATATCAAGTTTTCTTTTTAAATTAAAATTAAATACATTTATTTTTAAGATTTCTATACTAAATAAACATTCATTCAATTACAATGAGAAACAATTCTGCTCTGTAATTTGGGATATATTTAAGAGAATTCAGCAAGGAATTAATTGTTAAAATTATTTTAATATTTATATTGTAAAATTAAATAAAAGTTTATTTAGACAGTTGAAACTCTTTACAATCCCATTGGGGTTGGAAAAAGCATCTTATAAGGAGGGGAATTAATATTTTAACCCATCCGTAGGGTGGGGAATTATTCGAGGGAGCGGAATTATTCAGGGGTGAGGAATTATTGTTTTAACTCATCCCTGGCATGGGGAATTAATTGAGGGTTGGGAATTAATCGAGTAAATACGGTAGACAGCTCCCCCTCCCTCACCAAAAATGTATTTAAAAAATTTGACTATAATAATTTTTTATTTCAAAATTTTTTTCTTAAAATTCAAATAATAATTTTTTAATTAAATTTTTTAAGCTCATCTCCCTGTTGAATATCAACCTTCTGCCGAAAATGAGGACAAATTTTATTTTGATTTAAAATTAAAATGTTCACGACAAGTTGGAATTATACATTTTAAAGAATTAGTGCCTTGGCTATTTTTGGGAATAATTTTTGGGGTTGTATTGATATTAGCTGTACGTTCAGAATATAGAAGGAATCCACGGTAATTTTTAGTGGTTTCAAAAATAAATTTAAAGAAATAAAAATTAAAGTTTACGTCTCTTTATTGCCGAAAGTCTTAGAAATGAACGTTTTTTAAATATTAATGTAAAATGGAGAAGGGGAACAAATGAAAACGTAGAGATTCCGGTTTGTTTTTATTTATATTTTAAATATTTTTTAAAAATCAGACAAATTGGAATGGAAATAATGAAATAAATGATCAGACAAGAATCAATTTATTCTCAACAGTCACTGGATCAGTTTCTGAATTTGTTAATAAAGCATTTTTAAAATCGGCCAAAATTGATGAAAATGAAGAATTACTTGAGGAAGAAGATAAATAATCATTAATTTTTAAATTAAATTAAAAAAAGTCATTAAAAAGTTACTAATTTTTAAATCAAAATAAGAGTCTAAACACTTAGAAAAATCAGATAAAATATCTTGACAAAAGAGTGTTTCGAAAGATCGAACTGGGCATCGAATTTTGGCACGAAAAAGACTCAAACGGCCCGGTTCGATAAAAATGAGGCCCGAAAAAATGACTTGAAAGTCGGCCCGATTCGAAATCTCCAACCCTAATACATACATATGTAGCTGTATTTTAAATGCAAAAACATTTTTGAAATATTTACATCAATTAGGATTTGTCACTTCTGTTCTGAAACCTTGTTTAAAAAAATTTAAATTCCTGTAATTTCCGGTAATTTCACATTTTTGCAGCGGAGGCAAAGATCAATTAATGGCGCAGGCATTACTTTCTCGAAACGCCCTTGATCTAATACATTATCCACATAATTAAGGAAAATGCTTAAATGATTTCCGCATTTAAAGCAAAATTCGACTAAATGAAGCAATTCTGCATATCTTGTTGCTCCTCTTAGTTGACCATAACGTTTCTAATGATAATTTTACATTATTAAAAGACCATAATCATTAGGCTGGGGGCAATTGGGAAAAGATTTCCACAGCCGAAATCCGTAACTCTTTAAAATCCGTAAACGCAACCCGCAAGTCAAAAAAAAACTCACAATTTCACGCAATCCTCAACTGCGCCCAGCCCTGATAACAATCTTCTTAAAAACTACCTGTAACATTCTCATTAATATTCCACAATATTTTTCTGACTCGGAAAGTAAAAATTTCTGTCCTTCTTTGCTAAGACCATTTGTAACAAAATGTGAAAAAATTATGGAGCGGATAAGTACATATTCTTCATTATCCATTTGTACTCGAGTATAAGGTTCCAAAAATGTTACAAATAATTTTTGTAGCAATTTATTTAATCTATAAAATTAAAAAAATATATTGAAAAATATTTTTTTAATTTTACGTTAAATCTCCTTTATAATATTCTCCACTAAAGGCTACAACTACAGGTACTCCGTCTGATCTTATAACTGTTTTTGACTTTCTATTACAAGAGTACCAAACGTTTGCCAACGCTACAAGAGGCATAGATATATAGGTAATTTGATAAATCTGTTTAAAGAAATATTATTTTAATACTAGTTTGCGCATAAAAAAGATTTTTTTCTCCATAAAATTTTTTGAGGATTTTCACAGTTTAAAGTCGACTTTGGTGTCCGTAATATTTCTTTGCTTTCGGGACTTACGGTCAATGAATCTGGTTTAGTTTTAATAGTTACTTAGTTAATTTTAAAATAATCCAAAAAGCTATGTGGCTTTTTGTATGTGGCTTGTGGTACTAAAACAGAGAAATGTCATGAATATCTTTTTGGGATCCATATTTAAATAATTAATCTAAAAATCTTTACAATATCAGTTAATTCCAATTTATAGAAGAAAGGCATTGTTTTTGCCATATCAATTATTAAAATTAAATCTTCAATTAATGTAGTAGGTCGTAAAGAAAAAAGGCCATTTTTGTGAACAAATTCAATATAATCCGATTTTAGAAAGTTTTGTTCTTCCTTTATTAAAAAATAATTTTAATTAAATTTAAATTTACATATAAACCATTATTTAGCTCTTAAGAAAAAAATTGGGAATCGGTGAGGGGGGATTCAGATTTAGCCCGTATTCTTAATACGAAAACACGAAAAGAGGGTTCGAAGATTAACGAATTAATCAAAACACGATTGGTTCTACTAAACAGTAGAGATGTCCAAGACTCATGGTCTTGGGGTGTAGTCTTGGTCTCGAGTCTGAACTTTTTGGTCTTAGACATCTCTCCTAAACAGGCTTCCGCACATATGTACATACAGTAACTTTTTATTGTCGTTAAATTAACGCCTTCCCTCCATAACTAAAAACAAACCAAATATTCATAACATAAAAAAATTGAATTTTCTTTTCGATTGATTACTTCCTCTAATGTTTTATAAGAAAAATCATAATTTTTATCAGTTATCTGTGTAGGCGAATTTCTAATCTTTTCAACGCTTTCCTCTAATGATAATAAATTTCCAATTATTTTAGTTTCTTCATTTTCAAGAAATATTGTTTGCTTAAAGAATATTTTAAAATTAGTTGTATTTAGACAACCATTAATGTTAAAATAGTAATATATAAAACTAACGGACTTTTGACGTCATAATAGAAAAGAACCCTGCTTTCAAAATATTTTTCGTTACTGGGTTTAGGAACTGCCTAAGCGTACTTACAGATACATTCCAGGGGTGTGCCAGTTTTGCGTTCCGCGTTTCGCTTTTTTAAATTGACTTTCGCCTTTTAAAATCCGTTTCGGCACACTCCTGCTACATTCAATACTTAGATAAAATTTTTAAGCCCCGAGGGTGTATGTAGGGTGTAGGGACTGTTTTAGCAGATAAATACTAATTGTATATTTAAACGTATTTTTTACCATAAACGAGAAATCAGTTCCCTCACTGCTCGCAAAAATTTTATTTCTTTTTTCAGGATATTTCCCAATTAAAGCAAGTTCACCCAATCGTTGTTCAATTTTTGAGCGTATTTCCCATAAAGAGATAGTAGATTGTTGTGGATTTCGTAATTTTTGTATATTCATTCCCATTAAAATACATTTATCAAAACGGCAGCCTTTGCATTTATTAGACACTTTAAAAATTTAATCAGATTAATGAGAACCTTCTAGCATCGCTCACAATTAATGAATGTGATTGAGTGTGTAACATTTTAGTTTTAGAGGCAAAGTTCTATTCCAGTTCAACTCTAACTGGAAAATAATTCAGATAAGAAAAAAATGATTTCAAATTTCGTTTTTGAGCTAAATTCTTTGGGCGGGGCCAGATTCTTTGGTTAAGGCAGAATATTCGGGATTTCTCAGGATCGGCATCGCTTAGTTTAGAAAGCCCGAATTCTTTTTTGGAGTCCGCTTCTAAAAAATACTGAAAATAAATTCGATGATGATAAATCATGTTTGGGGTTGAATCATCAAACTGTGCTAAAAAATTAGAAAAATCCACTCAACCACAATCCACTGTATAAGTGTGTGTTACTCTTCAGAGGTGCAATAAAAAGGAGTAAATATCATTAAATTAAAATTAAGTTAATTAAATTAATTTAATTAAAATTAAGTCATTAAATCCGCAAATTTTCATAAATCCCATACCTCTCATAACATCACAATTCCCATCAAATTTACATTTGAACAATTCTTCCGCATTAAGAGAACGTCGAAAAAAATGTTTACAACCTTTGGAAAAATTAAAATTGAAAAAATATTTTGGACATATTTTTATACATACCATCACAACACATAACATTATAATAAATGAAACCGCTAGCAATATATCCACAAATACAACATTTAGCTGGAAATGAAGTATTTTTCTTTACCAATTGAAATTTATTTTTATTTATTTCCATTGATAATCTCTCTAAAAAATATTTTTTCAATATTTCTTCTTTCCCGAAAAATTACTCCAAAGGAAAAAGGTTGAAGAACTTATTCTTACGCTAAGGTTCGAACCAAAAATCAAATTAATATTAACTTGAACCTTAACAGCTAACCCACTCAAATAATTTAATAAATTTTTTTCCATCAACTTTTACAAAAAAGGGTAAAAGTTGATTATTTTTTTATTATTTTATTAATAATTAAATGATACAAATTTTTAAAAATAATAAAATATCTATACAATTTAGAAAAAAGGAAATTAAATAGTAAATTGATTTTTAATCGAAATAAAATTTTTCATTTAATTTTAGGCTTCTAAATAATTAATAATGGAGAATAATTATTAATTATTTGAACAGATGGAGAGAGAATTGTTTTAAAAAATCGTTGCCACTAAAATAAAATTTTTTTTGCCGCTAAAAATGGAAACTTTTATGTACCAAGAATCCTGTCGTCGCCAATACACGAAAATCGGGAATTCCGGGTTTTCTGTTGTTGGGAATCCCGATTCGCAAATCGTAATCTGAAAATGTAATACTGAAAATTTTTTCTCTTTACCTATTTTTATTTTTTTTGCTTTTGGCAATAAAAATTAAGTATATGATAAAGTATAATGTTGAAAAAATATTTTTATCGAATAATAATTTTAAATCTACATGAAAAATATAACGAAAACGACGGTCCTTATTTGCACACACAAACTATTGAATTTTTGTTGTCCATCATCTACATATCTCTATTCAATGGCCAATAAAATTCACAAAAATCGGGAATTCCCGATTCTCTAAATCGTGAATTTATATTTATTTATGTTAGCAGTATCCCTGGGGGGGGGAGATTAATTTTAGCTTGCATTTTTCTTCAAATTATCTGAAAAATTATTTTTGTTGCTTTGACAACACAATTTGTATGTTTAATTTAAATATTAAATTAAATATAGTCTAATATTAATAATTGTAGGCTACAAAATAATCAAAAACTATGAATTTAATATGCAAAATTATTTTTGTGGAAATATTATATTAATAAAACTAGATGATAATGATTAGGTACATTTAAAAATGAAAAAAATTATTGTTATAAGTAAATATAAAATTTTCTAAATATTTTTTATTTTCATGTAAATGTGGTTAGTGAATGTATTGAATAAAAGATTTAAATATTAAAAAGGATGGTATGTTTATATTAAGGACTATATTTATAAATTTTTATGTTAATAAAACTAGAAAAAATTTTATGTTTCAGATGAATTCAACCAGAAAAGTCTAAAGATCACGTGATTAATATGTCTGTTAATACTTTCCTGGTAAATATTTATATTAACTAACCCATCCACCTAACGTCCATTATTTTAAGGTTTCCATTTTCGTATAAAAAGAGGTAGATTTTCCCGATCACTAATATAAACTAAACAATTATATTAGGGCCCTGAATTTTTTTCCAATTCAGAAGCTGGATTTTGGAGTCGATCTCCCGGCCGGATTTTTTAAAATTAATTCAGTTCGGTTTTACTTTTATATAAGTAATTCGCAGACAACGGTTGAATATATCTCGCGGTTTTTTGAAGCTTTCAAAAATTTTTTTTAATTTTTTTGAGTTAATTTGCTAATAAATAACTAAAAATTTAATAATTATTATTTAAAATTTATTTCAATTTAGAGCATTTTTAAAAATTAAATAAATAATTAAATTATTAAAATAATGAATATTTCAACTTCAAAAATAATTATTTTATCAGTAATTTTTGTTTTGTTGATTAATTACGGTAAGGCTGAAGGCTAGAAATTTATATAAAAATTAATTATAATTTTAAATTAAAGGTAGCGGTTGTAGAAAAAATGAAAAACTCAAACCTTGTGGTTGTGATGGTAGTTGTGCGGATAAAGTATGCGAAGATGTTTGCAAGCCAAATTGTTATTGCATTGATGGCTATGTTAGGAATGAAAAAAATGTTTGTATTAATCCGAAGAAATGCCCATAAATTTTAAACTTAGATACATAACAATTAAAGTTTTTTAATTAATTTAGTAAATATTCATTAATTATATTATCGTTAATGAGAATAAATGAGGCTATTTGAATACATAAATAATTTGAATATTAAAAAGAATTGAGTAATAAGGAGGTAAATAAATTCTTCGAAACTTTAATAAAATTAAGAATATTTATATATTTTTTATGTGAAATTTATACAAAAACTAAAACTCATTTTACATACATTTTTAGTAAAATTGAAACAAAAATAAAATAAAAAAATATTATTTGTCGTTGAAATATAATTTTTTCTAATAATAATTTTAACAGAAAAATTAAAAAATATTTAAAATAATTATACACCATAAATAGTCAATTTATCTTCTGAATAACCTTTCTTTTGTTAAAATCTTTGAACTAAAAAATTTATTTGCTAATTTAAATAAAATATTAATTAATTACTTAAATAATTTGCACTTTTTAACGAAAGAAATATTTTTGTTAAACATTTAATCATTATTAAGCAGTGATCAAAAATTGTTTTTGCGTTTATTTAATGAAAGAAAATTTTTTAGTATTAAGCTACTTTTTATTTGAAATAAATTTAAAATTAAAATTTAAAAATATTTTTCTCTAAAATATTCTTCTAATAGTGCGACCGTTCGGTTTATCCATCTGAAATTAAACAAATAATTAAAGTATTAAAAAATGAATTTTTCGACTTCAAAAATAATTATTTTATTATTTATTTTCGTTTTGTTGATTAATCATGGAAATGCTGAAGGCTAGAAATTTATATAAAAATTAATTATAATTTTAAATTAAAGGTATAAAATGTGGAATAAATGAAGTATTCAAAAGATGTGGAAGTTGTGATGGTTCCTGTACAAATCCAGATCCAATATGTCCAGCAATTTGTAAGAAGGGTTGTGTTTGTAGGTCTGATTTTGTGAGGAACAAAAACAACACTTGTATTGATGGGAATGAATGCCCTTAAATTCTATTATTTAAGTTATTAAAAAAAATAAATTATTGTTCATTAATTTAATAATTTTCTAATTTGTCACAAAATTATAAAGCTTTGGTGTGGAACAAATAAAATATGATAATTTGAATAATATTGACTTGAAATTTCTAAGGAAAATTAAATGACAAATAAATAAAAATATTTTATCGACTAATAACACCTTTGTCCAGAAGTCTGATAAATTAGGTGCCGAGAGTTATAGGAGAAGTTCAACTGTAAATAGTTTTTAAAGACTTCTGTGGGTATTAAAAATAATGAAAAAAGATAAATTATTTTAAAAATAAATATTCAAAAAAAATAATTTATTTAATTATTTAGTACCATCTAGTAATTTTTGAAATAACCTTTAAATTTGTTATTTATTTTAGAATTAGTAAGCAAAAATATTTTTACTTCTGTTTACTAAACCATAATAATAATCATTATAAAAGAAATGCTTTTTTATTTAGAAAAATTATTCCATTGAAAATATTTTAAATCAAATATTTTTAAAAATAAGAAACATGTACTACTATTATAATTAAATAACTTAATTTATACTATTTACTTTAGTTCAACCTTTCATCTACTATTAATTGAGTAATTCCTTTTTTCAACTTTAATTAAATTACGAATCAGGGTCCGATAATTAGGTACTAATACTTAGATCTCGTTACTGATCATAATACAGTCGGGTGTATTTGTTTTTCAATCTCTCATTAAAGCTAGTTTTTTACTTGATTGGTCCCTAGAGGAGCCTCCTATGTAATAGGTACCTTCAATTGCGTTAACCGACGAGCAACTGAGGTTCAATTGTGTATTTTGACTATTTACACTGAAATAGTAAATAGTTAAGATTTTAAAGTGTTAAATTAAATTTAAATTTTAATGTTAAAGTGTAGAATGAAGTATTAAACAAAAAAAATTTTTTAAAAATTAAAATTATTTTAATTTCCGTAAACAAAATTATTTTCAAATTAATTTTTATACATTTTTACATAAATATATACCTAATTTAGTTAATTATCCTTACTTTAATTTTAAAAACTAAAAATGAATAATAATATTTCATCAAAAATTTTAATTACTTTAATTCCAATAATTTCTATTTTAATAAATAATTCAATTAATGCAGGCAAGTATTTTTGTTAAAAATAAAAGAAAATTAATTAAAAAATAATTTTTTAAGCCATAGATTGTGGACAAGACGAAATCCCGAAGGAATGCGGATGTGATGGAACCTGTGACAATCCCGATCCAATATGTATTCAGAGTTGCGAGAAAGAGCCGAAATGTTTATGTAAAGAAGGATTTGTTAGGGATGGAAATAATGATTGTATTAGAAAAAGTGGATGTCCTTAATAAATTAAATTAATTTTAATTTAATTTAAAATTAATTATATGTCCAAAATATTCATTTAATTTTTTAAATAAAATTAAAAGTAACCAAAATATTTTTTTATTTTTTATTTATTAATTAAACTCTAATTATTTCAATTTTAAGTGATATCACTATTTTTAGTTTAAAAAAAATTCTTTTTGCAAAAATTTAATCAAAGTTTTAATCAAAAACAAATAAAAATAATTTAAAAATCAACAAAAATAATTAAATAGAATTAAAGATTAAAAAGAAAAAATAAAATTTTTACCTATTTTATTTGACGAATAAATAAAAAAAATGTGTAAGGGGGTTGTTTTTGTGTTGATTTCTCAATTTTCTTTTTGTGTGGCCAATAATTAGTTTACACAAAATAATTTAAAAATATTATTCTCAATTCGGATAGGAATTTTTTGTACTTTATTTTGAATTTTTGTTAATATTTCCTTGATAATTCTAAAAAAAATTTTTGGGAAGATAACTATTTAATATTGGACGGCTTTTTTAAAATTAAGGAAAAATATTTTTAAAAAATAATATGTATTACAATTTATTTTTTGTTAAAGTATAAAATAAAATTAATTGTTATTACGGGTCATTTACGTATTAAATTTTAGTCTTTTAAACTGTTAATAATAAAATTCGCTGAATTAATTTAAATTAAATACTTTGACTTGATGAGGCAAAATTTAAAAAAAATAAAAAAATGATCTTATGATGAAAAAAGTATAAATTGTGTATATATAAATATAAACAATAAATATATATTTTCATTATTAAATTTAAACGAACTTTTAATTTAAATTGTGTGATTTAATTACTTGGAGGTCCCTAAGCCTAGAGCAATCTGTAAGTATCATTAAGCATCACTATCACTAAGTCTGTAACCTCGTATTCAAATCACACCTTAATATGGTTTTATTCAGGATTCGATAAAGTTGAACGGCTATCGAATCCTGTGATTTAGTGAGCCCGTAGTCTATGGGGGGTGTACTCTAATAATTAATAATCGGGATTTTCATTTATTTTCTTAAGCAGAATTTGTCAAATTAGGGTCCTATTTACAAATGAAATAATATATTATTTTTTGTAATTTATCCATTTATTATTTAGGTTAAAGATTTTTCATATTTTTTTGAAAATTTAATTTAAGAAAAACTACAATAAAAATGGCAAATTTAAATTTGAACACTAAATTAGTTTTAATTTTGTTAATTTGCTTCCTTATAATTTTCACAATCTGTATATGTGAACAGCCAGAAAGAGATGAATCCGATTTACTGTAAGAATTTCAAATAAATTTTTTAGAATTTATTATAAGTAAAATAAATGAATTCGATATCCGAACTAAACTTTTCTGAATCTTCGTTGCTATTTCAAAGATATTTTTTTGTTCCCAAACATCTCTGCATACAGATATCCAACTTTACTTCGAGTTATCCCTTCCCTTAATTCGATACTTTTACTTTTCCTCTAAATATTTTTGGCAAAATTTTATTTTAAATATTTAAACTAAAATTTATTTCATTTAGTGTTCGAAAACGACGTTGGGGCTATGGCTATGGTGGATGGGGCGGATGGGGTGGTGGCCGTGGTTGGGGCTGGGGACGAGGAATGGGAGGCTGGGGCGGCTACGGAATGGGAGGATGGGGATGGGGACGTTGAAAAATTAAAATATTTCTTGGAATTAATTGAAAATAAATATTTTATATTGAATTTTGAATTATTATAAATATTTTATTTTGAATAAATAATTAATAAACAAATTTGCTGCTTGTATTGCTGCTTGTATTGCTGCTTGTATTGTATTGCTGTATTGTAGTAATGCTGCTTGTATTGTATTGTATTGTAGTAATGCTTGTATTGTAGTAATGCACAAAATTTATTGCTTGAATTGTACAAAATTTAGCCTACACAAATATTCATGTAACTTTTAAACAAGGAAATATTTAATATTTTCTAAATAGATTCATGGCCATAAGTATTTTACAAGAGAGGTGATTCCTAGAATGGTAATGATGGAAATTGATCCTGAAGAAATTGAAGAAAGTGAGGAAGATGAATTTATTGCTGAATTATAATTTGTTTAAAGAGGGATGAGCAAAATTGTTGATTTTTTATTGTTTTTTTAAAATTATGAATTGTTTTTAGAAAATTTTAAAAATAAACGGTAAACGGACGTTTAAACGGGGTCTTCAAAAATAAACGAAACGGTATACGGGTCTCAGATAAACGGCATAGAAGGTATACGGTTTTTTTCAAAATTAAACAGTTTTGTTCCACCCTAAATCATACCCTAATTATTTTAATTTTAAGTGTTATCACTATTTTCGTTTAAAAATTTTTTTTTGCAAAAATTCTATTAAAGTTTTAATTAAAAACAAAAATAATCTAAAAAACAACAAAAATAATGAATTAGAATTAAAGATTAAAAATAAAAATATATTAAATTTTTACCTATTTCAGTTATAAATATAAACAATAAATATATATTTTCATTATCAAATTTGAAAAAACTTTTAATTTAAATTTAATTAATTGGAGGTCACTAAGCCTGAAACCAATAATGTTACGCTTCTCTAACTTTGTTTTCAAATTACACCCTAATATTGTTTGATTCAGGATTCGTTAATGTTGGACGGCTATCTAATCCTGCAATTTAGTGAGCCCGTAGTCTACATAGTACTCTAATAATTAATTTTCGGGATCTTTATTTATATTTTTCAAGCAAATTATTCTTGGTAATTTATCCTTTTATTATTTAGGTCAAGATTTTTCATATTTTTTTGAAAATTTAATTTAAGAAAAACTACAATAAAAATGGCAAATTTAAATTTGAACACTAAATTAGTTTTAATTTTGTTAATCTGCTTTCTCGTTTTTTTCACAATCTGTATATGTGAACAGCCTGAAGGAGATGACTCTGATTTACTGTAACAATTTTAAATACCTAAATTTTTATTATTTACTATAAGTAAATACAAATTAATATACCTATGTACATCTTTATAAAAGTGTTAGAAAAAATCATGGAAACTTGTTTTTCGAAGAATTTGTCATCAATGTGGGATTGGAGGTATACGAATCCGATATTCGAACTAAACATTCTGGAATTTTCGTATATAGTAGGGTTGAACAGCCTGAAGTTTAAAAGTTTAGAAATTTCGAATTTTGAAGATTTTTTTGTTTCGAAGCATCTCTGCATATCCAACTTTACTTCGTAGTTATCCCTTCACTTAATTCGATAATTTACTTTTCCTATAAATATTTTTAGGCAAAATCTTGTTTTGGTACATTTTTAAACCAAAATTTATTTCATTTAGTGTTCGAACACGACGTCGGGATTATGGCTATGGTGAATATGGAGGATATGGATATGGAGAATATGGAGGATACGGATATGGAGGACGTGGATATGGAGGGTATGGAGAATATGGATATGGAGGATATGGAGGGGGCGGCCACGGAAAGGGAGGATATGGAGAATATGGAGGAGGCGGCCATGGAAAGGGAGGGCGGGGAAGGGGACGTTGAAAAATTAAAATGTTTTTCTTGGAATTAATTGAAAATAAATATTTTATATTGAATTTCGAATTATTATAAATATTTTATTAATTCAATTTATATAAATGATTAATGAAAAAATTTGCAAGTTGTATTGTAAGACTGGCAAAGTTTTCTCCCATCCTAGCGAATAAAGCAATAATTAAAACGATGAGTTTATTGTGGGATGGCCTTCCAGCTGAGAGCTCTCAATATCAAATCCAAATATTCCTTTCCTATGAGGGGTTCGATCGCTTTACTTTATATTTTATAACAACTATTTATAAAAGAATTTTAAGACCAAAAACAGTAAAAAATAAGTATACAAAATTAATATTTAAAGCATTAACAATTATCTGAATGTCAAAATATTTTTTAGATTTTAATATTTAAGAATATTTTATAAATAAATGCTAAATATAACATAAAATTATTACATTTTTTCAAATTAATCACTGTTTCTAGCATTTAATTTTAAAAATATTTCGAAGTTTTGGAAATAAAAGGCAACCATTTTTGCCTTAATTATCATGTTTATGAATTAAATAAATATATTTAATTATTAAAATGATTTTTAAAAATTATATACTAATTATAACATTATTTTTTATTATTTATATCAAGCAAGAAATTTTTACAAATGCTGTTGAAACCTCAACAAAACGTATTTTAACATTAAATAAAATTATTATTAATTTTCTAATTATTTTTAAGCTATTAAATGTGGACAAAACGAAGAACCACAAAAATGTGGATGTGATGGAACATGTAAAAATCCAAATCCCCCTTGTAAAACCAAACCAGTTTGTGGGGCACAACGTTGTCTTTGTATTCAACGAATGGTGGGAAATAGAGCCATTGAAAGATTAGTTCGCAATCAAAATAATAAATGTGTCGAGGAAAAGAATTGTAAAAAATAAGAGAAAATGATTGTTTTTTGAAAAAAAATATTTTTTGGAAATAAAAGTAAAATTACCTTTATTTAATCACGAACTCTTTAATTTGTAAAAAATAAGTTAAACTACATAGTTGGAAAAAAAAGTTATACTAGTAGCAGTTGGATAAGTCGATGTGAAAATCAAGCCATAGTCTTTCATCCCGTCTCTGAAATCCGATTTCTAAAAAGAATCTTATTAAAATTTCACGTAAAATTTTTTAATTGGGTTAAGGTGGTTTTCGAGGTTTTCAATGGGCCTCCTTGAGTGCTTGTATTAGATATGGTCATCTAATAGAGCCGGGCTTTAATTAGAGCATTTACGGCAATTTGTGTACCAAATATATACATACATACTTCTTAGAAGAATTAAATACCTAAATTGAATTATTTAAAAATAAAAATTTTAAAATTAATTTTTTTTAATTTTAACATGTAACCAATTAGATCGAAACTAATTAATCAAAAATAACTACTTTTCCAATTTTTGATATTTAATACATATACATACCTACTATTTTGCATTTTATTATTAAAATATAGATTTGAAAGAATTGATTTTACAAAGTAAATATTTATTTGTTTCCTATGATTTTTATTTAAATATTTATTTTTGGTTACCAAAGCAACTTTAAAATATTATTATTTTTCAAAGGAAAAATTAATATTTACAAGTCATTAAAATATTACTTTTTTATTACCGTTGACTAATATATAATAAAGCTGCGCAAATATTAAAAAAATTTTTTTAATAATTTTTTTACTTTTTACCGTAAAAAGATTTATCGAATTGTTTTAAATAAATTAATTTATTTTATATTAAAATAGTAATTGATGGGTACTAATAATATTTCCTTTCATTTATTACTTCCCGGACAATTTGCCGGCATTTATAACAAATATCCGGGTTTGGGAATATTTAATTAAATTGTAAAAATTTTAGAATACATTTTAACTTCATTTTTAGATACCCTTTGGTGCAGAAAAATCGTACCTTATAATGAAAATACTTAGGTATCGCTAGGCAGTCCTTCCACCCAGTGGCCACCCAAAATTTAAAAGAAGTGTTTTTATTAAATCTCAAATTGAGGATTAATAAAAAATTAAGGATATTTACTCTTTTAAATGATAATTTTAAAGGAAATGGAAGAAAATAATAATTTCCAACAAAATTTAAATTATCCCATTTCTAAACAAAATATAAAGGGAAATGAAAATAAAAAATTAATAATTAAAAAGAATTTTCCAATAAACTGTCGTGTTTGTGGAGGTATAGCTAGTGGATATATTTATTATGGGGTTATGTGTTGTGATGGTTTGTTTTTAATAAAAATAAGGAAAAAATATTTATTTGTTAGGCTGTAAACATTTTTTTCGTCGTTGTATTGCAACAAAGGATGAAATTAAATGTAAATCTGAAGGAAAATGTGAAATAATGAATGGTAGGAAATTAATTTTTTGTTAAATTATTTAAAAATTATTTAATAATTTAAATTAGTGACCAGTAAAATAAATATTTGACGGATCCCGTGAATGCGGAATCTTTCCTAAAACATTCAGAAGACATTGTTTTGCTGGATAAATGCATAAGACCTCTCATCCCGTAAAAATCCCGTAAAAGCTCGCGCAGGATTTGTCCAGCACCGGTCACTCACTAAATTAACTCAAAATAAATTAAAAAAAAATTAATTTACAGTTCCAAACAAGTGCAAAAGTTGCCGTTTCGATAAATGTATTTTAAAAGGAATGAATGTAGAAAAATTGAAAGGTCCTCACAATAAATCTATATGGGATGTTCGTTCATTAATTGAACAAAGAATTGGTGAATTAGCTTTAAATGGAAAATATGTAGAAAGAAAAATTGAAAATTATGTTAATGTAAATTTAAATGCTGTATTTTCTGTTATGGTACATAAATTAAATATTATTTAACAAAAAATTAATTAATTTGATCCCTAATGAATCAAAAATGGAAATCAAAATCCCTTCTGGGATGGTCCGGACTAGGCATTTTTTAGGCAAAAACCACGACCCGACCTCCGAAGGCTCTACCCCGACTAACCCCGATCCCAGACGCTACCCTAGTGCTACCCTAGTTCAAACAAATGACAACGATGTTTAGGAGAGCTCCCAGTATTTTATTTTCTGGAGCTTTACTTTATTAATATTTTTAAATAAAATAAATATTTAATTTGTCTTTTTTAGCAAAATAATTTAATCGAAAATCAAGACAACCAAATTATTGACTATCTTTTATTAATAGAACAAAATGTTCAAAGAATCAGAATTTCACCTACAAAAGTTATCGACAAGCATTATAATTATTCTTGTAAAACATTAAATGATTTAATTAATCAACAAGAAAATTTAATTTCGAAAAGTTGTGAATATTTAGTTCGGTTTTAAATTTAAATAAAAATTATTTAAATTAATTTAAAGGATGAAGAAATTAAAATGCCCGGTACAGATTATTTTGAATTTCTTAACAAAAATGGACTTTTCGCTATCCATCCACACTCCTTAATTGAGGATCTTATGTTAATTGTTAATATGGCTAAAATAATGCCTTTCTTTAATAAATTGGAAATGTCTGATATTGTAAATAAATTTTGAAAAAAATTTAAAAGAAAAAAATTATTTTTTGAAGGTTACTCAACTTAAAAATATTTCTTGGGCCATTATAGTTTTAGCAACTGCATATTATTCCAGTACTAAATTGTCAGATGCTGTTATAACAACAGAAAGATTACCTATGTTTGCAGCTTTTAGTGGAGATTATTATAAAGGAAATTTAACGTTAAGTAGTTAATTTATGATAATAAACTTTTGTTTTAGAAAAATTTAAATGTTTTAAGTGTTTGATTTAAATAATTATTTTATTGTAAGGAAGAGCAGGAGGTCGCAGGATCGAAGCCTGCCCTGGATTGAACTTTTACCTCGTTCTTACTTTACGTTACCTGTAAAGACCTATTTAATATAAAGCTAATTTAATCAGAAGCTAAAATTAATAAGCAATGAAATTTGTAAAGAATATAAAGAAAATTAAGCCAATAATTAAAAATAAATTTCCTTTTTTTTATTTTAGAATAAATAATTTATGCCAGAAAATATTTTTAACAATTATGGAACGTTTCAATAGGTTAATGATAAATGAAGAGGAGTACGTTCTTCTCCGTGCAATAATTTTTTCACATTTTGTCACAAATGGTTTAACACTTAATGGCCAAAAAATAATGTTGGATGAGGCAGAGAAATATTCAAAAATATTAATGAAATTATTACAAGTTTGTAGTAATAAAAGGATTTTCTTGTATTAAAAAATGAATTCTAAATTTGATTTCACTTCCTGGTTCCTTAATTTCACCCTTTTCCTACACGTATTTCGATAGATAACTTCAATATATTAATACACGCAACATCCTTCTAAAATTTAGCCTGAACTAGACCCCCTTCGGGAGGATCTACTCGACAATAGCCTTGACTTTTAAATCTTCAAATTCAGCCTTCCATTTAAAAATATATTCAAATAAAAATATAATATTTATAATTAGAAACGACATGGCCAACTATCAGGCGTAAAAAGATATACAGAATTGCTTCAATTAATCGAAATATGCTTCAGAACTGGATATAATATAAGCCTTTTATTTAATTATTTGACTAATGTTTACGAACCCGGCCGTTTCGAAAAGGTGGTTCCAGAGGCACTTGTTGAATTGCTTCAGTTAAAATGAATTGATTCAAAAATGGAACTTGAAGAAACTTGATTCTTTTAATTTTGTATTTATCTGTTTTTATTTTCATAAAACTTGACATATAAGAATGACATTGGCATTGGGAATATTTTTAGGATTTTAATCCAAAATATAATTTTTTTGTAATTTTTTGCAATAACTAAAAGTAAAGGTTTTTTTCTATCAAGCATTTCCAAAGAATGTGCATTTACAGTACTTACAAGTAATTAATCTAATCTCGACACTCAACTGTCCTGATCAGGGGTGTCCGCAAGTGCAAAAAATTTTCCGCAGCTACAATCCGCAATTTTAATTTTAAAATCCGCAGCCGTAATCCGCAAGTCGGTACTTTTCCGTTTTGTTACACCCCCCTATATTAATGCTCAAAATGTCACATATAAGGTAATAAAAGGTGCTGAGTCGAACGGTACCTTTCTTTTTCCCAGGAGATGTCTGTGGACCGAGATATAGGGCTCGAAATGGTCAAAAACCATTAGGCCATTTTGTGGTAAAAAATTCAAATATGCAAATAATAACTCATTCGAAAGAGCTCGACGAGCTGAGTTGAATGACACCAAAATCACCGTCTTCGAACAAGTTTGGACCGAGTTACGATACAAAAAATTGTGTGGTTCTTCAATTTTCAGGGACCTGAATCTCAGTCAAATCAAATCAGATTTCGTTGATCTTGGTGTTTTTCGACTCAGCTCCATAAGCTCTTTCGAATGGGTTATTATTTGTATATTTGAATTTTTACCCCAAAAATGAACATGCTCCCCCCTATGGTTTTTGACCATTTCGAGCCCTATATCTCGGTCCACAGACATCTCCTGGGAAAAAGAAAGGTACCGTTCGACTCAGCACCTTTTATTACCTTATATGTGACATTTTGAGCATTAATATATGGGGGTGTAACAAAACGGAAAAGTACCCGCAAGTCTAAAAAACACGCAATTTCACGCAATCCGCAACTGTGGACACCCCTGGTCCTAATTGGAAAATTGGCAGTAAAGTCAGCCGATTCAGTATATGGCCATACCTCTCTTGATTTTCGTCCGGTTCTAATAATTCTCGCTTCATTCGAAAGGTCTCGTAATGCGGTTTCTAATGATGTTATGATCTAAAAACTGATAGTGAATCGACGGTACTGAGTCGTCCCACACCCTAAAATTGGCACATTTTTAATTCTTAAGATTTTATTTAATTTCCAAACTTGCTTAAACTTTATATAAATTTTATAGAAATTTTAATATGGCAGAATCCCAAGTATTTAGAAGACCTGCATTGCCACTACCTCCTAGAGGTTATTATTTAATTAATATTTTTTAAATTTAATTTAAAGATGTTAAACGTCCTCGACTCGATGAAGGAGCGCTTGTACCCGTTGAAGGAACACGAAATGAAGAAAATGGTCAACAACGCCCTTCATCACTTCAAAGTCCCATAATGCTTCTAACTGGACATGAGGGGGAAATTTTTGGGGCGAGATTTAGTCATGATGGAAATATATTGGCTTCGGTTGGATTTGATATGAAAATATGTAATTTAGAGAAATTTAAGGGGAAAATATTTTTCTAAAAATATTTTTAGTTTTGTGGAGCGCTCGAGGAGAGTGTGAGAATTTCTCAACAATTACTGGACATAAAGGAGCAATTATGGATGTGCATTTTAATACAGATACAAGGCAATTTTTTTTAATTTTTAAAATTATTTTGTGTCTTTTGTGGCAATCCCGGAGAATTGGGGTCCTTGCGGAAATTAAAAATAAAAAAAAGTATTTTTCCTAGAAACACCATTTCTTTTATTTTTAGAATTTTTTTCGCATGGACCCCAATTCTCCGGGATTGTATCTTGTTACTTTGGGGACTTTCTAAAAAAAATTTTTTACATAAATCGGAGATTGGTTTTTTTGAATTTTTGTTAGGATTTATTCAATCCGGCTTAAATTTTCAATCCAATTCATTCTCACTTCATCTAGTCTTGGACGTTAACGTTCAATTTTTTCGATTGTAAATTTGTTTTGATTCATCACTTTATAGTCAAAAAAATCTCGACCAATTAAAAATTTTCTAGTGATTTTTTGTTAATTGAATTTAAAAAATATACGCTTCCGAACCTTAAAATATTTATTAAAATTCTTAAAATATCTTTTATTAAATATTTTTAAAGTTATCTGTATACTTGTTCAACAGACAAAACTGTTCGTGTTTGGGATATGGAAACGGGTGTTTGTGTTAGACGATTTCGCTCACATTCGGTTACTTTTCTCAAAAATTAATTTTATTGATTTTTTAAAGGATTTTGTTAATGGTTGTCATCCAGCTAGAAGAGGGCCTGATATTGTTTGTTCTGGATCAGATGATGGAACTATACAAGTTTTTTTTAATTTAAATTTTATTTAATTATTTTTAAGGTTCACGATTTACGAAAAAGAAAACCGGCAATTATTTTTGAAAATATAAATAAATATCAAGTCACAACTGTTACTTTTAATGATACAGCTGAATTGGTTTTGAGTGGTGGAATCGATAATGCTTTGAGGGTTGGAATTTTTTTGAATTTTTTTTAAATTTAAGTTAATTTAAGTTCAAATTTTGGAAATTTTATTTTCTGTTTAAATTCTGACTAGGGAACATATGCTACCCACGAATTTGGTATTTTTTGGTACCATTCGATAGAGGACGAATCAACCAGTCCCCTGGACTGAAACTTTGAACGGCCATAACTCGTCCTAAAGTGATTTTGCAAGAAAACGGAACGCATTATCCAATAGAAAATCGGGGGTCCTCTATCGAATGGTACCAAGAAAATATCAAATTCGTGGTGACAATAACACATGTTCCCATGTGAAAAAAATTTTTTCTTAAAGGTTTGGGATATACGTAAAAATTCCCTTCTCCATTCAATGCATGGACATTCTGACACAGTTACAGGACTTTGTTTAAGTCCAGATGGAAGTTTTGTTTTATCTAATGCTATGGATTGTACAGGTAAATTTAATTTGTTAAAATTAAAAAAAAGATTGTTTTTAGCACGCATTTGGGATATTCGTCCTTATTCAACTTCACAAAGATGTGTAAAAACATTGAGTGGACATCAACATAATTTTGAGAAGGTTTTTAATTTTTTAAATGGATTAGGCGTTCTAGGAAGTTTTAAATTTTATTTTGGTTTTTGTAAGTTGAGAAGACTCCGTAACATTTTTATGTTTTATGCCTACATCCACGGGATCCAGAGATTTCAGTCTATTCTGTTAATTATGAGAACATAATTAGGCATATATTTAGTCATATCTTTAAAAATTTCAGTGTATCAGAACCTTCTAAAATTTAATAAACTAACGGACGGTTTCTGGCATAGGGCGAATACCCCCTATTTTATTCCTTGAAATTTACCCCCAGAAATGCCCGTTTTTCTAATTTTCTTAATCTAAACTTTATGGAACGAAAACTTTCTTGCTAAACAATAAGTTCGTTTTATGGTTCTGATCCAGATGATTTATATGTCATTCGAAAGAGCTCGTCGAGCTGATGTCAGCGAGTGACAGACAGACGAGCTGATGTTCGAATTACATATAGATCTTCCATATCTGGATCAGAACCATAAAACGAGCTTTAGACATTAAAAGTCATTAATTTTTAAAAATTAAAGAATTTATTACGATGTGCTTGGTCTCCCGATTCCCATAGAGTTTCTTGTGGTTTGTTTTTATTTGTTTTTTTTAATATTTAAAAACTCTTTTTAAAGGTTCAAGTGATCGTTTTGTTTATGTTTGGGATGTTGGTTCTAGAAATATTGCTTATAAACTTCCTGGACATCAAGGATCTGTTAATGCTGTTGATTTTCACCCAACAGAACCAATAAGTAAACGAAAAAGTTAATTTATTTTTAATTTTTTATTAATTTAGTTCTTTCTGCTGGAAGTGATAAAAGGATATTTTTGGGGGAATTGACACGTTAATTGAAAATAAATTTTAAGTTTTTTTTTTATTTTTTCAATAAATATTTTTGTTTTTTATACATAATAAATGAAGAAAAAAGTAGAAAGCGAGGTTCATTAAGCAAATCTATTAATAATTACTAGGGAGCGAATTTTTAGGTCGTAAAAACCTTAAAATTGGTACTTAAATAGGTTGTATAAAATGCTAAAATAGGTGACAAAAATAGGAAAAAGGTTGCAAAAAAGGTCGACATATACATATGTGCAAGAATTCAAAAATGCCTAGTAATTTCTATTTTATTTTATAAATTTCGGCGCCAAAGCAAAAATGTTAAAAATTAATATTAATTCATAAAAAGCAATCCATTTATTTTAAATTAAAATTCTAAAAATTATTTAAATTTAATTAATTTTTCTCTTTAATTCTTAATTAATTTAAAATAATTTTATTTATTTTAGAGTTTCGAGTAATTTTTGGTCATCTAATTTTCTTTAAATCCAATTAATATTTGTTAAAAATAATTTTTTTGCCTTTCTTTTGAATAAATTAAAATTTATTTTTATATAAAATAAAGTTTTAAAACATTTTTTAACATACAGTGGGTGGGGGTTTATTTATTCTAAGCTTCAGATATTTATTTAGTTCCATCCATATTTTTTATTAAGATTATTTTTTCATAAATCAAAAAAATAACATAAAAAATCCTTTTTTTATTAGTCATGTGTTATTTTAATGGCTTTTCTAATATTTTTAATCCTTTTCTTAAAAAATTAAAAGATTTTTTTTTTAATTTTTTAAGGCAAAATATTTTTGTTGCGAACTCATTTTATACCACGCAAAATTTTTTTCAAAATTTTTAAAATTATTTTTTTTTCAATTTTTTAATAAATGAAAGGCTTCTTCCCACTCAAAAAATAAAATTGCCAATTAATTTTCTCCCCATTTTAGATTAAAAAAATTTCTTCTGATATTTCTAATCCGGATTTGCTGCGAAAGTGTTTACTTTTACATTTAAATATTAAACAGACAGATTTACTGTAAATTTTTATGATTAACTTTTAAAAAATTGGTGAATTATGTATGTATGTATTAAGGCAGAAGGGATGTGCAAATATTTTACTTCAAAGTTTGGTTTCTAGTTAAATATTTTTGGGAAAATACATAAAAACTTGATAAAAATATTTAAAAATTTTTCTTTATTTAAATTTTAGAAATTTCACTTCTACCTATTTTCTTAATTAATATTATTTATTTCAATGCGCTTTAATGCTTCCCTATATTTTTCTCAATGTCTCAATATTTTTGTAGTATTTTATTCTCTCACCTAAAATATCCAAATATTTTTAATAAAAAATATTTTTAATTTTTATTTTTTTATAAACATTTTTCCTCATTTTTTGGTGAATAATAAAAATAAATAGATATACGTATAAATCTTTTTTTTGTTTTTTCTGCCAAAATGCAAATTGGAAGAAAAGAATTATGTATAAGCCAATGTGTAATAAAATTGGTTGTTAGAAATATATATTTATGTAGATATATGTGTTGGGTTTGAAGATGTAAAACCAATGCCAATGAAATAGAAAAAATTGTATATTATTTTTAAAAATAAATTAGTTTTTTCTGGAATGTTTTTGTTAATTTTTATTATTTTATTTATTGAATAAGCAACATTTCCCCCAAAAAATATGCAAAAAAACATAAAAAACGCAGGACACCGACGAAGACGCTCAGCATCTTTTCTCCCCTCTTTTTACAATATCTTTTATGTCGCAAGACGCATGCATTATTTGTAAACGTAGCATTAGACAGACACACTAGACAGTTAAGTCGTCAATTAAATTAATCCTACACAGATTATAAACCTGCCTGTCATCCCAAAGTCTCCTGAAAATTCCTGAAAATCGAGAAGTCCCGACGTTTTCTGATTCGAAAAATCTAATTCCCGAAACCGGGAATCTATCTTTATCTCGGCAGGATTTCTGATATGTATACATTAAAGATGTCCGACTTGATACTTTATTTTACATAAAATATTTTACTTAAAGTCATTTTTTAATTTTATTAAAATTCTATTAATTTCGATTTAAATTGTTTTAGCTATTTAATAATGATTATTAATTTTTTTAAAGAAATTGGTTTTTTGTGTTTTTCAATTCTTTAAATAGAATATACATCTTCTAATCCCAATCCTCCTTTTCGCACCAAACAGGATTTTTTCTGTTTTTTAATTAAATAATATTTTTTTGTATTAATTTAAAATAATTCTTTTTATTTTAATAATAATTTTTAAAAATTAATTCATCAAACATCTCCCATGTTTTTAAAATTATTTTTTTCTTCTATATTAATTTTAAAAACAATTTTTTGTAAAAATAATTATCGGAAATAAATTTATTATTTTTTTCCTTATTTTTAATTATATTTTAAATGCACTTTTGTTTTTCCTAGGATATTTCAAAACACATTTTATTTATTTTTAATATTTTTATTTGTCTTCTTTTTTAAACTTCCGTCCCCACTTGATAAATTTTTCTTTGAGAGAGTGGAGGGGGGGATATGGATATATTTTTATTTTTTTATTTTGCTTAAAAATGCATGAGAAAAGAAAAATATTAAAGAAAATGCTTCTCATTTCTGCGCATTTTTTATTTTCTAAAT
The DNA here is from genome assembly GCA_963681835.1 of Meloidogyne enterolobii. Taxonomy (NCBI): domain Eukaryota; kingdom Metazoa; phylum Nematoda; class Chromadorea; order Rhabditida; family Meloidogynidae; genus Meloidogyne; species Meloidogyne enterolobii. Next base: position 2,137,889 of record CAVMJV010000019.1, read on the forward strand.
TTTCAGAAAAACTTTAAGTATTGAGTATATTTTAAATAAATAAATTAATATTTTTCTTAAACAAATTTTTTCTGAAAAAATACAAATTTTGAATTTATTTTCAATTTAAATATTCAGATAATTTTGTACATAGTTTAACTTTTTCTATTTATTTAAAAGCAACAATTACTTTTATAAATTTTTTTCGCTCCCATTCTTCTGTTTTTTCATTTTCAAAAAATCCAAAATTATTTACTTTATTATTTATTTTGTATTTTTTAATTGAAGGAGTTAACTAATTAATTGGTTATTTATTTCTATTTTTAACAATTTCTATTTTTTATAATACATTTCAGCTTATTTTTAATTAAGATTATTTTAGTTTATTTTTGTTCACATTATTGGAAACTTTACAAATTTCTTGCGAACATTAATTTTAGAATTTGTGATTTTTAATTTTTTAATTTACCGTATAATCTGTATTAATTGCCCTCCCTCAAATAATTAGCCCACTTCCATTAATTACTGGATTGAAACAATAATTACCCTTACCAGATACACTTAAACACGTTCAAATTCCAAACCTTGTATAATAACCCTCCTTCGATTAATTACTGCCCCTAGCGGAAGTCGAAACAATGATTAGCTAGCATATTTAATTTACCCTTTATTTCAATCCTCTAAATAAACTTTTCCCACATTTTTGTCAACTTTTTATTAATTCTCTAATTAATTTTTCTTATTATTCTCAAACTTCCTCTTGCAACATTTTCACATTATTAATTAAATAATTTATAAAAGTTATTTTTTTTTAAATTTTTCTCATGAGATTCTAATCTTTGATTTTTTCAAAAACTATTTTTAGATTTTTTCGGGGATTGTTTTATTGATTCATTTAATGTAATAATGATTGTTGATTATTGTGAAATAGAATAAGGCTTGATTTTAGGCGTCGATTTGAAATTCAAAAAAAACCATTTATATTTTTAAATATTTTTAATTACTTTATTTAATAAATACACAAATCTCTATAAAAAGTACATTTATTTACGTTTTACTTTACTAAAAATTCTCCCACAATTTTAATTTTTATTATTAAAATTAAATGTATCATCCAAACATTTCCCAAGGATTTACTTTTTTTTCTTTAAAATACAAACACACATCATTTCTTTATTTATAATGTACTTAAATAATTAAAAGAAAAATTTAAATATTTTTGGATTAAAATATAATTAATTTTAGAGAAATATACACTACTTAATTAATACCTATACTTATTTTAAAAAATTTATAAAAAATTTTATATCCCTTATAAAAAATATTCAATTTATAATTTAAACATTTAAGGATCTTTGTAACTGCACTAATAAATCCAATTTGTTTTTAATAATAATAAAATCTCTTAAATTCTAACCAAAGATCCCAGATTAATTTTTAATATTTCTAATTTTATTTAATTATAATTTGGTGTTTCAAATATTCTAATTTTTTTAATTATTGTATAATCTTTATAAAAAATACATTTGTATAATTATATATTTAATACATATAAATAAATCTTTATTTTTAAAAAAATAATTACTAATATTATTCTTCTTAAAATAAAAATACCAAATGTTTAAATTAAACCCTAAATTTAATAAAAATATTTTTATATATAGAAGTTATTATTAATTCTGTTATAATTTTAAGTTATATTTAAAGAATTTTTAAAGTAATTTAATTAGTATATTTTTCTTTTTTTATTTAAATAAATTACATATTTAAATTTATTTAATTTAATATTTGTAAATTTTTTCTGACGTTTTAAAAAACCTTTCCGGGTATATTCTATTTAAATATCAAATTCATGTTTATCCCCTTATTTTAAAATCAAACCTCACTATAAAATATAAAACGTTTAGCAGAAGTTTTTCACCGGGCAGGATTCGAATCTACGATCTCCTCGTATTTATTGCTTAATAATTTTTTCTCTTAATTTTTTTAAAATTTTTTCATTAACTTTTTTCTCACCTCACCTACTATAACCTCACCTTACCTTCCTCACCTCACCTCACTTCACCTTTACCTCACCTCACAGGAGCCTAACACTGATGTGAGCTACTGGGCATCGACTAATGCTTTCTCTTTTATTCTTTTAGATCGTTTAACCCCCGCCTAAGAGTTTTAAATGCCACTTGGTGAATCATCCTTACAATATTTACACGGACATTTATTTAGGAATGGTTTTTTTAGATTTGGTTGGTCATAGGGGTTGCAATGCGATACCTCTAATTTAAAGATTGGAGGTATTCTCATTATAGAAGGTATCCTCAGACCCTCATTATAAGATACAATTTTCAGTCTGTAAAAAGTGAGGTCAGACTGTTTATATATTTTATTTGCGTAGTTTTTTCTTGGCTATATTTTTTGATTTTTGTCTCGCAAATACAATCTTAGCATTTTAATTATACTAAAAATTTTGTCTTTTTCTTTAAAAATTCTTTTAAATATTCCCATCAAAAATTTCCGCTTTACAAATTCAAACAATAAACTTAACATTTTTACTAATAAAATTTTATATATTTTTTTAAATGTCTGTTCTTTCTTCCGTCAAAACATGGCTAAATTATTATAAGAATTTTTTATTAGTCTCACTTTCTAAAAAACAAAATAAATCTTTCATTTTACCCAACGGCGCGTATTCAATATTTCTCATTTTTTAATTGTTTAAAAAATATTTTTTTGCTATTTTATTATCTCGAAAGAACACAGAAATTTAATAAAATATATAGGTAGGTATTTCACCTGTTCATTTGTTTTTAATTTTAATATTTAATTGATAAAATTTTTATAAAAAATTTTTTAATAACTAAGGCTTTTAATTTTTATTTTATCTTAAATATTAATTTAAAAATTAATTTTTTTATTATTATTTAAATGACGAGGAATTTTGAAAAAATAATCAGAAAACTATCATGCTTCTTTCACTTCTCGGATACTTATTCCATTAGCAGAGATGGGTCGGAATTCCGATTTCCGACGTTTTTTTCCTTCTGATTTCCGTAAAAAATTTTCATTTCCGATTTCCGAGTTCCGACTTTTGAGCCAGTTCCGATTCCCGGCTCTTCCGATTTCCGTCACGACCCACCTCTGTTGATCAGTCAACTCTATTTTTATAAATAAATAATTAAAGACAAGAGCAATCTTAAAAATATTACTTGAATTTCCTACTAATTTACCAAAAAATAATTAATTATTCCTCTCTCTTTAATTTAAATTTTTTAAATTGGAATTAAATCTTAATTCCAAACCTAAATATTTTTACTTCCATTTTTTATCCTCATTAATTTATACAAAAAATAAATTAAATAAAGTACACACCTCTTACCTAAGAATTTATTTATATATATTATTAGCTTATTAAAACGTTAATTATATTTAATTATTAAATAAAATTTGAATAATTTGGAAATATTTATTGAAATAAATATTAAAAAATATTTGGGTGTAAACTAAATTTTGAGCCCCTCTTGAGTTAAGCTGATTAAATAATTATTGAAATCTAACAAAATTTTATTAAAATTTAATGATCCTTTATGATTCTTTATGATCCCCAAGGTTTGCATTTTTAAAGAAAATATTTTTCACGGTATACTAAAAAACGTACTTGGAATTTCACCGAGATTCGTGATCTATATATCGAAATATCAAAAGTATTTTTCATCATTCCTTCCCTTCAGACTTTCTAAAATTTCAGACTTTCTAAAATTTATTCAAAATTATTTTTAGTTTACTCTAAAAAATATTTTTATTTCAACAAAAAATAATTTTATTAATTATTAAAGAAAATGCCCCCAAACAATAACAACAACAATATAATTCCACTATCTCCCCTTCTCGACAATTCTTTAGATTTAGAAGATTATGATGCTTTGTTTTTTAATAATACAGATTTATTGGAGCATAATCAACAACAACAAATATTTGATGAAGATTTCTATGGGGATTCTGCTTCTTTTTTATTTCAAAATGCTACTGAAGAACAGAAAAGGGCAAGTTTATTTAAATTAAATTTAATAGAGAAAATGATCATTTATTTAATGTTTTTTCAAAAATATATTAATTTTAATTGCGTAAATTTAAAAGAATTTATTCTTTAATTTTATCTTGTCAAACAAGCTAAAATAATATCAATTTTACAAATTAATTCTTACCTTAAATATAAGAATACCTTAAATATAACAATTGTAGATTACCTAAAGTATGTACACCATTCAATCTTCCTCAATTTAAGTATAAAGTCTAAGTTTACATCAAAGTTTTATCGAAGTTTCTATTTTCAATTTACGATTTTCGAAGTTTTTTCTGTTCCGAAACATCTCTGGTTTACATTTAAATATCTTTATTAGGTTCGTATTTATCATCAGGCTTAAAATACTGATTAATCATGGATATACTTTAAATAAAAACTAAAAAGCCTTAGCTATTATATCTAATTTTTAAATATTAATTCACTTGATCTAAATTTAATTTTTAAAAATTAAAAACAATTTTTAGGAACAATTTTTTAATTTTTACGTCAAAAATTTTGAAACATTAAACATTATAAATAATTTTTAAATTGTTTATTAATTTAATTCGAAAATTTCTGGTTCAAAAATGCTTATTTTTGGATACAAAAATTATTCTTTTTTCCTAAAGAAAATTAAATTACTAAAGAGATATTCTTTTCATTTTTTAAATATTTATTAATTTAATTTTTCTTTTTTCATTTTCTTTTTATTTTTTCTTTTGTTTTCTCTCACATTTTTTTTTGCAAAATTAGATTGGTATATATATCCCCCCTTATATTCCCCCCCCTTTCCTCCCATCGACTTATTCATTCGACCAAAAACCTTTAAAAAATTTTTTTTCATTCTTCTAAAAATAATATTCACATGAATGATTTTTGATGGGCATTTTTTGAATAATTTAATAAAAAAATTTTTCAAATTTTGTGACAAATTTTATTTAAAAAAATTTAAGTGATATTAGGTTTTTAAATATTTTTAATCGAATATATATATTTTTGTAACATTTTAATAATTTTTTTTGGGTTGGGCCAATGCATCTGTAAAATTTTTTTTCAGATGTTTGTTTTAATATTTGGTTGGAATTTATTTTTTAAATTGTCCTTCTCTAATTAATGTCGCTTTATAATAAATTCTAGCATCGAATCTAAGGGAAGATCCCAGCTAGGTTTTTCAGACTTTCGTACATGTCTTATTTTTCCTCATACTCGTATCTGCTTAATTTTTTACGTATATGCTTTAATTTCTCAGCCATATTTATCATCATTTAACTTAAGTTTGTGATATTTTATTACACGATTTGATACAATTGGTCTAAAATACTTAACTTTTTTAATATTTTTAGATAACTTTCTTTGACATTTTTTTCATAACTTCCATATTTTCCCATAATTTCTTGACTTTAATAAATCTAAAAAAATTAATTTTAAAAATTTTTATATCTATTTCCCATATGATATTGAAATATTTTTTTTCTAACTTCAAAAAATTGTTAAACATTTTTTTTCACAAAAATTTTTAAAAATAGATTTACATATTACAATTTCTTCTCACAACCGAATCTTTTTTTCTCAACACCTTAGATACATTTACTCTTCTCATTTCCTGTCAGACTTCTTGATAGGAAAACTTATTAAAAATTATCTAGACATATTTAATTTACAAAATTAAATATAAAAATAAATTTCTTAAAATAAAATTATTAATTCATTATTTTACTTCAATTTTCAATTCAATTTCTTTTTTACCATCTCAAAAATAATATATTTTTATGTATTCATTAAAATAAGAATTATATATTTCCTCCTCATTTCTATTTATTTCTTCCATTCTCTCATCTAATTAACATTTTTCGGATAATCAACAATATCCAAAAGGACTAAGAGAGGGGAATTAAAGTAATGAATGCACTCTTCATTCACACTCTTTTTTGAGAAAATTAAAGAGAAGTATTTTTCTATTTATTTGTTTCGAAATGTTTTTATGTATAAATATTATTTGCATATTAAATTAATTTACTATACTTGAAAATATTTTTTTATTTTTAAATATTAATTGGTAAGCTCAAAAGTGTTTTAATTAAAAATCGGACTGGGAGTGTCGTACGAGAGTCGGAAATATTACTCTCAATAACCAAAATTTCTGTTCGAGATCTCGTCTTGATCCGGTCCTTAGTTATAGACTTTGTTTTTGTTGAAATCAAAATATTCTTTTATAATAATTACAATTCCGAATATTTATTTGCAAACCTTCCATTTTAAATAATTTTTTGTAACCCTTTTATTCTTTAGGGAAATTAAGTCTAAAAATCTTTTCTTTTTTCATTTACACATCACATTATTTTGTTAATTAAACAAAAATAATTATTTAAAAATATTAAAAGTTTCCTCATCTAACAACTTTCTCTTTAAATTTTTTTTTGATTTATTTTTGACTTTTTTACCCAAAATTCTAAGAAAAATATATTTTTTAAACAAAATTAAAATATTATTTAATAAATTTATATAAACTTTTTCTTTAAATATAACATAATTTTAAAAAAATTAATAAATAATTAAATAAAAATTAAATTTACTTTTTTTCTCAATAAAATTAAATTTAATGTCATTTCCCACACTTTAATAAAAATTTAATTTTTAAATATTTTAATTAATTCACACACTTTATTTCTCATTTATAACGGATATATAATTTTATTTTATCAATTACTTAGACTTTTATATATTAAAATTTAATAATAATAGTACATAAATATTAATATATTGTTTATTTTATTATTTAATAATAATGTGTGGTTGTTTTTTTTATTTTTATGGCTTTAGTCAACGGACGGATATTATTATTTAGAAAAGTATTTTTAATTTAAATTTAGATATGTGTTAGTAGTTCCTCTTTAAATACTTTCATAAATTTACAATTAGTATACTTTAATGTTTTATTTAAAGATTTTTAAAATTCACTAATTTTTATCAACCTTTTAAAATGTTAATTTTAGCCAATAAATTAGCTTATGTATGTAAGAGAATTATTTGGGATTGTCTGGGATAATCTGTAATACATACTTTTTAGGCTTAATAAAAATTATTTTTTGGTATTATATTTAAAAAGAGAAGGTCTATTTATAAATATTTAAATTTAGAAAATCCTTATTATCTCATTTTTTCTTAAATTTTAAAACTAAATCAATAATCCAATTTTTTAAATTTATATTCAATAATTTTCTTTATTGGCAATAATATTTTTTAAACCTTTTTTTTCTCGTTAATTTAAGAAAAATATTTATTTAAGGAATTTTAAAAATAGTTAGGTATTTTATATTTAATTTTGAATTTGTTTAGATTAAATTATTAAATAATTCAAACAAAATTCAATACACACATTTTTATAAATTGATATTTCTTCACAAAATTCCCCAAAAAATTTATTTTTAAAATTTAAAAAACTGTCAATAAAGATTAAAAGACAAAATTTAAAATTTTTCAGTTTCTTTAATATTTCCCCAAATATAGAAAAAAAATTTAGCAACTTCCTCTTTTCTTTTTTTATTTTCAATTTGTCGGAAATGTCCAAAGAGTGGAAAATGAACACACAAACACGTTTTTAAAATGCATAAAGATTTTTAAAAAAATATTTATTTTGGGAATAATAATATTCTTTTTTATTTTTTAAAAAAAGGATATGCCAAAATTGGCCATTAAATTTAGTTAAATGATAAAGAAGGATTTATTAAGCCTGAATTTTATTTAGTTTTAAAAAACTATAATAATAAAATTTATTTATTTTTATTAAATAAAAATAAATAAATATTAAAAAAAATAAAAATAATGTTTTCGCTTTTCTAACTTAGAGTATCAACCACGACTTTGAGGGGGACTTGTTTTGTTCGGAATTTGCCGGCTCGACTTTTCAAGATTTAGAGCCGAAGGGTTACTCCCTTATTACAACTGTCTTTTCGTCTTTCTCATTTTATTTTGCTTTTTAATAAATTTTCTGAAAAATTATTAAATTTAAATTTTAAATAAAAATTAAAAAAAAAGAAAAAAATTTCCGAAAAATACATTTAATAATTAATAATAGATCATCTTTATTTATCTATGAATCTCCCGACCTTTTTCAGAATTCTTACATCCTCTAAAATTAATTTTAGACAATTTAATTTATTAATAATATACCTATTCTTTTAAATATTTATTAGAATTTAATAATAATTAAATATCAAATACATAAAGTTTATTTAAGTAAAAATGCGGGTGGCAGTACCTAAGGCATTTTATATAGAATTTATAATTCTATATAAAACATTAAGTATTTTACGTGGAAACCCCCAAAGCTCCAAAGAACAAAATTATTTTTTTTAATATTTTTGTTTTATTTGTTTTATAAACTTTTTGTTTAAATAAAAAATCTTTTTATTTGTTATTACAAATTAATTCTTTAAAAAAATATAAAGAGTATTAAAATGAGTAAATTCTGAAGATGAGTAAAATTAAAAAAAGTATTTAAATAAAGAATTAATTAAAAATATTTTTATTTATTTTTAATCTTTCTAAGAAGATTTTAAATATTTTTAAATGAGGAAATTTATTGCTTAAAAATATTTAAGCGTAATACGCTAATAAATTTATATAACCTAATTATAACATCGTCATCTAAACCTAAATGACGATGTTAAATTAATGATAATTTAAAAATAACCTAATACCGTAAATGCGAAAATAACAAATAATTACCCTCTCTAATAATTACCCCCTAGTTATTTTACTCAAACTTTAAAAATGTTTAAAGAATTGCTATCAAATTTGATTATTGGAACACTTTAAGAACTAAAATCAAAAGAATAAATCAGTTTTGCCTTAATTGGATTGAGATTCTCTCTAAATTGAGATATACCTTCTTCTCTAATAATTACCCCCTAGCGAGAGATTAAACATTATTTCCCAGGGTAATTATTTCAGCATTTACTGTATACATAAATATTCTATAAAAATATTTAATTTATTTTTTCTGTTAATTTTTAAATTTTTTTTAATTATTTTATTTTTCTTTTTTATTATTAAAAATATTTTTTAATTAATTATTAATTTTTAAGCATTTATTAATGGCTTTACAACCCCCAATTGAACTTACTGATGTATTACCCCCTCCAAATCATGATGATGTTCAAGTAGATTATTTTAAAGTAAACATCTTAAATTTAAATATTTCTTAAAAAGGTTCAAGTAATGGCTATTTGTTATATGCTCCTATTTTTGTTGGGGACTTGTGGTAATGTTGCTGTACTTACTACAATATATCAAATGGTAGTTAAAAAATATTTTTTTCCAAAAATAATTTTTTTAAATAAAGGTTCGATCTAGACGTGCAAATTTAGACAATACATTAATTTATATGGTTGTGCTTAGTTTTGTGGATTTTGGAGTGTAAGTATTTAATAAATATTTTAGAGGGGCTACTCTAATTAAGGGAGAAGATGCTGAATATATTTCTGTAGGTGAGGTATAATTCTGTGGAGGTCGATTTTGAAAAGGCTAATAAAATTTTTAAATGAAATTTTTTTGATTTAACGTGGTCATAAGAATTGTTATCATTATCAATTAATATGAAATAAAAATTAGCCCGATTGATTCGGTAGAAGTCAAGAAAGACGAAAATTTAAGGTGAGGTTATAATTATGTGGAGATTGTATTTTCTAAAGTTTCTAATATTGTTTTCTTGATAAGCTTTTACTTGATAGGACACTAGGCTTTTAATCTTGTGAATTAATTTGGAATAACATGAACTAGGTAACCTAAGTTGCTTTTCCCTATTTTCCTTGTTGTTTTGAGCATCTTCTCCCTGCAAGGTTCTTGCTAGTTTCTCATGAATTACACTTTTCCACTCGTACGTTATTTATTTATTTAGATGTCTTTCTTTACCTTTCACTGTAATTGACCAAATTCTTGGCTTTTGGATGTTTGGTTCCACAATGTGTAAATTACATGCTGGTAAATTAATTTAATAATTATTTAAAAAATTATTTTTTTTTCTTCAAGTTCTCGAAAATTTTGGAAAAATTCTCTCAGCTTTAATTATAACTGGTAAAATTTATTAGAAAAATAATTTTTAATTAATTATTTAGCAATGTCTTTTGATCGTTTTGCAAGTGTTTGCCATTCAGAGAAAAGAATGCTTCGTTCACGTAGAATTGCTTTTTGTATTTTAATTGGTAAAATTTTAAAATTATTTTTTATAAAATTTTAAGTATTTTTGAGAGGAAATTAACAAAATCTGAATTAACTGAAAAACTTTCTAAACAATTTTTAAATTAATTTTCAGGTATGGCAATTTATGCTTTATTAGCTTTGTGCCCTTTACTTTACAATTTTGAAGCTCGAGAAGTTATTTTATTCCAAAAGGTAAATTAATTTTCTTAAAAATAATTTTTTAAATAATTTTATTCAGGCAACTGGTCCAAATAAAGTAACGAGAATGAGAATTGAAAAATGTACAATGGTAAATATTTAAATTTTTTACAAAAAATTTATTGCGGATAATTAAAATATTTTTATAAAATTATTTAATAAGTAAACCAATAGGGGTTGGACATCAGGGCTGGATGCAACTGAGGATTGCGGCTGTGGAAATTTTTTTTCAAAAAAAAGCCCTGTTGACAGGGCTTCTTTTTTTCTCCAGCCTTGTTGGACAAACAATTAATCGGGACCGAAAAGTCAAGGTCAAAAACCGTGGATAACCGAAAACCGAGGGTGTCAGTTAATTAATTAACGGTTTACCCTAGTAACTAATATCTAAATTGTTAAATTATTTCTAAATTTTTTAAAATTTTTAGATGGATATGGTTAGATGGAAATTTACAATATTTACCTGTTTTCTTTTTGTTCTCTGTTACTTAGTTCCTCTATTTTTGGTTACATTCTTTTATACACAATTATTGTCTAAATTACATCATCATGCTAGACAATTTAAAGTAACATTTTAAAATTTTCTTTAAATTTATTTTTCAAAATTCTATCTTTAGAGCTCAAAAATTCGTTCACAAATTCCATTAGTTCGAATCTCTTTATATACAATGGCCGTTGCTTGTTTTTATTTTATTTGTTGGACACCATTTTGGGTAGCTACTGCTTTTGCTGTATATTTAGAATATGCTGGAGAACAAAATGGACAAGTACCTCCAGTTTTTGTTTATTTTATGTTTGTTTTTCTTGTATTTGATAATTCCTACCACTCTCCTAATAATTCCTACCACTCTCCTTATATCCTAAATATTATTCAAATATTTGAGATACGTAGTATTATTATTCTAAGTCTCTTTCCGTATAGGTATATTGTTAGCAGTGCCTAAAGATTTTGATTTTGCTCATACTCGTACTAATTACTAGTACGAATAAAAATTTTGGTAATTTTGGTACAACCGTCCAGGGACCGGTTGATACTTGTTCTCCCAATTCATATAAATGATTAGATATTATTATTTTAATTTTGATTTATTAAAAAATTATGAAAATAATTTTAGTATTTTTAATATTAAAATTTATTTATTTTAGGTACTTCATTCATGCCTTGCCATTTACAAATAGTGCCGTAAATTGGATTTTATATGGTTTGTTTCAAGATAAAATTATAATTCCTCTCATTTTTTCTCTTTTAGGTGCTTTAAACGGTCAATTACAACAACGTGTAAGACACGGGACATATCACCCAAATGTCGGTAATTATGGTATAGTAACCGGACATCAACAACATACAAATTCTTGTTTGGGTGGAGGATTATTAAATAATGTTGGGGGAGGAGGGGATGGAAGAAAACATTTAAGTGAAATAATCCAACCAATTGAACAACAAAAACAACAAAATAATTATTTAAATAAAAATTTATTTGTTTCACAAAATGGGCAGAGTAATGCTGAAAGTGCAGCAACTACAACAACAACTACTTTATTACCTAAATCAACTATTGGATATTCTTCTAGCATTGTAAAAATATCCAAAATATCCTAAAAATAAATTTTTAAAAATTTATAGGAAGATCCATTTACCCGCCACCAAAGTTTTTCAACAAATAAAAGGCAAAGAAATAATTCTTGTTCCATTTCTGCCGACGTTGGCTCTCAGAATTGGAAAAATCGAGCATCTTCAATTGCTCAATTAAGATCACACAGCTCTGTTTGTATTTAAAAATTATTTTTTAAATATTTTAGAGGCTTCCTTTGCAAAATTTGTTTACCTAAAGTCGTGTTCTGAAATTTCCAATATTTTCATTACTTAATTTTATAAAACAAATTGTATCACTCAGTCAATGAGAACTGTTTGATATCTATCAATACAGGATGATTCACCTAGAGCATTTAAAACGCTTAGGCGGGGGTTTAACGATCTAAAAAGATAATGATACATTAGTCGTCGCACAGGTAGCCCAGGGGTAGACCACCTTCATTTATGTGAGCAAGGCCAAGCGATCATTGTCAGCGTTTCGCAGGAATCCTGCTCGGTGGCTAAACTTCCAAATATATCTTCCAAATATATCCTCAAAATATCTCCAAATTAAAATTTATTTTTAATTACCAATTAATTTCAGTCTTCTTCTCTTGCTCTTTTAATGTCCAATAATGAAAGACATTCATCATTTAATTCAAAACATTCCCAAAAAATAAATAATCACCAACAAAACTTTCGTTATAGACAACATTCTTTGCCAAAAATTTTAAAAGAAAATAATTTAGAAAATAAAAATAATAATAAAAGTTTTGAAAATATAAATAATAATAATATTGAGAGAATTGAAGATGAAGAAAAATCCCTTTTATTATTTAATGCTTCTGATTCTATCCATTGTTTGTTACGTATTGATAGCCAAACAAGTACTTTTCTTTAAAAAATGGAAAAAAATGTTTGCCGTATTTCTTTGATTAATTACTAGAGATGCTCAAGACTGAAGATTTTCTAAGACCAAGCCAAGATTTTACCCCAAGATCAAGACCGAAAAAACCCCAAGGAAAGTCTTGAGTCAAGAACAAGACCAAGAGTCTTGGACAGCTCGATTAAGTACCTTTCCTCGTTTGATCACCCCCTATACTGAGAATAAATAAATTGCCCAGGGCATTTATTAAAGAAAATACGGCATTTAAAAATAATTTAAAATTTGTGATATTTTTGTAGATATGTATTTCTTGTATATATTTTTTAATAAAAATTTAAAAAAAAATTAATTTTTTGTTTTAATTTGCAAATTATTTCCTCCAATAATTTATTTTTCTTTCTAAAGGATGAAAATATTAAATAATATTATATTTAGCTAACTAACAGCAAAACTATATAGTTTTTTAGTTTTATGATATACCTAAGCAAACTATATTTATGCACTTATGTTGCTAATATTTTTTATAACGATGCGGTTGTTATGTGACTGACTTTTTATATTTTAAAATTAATATTTAAAAACAAAATCTGATATAAGCCTGAATAATAATAAATTAATTTTTACCTATTAATAAAATAAATATTTAAGTTATTAATTTTTTAGATGAGTTTTTAACTACATAATAATTTCCTCTTTTTTAAATTTCAATTTTTAAATTAAATATTTTTATTTTTCCTCAATTTACTTTAAAATAAAAAAAATTTTTTAGAAAATAAAATCAAAAAAGAATTTCCTCATTATTAGTGCCAAACCCTCATTTTTATGCAATTTTGCTTCAATTCTCGGTTGTTGTGTTTATTTCCTCTTGGGAGTAATTGTAGGGAGGAACATTTTGAAGAAGCATTGATTTTGCTAGAAAAAGCTTGTTCTCTTTTTCTCTTTTTATTTTTTTATTCATTTTTATTTAAATTGCACAAAAAATGTTCATAATTGATATAAAATTAAATATTAGGTAATATCGGGATTTTACAACCCTTTTTTCTTCTTTCTTTTTACCTTTTCGTTTTTTCTTCCGATTTAGAAGTATTTTTTTAATTTCCAATTTCTGACCTCCGTCACTTCAAGCAACCCACATTTGTCCGGGAATGGAGATTAGCCTCACAATATTGTGTTTCTGCTCGGATTTCAAGTTCGAAACAAAAAACTGATTTAGTAATATTATGATTTTATTTTAATCCTTTAACCTTTAAATCATTTGTAATTATTTTGAGAAAAAAATGAAAATAAAGATGGAAATTTTACAAAAATTATTTTAAATCAATTTAAAGTTTCCATCAATGCTACAAGATTTCCATTAATGCTCAATGCTACAAGATTAGTTATTATGTACCAGAGATCATACACATAAATAGGGTTGTCAGTTCTGGACCGAACCGAACCTATGAAACGAAGGTTTTCCAAGAATTGACAATTTTATTTTTACTTTAAAAATAAAATTTGACATTTTTGGAGACAATAAAACGATTTTTTGCCTTTAATATTTTCTATTTAAATATTAGAGTTGTACCCCGACCCCGTACCCCGAACCCCGACCCCGTTCCCGAACGATTTTTTCACGATTCTCCCCGACCCGAACCCCGCCCCGAAAAAAAGTGAAAACCCCGTTCCCCGGCCCAAAAAGTTTCGGGGTTACGGGGTTTTATACCCCTAAAAAATGTCATTTTTTGGAGAAATTAATGAAGAAAATTAAAAAAATTTCCACCCATTTTACTGGGCTTTTATTATTTTTGAAAGAAAAATGAATGAAATATCATAATTTTCTTTCCTTCTTTATTAAGAGACTTTTGGTTGAGTGGCTTAGTCGTTGGTTTTAGCCGATATTTCATTAATATAGGATTGGGTTCGGACCCATATAAGGATAGCTCCGTTGTTTTTATATTTTTTCACAAAAACAAATTATTAACGAGTTAAATTTTAATTTGAAAATATTAATTTTATTTTTAACTGATATCCCTTGAACCACCCTTAATCCTTCAAACCCTCTGTATCACCACTTTTCAACCATAACAGTTGGTAAACTATCGAGGTCATGTTAAGGGAATCAGAGATATACAGTGGTGGAAAAAAGTATGGAAGCAAGAGCTTAAAAAGTAAACTTCGTTAAATTCCTCGACGTACGAACCCTAAATCATTTTTTGTCTACTATAAATTTTAAAGTCCTATCGATTACCTCTAAAATGAGTATAAATAGAAACCACTTTTATCGAGTATTTATCTTTTTATAATTGGCTAAAGTAAACAATGTAAATTTTGCGCGGAAAAAAGTATGGAAGCAAAAAAATTTTACGTTCTAAAACAAGTCGAAAAAATTTTAAAAATTTTTTATAAACATTTCCATTGATATTGAATGGAATTATAGAAAAAAAGAAGTCTGTACTTGCTTTCTTCATCGAGATCTCAAATCTCAAAAATCACTGGGAAATCGGGGTACAGTACTTTAAAAATTATTTTAGCTCCCTGAGACTTGTATAAAAAATTTCTTTTAGACCTATCTGAAAGCCCTTAAAATCTGCTACAAAATATGGTTGGTTTCATGTTTGTACAAAAATTTGTCTAGGAGATAAGGAGGGAAACATTTCATTATGAGCCGAAATCACTCAAAATACCCTATAAAATGCTTATTTTAAGTTTTAAGTATTTCGTCCCTCCTTATCTCCTAGACAAATTTTTGTACAAATATGAAACCAACCATATTTTGTAGCAGATTTTAAGGGCTTTCAGATAGGTCTAAAAGAAATTTTTTATACAAGTCTCAGGGAGCTAAAATAATTTTTAAAGTACTGTACCCCGATTTCCCAGTGATTTTTGAGATTTGAGATCTCGATGAAGAAAGCAAGTACAGACTTCTTTTTTTCTATAATTCCATTCAATATCAATGGAAATGTTTATAAAAAATTTTTAAAATTTTTTCGACTTGTTTTAGAACGTAAAATTTTTTTGCTTCCATACTTTTTTCCGCGCAAAATTTACATTGTTTACTTTAGCCAATTATAAAAAGATAAATACTCGATAAAAGTGGTTTCTATTTATACTCATTTTAGAGGTAATCGATAGGACTTTAAAATTTATAGTAGACAAAAAATGATTTAGGGTTCGTACGTCGAGGAATTTAACGAAGTTTACTTTTTAAGCTCTTGCTTCCATACTTTTTTCCACCACTGTAAAGGGATTTGTAGATATCGAAGAATTAAGGAGTTTTAAAGGGATTTAAAGGAATAACGGAATTAACAAGGATTTCGTGGGAGATTTAAGGATTAATCGAAGATATCTCCTGATATCCGTGCAAATACCCTTATACGCAATACATCAATATCCTTATAAATCACTAATATCCCTTGACCCAACAAAAATCACTCCAGATCACCTTGTATCCCTAGATATACCATTTAATCCCTAAAAATCACACTTAATCCTCCTGATCCACTTATATCCCAAGGTATACACTTTAATCCCTTCAAATCCCCTCTAATTTCTCCAAATCTTACTTAATTTTTGAATAAATCAACGAAAATATATCGATTTCTAATTATTTTTGAGCATTTTTTTCTCTAAAAATTTTTCCACTAAACCCCCGTACCCCGACCCGAACCCCGGCCATATTTTGCTCCCCCGACCCGAACCCCGCCCCGAAACAATTGGAAAACCCCGTACCCCGACATAGCCGCCCCCGAACGTTCGGGGTACAACCCTATTAAATATACATAAATTCCATATTTTTCTCCAAATTTTAACTTTAACTTGTTATTTTTGCTCTTTGGCATTTCCAAACAATAAAAACAAAATTCACTCACCCATTGTCAAATAAAAAATAAAAAAAGGAAAACAAAGGCTTTCGACTAGCTCTCTCATGCAATTTTAAATTTTTGGCAATTTTAAGTATTGTTTCTTTTTTTTGGTTATATTTTGGAAATTGAAATATAATATTTATTTATTTTAATATTAAAATTTTTAAATTTATTTTTTAACATTTACAAGTCTTTAAAAATTAAAAAAAAATATTTTTTTTCTTTTAAAATCTCCTCCCTCTTATTTAAGATAATCTGAGAATTTTTATTTAAAAACAATTGAATGGAATTCCCACAACAAAAGCAATTATTTACTTCAAACAATTCTTCTTCCTCCTCTTTAAAGACAATTCTTAATAGCAGTCATCGTTTCCGAGAATTGAAAAAATTCCTTTGGCAAATTCTTCCTCAATTTGACAGCATTCAATTAGGCCAATTTGTTTTATTATTTGCAGCATTAATTGGCTTTTTTGTAAGAAAATAAAAATGTATTTTAAGAATTATTCTTAAAATATACGTAAAATATATGACAGTATTTAATTAGGCCAATAAAAAGGAGAGGAGTGTATAAATGAAATTAAGTAAATACTAAATAATAAATACATCCAAGACCAATAGTTTTTCATAATTTTTCTAGGAAGTTTCCGATACCTCTAGTTAATATTTAGCATTTATTACAATATTTCTTAAAGTCTAAATCTAGGCTATTTTCGTAAATAGATTCTTTAATAACTTTTATCTGTTTAATAAAATTTCTGTTTTTTCTGATTAACACTATGTGAACTTTGCAGGCTTTTTTAATAATTTAATTCATAAAATATTTTCTAGAAATTACTATTTATTTTTAATTTATTAGGAAATAGGCAAGCATACAAATTAATAAATAGTGCTCATGTTATAGGAAAAAAGGAGAAGAGTGTTATAATAAAAATATATAGGAAGGATGATGGAAAAATATATAGGAAGGATGATGGAAAAATAAAAATACTACAGTTTTTTTATAAAAATTTCTCCCTCTTTATTAACTGATTCTTTTCTTTAATAAATTTGTAATATTTCATTAAAAATTTCGAGCTCGGAAACTTACCTGGCTGGGGCGCTCATGCGATCACGAAGGCATGGCGTCTGTGGTGAGACTTCCCCATTGCACTTGAGGGCGAGGTTGACCCGCAGGGCGGCTCCGAACTGGGGTAGGCCCACAGCTAAATTTTTGAGTGTGGGGGACAGCGTTCGCGCTTCCCCCTTAAATTCTGATTGAGTTTGGGGGGATTTGAAAATCTCTTCTTGAAAGTCATTGTTTAAATTTTTAGAGTAATTAACACTTTACTTTTTTCAAGTTTTTGTTAATGTTTACAATTTGTTGTATGAATTTACCGTGTAAACGTTCAAAACAATCAAATAAAAGAAAACAGCCTTACTCCTCTAAATATGAAAATGGCCTTTTTAGTTGTAGTAATGAAGAAAGAGTATGTTTTTTGGAATAATATTTAAATAATTTAAATATTTTTATAGCGTAGACTTTTAATTACTGATAAAACATCTGTACCAGTTCTTTCCAAAACATCAACCTCGTTGAAAAATGATCACAATTCGAATATTGATGAATTAAATAAACAAAATTCATTAAATGTATAATTTTTAATAAAATTTTATAAAATTTTCAAATATCCCCTTTTCCTCTCAAAATATATTTAAAAATTAATTTCCTTTATTAGACAAACTCTATCAAAGAAGAAAATCAAATTCTCACTCCAATAACTCAACAAAAAAGAAATTTAATAAAAAGTGATTTTAATATAAATAATCAACAAAATGATTTTGGTTTTAAACGTTCAATTACTTCAAATATTGCCGAACAAAGCCCCCCACCTCCCAGAAGATTGGCATTACCTGGAGGGAAAACACAAGTTTTGCCTTTAACTGGAGGAAATAAAAAAAGGGTGCCTGCTTTGGTTTGTTGAATTTTTGAATGAAAATTAATAAAAAATCCCCGACGTCGGAGGGATCGGAGGAACTTTTCGTGCGACACGAAAGACACGAAAGACAACCATAATTCAAAAAAAATTCTAAATAATTAAAAAAAATTCAAAGATTTTACTCATGGCTGATCGAGAAAATCAAAGACATATTCCGCAACAAGATAATCGCACAAATAATTTTTGTGAAACAATAAAAGAAGATATTGCAGAATTTGATCAGTCAACAACAATTAGTGAAGGAATACTTTCTATTGACAGAGTAAATAAATAGAAATTAAAAATATTTTAAAATTAAATTTTAAATATTTTTGAGACACTTATATCTAACTCAACAGCTACAAATGACCATTTACTTGCAATTCCTGGATATTTTAAACATTCTAATAATTACATGTTTAGACTTTCTTCCCCTTTACCTAAAATATATACTCCTCCTAAATATGAGGTTATTTTTTAGTGTTATCAAAAATTAATCTTTAATTTTAGATAGCCCCTCCAAGTTATTCACCTCCAGAGCCTCCTACTTCTAACACTGAACAGGAAATTAATATAAATAATTTACAAAGCAATAATGTGTCGATAAGGTCTGAATTCACAATTAATATAGTGTCCGGATATAGAGATTGTCGATTAATGATTCGATCAAATAAAAAAACCGAGCTGGGCTCTAATAATTAGCTACAAATTTTGTGTTCTGCGGATGTTAGGCATCAGTACAATTTTTCGATAATGAGATAAAAGTATTGGGTACTTTGTGGTTGAATTTCTTACCCCTTACTCTTGAAAAATATCAAGTATTTCTTCATCTTGTCATTAAACATTAAAATCCTTTTAAACAAATTTAACACCAAAATTTAAACCAAAAAATGCTAGACCTAATTAGAATATCAAATTATTTTTAAAAATTATTTTAAGTTGTTCTAGTTATGTAATAAATACAACAACAACTGATTCTTCTGCTTTATCTTCTCAAGTTGTTAATAATAATTTAAATATTATACAAAAATATTTAAATAATAATGAGGAAAAACAACAAATAAATAATAAAAGTATTTCTGGAAATGTTGATGCTGGTTAGAATATTTAAATATTTAAAATAATTTTCCAAAAAAATACAGAAATGGAAACATTAAGTGAATTAGACGAAACATCCTCACCTATTTACCCTCATTTATACAAAGAAATTGATGGATTACCTCATTTAATTGTTCAGAGCTTAATAATTGGTGGACGGGTTCCTCGAAGTATTTCACAACAATTAGAAATGATGGATGAAATGTCTGCCTCAAATAATAAATAATATTCAAAATTTATAAATTTATTTTTTTTCATTTAAATTATTAAATAATTAAATTTTGTTTGTTATTAGACAGAGACTTTTGCCTTTGTGCCGCCATTGTCCTCACGAAATATAAGAATAAGCATAGTCATGAAAAATCGACCGGATCCGGTCTGGCATGAGCGTGCGGATCCGGAAACCATAACGCGATTTCCTGATCCGGAAAATTAAAGTGGCGTGCATTAGTTTTATTAGACCCAGGGTGACCCTTTCCAAACTACTAAAATAGGGCGCAGCCACACAAAAATGTGGCAAAAATAGGGCGAAAATGGTCAAAAATAGGGCAAAAAATAGGGCATTGTTTAAAACACTTCGAAAACAATTAAAATTATAATAAAAAGCTTGATTCCGCATATTTTTCACCATTTTGAACTAAATTAAGTAAATTTGGTTCAGAAATAATGAGATCATGCGCCTGGGTAAAATAGGGAAAAACTAGGGCGAAAAAGTCAAAAATAGGGCGAAAAAGTCAAAAATAGGGCAAATGCCCTATAAATAGGGTAAAAGGGTCACCCTGAGTAGACCTGATCTGGGTTTTCAGGATCCGGTAGTCCGGAATCCGGGTATTTGAGGAAACCCGGATTTTGATCAGGAAAATCCGGTCCGGATCGAAAAAATTCAAAAATCTGGAAACCGGATCCGGCATTTTCCAAACTTTCTACTCTAGTTTTAGCACCATTTAAATGAGGTCGACATTTTAACCCATTTTGGCCGTGTCGACATTTTATCGTTCCGATATTTTAACCATTCGAGATTTTAACCACTTTTTACCCGTGCCGAGATATTAACAATTCGATATTTTGTTCGGACACGACGCAAGTGAGTTAAGGGAGTTTGCGACATTTAACGCTGCTGTCTTCTGCGCCGCGACATTTGCGCCACCTGTGGACGTTTTCATGAACCTTTGCATAGTCAATCGTGTTGACAACTTTAACATGTTGTCAGTTTAATGATTAACACCAACTTTTTGTTTGTGGGACAACGGATGGAAAAGTTGAAGCATGGGATTATCGTGATCGATCACGTGCTGCTGTTCTTGATTGTGTGTTAACTAAGGCTATTGCTATGGAATTGAATCTTGATAGCAGGTTTTCACATAAATATTGCAATGTTATTTTTTAAATTTTAGGTCGTCAATTGAAGTTTCCAGTCTTTGTTTCAAGGATGCACTCCATTTGGCTGTTGTTGCTCACATCAAGAATTATTTTGAGCATGGATGGACGTGTTTTAAAAATATGGAATGAACACAATGGACAACCTTTTACAAGTACGTATTGAACCTGGTTCTGACCTCAATGATTTTGCTCATTACCAAAATTCTGGTTTTTTAAATTTTTATAAATTCTATCAAATAATTGTAATTTAGGCATATTTTTCGCTAATGATCCAAAAATCAAGCAATATTTTATTCCTGCACTTGGTCCAGCTCCAAAATGGTGTTCACATTTGGAATCAATATCCGAAGAAATCTAATGGTATATT
This sequence comes from Meloidogyne enterolobii, assembly GCA_963681835.1. Taxonomy (NCBI): domain Eukaryota; kingdom Metazoa; phylum Nematoda; class Chromadorea; order Rhabditida; family Meloidogynidae; genus Meloidogyne; species Meloidogyne enterolobii. The sequence goes on from CAVMJV010000019.1 coordinate 2,159,425, forward strand.
TTCTGTTTTAATTCCCTTTCATTTGAATATTCAATGGGTAAGTTGGGTATATCTTTGCCAATTTTTGTAGAACTTGTTAAACTTTAATTGTGTTTAACTTGTGTGGAAGTTTGGCACAAAATAAAAATTATAGACCGCCGCGGTGGTTATTTTAAAATATATAAATATTCTACTGCCAGTATCTCTAAAACATTTTAATTTTGTAAATAATTTTAAAAAATTTATTTTTTTAGTTTACGATGATTTTAAATTTGTAACAAGAACACAAATGGATGAATTTGGTCTGCAACACTTAATTGGAACTAATGCGGCAAGAGCATATATGCATGGTTATTTTATTGAAATGAAAGCTTATACAAAGGCGATAGGGCAAAATGAATTAAGTGCTGTTCAGGAATATAGGGAACAAAAGGTAGAGTTTTTAATTTTTTTATTAATTTTAAGAGAAATTAAAATATTTTTTTGGATATTTTTTGATCTAAAAATAACTAATTTCTGTTTAAAAAAATTTTTAAATAAAATTTTTAGTTGAAAGAAAAACTAAAAAAAGAACGTCAAGTCTGATTTGTGAAGCGTTCAACTTCTGTTATATTGCCTAAAGTCAATCGAGAGTTGGCAAGTAGATTACAATTAGATGCTAGTTTTATAGAAGAATTTGGAGAGTCCTCAAAAATGGTTTTAAAACTTTTTCTATTTTTAAAAATATTTTTTAGAGTTAACTGACCAACGATTTTCTGGATTATTTAATGACCCTGATTTTGAAATTGTTTAAGACTGAACAATACAAACGATTGACTCCATTGATGAAAAAATTGGAAGTAAAAAAGAAGAAAAATGAAAAAAGAATTGAAGAAAAGGAAAGAAATATAGTATGATGAAATGCCCGAAAAAATTTAATTATCCTCCAGACTGGGGTCCTGATTAAGAATGGGGCTTTTTTGAAAAATACGGTAATTTAAATTTACAACCAATTATAAATTAAAAACAATTACTTAAACAAAATCTGGTGATGTTATTAGACACTAATGATATTAGAGTAGGAAAGCTAAATTGTTCGAATTTAACAGACATTTTATAGTATTTATAAGAATAAAATTAAAAAATATAATTAAAAATATTAAATATCATTAGGTGTAAGTATGTATTCCAGCCAGAGAAAATACACAAAATAGTTTAAAAATAAGCATACATAATAACAACTTTATTTTTTAGCAAAACAAAACCTTTTTAAGACATTTTATAAAAATTTAATCACCCAGAGTTGTTCTCTAACCCTGCTAGATGCCTCCAAAAAACTTTAATTTGTTCCACCTCTTTTGCCTCCAAAACACAAATTTGGAAGTAATCTGTTTTGGCTGGCCCGTTCTAAAAATGTCAAAATTTATTAGGTATATTAATTTATTATAACTAACGCTAAGACTAATTCTAATCACTTTCGTTTCTCCAGAATTGAAGAATCCATGCACCGGTACAAATCCATACTCAATGTTGTTAACACAAATAATTTTAAAAGCAAATTTTCTCTGAAATAAACATGTTTTCAGAAACTAATCGTGTTTTACCTGCCCGATGTTTTGAACTTGCAAAAATTCAGTATCTCCACTCGGATTAACCACAACTCTTTTAGGAGAAATTCTGAGATCTGACGCAGCACTTTGAGATTGTCCCATTTTAAAAACAAGAATAATTTACTACAATTTAACAATTTAATTCCCTAAAATTCTCTAATTAACAATTTAATTCTCTAAAATTCTCTAATTAAATTGTTAAATTGTAGTAAATTATTCTTGTTTTTAAAATGGGACAATCTCAAAGTGCTGCGTCAGATCTCAGAATTTCTCCTAAAAGAGTTGTGGTTAATCCGAGTGGAGATACTGAATTTTTGCAAGTTCAAAACATCGGGCAGGTAAAACACGATTAGTTTCTGAAAACATGTTTATTTCAGAGAAAATTTGCTTTTAAAATTATTTGTGTTAACAACATTGAGTATGGATTTGTACCGGTGCATGGATTCTTCAATTCTGGAGAAACGAAAGTGATTAGAATTAGTCTTAGCGTTAGTTATAATAAATTAATATACCTAATAAATTTTGACATTTTTAGAACGGGCCAGCCAAAACAGATTACTTCCAAATTTGTGTTTTGGAGGCAAAAGAGGTGGAACAAATTAAAGTTTTTTGGAGGCATCTAGCAGGGTTAGAGAACAACTCTGGGTGATTAAATTTTTATAAAATGTCTTAAAAAGGTTTTGTTTTGCTAAAAAATAAAGTTGTTATTATGTATGCTTATTTTTAAACTATTTTGTGTATTTTCTCTGGCTGGAATACATACTTACACCTAATGATATTTAATATTTTTAATTATATTTTTTAATTTTATTCTTATAAATACTATAAAATGTCTGTTAAATTCGAACAATTTAGCTTTCCTACTCTAATAACAGAGTCTAATAACATTAAAGACTTTATTTAAGTAATTACTTTTAATTTAAAATTGGTTGTAAATTTAAATTACATTTTTTAAATCTTTTTACATTAAAGTTGCGTTTTTTTGTAAAATAATTATTTTTTGTACATTAGTTAATTCCAATAGATCATTTCAATTTTTTATTTCTTAGTTTAATAATTTTCTTATATTTAAATTGTTCCATTTTTTACTTCTTTACTCTAATAATGTTGCGCCATATATTTTAATTGTTCAGAGCTTAATAATAGGTGGGCGGGTTCCTCGAAGTATTTCACAACAATTAGAAATGATGGATGAAATGTCTGCCTCAAATAATAAATAATATTCAAAATTTATAAATTTATTTTTTTTCGTTTAAATTATTAAATTTTCTTTTGAAATTTACTATCTAGTAAATTTAAAATTGCTTAAATAAAATTATTCTAAATTAAATTTTGTTTGTTATTAGAGAGACTTTGCTTCGTGAAATATAAGAATACCCACTGTCGAGCCTGTCTCCGTGTACCTCATAGGGCTAAAAATACCTGTTGTCTACACAAACATAAGCACGCGAATGCCACCCATTGATAGAAAATGTTTTCGATTTTTCTCAAATTTTTCGATCTCGAAATCTTTCTTTTTCTTCTATATTTCATTTAAGATAATATTTTTACAATTTTTAAAATTGTTCTTAGAAATATTTTCTAAAATAAACCAAAACAATCATTTTTTAATAAAAAAACAATTAAATAAAAAAGGAAACCTTTCAAAAATTTAAAATAATCTTTTATATTTTTAAATTTTTATTTCTATTTTAGATTTTTCTTGGAATTTTTAATTTTCAAAAAAAAATTTCGAATTCGTGCTATTCTAAAATAATAATATTTTTATCATTTCTGAATAACAATGGCAATATTTCTTTTATTTATTGTAATTTGAATAATTATAATTAAATAAAAGGAAACCTTTCTTTTAAACCTTTCTAAAAATTATATTTTGATAATTTTTTCAAAATATTTTTTTATTTTAACTTTGTTTTCTCTAAAATATTTTTAAATTTTATTTATTAAATTATTTTTAGGCAAACAAAATATATTTTTCTATTAATTTATTTTACCCCATCTGGAAATGAAACATTCCTTCGCTTTTTTTAAATTGATGATGAAAATTGTCAAAGAATTTATGGGTGTAAATCCTTATAACATGTAATAGTTAGGTCCCATGTGTAAAATAGCGGAATATAATTTAAGAGAAGACTAATACATATACTTTATTTTAACTAATTTATTTTTAAATATGCTATATAGGTATGTATTTAGAGTAGTGGATAAAATTATAAAGTTTAAAACTTTGTAGATAAGTTTAAGGCTGTGTAAATTGACCATAACAGCGAAAGGTATCCAAAAGTTTCCTTTGAATATCATCTGTTCATTTTTGGCCCAATTTGTCTTCTTTAAAATTGACTATAACATCGACTCTATTTTTATTTTTAAATAATTAAAAAAATATTTTTCGAAACTATATTTTAGTTAAAAAATAATTTTTTAATTAAAATTTTATTCTATTAAATTCTTTTCCCTCTCAAAAATTACCAAAATTTTCTCCCACATGAATTTTAATAAATTATAAAGAAAATTAATTTATTAATTTCTCCCTTCTTTTTTAAATTCAAAATAATATTTTCTCATATTTTTTCCGATTTGTGGAAAAGGAATAAAAAAATTTTACTTTCATCATTGGCCCATTATTCTTTCAAAAATTTATGTGACTATTTAATAGCTGAAGCATATTTATTTTTCTGACTTTTGAAAATATTTGGTAAGTCATTTAAATAAGGACAGACAATTTTTTAAAATTACGCTTGACTTTAAATTACTAAAATCATTATCGGAACCCTGATTAAAATTAATAAAATTTCAAAAAATAATATTTTATAAATTAATTTTTTGGTATAAAATTATTATATTAAGCAATTTTCCAATTGAAAATCAAATTAAATTTATTTTTAAAAATTATTTTTATTACAAAAAGTTGTTAATTCTTTTATTTCTTAAATTTAATTTTCTTCTAAATTTCAAATTCTTTTTATTTGTAAAAAACTTTCAAAGACCACCACAATTAATTCTAGTCCCCAGCTAATTTAAATAAATTTTCTTTTTTTTCGGAATTCTTTGCAAACTAAAACACATTTAAATTAGATCTCTGTCTTTTGTTTTTGCTATTTTTGGAATTAAAATAAAAATTTTTTTGTTGAAATTGAAAGGTTTCTGTCACGAATTTTTAATATTATTTTTATTTACAAAAATAATTTTTGGAAATAAAAAGATAATTTATTTATTTAATTTTAATAAAAATAGTAAATTAAAAATATTTTTAAATAATTTTAAATAAAATTAAATAACTATAATACTATAATATTTTTAAAAATTTTACTTTAATAAATCAAAAAAAAATCCTTCCTTTTTTGTTTTACGTAATAATATACCCAAAATATTTTTGAATTATTAATATATATTTTTGTGAAAAAGCCTTTTATGGGGGCTTTTTTCTTTATTATTCGACAGACTCCCACATTTACTTATTAATTTTTCTAATATTTTATTTTAATTTTGTTAATTATTCCTGAGGGTATAAATTAGATTTTTAACTTTTATTCAATAAAATATTTAAATAATAAAATCTAAATTTTTATTAGAAATGGTGAAAAAAATTTTAATGATTTTAAGGTCGTGATTTAAAAAAAAATTTTTTTTTCTTGCTAAAGATTTTTGATAAATTTCACATTTAATTGCTATTAGATTAAATAAATTTAAATAGGTATTTAAAAATTAATTCATCTTTATTGTGGTTATTTTAGAATTTTCAGAATCTCCACTTCAACTTCCATTTTACTTTAAAATAATTTTTTAATTTTATTAGCTTATGATTAATTTTTTTAACCATTTATTTGTATTTATTACGTCAAATTAACAAAAATAATTAATTATTTTTTAATTAAATTATTCAAAAAATATTAACCAATTCGAATATAAATAGAAACAAATAAAAGGATTGCCAGTTATTAATTTTCGTCATTTATGGCAACAACTTTTAAGTTTTATTTTAGAATTACTTGCCATATTTAGCAAATTAACTTTATTTAATTTTATTAGATAAATAAATTTATTTAATTTTTTATAAAATAATTTCCAAGCCCCCACGTTATTACTTCTTTCATTTTTATTTTAATATTTTCTTAGCTTATTTTAGCCTTATTAATGTCTGGTCTATAAATCATTTGTCAACTAGCTCCAAAGTCTCTAAATTATGTAAATGTTACTTCAAAATATTTAGGACAAAAGTAGGAAGTAAAATTTTTGAAAGAAATTAAAAGGACCACCAGTTAGAGGGCATTCTGTGTAAGAACAACGTCCTTTGCTTTCAAAATAAGTTTTAAAATAATTTTTTATTTTTATTTTTTCCAGAAATTTTTTGGAGTTAATTTAAGTCCCATTGCCCCGTAATTCTCCAAAAAAGGTTTTTTTATTTTTTTATTTTTTTCATTAATTTAGTAAGCATCCATTAATGTTCTTCTTCTTCGAGAGGATGAGTCTTTCAACAAAATAATTTATTTAAAAAACAAATTCATTAAGTCTGTTCTTTGAATATTTATGTAGAAAATATTCCTTTGCCTATTTTAATTTAATTTATTTTTTTGCAAAAATTTATGTAAGTTAATTTAAAATTAAAAAATTTTTTTAAAGAATATACACAAAAATTGTCGGTAATTTTCAAAGTTTTGACAAAATAATTATTTTTTTATTTTCATTCTCTTTTAATTCTGATGAAGAAGTTTTAATTAAGAGGATATTCCCTCCTCTAATATTTTTATTTTTAATTAAAAATATGTACAAGTACATACCAGGGATGTGCTTTTCGCCTTTCATATTTCGCTTTTTAAACAGGGTTGGGGGCACGATCCGGCCCGGTCCGAAAGATCGAGTCGGACATTGAATTTTGGCCCAAAGAAGACTCGGTGGGCCGGCCCGATAAAAATGTGGTCCGAAAAATTACTCGAACGTCTGCCCGACTGAAAACCCCAACCCTATTTTTAAATTTACTTTCGTCTTTCGCTTTTTTTTAAAATCTGTTTCTGCACTCCCCTTAGAACCTACGTAATACCACTTATCGTACCCACGTAAATTTGTATCTATTTTCTCTTTTTCTTGAAACAATATTTTGTAAATTAAAAAACAAAGAAAAAGACCAAAAACCGACAAAAAAATTTTTTAGTCGTGAGAGAATAATAATAAAATAAACTTTTCTTCTGTGCTTTGGTCAATTTATTTTAGAGTTATATTTAATAAATTCTTTTGTTTTTTACTCAAAAATGCATGGTAAATTTTACCTTTTTTCCTTCTAAAAAAGCTCATTTTCTTTAAAAACCAAAAAATATTTAGTCGTTTGTTTAAAAAAAAGATTTTTTTATTTTCATTAGCGTCACACAAAATATAAGGGAAAAAATAAACCCTCAAAGATGGCTTTTACAAAAAAAAGTTTAAAAAAAGGAAAGAAATGTGAGACAAAACTCATTAAAAACTTAAATCCTTTTAGCTATTCTTTTTTGTTTATTATTTTTATTTTTAAATCAATTTAAATTTAAAAATAATTTAAATTTTTAAATTAAATTATTTAATATTTGAAAAAAAGAGTTTTGTTAATTTTTAAATAATCGTTTTAAGAATTTTATTTAGCAGGTTCTGCTGATTAATTTAAAATTCTTTGCCCTATTCGGTAAATGTCCAGCTCATCGTCCACATCAGAGGTGGGTCGAAATTCCGATTTCCGACGTTTTTTTCCTTCTGATTTCCGAAAAAAATTTTAATTTCCGATTTCCGAGTTCCGACTTTTGAGCCAGTTCCGATTTCCGACACCTCTGACTGTTCCGACCCCCTCTGGTCCACATGTCTGCAAATGACTTTCTGCAAAATTAATTTTTGCTGCATTCTACTCCCTTCCTCTCTCTACCATAATTTTCCTAAGGACAAGGGGTTGTTCCTCTACAAGTCTTGCTAAAAAATACAATCGAACAACTTCAAAAAGTTGTCCTGTGAAGTTAGATTACATGTATGTACATATCAGTGTATTTATGAAGAATTCTTTAATAATTTAAAATCGAAACATTTATTTTTATTTAAATAATTTATTTATTCTTTTTATTATTAAAATTATATTCATTCCTCTCTCCTCTATTTATTCATCCTCCACTTCCGTTTTTTATTTTTCAATTAATAATTCTGTATTTGACAATAAACAGACTCTTAATTATATTATCTATTTTTCTAACGAAAAAAAAATTCTAAATAATTTGGAATTGTGTAAAGCTGCCAATTACACTTATATACACTAAATATATTTTTTAAATAAAATATTTTTATAAAGAAAATTTTTCTTATTTTTTAAATAAAATATATTAATATGTACTGTTTTCTATCTTAATTTTAATTTAACTAATTACTTCCTAATTAATTAACTTCTTATCTTTCCTTTGTTGTGATTTAATATTCGTCTGGAACTAATTATTATTTATATAATTTAAAAACATTTTTTAGATAATTAATTCCATATAAAAATGGAAATCTCAACAATTAATCAAACAAAAATTTTATTAAATATTTCTGAAAATTATAGTAATGATAAAAATCTTTCTTTAATTATGGAAGAACAAAGTAATTGTCATTATGAGGTATTTAAATTGGAAAATAAATTAATTAAATTAATTTAAAATAATTTAAAGGGGACAGAATATATTGAAGTTAAATTTATTTTGGTAAATTAATTAAATTTTTGATTTAAAAAAAAATAATTTTTTTCAGATTGGTGTTTTTGCTAGTGGACTAGCTTTGATATCATTTTTGCTTAATGCCTTCCTTGTAATTTATTTATTTAATATTTAATTAAAAAATATTTATTTTCCAGGTTTTAGTTTTTGCTTTAAATCCAAAACTTGGTCGCTCTCCACTTTTTTATTTTGGTGTTCTGGCAATTTTAGATTTGGCTTTAGCATGGCTTTATATTGCATTAATGGCAGTGCCTGCTTATAGTTAATTATTTATATAATTTATTTATATATTATATAAGATTAAAAATTATTCCAATTTCAATCCAATTTTCAAATCCAAAAAATCCAAAACTTAAATTCAAAAAATTTTTGCCATTTAATTTTAAATAAAAATAATTTTATATATTTTTTTAATTTTTAAAGTGGACAAATTTAAATTGCTTTGGCTCTATCATTTATTTGTCTCATATTTACGTCCAATGTTAACACTTTCGAATTTTGCTGTTTTTGCTTCTGTTCTGATGATTTTATTGGCAACAACAGAAAGATTATTGCTTACATTTGAAGGAAAACAAATAAAAAAAGCGAGAAAGTAGACACAGAAATTTTTAGATTCTTAAAAATAATTTTTAAAAATTTCAAAGGATTTTGGAAAGAAATAGAAGACAAGTTACACTGTTTGTAATTTCTATAGCTTTTGCATATAAATTATGTACTTATTTTGAGATTGAATTAATTGAAAATAAAGATTGTGAAGGGTAATTAATTAATTAAAATATTTAAATTTAAATATATTTTGTTAAAGATTTGAACAATTTGAAGTAATTTCTGCTGTTCATGCTTATAATCCTAATCCTTTATTTAGGCTATTTGGTTTTGCTAATTATAGGTAAAATTAAATTATTTTAATTTAAAATAATTTTTGGAAATTACTAATTTATAGTAAATACCAGGGGTGTACCAAAAGTGTTTTAAAAAGCAGACTTTAAAAAGCACAAGCTGGCACACACTATTAAGCACAATCAACCACTATTTGTACTTATATTAAACCCAAAACCAACAACATACACTATCTTAAAAGTGAAAAATAGATATTGAAATAGGATTAGGGGTTGGGTGTCTTAAATTGTAATAGTTATCGCTTAAATGTCGAGAAATTTATTCAAAAACGTTCTTAAATTTTAAATTAGGACCTTAATTTTATGAATATCTAAAACAAAATTTGACACAAAATTTAATTTTATTTTTTTAAAGATTTTGGATGATGTTTGTTATTCGAAATTTGGTAATTACTATTTTGTTTTTCTTCTTAATTGAAAAATTTTTAAATTAAAAGGTTGATCACATATTGCCATTCTTTATATTAGTTATTTTAAATTTCCACATTGTTCGCGCATTAAGAAGAGAAAGCAAAAAAGTTATTAATCAAAATAATTTCAACAAAAATTGCTCACAACATTCTAATAATTTTTGTTCGTCTTGTTTATTATGTAACAATAATATTCAACAAAATTCATTAATATTAAATGGATATGAAAAAGATAATAATAATACTAGTTTTAGATCAATTAGAGAAAGTTTGAAGAATAAGAGCTGGATAAGAAATAAAAATAAAAAAATAATTGTGAGTTTAATTATTCTAATTTTCTGTTTATTTCCTAATAAAATTAAAATTTGGTTAAATAAGAAAAATAAAACAAGAAATGTAAATAGCAGATGGGCATTAATCAGTTTTGCGTTATTTTCGTTTATTTTTGAGTTCTCTTTTTTTGGAACTGGCTCTTATTGATAGATGCCTCGCAAATAAGGTTGGCGGTTGCGGGTATCCGAAACCGGAATAAACCCCCCGGGTACCCAAAATTTTCTGCTCAAGTATCAGTTCCGGTACTGGAGTTTTTCCAGGAGCCGCCAATCTTACTCGCAAGCTTACAAAAATATAGATTCTAAATAGGATTGATTGTAAGAAATAATTAAAAAAAATTTTTTTTCAAATTTAGAATATTTCTAATAATTTTTTAAATTATTTTAAAATAAATTTAATTAATATTTTTTCAGAATATTAATAAAATTGAAGATCAAACACAAAAAAAGAATTTAAGAGCAGCAACACGAGCACTAATTTCAGTTGTTTCAATGTATTTAATGTCCAAAGTATTACAAGTTGCTGTTACCTTCTTTGAAACATTTTCACCCGAAAGACTTACTGAGGACGAGTTTCGTCCAATTTATTCTTATGCCAACGATATTATTCCTATTTTGACATTACTTTCGAGGTACCTAATTAATTCAAAATAAATATAAAAATATTTTTTTATTTTTTAGTACTCTTCGATTTCCAATTTATTGTGTTTGTAATAAACCAATGCTTATAGCTACTCGTGTTAGTTGATATATAAATATTAATTTAGAATAATACAGTGAACCTTAACTGTATGACATCCTTAATAAGACACTCAAACATTAGCATAGATTTTTGTCCATGGGAGGTATAGCGCAAATAATGTCAGATTGTATACTAGATTTATTTTAATAAATAATAATCGTGTAAGGATGATTTAACTAGATGATTCATTCATTTAAAACGCTTAGGTGGAGGTTAAACGATTTTAAAGTGATGCAGAAGCATTAGTCGATGATCTGGCTTAGTGGTAGAACTCGTGTATGTGGTAAGTGAAAGCGCAAAGCAATAACTACGAGGAGGCCGCAGGTTCGAATCCTGCCAGCTTAAAGTTTATAAATTGCTTAATCGTAAACAGCAAAATCGTTTTTTCTCTAAAGGCATTTAACTAAACCAATATTTTTTTTTAATTTTTAGGCAACTTTAAAAAGAATTTTGCATCGAACAACAATTTCAGCACCTAAAAAGAAAAGAAAACGGCTCTCATCAAGTTCATTCTCAGATTCTTCAATTTCATCAGAAATACATTCTGGATGGCATAATAATTATCCTTCATTAATTTTAAATAAACAATTTAAATTAAAAAATAAAAAAGAAGAAAATAAAAATTGGAGAAATGGGGGAATTAATTTAAATATTAAAAATGATTTTGTAGAAAAAGAAAATTTAAAAAAAGTTTGTACAATTGCAAGTCCAGATGAAGACAAAACAACAGAAAATGAAGAAGAGGAAGAATTATTTTGTTAATTTTAGAAATTATTATTTTATTTTTTTAACTGTATTTTTATAAGTATTTAAAGCATATATGTAGCTGTTTAATTCCTAAGGCTATGCAGGAGGCGGCATGATGTAATGGCCCGGTCAACTAAAGATTCGGGAGCCTTTTGTATTAGCTTAGGGAGAAATAATAGCTATAGCTCAGTTAAGCTTTACACATTGCTTTATTTCAAAATAGAAAATATTTTTTATTTAGATTTTTAAATTATATTTGAATTCAGAAAGTAATGGAAGCTACAAACTCATCGAATATAAAGGGATATCGGGGGGGGGGGGAGTGTAATCGGGCTGAAGGGCTTCGAGGTTGCTCAAGCCCATTAGCAATTCACCTTACACTACATTTTATCTTAAATTAAGGAAAAATAAAAAATTATAGAATTTTGTCCAAATTGATTTGTCCAAGTTGAGATAAAAAAGTAAAAAAAAGTTTTACTCGATTTGCTCCTATTTTTGATTTAAAAATATGTTTAAGAAAATGAAGAACAAATGGAACTTGCAACAATTTTCGCTAATTACCCTGATGAAGGGCCGTATCCAATTATAATTATGTTCTTATGGTTATAATTAAAATCTTTTTAGGAAATTTTAATTTTTAACAAATTATCAAAATATTTATTTAAATCCCAAATTTAAATATTTTAACCCAAATTTTTTCTTTTAATTTTTTCTTTTTAATTTTCTTTTATCACAACTCATTATTTTCTTTTTATTCTTCTTCATCTCATTGTCCATCATTTATTTGAAATCCTCCAATTTTTCCTTTCTCCAAGTTTGCAATAACACTTTCAAATTGGCGTTTTTGTCGAGTTTGTTCAAAAATCAAATTGCCTTTCTTAGCTTTCTTCTTATTTGCCAAAACAATTAATGACGGATTTCCAATATTAATTAGAACAATTATTAAAATAAAAAAATTGAAAAACAGAAATTTCATTTTTATTTAATTTGGTACTTTTCGGTTATGAGGTTACACATTTACAAATTTTAAAAAGTAATCAAAATGGTCAATATATCATACATAGGGTAGAAAAAGGTGCTGAGTCGAACGGTACCAATCTTTTTTCAAGAAGATTCTTGTGGACCGAGATATAGGGCTCGAAATGGTCAAAAATCATAGGGAGTCCAAGGCAAGGAGATAAAACAAACGATCATAGCTTTGTCCAAACTTTTTAAATCGGTTTGATTTTGGTGCCATTCGACTCAACTCGAGGAGCTCTTTCGAATGAGCTATCATTCAAAAAAATGGAATTTTTCACTCCAAAAATGAGCTTACTACTCCCTATGGTTTTTGACCATTTCGAGCCCTATATCTCGGTCCACAAGAATCTTCTTGAAAAAAGATTGGTACCGTTCGACTCAGCACCTTTTTCTACCCTATACTTATATGATATATTGACCATTTTGAGAACTTTTTAAAATTTTTAAATGTGTAACCTCATAACCGAAAAGTACCTTTAATTTATCTAAAAAATTATTAAAAATATAAATTAAAAAATTAAAAAGATAAATAAATGTATTAATACAAGCCCTAAGCTTCTATTTTTCAATACCCCTCTAACAGGGCATGGGCTTGTGTTTGGGGTGGGATTCTATTTGGGCATTTATGGCATTTTATTTTGGTTAAATAAAAATATAAAAAGATTTTACTAAATAAATTAAAAGAAAAATTATTTTTAAAAAGGTAAAAAAAGTTTTTTAATTTGTTAATAACAAGAGAAATATTTGAGAATATTTTTTATGATTATTAAAGGGATAAATAATATTTTTTATGATTATTTAAATAATTATTATTTACTTTATATTTTTCATGTGATTTTCATCTTTTTTCAATTTTATATTTTTTGAATATACAAAACAAAAAATTGTATATTTTCTTGACTTTGGGTAATTTTTAGAAATTAAATAAGTTTTTTTTATTTTTTAAATAAGCTTCAAATATATACTTTATTTTTGCATTTAAATTTGTAGTTTAATTTTTTTAATAATTTTGTAGTTTGGGTATTTTTAAGTAATTTATTTTTTCTATTTATTTTTTTAAATCTTTTTTTATTGAAGTTTAAATTCCATTTTTGGCAAAAATATATTCACGTGTATTTTAGATTATATGTAATGTTGAGAAAAGCTTTAATATTCCAAAGATAAATTTTGAACCAACTTTGCTTTCGAATAGAATTGAATATTTTTAAATAATATAATGTAAAATACACGTGAATATATTTTTGCTATTTTTTGAATTTATTCTAAAAATAACTTTGAAAATTATTTTTTAGATTTTTCAGTGTTTTGAAATTTTTTATGTTTTTTTATTTTTGTGTTTTAATAATTAAATTTAATTTTTTGTAATTTTTTAAAAATTATATTTATTTTCCATATTCTCCAAAATATAGTGCCGAAGTTATGCAGGAACGATGCCCAGAATATAAGGGGATATTGGGAGGGAAGTGCAATCGGGGCTACCTAGTAAGAAGGTTGATGAAGGTTGATCACGCCCATTAGCTACATTACATTTTATTTTAAATTAATAAAAAACAAAGTCTATTTATTAATTATTTATTCAAAATTATAAATAAAATTAATATTAAATTTATTTTTGAGATACACAGAGAAAATAAGGAGATCTTTTAAATTTGAAAATATAAGGGAAATTATTCTCAGGGTTTAATAAAAAATATTAAAATACAAAATTTTGTAGTGAATCATTAATCGAAAATATTTCAAAATTTCTACAAAATTAAAAGAGATGAAGATTATTTCCTTTTGGTTACTTTAGTAGTTTGTTGAGGAGGAGCTTGGAAATTAGTTTGTAGCCATTCTAAAGGAATCCATTGAGATTCTGATTTTAATGATTCTAATGCATCCAAAAGTCTGCAAAAAAATTAAAAATAAATTTTTTTAAATTCTTAACCTTCTTAAAGAAATATCTCTATTTCTATTAATTAGTAATAAATCTGCTTGTTTTGCCCACTCATTTTCATTAACAAATTTACAACTTTGTTCACAAATATTTTTCAAATTCTCTAAATTATTTGTTTGTTCTTTATTTAATTGAATAAGTTCGTCTAATTCTGGTGAGGCAACAACGACAATAAATGGCATAAATCTTTTATAAAAAAATATTTTTTTTGTTTAAAAAATAAATAAAAATACTCAGAATTATATAAACTAGATATTGCTTTTGGAGAACAATCCAAAACACAAACACGTCCAGAACGGATAACTTGACGGACAGATTCTGCTGTAGTTCCATAAAGTTGGTCTGCATTTTTAAGGATTAATAATATGATTTTATATTACAATCGGTCCTCTCGAAGAGATTCGGGGTGTACGCAAGTGCTGGGTAGTGGGCATTAGAGATCGAGCTGGACCTGGACCAAGGCCTGGGTTTTCCTGTACCAGCCAGGATCCGGGCCAAGTCAATAAATCAAGCCCCAGAGTTCAGAAACAGGTCCAGGCTTTTCAAAAATCTCGTTTCGGACTTTTTTCAAACTTTTGGCTCCGGCTCCGGTCATTTTAAAATTTCAGCTCCTGAGCTAGCTCCCGGAGCCATACCCAGCATTGATGTATGCTTCACTATAAGATGCAATTTTCTAGCCCCAAGGCGTATTTTATGAGATCCGAATTTATTTTTTATTACCATTATATTCCCCCCATTCAATCATCTGTCTATCACGAATTAATTGTAAAACGTCCTCCTTTCGTTCAAAAAAGTATTCTCTCCCATGTTGCTCTCCTTGTTTTGGTGCTCGTGAAGTAACTTTATTTTATTTAAAAAATAAATATTTTTCTAAATAAAATACTTGGAACAACCCCAGCAAATTCATAAGGTCTATATTCAATTAACATTTTCTTTAAAGATCTTCTTCCAACCCCATTAGCGCCAATTAATGCAATAACTCTTCTTCCATAAGGGCATAACATTGCCACAGGGCGAGTTCGAATATTGTTTGGGACAAAACCAGAAGTAGATAAATCATTAACTTTTCTGGCCTTTTTGGAAAAGAGGGGATTAAATTTTAAAAAATTATATTGGTAAGTATATTTTGAACTGTGTCAGGCATTCCCAAAGTTACTGATGGCCGTATTCAAATAATTTTTAGGTTATATCCTGAACGTTTATATCCCCAACCATTTTTGACAATATCTACCGCTGATATCAAGAGAGATATCCGTTTTTCAAAGAAAAATTTCAATTTCTCCAAAATTTTCCCAAGGGGCCAAAAGCATCCGAAAGCATTAATGTTAATTTTTCCTTAAAAATATTTTTTTTGTAATTACTTGAAAATAATTTTCATTTTTTGAGAGAATTTGAAGTATATCCCCACGTTGTAAGGAAAAAGATAAATATGGCAATAAATTTTGATTTATATTTTCAGAAATAATATTAGCTTTGTAATCATCTAAAACTCGACAAAATTCCTTTAAAAAAATAATTTATGTTAAATTTATTATTTTAAAACCATTGGAGCAGAATACAAATCAGACAAAACTAATTTTATTTGAACAGCTCCTTTAGGTTGATAAATTTGTTTTTTATTAATAAATGGCTGTCCATCTAACTAAAAAATTAATATTTTTATTTTCTTAACAATTTAATTAAAATTACCTCAACAAGTGTATCTCCTGGTCTAATAAATTTTGATAATTCTGGGGTTACTTTAACAGCCACAAATTGACCTAAAAATATTAACTATTATCAGATAATTATTTAACAAGAATTTAAATAGTCAAACTAATAAAAGTAAGCTCAATATAAAACAATATTCTTAAAGATGAAAAAATTTGATCTTATGAGTAAGGTTGTCGGTTTCACGACCAATTTTTTCGGTTAACTGAACCGAAAATTTTCCAAGGATAAATGGGGATTATGGCGTTGATATAAGTGGATTTGTTGTATACAAAGGGATTGATATCCATGATATCCTCCGATTGAAGGAGTTCTGGATTAATTAAGGGTGATTTAAGAGATATCTAAGTAGCATAATGAGAGATAAGGAGATGCGGTTTAACTTAAATAAAAGTATCGGTTAGGTATCTCCCTTGATCCAACTACCAATCTAATTAAACAAAACGATTTTATATTTAGGTTATCTAACTCTGGAGGTGTCTAACAGTGCTATTCTAATATATTTTAAATAATTTACCGTATTTATTCTAATAGAATGGCAGCCATTCTATTTTTCAATACCCCAAAAAATTGTCATTCAATTGGAGGTGCCATTCAAATGGAGGCTGCCATTCTATTTTTCATAGGTCAAAAATTGATATTGGGATTGTTGAGATTGAGATGGGTGATTGGGAAAATTGGCAATTCGACCAACTTTTTTTTTGGAAAATTCGATATTTTAGAATTTTAATAGTGAATTTTCCTCTACACATCACTATAATATTCAAAAGTTTTTTGATCCGGGACTAATGTGTCAAATTTTGATTAAGATAGGTGCAATACAATCAAAATTTCCTGCATAGTTGGGTCCTGGTTGCTTATTAAATCGTGGAATTCTGGTGAAATATAGTGGGATCAAGTGACATTTGGAGTGATATTGCGTTTTGGAGGGTTATCGAGAGTTTGAAGAGGATGTTGGGTGATTTGGCGGGATAATTGTTAATTACTAATCTTGAGACTCAGAGTCAAGTCTTGATCTCGGGTCTTGGGGTCAAGTCTTTGGGGTTGAAAAATTTTCGGTCTCGGACATCTCTACTAAATATCACACCATAATCATTTTATTTTAATCCCAGATATCTTCGTCAAATGTTTTTATCCCTCATTATCCTCTCAAATCCCTTGATATCCCTATCAAACACCACTTTTGTGCCCTAGACATGCTCAAAAATATCGGAACTATCATACTAAATAGGAATATTAAACTAGTTAATTAAGGGAATAAAGAAATGAGAGTTAGGTATTTAATAGTTAGAAAGTGTCATTCTATTAGAGGTGCCATTCAAATAGAGGCTGCCATTCTATTTTTCATTCATTCAAAAATGTGTCATTCTATTGGAGGTGCCATTCAAATGGAGGTGCCATTCAATTAGAATAAATACGGTATTTTACATCAAAAATTACCACAAATTTGTTCCACTTCTAATCCTTCTAATAAATTTGGTTGTATTTCAACAATTCTAGATTCATAAGCACTAGCCAATAAATGTTTTTTATTTTGAATTAATTGTTCTGTTTCTGGACTATTTAATTGTGTGGGCGATTGGGCACGTAAAGGGCCACTAGGTAATGGACGTTCAGTTATAGTAACTAATTTGCGTAGACCAGAAAATGGATCGACACTGAGGTATTCACGACGAGAGGTTAATTGACTATCATAAAATTTTCCTTTTCCATTTAACTAAAAATTAAAGAAAAGCTTAAATTTACAAGAAAAGATTACTAACAGATTAGAATTACCTTACCTATTTTTTAACTCCTAATTTTCTAAGTAAATATTTTTATTTTTAATACCATGTAATAAATTATTAAATACCGTCTTAATGTTATACAATCGAACCTCATTTTACAGTATACTTATTATCAAACACAACTCGATTTGAGATACATTTCTTAAATTTAGCCACTGTGTTGTAGTTAAATATCTAAGCGATCCAATATTGTATACACTTGAGTTCAGGTTTAATTTTTTAACTCAGAGTTACTTAAACTTAAGGCCCGACAGTAATCTTTATAAATACAAAATGTAGAATTCTTCTTATAAACTAAATTATATCCCTTTATCTAATTTTTGATTTCTCCAAATTTAAGTTATAATTTTTAATTTAAAACCAATTTATCAGTAATTGTTGTAGGTGATGATAATATTTCTTCATTATGATTTGAATTAATTTCAATATTTTTAATAATTTTTTGTGTTTCTAATTGCTCTATTCGATGAAGGAGCGAACTTAAACAATCAGAAAGACGACCAGCATTTCCACGCATTTCACTTAAAAAATCTTCATCATCGGCCATTAAAAGTTTTTAAATAAGGAAGTTAATTTTTAAAAATTATAGGAATAACAAAAAAATATTATTTTCTTTTTCCTTTTTTGTTGTTAGTGAGACGACTCCGTTTCAGTCGATAAAATAATATAAAAATTGACAGCCCTTGCAGCGGTTTGTCATAGGCCCATCTTAAATTTTACAAAGAAATGTGTACTTATTTTTATAGAATTTTATAAAATAATTCAACAATTATTCCTATTGTCTAAAAATATAAAAAAAATTATAGCTCAGTTTTCTCCTAGGCAACCAAATAATTGCTGTTATATTTATTTACTGCATTTTTAGAATGATTAATAAAATATTTATGGACATATCAAGTTCCCCTTATATAAAAGATTATTAAACAGAAAGTTACAATTTTGTCTAATGTGAAAATCTATTGAAAATCTATACTTCAAGAAAAACAAACATTTTAATTGTAAAAAAATCTTTTTTAAAGCACAAATCTTTTTAAAGGAAAATTGTTTAAAAAATAAAAGCATAAAAAGGAAAGGAAGTTTGAGAAGCATGGGAAATGTGGAAATAATGGAGAGGGAGGACATCACTGTCGGAGACATCCCTCAAATTATCGCCACTAGCACTAGTTTGCTTTTGTGTGAAATGAATTTTTGGATAATTTTAGTGACGGAAATTTATGGGCGGAAATTTACGGGCAAAAAAATAAATATATTTAAATATGTATATAAGCGAGTTTTGAATTTTTATTTATTTAAAAATGTAAAAATTCAACATAAGGGCTGGTACACCAATTACAATTATGCAAAGGCGTATCCAGGGTCAGAACGACAAAGTAAATGCCAAAATTTTAGCGTACACCTATTTTATAGCCTCTGAAATTCGACTCCTGATTACGTCCTTGCAATTATGATTGGGTAAAAGGTCAATAGAAATAACGAAAAAGTACATATATATTATATCCCATACATTCAACGCTCAGCTTTTTTCAATTTCCTAGATCGATATTCACTTATAATTGAGTCCAATAGTTCTCGCACTTTCAAGGAATTACTCTAAAATAGAGAATACATCTTTAAAAAATCCAGAGTTAACAAGCTTATATTCTAATATATTCTCAAGAGAAAAGAATAGTACAAGTGGAAATCTCGCTTAACTCTACCTTGCTATTTCAATTTTAATCTATTTTCATCCAAACCCAATTTTTAAAGATCGGTTATTAACGTCCATGTTACCGAACATAAAATCGCAAAAATTGGCTAAAACTATTATTTTCCCTATACGTTTTTTCACAAGGGACCCCTCTAACTCAAATTCTAATCGAATACCTATTTAAAAATACATACATATAATAAAACCCTTACTTCAGAAACAAATCCATGCTGAACCAATTCTTCCGATAATGTCTCAGCCGTGTCCTCTTCCTTAAGTGGTGCAGTCAATTGTCTATTCATTTGATCGTCCAATTGAAGTTGAATACGCAAATGATACCCGCCTTGTTCCAATATTTCAGCATGCATTTGTGTAATTAGGCGAGTTTCCTGATGTTGTTGATGTTGAGAAACAGATGATTTTTCAGATATTGAAGTATCATTAGCTGAAAGAGAATAATTAAACATTTTAGAAAATATCGCAATATTTTAGAAATATTCTATTTCTAGATAAAAAACATTTATGAATTAAAAGATTTCAGGTACGAAAGAGGGATTTTAGGTGCGAAAAAAAACTCATAAATGTCTTTTTTAGGTACGAAAAAGACATTTATGAATTTAAGGATTTAAGGTATGATTTAAAAAGAATTCGATTCAAAAAAGGCAAACTTTGTCCAGGTGCTTCCCCAATGCTTTGATTCGTGTGATAACCCTCATCTTGTATAGAAGTGTTCTGTGGATTAAGCAATGTATTTGTCGTAACTGTCGATGTAGCAGGAGTGGTCAAAACAACAGCTTCAGCTGCAGAAACAGCAGTTGAGTTTGTTGTAGTAGTTATTGGCGTAATTGTTGTAAAGTGAATGTTATACCTAAAAATAAGTAAAAATAAGGACTATTAAGGGATTTGACGTAAATTTAAACACCAATTAAACAATAAAAAGCAAATCAAATGGACTCCTTTTCTCAGGAATTTGAATTATTTAAAAAAATACCCGTCTTGTTTAGTATTTGAAGCAATATTTGCAGCAGTCTGTTTATGAGTATTTGCTGCCGGTGGTATTGCTTTATATCTGTCAATATTTGGTGCTGGTTCTTGCGGTGGGGAAGAAACTGCCCTTTCTGGAATTACAACATGAGTTGGTTCAAGAGATGAATGAGCAGTATCTTGATTTCGTTGATCATCTAAAAAGCCATCCTCATCCAGACTAGTCTCATCTTGTTTATCAGGTTCAGGAAGGCCTAGCCGACTTAGCAACTCCTCAACATTTGCTCGACGAATCGGATCATGTTCAAGACAACGCTCAATAAATTCCTAAAAGAATAATTTAATGCTTAAAAACGAAGATGCAAGATTTAAAAATAATTTGAAAATATGCCCTCATATTCTCTATGTTGTCACCTTAAGAGGGAAAGAATAGGTAATAAAATGGACTCATGCGTGACCATGAAAAACAATACGGAAGAAATTATACAAGCATAATAAACAGGCAGTTGGTCACGCATCAATTCCAATTAAACAACCCAATTAATCCATATTATACCTGGTACCCCAAAGAGATAACGGAGACTAACTAGCAATATTGCACTTTTGTTTATTTCAAGTTCCTAGCCTTTTGCTCCAGATCTTCGAGTAAATCGATTCCTTTTCTCAGCAATTCCTCAGTCACTAGATGAAAACCACCACAGCCAGCAGATGAAGATACTGTCGGCGTAATAGCATCAGCTGAGTTGGCAAGTTTTTCCTTTTCCTTTTCGCCACCACCATTTAACGATCCACTGAGCAATGCTCCAGTTGTTGCCATCTAAACAGAACAACGTATTGACTATCAAAATATTTGAAAAAAACCTCCAAAGCGCAAACGCCGAACGAGTAAACGTCTGCTTGGGTTGTTGCTTCAGTCAAATCTTTAAAAAAATACATTGGCGAAATATGTGAAAGAACAATCCTCACGGTCATATTCTGGAGCCATATAATGAATATTTTTAATATTTTCCCGGAAAGTCTTGACATGATGTTGAATTGTATTCGGAGCAACTAAAAAATTATTAAACTTGTTTTCTTCAAGTATACATACCACAACCAATTTTGACAAGCCCATTCTGTTGAATAAAAATTGTATTGCAAGTCAAATTCGCATGGACGATTGGTGGATCACAAGAGTGTAGATAAGAAAGAGCAGAGAGAATTTGGCGGTTCCAATTCTTCCAAGCCTTGGACAAAAAATAAAGATAAAAGACCAATAAAATTTAATACTTTGATGTTTAAAAGTGTGCCTGAAGAACGAGCTCTCTGTAAGAAACGAGACATTGAACCAGAAGACATATACTCAGTTATAAAAATTATCTAAAAGAAAAAATTCAAGATATAAAAATATTCTCTAATGGAAATTTTGGCAAAAAATCTGATCATAGGAAAAAACCAAAATCTTTCATGTTCCTGACCAGACCCGTAACCAGGAAAAATTTTCGAGGAGGGAGGGGGAGGCATCGGAGGAAATTCCTCTCGGCGCCAAATTTTTGACACAGAAGGGAACAAAAATTTTAATTTTTTAGCCGCAGGCGAAAATTTTGGCTACGAGGTTGTTCCTGACAAATTTTTAAGGAAAAAAACTATATTCATATAATTAATAACCAAATTACAGTTTAATTATAAAAAATACCCTCGGTTTATTCGATTTAGTGTCAACCCAATATTTGTGAAATTTCACAAGATTTGGATGGTCAAGACGAGTCAAATGATCAAAAACAGCTCTAATCTTCTCCTGGATAAAAAAATTTTTGATTCAAATAATTTAATCTTAATCTTAAAGTAGAAAATAAATATCAGTAAAGACATATAACTTAAATAGCTTCCAGGGTATTGTTAAGTTAAGAAAAACTAACCTCTTGATCACGAAAATTTTTACGTTCGGAGAATAGTACTTCATTCCAGACTACTTCATTTCCCGTTTCGTTGTCCATTGCCAAGTACGATGCGTCAATCCCAGGAACATCGCGCTGCTTCACTTTTTCACAGCGCTTTGACCACCTTTTGCATGGAGACTCCTCGAGTATCTAAAAACTAAAATGAATTACACTAATTTTTAAACCTCGTCGTCTTCTTGATCTTGGTCATTCCTATTTGCGTCCTTAAACATAAAAAATAAAGGTAATGCTACATTACAAAAATTACCTCGTCGTGAGAATGCAACTGGTCACTAGTTTTTTCCGATTCTTCCCTCATTTCAAAATATGTTGTCAAACCTCCTATACAGCCCTCTACTTTTCCTTGACTAAATATCTAATCTAAAATAAAAAAGTATCTTAAATTAAATTAAAGGATGTTCTTCGGAATAGGAAAATCCGATATTCATGCAAATAGACAAAAAATTAAAAATCGCCGTTAATAGAAGTGTACAAATTTATAAGAGGTTGGAAAAAATATAGTAGTAAGATTTACATGTTCGAGAAAAAATTTTTGACGCGTCGAGTTGGACATTTTCTTTTAGAAATGCTTACATATCGAATGGAAGTGATCAAAATAAAAGAAAAAACCCAAAAATATTTATGTAAGATAGAAAGATTTTGAAGTCAATTATTAACTTACAATTAGCTACACAGTCATGACTAATATGCCGGTGGACAAAAGAATGGAAACAATGTGTAAATTAAACAAAAAATCAATGAGATAAAAATTGAAAAATTACAAAAAAAAATATTTTTAAATACATTGAAAACCATATTTTTAAAAAATAAACTAGTCTAGTTTCTGTCTGCGAATTATTTTACTTTTATTTTATCAATGCTTTCTAATTATTCATAGCTAATTCTAAAAAAGTGTATAGGAAATTATTCTTTAGCTTTTAATACCATGTGAATTTTACAAAAAATGCTTACCAATCAATACAACGAACAAAATACACAAACATTCGAACGTCTCGCTTTCCCCCATAAATTAAAAATTTAGAACATTTCTTCGCAAACATTTCGTAAATTTTACATTTCAACAATTTTCAAATTAACATTTAAGCAAAGGGGGAGATTATGAATTGTAAAATGTAAAAACGTCAATTTACAAAATGCCAATTTTTATTCTTTTGTTTTTTTAAGTTAGTTATTTTTTCGAGGAATTCAGCATTTGTTTTATTTGTATATTTTTTGTTCCTGATTTTTAAATTTTCAGATTTTGTAACATTTAAACTTTTTTATGATTACTGGTATGGGAACTAATTATTTGGATGGATTACCTCCTAGTACTGAAAGACCAAGCACCATTCCTTCTAGTCAATCAGATGACGGCGACGAACTTTGGCTAAAAATACTTCAAGAAGTTAGCAATAAAAATAACAATGCTGTGCGTAGTAGTTTGATAATTTTGGGTTTGTTTTTCTAATTTTTTCTATTTTATTTTAAATTTCAAGGAAATGAACGTTCTGGTAAATCATCCCTAATGTCTCGTTTAATGGGCGGTACACGTAAACCAATGAATTCTGTCCTAGAGTACAACTATCTTCAAATTCATGCTGATGCTAGTGCGAGTTATGTTTATCAACTTGGTACTTTTATTTTTTTATATTGAAATTTTAATTATAAATTTTAAGGGGGTGGTGCTAACGGTCTACTTGGCCCAACCGAGTCAGCAACCCTTCCTGTTTGGATTCTTGATGGACGTGAGGAGATGGCGCCTATGTTAAAATTTGCTTTCCCTCCTTCGCTAGCCAAATGTGTAGTTATTTTGTGTGCGTCTCTTGAACAACCTGGAAATGTTTTGCCAACTCTTAGACGTTGGTATAGACTACTTGATGAGCAGATAAGGCAGCATTACTCGGCGGATGAAATTTTCCAAGCTCAACAAATGCGTATGTTTATATTTATATAATTTGTTATTTACAATTAAACTTCCAGAAATTCGCTTTTGGCAAGAATATGTTGAGCCAATTGAGAGTTCCTTGCATTCCACAGCTACTTTAGTGGATGGTAACAATCTTTAACATTTACATTTTTTCTTCTATTTTAGGCCCGTCTTCTAATATTGGGTCTATGGTTGGCGATCAACGTCCTTCTTCTCCACTTTTATTACCTCCAGAAAAAGGAATTCTCGAAGAGAACTGTGGTGCTACTCTTTTTGTTGTTATCACCAAGAGCGATTTGCACACAGAATTCAGTACTGAACAACTTGATAAAGTTCAATATCATGTTCGACAATTTTGTTTGAGACATGGAGCTGCTCTGGTATTTTTTAAAGTTTTTTCTTGCATCAATATTTTCATTTTAGTTTTATACATCTGCAAAGGAAGATTTAAATACACAAATGCTCTTAAAATACATTGGCCATCGAATATATGCTCTTCCATTTACAACACCTGCCTATATTGTCGAGAAAGACAGCATTTTTGTACCGACGGTATAAATTAATTTAACTGTACAAATCAATTCATGTTTTTATATTTTAAGGGTTGGGACTCTGAGCAAAAACTTTCAATTGTCAAAGAATCACTTGGTTATGGCTCCGGTCAAGTTCCTCTTCTCGCTCAACAGAACGATACTCTTCTATCATTCACTAACAAAAATTTTGGCGAAAAAGAAATTGAAGCTGAAGATGAGCAAGTATTTTTGAATAGATTAGCGTCGATGACAGCATTTGATTCTTCAAATCCTGGGCAACCGCGCACTGGCGGTCAGCAATCGCCTAGACAAGGAGGAAAGGGAGCAGCTGGAGGTCAAGCTGGTGGAGGTGATAGTAATAATACAATGTTGGCAAATTTTTTCAGCTCATTGCTCACTAAGGAAATACGTAAGAAATTCTTGCTAGACTACTTTTTAAAAATTTTTTCTCATTTAGCAAGGCCAGCTTCTAATCATTCAAACAAATCTGGAGACAGTTCAGCCCCTCCAACGAATGCAGGCAGTGTGGATGCTGAAATGCATTTTAAGAAAATGTTGGCAAATAAAAAGAGTGGATCAACGATGAATGAAGGGCATTCAAGTGAAGAGAAACAAGAGGGGAATCTAGAAGAGGATGAAAAAGATGAGGAAGAGGAGGATCAAGAAGAGAGTGAAGAAGAAATACACGAAAAAGACGAAGAAGATAACGAAGACTTTGAAGAAGTTGATCCTAATGTTGTTAATTCTTCATTAGATTCGAAAAATAACAGTCCAAGAACTGATTCTATTCCAACTGCAATAAGCAATCAAAGATTAATGACAGTCGTGAACGATATAGAACAAGAAGACAGTAAGAGTAAGGAAGACGAAATATAATCGTTGTCGAAATATATACCTAAATATAATTATTTCTTCTTAAATTAATCTTTTTTATAAAATAATTTACTAACATAAATATTTTTGTTTTAACTTGGTTTTAGTTTTTAAACACCAATTAATATTTTTTAACTAACGTTTCATGTACTTTTTTAATGTCATACTTTAATTAGGTCTCCGGAGCTGGATCAGCCTTAATTATTATTTTAATTGAAATAGGAGCATCCATTTTTGTTTGCGTGTACATACAAATCCTAATTCTCAATGTCCGGCGTTGGCTGTTGTTGCGGCCATTTATATCACAATGAATGCATAATTAAGTGGATTAGAGTTTGTTTCTTCTCTTTTTTTTAATATTTTCATATTTTTAGGAAGCTAAAAATTGTCCGAAGTGCGTAAGGACGAGTTCAGTTGAAAACATTGCTTGTCATTCAGTTGAACATGGTCGGGTGGCAAGATCGTCAGTAGATCAACGACTTTCTGATGAACCGGACAGAGAGGCAAGATTGTCGGATCAACAACTCGAAGGTGAACAACTTTCTGTTGAGTATGACAAGGTGACGAGGCTTTCTGATCAACAACTTGAAGAGCAGCAACTTTCAATTGAGCTTGACAGGGTGACGAGCTTGTCAGATCATCATTTTGAAGAAACTGAAATTCAAGACTTTGAATTTCATCAAATAGTTATTTTAAATTTCTTTGAAAATTTTATTGTGAATATTTTTAGATCGAAAAGATTACTAATGCAGCAGCAAATAATTTGAAAATTAATGAACAATTTGAAGACTTGAAAGGTATTCTTGAGAATCAACATGGAGAAAAAAACTTGCTTTTGAGGTTTGTTTCGAATTTCTGTTGTAAAACTAATGAAAATAAAACTTGAGACAAGAAAGTCGGGCAGAACTTACAAAAAACGGTTATAATCCTAAATCTATTTTAAACCATGGAATTTTCGAAAATTTTGATTAGGCAATAGGCTTGAACCTCTCAACCAAAATTTAAATTTCTAGTGTTACATGCTTTTATATTTACTATATTAATTTTCAGGCAAATGAAGACAATGAAGGAACAAACTAAAGAACTTGGTGAACTGCTTGGAAAGGAGCGATTAGAGAATGAAAGAAAAGGCAAGGAGATCGATAAAAAGAATAAAGAAATCATGGAAAAAGTCAAGACTATTGATGAAAAAGTGAAGAAGATTGAGGAGCAGGACAAAGAGATTGAGAAAAAGTGTAAAGAGCTTGAGACGAAAAATAAGGAGATTGAGGGCAAAAACAAGGAAATTGAAGATAAAAACAAAGAAATTGAGAAACTGAAATTAGAAATGTTCCAACTGAAAGAATCAATAAATGTTCCATCCCAACATTTGGATATGCGGCAAGTGCAAATGAATAACGAGGAGAATGATCGAAATTTGATTAGGTCGCCGCTCACTTCAACAGACGTAAGTCTTTTGCATTTATTAAATATTCATGTAAAAATCCCTTGCTTTGTAAATCAAATTATCGCATTACTTACTCTTTTCTTTTGGATGGTTATTACTCAAAAATTATTTTTTCTTATTCGAACTCTTGGGATATTTGAATTTTTTATTTTAAAATATTTCTTATTTTAGGCAAACAATCAAATTAGTGTGGCTAATCCTCAATTTACACCATCTCAAACAAACTGTCCGGAGAGAGTTACTGTCCGAAGAAAGTTTATACCAAAAATACAAAATTTCGAAAGAGTTCCAATTGCAAAGAAGCGTCCTGCGATGAAGGTTGTAAATGGTGCATCTCCAGCTATGTCTGTATTTGGAAAGAATAAGCAAGTGCCCGTTAATCTTTTGGTAATATTTTAAATATGTACTAGTATATAGAATTTGTGGAAAATATAAACACTTTATAGTGAGGTGATCTGACAATGATTATAGACGCGTGTCTTCCATTATCTTTTTGTAAAATAACCTTATTTGTATTTTAAGGCTGCTTCAAAGCCTTGGCGCCCTCATGGTACAAAACAGCATCAATTACTCAAACCTTCTCATCAAAACAACAAAACTCCAAATAACATTGGAATCACTAAAAGTGCTAAAAGGAAGCTTCGACTTGATTCTCCCATTGGTTCTCCAATGTTTACTTCAACACCTAATGATGGGAGGAAATTCCCGGCATTTGTGATAGGTTGAGACTAGTTAATATACTCGCAAAGATTTTCGATTCAAAGCTTTTTTTAACTTTATTAAATTATTAACCTCCTTTTTGTTTGTATTTTACTTTATGTTGAAAGTTTTTTTGTTTTGGGATTGTTTCCTTTGCAAGTTATGTAAATTATTTGTCAAGCATAATTACTCGTTAAATTTTTATTGATAATATTAAGGGATCTTTTGGCAAATATTTTGAATTCTTCCAATTTTTTATCTTCACAAATTCAATTTAGGATATTATTTTAAGTTTGCAAATAATTTTATCTGTCCAATGATTTTGTCCAAATAAAGGCTATTTGAATTAGCTAAATTGAATTCTCAAAATTGGATGGTTTTGCCTTCCATAAATGTCTGTTTTTGGCAGTAATGGAATTTTTCCAATTTAGTAGTTAGGCGCGCAAACTACTCCAAAAATGGATGAATGCACTTTTACTTAAAAAAATTTTGAAAATAAAAAGAAAATTTTGACTTATTTTTATAAAAAAGAAAATATAGTTAATTTAATTTTTATTTTATTCTATGAAATTGAGAGAATTGTTGAAAATTAAGGCAATTTTTATTTTTAGTCTTTACCTAATTTTTAAAATAAATACAGGATCGCATCTTTATTTTAAAAAATTTAGCGTAGACATAAAACCAAAATTGGTTTTTTTCTTAAGTTTGAAGTTGGGTTAAATATTTGAAGGAATTAATTTAAGTGAAATTTTATGGCTGAAAATGTTTTAAGAGAGAGAAAAAAAGTAAAATATGTCATAAATTTTCATTGTTTTTAGTTTTTGTCAGCTAAAAGAAGAAGATTTTTATTTTAGAGGGATTAAAATACAAATAAATTCTGGAAACATCTGTAATTACTTTTAAAAAATCAGAAAGTTTTAATCTAGTCTTGAATATTTTTATTCAATTTAGTTAAATTCAAATATCCTTAATCAAAGTTCATTTTTCCAATTTTGAATTAATACAAAATAATTCTCTGTCTAAATTGTTTTTTCAGCTCAAAAGAATCTCCCAACATTTTCCAAACAAAATTTTTGTAGCATATTTTAAAGCCCTTTTTCTCCAGTTCTCCATAAAATAATGAACGATTGGGATGAAAAGGACATTTTTGACACATTTGTAAATAACTAGAAAGTCCTCTTTTTTTTCTTCGCTTCAGTTGTTAAATAAATGAAATTATTTTTATTTAGAGCTTTCCTCTTTCTCTCGATGATTTTTTTATTTGTATTTTTCTCACTTCCAATAAAAAGCAATTTGTAGTTATCGCGAATAATTCTTTCAATTACTCCAAAATTATTTTGACGATTTCTGCGCACCTTCACAAAAATAAATTTTTACCTTTTCAAAATTCTAACTAATTAATAGCAACGAGAAATTTTGTTTGTTAGGGTAATTTACTGTAAAAATAAATTCTAAATATGTGGATATAATCCAAAAATGTTTCAGTAAGATTTATATTTTAAATGGGCTTATTTTACAAGTAAAAAGTTTTTTAATTCACAAAACGTGCTTTTAAAAAAGTATCAGTTTTCTCTTAAAAATTTTTCTGCAAAAATTTTCTTTGATAGAAAAATAATTAGACAATAAATTAGGTATTATTATCCAAGTTTCATTCTGAAAATTATTAACTAAACAAACTTTTCTGGATCTGGTTTATCTGTAGATGTCCATCCTTTCTGTTCTGTTCTAGATCCTATTCCTCTTTAGTTTTTCTTCGTTTGTATGAACTTTAAAGATTTGCTTCCATCCTTTCTCTTCTGTTTAGATTAAACGAGATAAAAATTCTAATTATTTTATTCAAAAATTAAAATTATTATTTATTAAAATTTTTTACTAACTAATTTTTTAATTTCTTTGAATTTCTTGGATAGCAAAAAAAATTTTTTTATTTTATTTGGCACTTTATGGATCATAAAAATAACTTTTTCTTTTTCAAAATTTTTTTTATTTCTTCGTCATGGTTGCATATTTTTGTTAAAGCTTGAATTGATCCATTTTTTCTTTTTTTAGTTGACAGCAATATAATATATTTTTTATTTTTGCATAAAATATATTTATTTATTTATTTGCCATATTTTACCAATTTCCGAATATTTGATCAGCAATGCTCTAATGACTTTTTTTTTCTTTTTATTTATTTATTTTTCTTTTCCTAAAAATATTTTTGTGCGAAAATATGTTTGGGGCGGTTGATGCTTTTTGACTTTCATTCACACAAGAAATATGTACATACAAACACTTGATTTTTTAGAATAAGGACCTAAAAATATTTAGGAAAGACAAAAACATTTTTGACAAAATTTGCAGTATATTACCGTGGGAAAATCGGAAAATTAAATGTTTTTCTACCAGACTGATAAGAAATTAAGTTAGTATATTAAATAAATATTGGTTGGGAATCCCTTTAAATTTAAATAGATTTAATTAATTGAAGGTTTTTTAAATTTAATTTTTTATAAATTTCTTATCGCGGAGTTTTTATCCCTCCCTCATTTTTTTAATTTTTGTAATGTCACCCAAAGTGACAAATAAAATAAAATAAAATTTATTAAAAATTGTTGCAATTTTTAAAAGAAACGCCTCTTCCCTTTGGGGCGGTCCATTCTCTCTATCTTTTTCCTAAATTTTCAAACATCCTTTCCCTCCTTTTTCACACTTGTGTGTTCTGCTTTTGTCCACTATCCTCTTTTAACTTTTAATTTTAAATTTGTTAATTAATTTTAATTTTAAATTTGTTAATTAATTTTAATTTTAAATTTGTTAATTTTTCTTTATAATTTAATTATTATTTATTTTTAGTTATTAATTAATTAATTTTAAATGTTTAATTTTAATTTTTTTACTTCACAATTTTCAACAATTTTAATTAAATTTATTATTCTAATATTTCTCACAATTTTTAAAAGAATAAATTCCCTTCCAAATATCGGTAGGTTTTTTCTTAAATTAATAATTCTTCTTCTTCCCCAACTTCCGGCTATTTTTAAATTATTTTTGAGTCGGTTTTTCTTTTTTTTTAATTTTTTATTATATTCATTTCCACTCATCATCCGTTCGCTTATCCTTTTTTCAAAGCCACGGCTTCTGGCATTAGTTTAACCTTTATTTTTCTGTTCAAACCAATTAAATAGTCGGTATTTGACAAAGAAAAGTGAAAAATAATTATTTTTTGGATTTTTAAAAAATAATTTTTTATATTTAATGGTTAATTATTTCTAAATTTTATTTTTTATAAACCTAATTTTTAGATACCCCAAAATTTTTTAGATACACCAAAATTATCTCTCAATTTAAGAGTTATCTATGTTTTAAAATTTTTCCAAAAATAGTCGAGATATTTAATTATTTGGTACACCCCAAGGTACCGCAGAGCTATATGTTCAAAATTGTCGAATCCGAGACGCCCGGGTACGATTCGATCCAGCTCGTCGAGGCGCATCGAACAATATCAGGGCGTCCCGGACCTGCTTCCTTAATTATTTTATTCCTCCATAAATTTCAGAATCTTATAAAAATCTCTAATTATTTTATTTAAAGATAAGCTTTGTTTTTTTGTAGGTCAATAAAAAAATATGTTTAAAATAGCTTAAAAACATCAATCATCGCGGCACTTTTTAGCTTCTACAAAATTTTCTTCTTTTTTAAATGATTGCCGCCTTTCTTTTTGTTTTTAAACTTTCTTAAAGAAAGAATTATTGAAATGTCACTGTTCTAGAAAATGAGAAAATAATTTAATTAAAAAAATTAAAAATTAAAATAATGTGTATAAATTTCTATGCTAATTATATTAATTATTTTTCCCCTCAAATTTTGTCCCCATTTGTAATGTATTTAAGGTTAGTAATCCAAATTAAAATTACAGTAATGTACTAGGATATATTTTTTTAATCTTTATTTTGATTTGTCTTATTTTTGAACACTTGTCTATCTTCTCTCTACTACTTATTAGATTTTCACACTTTTAATTCTTCATTAACTCTGTTCAGATTTTTGACACCCCATAAATACAGTACTCCAAATGAAAAAATTTTTGATTTTGGATCTTTTTAAATGAACAATTGTTGGGGGTGGCGAACTTATAAATTTATGGGTTTTTTACATCTAACAGACACCTCTAAATAATAAATAAAGAAATAAATAAATATTTATCTGATTGAATTTTCTGTCTTTTTTTATTTAGGTTTTTTGAATATTTATTTTTAATTACGATAATCTCTGCGAGGGATAGAAGATAAAAATTCTGTAGAGAGATGACATCAAGTCCTCAGTTTCCCAAGTCTTGGAGAATCGGAATTTTCTACTAAACAATTAGATAGATTCTCTGTTTTTTATTTCATTGGCACTTTCTTTGATTGAGGTTTCCTGCGCATTCTCCAATCTTTAAGTCATAAATCTGTTTATATTTCTTAAAGGAGATATTCTCTTTTGCATTTTCTCTTTTACTTCAATTTGGAAAATAAAAATATTTTTGGTAGTGTTCGGCACGAGACGATATATCGACGATATTTTTCGAGATATCGCGAGATTTTTTTCGAGATTATCGATCTCGCTCTCGTCTCGATCAATTTTTGAAAAAATCGAGATTTTTCGATATCGAGATTTTTCGAGATTATCGATCTCGATCTCGTCTCGGTCAAGTCAGAAATATCGCGAGATTTTTCGATATTTCGATATTTTTAAAAAAGATTTTTCGTGATCAGTATTTATAAATTTTGGCGTTTTGTTAATTATTATTTGTTTCAATTGGCGAGCTTTGGTTTCGTCCCCTTTTGTTTCGTCCCCCTGAACAAAACTTTTGTTTCGTCCCAATGTAAAAAACTTGTTTCGTCCCCTTTTGTTTCGTCCCACTTTGGGTTCGACCCCCGAAATTCTGCCTTTTTTTCAGTTTTCAGGATTGTCAGGATAACCGAAATCTTCGGTTCGGTTATCGGTTCCGGTTCCGGATAACCGAAGATTTCCCAGGAACCGCCAACCTTAATTGCAAGAGACGTTTTCGATTATCGTCGCTCACTTTTGTAGTCCAGAAAAAGCTGAAATGTTGATATTCCTTAACCAAACCCTTCCATTGATTCATTACAAATATTAAATTTACATTTAGATCATAATTATATTGATTGAAATAAATTTTTATTCAATTCTAAGGGATTATAAAAAATCTCGAAATCTCGCGATAATCTCGAAAATTTTGGACCGAGATTTTTCGAGATCGAGATTTTTCGAGATTATCGATCTCGATCTCGTCTCGATCAATTTTTGAAAAAATCGAGATTTTTTCGAGATCGAGATTTTTCGATAATCTCGATCTCGATCTCGAAAAATCGCAAATGCCGAACACTAATTTTTGGTAAATATTAAAGGCAACTTCCTGCCCTAAAACAAAATTCCCTTTTTTTAATTCTTTCCCAATATTTTTTTTTATTTTTAAATTAATTAAAAATTTCTAAATATTAAATAAAATACCAGTTTTTTTTAAATCTATTTTTGACTCTACGGGTTTCCCCAAAAGGGAGATTAGAAAGGAGAAGAGTCCAAAAATTAGGGCAAAAAACGATGCGCAGTTCGCTTTAGAGGGATTAGCACTAGACAAGAAAAATGAAGAAAACATAAAAAAATATTGAATAAAAAGCTAAAAATAAGAAGAGGAGAAAGTATGTTTTTTAAAAATATTAATCTCTCTTTGGCTAAAGAATTTTTGGTTAAATATTTTTCTGTTCAATGCGCATTAAATGTTGGAGGAAATTTTGGAACGAAGAGGGGGATAGAAATAAATCTTTTCTTCTTTTTTTGAACATTTTTATGGGGGGATTGTAAATGGAAAAATAATTTATTAAATATTTTTTTGGGAGAAAAAGGACAAAAATATTTTAGTTTTAAATTTATACAGATCACTTGGCTATTAATTTTTTTTTGTTATTCCATTCCTTCTTAATTAATTAGAAAATTATTTTTAAAATGTTGAGAAGAATTATGTTTTTTAAAACATTAAAAATACTCCGAAACCTCTACCAGGGTTGGGGTTTCCGTTTTTTTCGGGTCATTTTTTTCTAGCTTTCGAACCTGACCAGACCCCCAACCCTACCTCTAACTATAAATTACGTTATTTCTTTTAAAAACCAATTTTTGTATAAAAACACTTCCCTCCCAAATAACACAAAAGATATTATTTTTGATAGAAGGTGCTAAGATTGTCTTTATTTCTTTCCCCAATTTTTATAAAAATAAAATATAAGGGGTCTTTTTATTTGGACACAAAATAATTAATAATAGTCACTACACTCTCCATACTTTAAAAAATAAGTATCTTGTTATTGTATTTTTTTCTATTCTTTCTCAGAAGGTCAAAAGGTTCTTCAGAAACATTAAGAATAAAAAAATAATTTTTAAAGAAAAAACAGACACTAATTGTCAAAAAAAATTTTTTTTGATGTTGAGAAAAGAATAATTTTTTTTTTTGTTAAATAATTACAAACCAACAAAAATTTTTGTATTTATTATTTAAAAAAAGAAACCACTTAAAAGCCATTTAATATTTCCCTCCATTACTTCCCCCTTCAAGTTATATAAATGTTTGATTAAAAGGAGGGGGGCTTTTAATGGACTTTATATTTAAATATATAAAGGGTGAATAAAAGGGAAAATAAAAAAATGATGTTGAAAGGGGAAAATTTTTTAAATAAAAAAATTTTGGAAAGAAAAATCTAAAAAAAATTAAATTTAAATAGATGAATGTATTCAATCACTTGGAATGGAATCAGGGCGAATTTTAGATGAGCAGATAAGTGCCTCTTCTTCTTTTGATCCGTTAAGTACAAGTCCAATACATTCTAGGTTAATTTTAATTAAAAAATACATTTTTAAATTTAAATTCCCTCTATATATTTTTATTTTTCTCTTTCATTCTCTATATTTGAAGGGATTAAGTCTAAAATTTATATAAATGTTCACAATCTGCAAAATATCTTTTTCCTATTGTGTAATTAATCCTTTGTTTAGCACATAAAAATAAAAAGGGATAAATAAATAATAGAAAATGGGAGAATTAAAGAAAATTTTTGGGGGAACATTAAAATATTGAAAGATTAAGTTAAGTATTACACAACATTATCTTTTTTATTTTTTAGATTAGAAATCGAAAAAATCTAATCGAACCGGACTTTATTATAATTTAATTTTTTATTTAACAAGACTCAAAAATTTTATTTACGAATAGGTAAACTACTGAGTTTTTATCGATAAAGCTCGATTAATCCTCTTGACCATCCCCCAAGAAGTTAACTAATTTTAAAATATATATTTTAATTTTTCTTTTACCGTTGATTAAAATATTTATTTTTCTAAATTATTCTCATTTATTTTTTTATTTTTTGAATAAAAAATAAGTTAGGTATAAGCTCCAGCTGAATTAATGTTTTAGCCATATTCCTTGCATTATAAATTTATTTTTTTTTGTTTTTGTGTCCACTCTATTTTCCACTCAATTCCCATATGAATTTTTATTTTGTGTCAGTAAAAAGTAAAAAAAATTTTTTTAAGTTCTTTATTTGTTTTTACTTTACTTTTTTTGTTTTGTGACTTTTTGCTATAAAAATAGAAAAGAAGATGAATGGAAAAATATTTGAATAAATGAAAGAGAAAAAAATAAAAAAATATTTAAATTAATTTAAATTTTGTTTTAAATATTTAATTTTAGGTTAAACACTGAAAGTGGTAGCGGGGCATGGTTTGTTTTATTTTTTTAACAAAGCTTCCTTGATATTATTGTTTAATAAACCTTTTCTTGATAAGAGAGCTGAAAGGGGTTCTAATAACCTTCTCAAATTTTGTTGTTGTCCGATCAGGCATCCCGTCCATTTTTGGCTTTATCAACTAGACTATAAGGACTTGTAACTTGATTACAATAGTACCTGAACTACCTATATTTCACACAATAATCCAGTCCTATTCCAAACTTGCTTTTCTCTTAAATAAATTAATTTCTTCCATCTAAATGATCACCATTTTTTTAATAATTCTTTTTTAGGTGCCCATCGTCTCAAATTAATGCTACATCCCACGAATGGATCCAAGTAGAATTAGCAGATGAATATTTTATTGTTGGGGTAATTATGAGAGAATAATAAAAAATAAAATAAATGTTCTTTTAGGTACGTACTCAAGGCCGTTGGGATAAAGGGAGAGGGTTAGAATTTCCTTCTGCTTACATGATCGAATATTGGCGTCCATCATTGGGTCGTTGGGCACGATATAAAGACAGCACTGGAAATGAGGTAAAAACATAAATTATTTGAGAAAATATGTGTGTAAAATGTGTCATTACGATAATTCCTGAACTTTTTGACCCCCACAAATCTGGAAATTTTGAATTTTAGGAGCCCCATTTTATCTCTTACACATTTTTCGCTTGTTTTACCTCCAATTATTTTGGTATTAACCTCAACGTTATAACTTAGTTTTCACATAAAGTGTCCAAACCATTCTAGTCACGTATCGAAATCATCGTCACATTCGAATATTGTTTTTCTCGAAGATCAAAAGATTTGAAATTTTTCAGCTATTCAAAACAAAATAAACTCCTCAAAATTATCAAAAAATAAAATCTTTATTTTAAATTTATTTAATTAAAAAATTGCATAATTAATTTATTATTTAATTTTATTTTGACTAAATAAAATCTTTCCTTCTCAATAAAATTATCCTCATAAAAATCTAAATCTCCCTTTTTTCTTCACTTGTGAATATTTCCGCGCATCTGTCGTTCATCATCTTTTTTATAAAAACCCTCTTGTCATGTCGTCTGTCTTTTTATTAAAATTCAAGTATATTTTGATGTTCTTCCCTTTTATTTTCATCAAAAAATGTTCCTTTATTAAACCCCTTATATGTTGATTATAAATATATATGTTGATATAAATAAATATGTTGATATAAATAAATTATATATGTTGATATAAATAAATTTATATTTAATCGAAAATCGGCACAAGTCAAGGCCATCAATGTTGTGTATTTCTCTATAGTTCTTTATTTTCTCCGATTTGCACACTTTTGTTTGAATTGACAACACATTGGATTACAATAATAATAAACATAAAGATAACACATATGTAGAAGGGGATTTACATACAAATTTAAATAAATAACAAAGGATCTTTATATTTAAAATCTTTAAAAATCTTTACAAATCTCATTTACTTCCAAAAAATTTTCTGATATGTTGTAAATCTTAAATAAATTATTCTCAAAATTTAAGAAATTTTTATTACCATATTCTCACTAAAATAATTCATGGCATTATTTTCCAATTCCTTTTACTATCGAAAAAATCACGCTATAGCACTAATATTTTAAAATGGATATTAGTTAAGATTAAATATACATTTAAGGTTGAATTTTAAAAAATCAGTTTTTGTTACTTATCTCCTTTAATATAAATCTGGGATCCTGCCGACATATATAAAAATTAAATTCACGATTTCCAGAATTCCCGATCCAGAGATCCCTTATATCCCTGATTTATATTATAAAATTTTCAAATTTTCCTATAAACATTTTTCTCTTCTAAAATATATCTTTCTTACATAATAGCCGCCAATTCTTTTGACCATTAGCTAACAAATCCTCCCCTCATTTATGCTTATTTTCAATATTTCTTTTTCTACTTTTGTCCTAAATAAAAATGTGCGCATTAAATGTCCAAAGCAATTGGTTGGCAACCATGACATTTTAGAAAATTTATAAAGAAAAAAAGTATTATTGCATTGAAAAGAATTTAAGCGGAAATTGTCTCACAATAGTGAACGGAATCTTTGATGAAGCATTAAAGGGGGAGAAGATGCTTTTATTGAAAAAGAAAATGACCAAAATAGGAAAAGGAAAAATTGAAATGAATGTGGAAAGTGAGGAAAGGAAAAATAAAATTTGAAATAAAATAAAATATATTTATATTTGGGTAGGGGGATATATGTTTTGGATATTTATGTATTTTAAATTAGAACGTTATCTAAAACTTGTGGAAAAAATCCAAGAATTTTTGGTTAAATATTTAGGAGAATTATGGAAAGTATAGAATAAAGGATGTTATGGATATATTTTTGAAAGGAATATTTTGTTATATCGTTTTAATGGAGCTTCTTGCTTAGAGACATTTAAGAGAAGGATTTGATTTCGACAAAACTAAAATTTAAATTGAATATTAGGATATTTTTTTAATTTAAAATCTAAAAATAATTTAATTATAAAATATTTTAAAGATTATTTCGGCAAATTCGAATACCCAAACCGCCGTCCTTCGATTACTAGACGGAGGAATAATTGCCAAATTAGTAAGATTAATTCCAGTGAGTGAATCAATTCGAACTGTTTGTCTACGTTTTGAACTCTATGGGTGTTTATATAAAGGTATATATTTGTTTTTCTATGCTCATAGTACAGTCACAGATCTCACTTATTAAGGTACATTTACAATTGAGTTATAGTTGGCACTTCGATTGTAACTTCTTTAAAGTTCCTTTAGTCTTTGAGCTCCCTTCGTCATTCGAATTGATATAGACGAAAAATTAAGAGAAAAGACAATCTCTTTTAGGCCACAAAACTCCTTAAGCCAATGAATAGAATCTTTAAATTCAGAGCCTATTATCTCCTATTCTGCACCAACCGGCGCCATAGTCGATGCTTTGGATTTACGTGATATTAGCTATGATGGTTGGACTGTTCCACAATTACCAGAATCTTCAATAAATTTAAATAATTTATTGTCTGATATTGTTTGGTTGCGTGGGGGTTTAGGACAGCTTTTTGATGGAATTAAAGGGAAGGATAATTTTGAAGAATTTCCTAGTCATTGGATTGGTTGGCATAGAAGTCAAAAAATTGGTAGAATAATTTTGATTTCGAAATTTATTTATTTAAAGGCCAATTTGTTCCTCTCGAATTTTTATTTAAACGAAAACAGAATTTATCGGCAATTTTACTCCACACTTCAAATTTTCGAAAGCGGGGTGCTTATATTTTTAGCTCTGCCCGTCTCCATTTTTCACCACTTGGAGGGGAATTTTCAACTCGAATTCTTGAGGTATTTGGAAAATTAAAAAACAAAAAATAAATTTAATTTTAGAAAAAATTCCCGGAAGATTCTCAATTCGAAAATGCTCGTTGGATACGTATTCCAATTCCTCAAAGAATTGCATCTCGTTTACGAATTGAATTATTTTTTGGTTTAAATGCGGAGTGGTTATTATTAAGTGAAATAAAATTTGAAACTGGTTGGTGGGGGGAAAATTTTTTGGGAATTTTTGTTAAAAATTTAAGAGGACGAATCTTTAATTGACAATTATGATCTGCTTCAAAATGAAAAAGACCTTTTATTAACTTCTTATGAAGACGATGAAAGTGATTATATAGAGCTTTCATCAGATGATAATATTATTAATAAATCTATAATCTGTTATTTAATGGTTATATGTAAGTTTATTTCGATAGATGGATGGATATTAGGGCTAGTAATTAGACATAATACATAAAAAAACTATCGGATTTTCGAAGCTGAATTTTTGAAATAATTTTTACGACTACTTCGCTTACTATATTTACTTTAAAATAATACACGGGAAATTATACCAATTTATGCAGACTTGGTAATGGGCATGGATTTTGGTATCCGGATATTTACGGCGGATACAGACGGTTATCTGCAGGCATTTTGAACTTATCTGTATCCGTATCCATTATCATGCCTGAATTTATATATTTAGAGGGACTTTATTTTAGCTGATTATTCATAGTTTAGTTAAGAAAGCCAATAATTTTTACAAAATCTATTGTTACTTTTTAGTTATTTTCCTTGGATTATGTCTTTCAATAACTGCCTTTTGTTTATGCCTTCGTTCAATTTTCTTCTCTTCTCGACAAAAAAGATCTCCAAAAAATACATCCAAAAATTGTTACAAAAACGGAACATCTTCTTTAACATCTAAAGCAACAATTTCATTTAATAATTCTCCCTCAACTTTGCGACATTCTAAATCATTATTGTTACAACAATTATTACAAGGAGCTAGAAGAAAAATTGAAACTAAAAAGGTAATTAAAAAAAAGGACTTAAGTATTATGTCTTGAGAAATAATTTTCATTCTAAAAAGTGCCATAAGTTATACACGATGCTTGTGCAAAGTCAACTAAGTTTACCCTCATTTTAGCAAATATAACAAAATAGTATGAATTGAACGGTTAACAATCTTCGATCGGAGAATTCTCAGGAGCAAGTTTCATCGGTGTCCGGAAAATTGGGCTCTGGAAAATTGGGCTCCAAGATTTTTCGGAAATTTGGGCTCCAACTTTTCGGAAAATTGGGCTCCAGCGGTAATTTGGGCTCTGCGTGAAAAAATCGGAATATTGGGCTCTAAAATTTTGGGCTCCGGAGGAATTTTGGGCTCTGAGGAAAAATGTCAAATTATGCAAAAATTAGAG
The DNA here is from genome assembly GCA_963681835.1 of Meloidogyne enterolobii. NCBI lineage: Eukaryota > Metazoa > Nematoda > Chromadorea > Rhabditida > Meloidogynidae > Meloidogyne > Meloidogyne enterolobii. The sequence goes on from CAVMJV010000019.1 coordinate 2,199,847, forward strand.
ATGAGTCTTCGAAATCGGGAGATTTTGCGTGTACGCCCAACTGTTCTTGGAAGGAATAGGATTTCTTTATCAAATTCCACTGAATCGGACCGACCAATTTGAGCCAATTTGAGTATACTTTAAAGGAATAGGGCCAAGTACTCACCCAGACCAACTGGCCGTAGGTTGCGAACCCAGAAATCGACTTCGCTCCGTAGGTTTGCATAATTTGACATTTTTCCTCAGAGCCCAAAATTCCTCCGGAGCCCAAAATTTTAGAGCCCAATATTCCGATTTTTTCACGCAGAGCCCAAATTACCGCTGGAGCCCAATTTTCCGAAAAGTTGGAGCCCAAATTTCCGAAAAATCTTGGAGCCCAATTTTCCAGAGCCCAATTTTCCGGCACCCAGTTTCATCCAATCTTTTGCCTTTTCTGGAACTGGATCGGCCGCTTTACTCTAATTTTGTTTATTTTCAGGGTCGCCTCTGTTCTTCCCAATCCCACGTATTACTTAAAATCCCCTTCGATTCTGTTGATGACAAAGAACAACAAAATGAGCTAATAGATATAGCTAGGCTTGTATTACATCATAATAAAAATGACAACAAAATATTAAACGATAATGAAAGTCAATATGCAGATCCAGATGATACACAAAATTATTTAAAGAATTGGTTGGAAATTTTAGTGCTTTTAAATTTTTCTTAAAATTCAAAATTGAACCCCCCCCCCCTCTCTTTTAATTTTATTTTTTCAACATTTCAGTCAACAACAATTTCCAATTGCCACAATTCGAAGACCCTCTCTTCTACATTATGCAACCAGAGATTTATTTGTTAATGACAAAATAAATCAAACACCTTTTGAGGAAAGAATATTGTAATTTTGTTTTTAAAAATTAATTTATAAATATTTTTGGTATCAAAAATATGGGAAATATTTTAATTTATTTAAGGATGGAGAGAGAACTAAGAGAATCGAAATGAAAAAATCGTTATCTCTATTTTTATTCTTTCCTAAGTTAACGAAAATTAAAAATTAATTTTTTTAAAATAAATTCATTTTTTAAATAGAAGTCCAACTTCCAGCACAGACTTTTTATCCCAACAACGTTATCTTGGCACACCAACAATGGCTAATTTCCCTCCTTTAATTCCTTTACCTCCTCCAATTCCTTCATTACCTCCACCAAATATTAGATTAGAAGAAGTTAATAATTAAATATATTTTTGTTTTTATCTTTTTTACTTTAAATTTATCTTTAATTATTAATAAATTTGTTTTTAAATATTAAAGATTAGTTACTATTTAGAATGATTTTTAATTATTAAAACCTCATTTTATTAAGATCTCACTCTTGAGATATCCGACCATATCTTCTTTATCCGCGTAAACGTCAGAAATTTTAAATTCAAAAAAACGCTGAAACATGCCAAAAGAGATAAGGATTAAGCCTTAGAATGATATGTACAACTATGAAGTAGTAATGCCAATAAGATGCTAGGCCGATAAAACTTATTACTCGACGTGATATAATACATGAAGTTAGGAGAAAAGCCTCGATAATTCAATTTAATATATGTATATTCATTAAATTACAATTAAATAATTAAATTTAGAAAATTTTTGTTTTCTATATCATTTATTCTTTGTCTATTTTCCTCCATATCCATATCCTCCATACCCGTATCCTCCATGGCCGTATCCCCCATGGCCATACCCTGCAGTATGTACATACCCACCTCCACCAGCAACAAGTGAAGATCCCCCTCCAATAACACTTTGAATTCCACCACCTCCACTTCCTCCTCCTCCTCCAGCAACAAAGGAGGATCCAGGAAGGCCATAGCCACCACCTATTACACTTTGAATTCCTCCTCCACTTCCACCACCCCCAGAAACAAAGCTAGAACTTGCTAGGCCAGACTTAAAAAATATTTTTAAATTATTATCAAGTGATCGTGCCTAGTTTCAAAAAAGATCTATTTTTAAATTTTAATAAATATTTGCCGTAATCTTTAAATCCTTAATTGAATCCCTTTCGAATTTTCAAGAAATAATATAAAATTTTAATAAAATACCGGGGCATAATGATATGCAGGTGCTACATAAACAGGTGCGGCATGTCTCTTATGGCTAAATAAAAAATTTAAAATTCATATAATATTAAATTTATTTAAAAAATCCTAGTATACATAATAGTTAGGTATATTGTAAGAAAGGAAGATCCAGCTGACTAAAGCTCAGATAGAGGCTTAAGGTTTATTTTAAAGAGAAGTAAGAGAGTTATCGCCCTGGCACCATCTAATAATAACTGCCATCTCTAGGTACTTGTTCAATTATTATTCAATCTACACTAGAAATAAAAGATTAAAACTTACACTGTCTTATCAGCAATCGGCAACGAGACAACAACTTGAGCAATTAAAGCAACTACTAATAAAAAGCAAAAAGTAGACATTTTTATTATTTTAGAGGTTTTTGAGGTTTAATATATTTTTTATGTTTATTAAGTGTTAACATACTCCATATTTATAGGCTTTAATTTCTCAGCAAATTTAAAAGAATTTTAGTTAATTTACAAGGGCATTCCCTTTCCACGCTTTTTTATGACGTTAATTAAAAATAAGGTAAAGTGGGGGTAACCTTGGATTAAATTTAAAAATTAATCAAAATGAACAAAAGAATTTTTTTTGAAAATTAAATTGTTCATAAAAGTAGAACCATTTTAAAAGAAGTTTTTGTTTATATTAAATATTTAAATTTATTTTTAAATTCCCTGTCACCAATTTAAGGGTAAAAGATTTTTGTTTTTAAATTTCTTAAATTTGAAAAGTCTTTTTCATTGAGTTTGATTTATTTTGATTAATTATTTTTTTTAAATTTACTTCTTATTTCGCGAATATACATTACTTAATTTATTTTAGGGGCCCCTCCAAAATTTTCAAAGATAATAATCAAAATGGAAATTATGAAGCAATTACTTCTTTAATTGCATCAAGAATATTTAATATACTTTGAATAACACAAAATTCTTAAAATTTTCGTATGTGGTGCTAAAATTAGGAAGTATAAAGAGTGGTTAAGGGAAAGATCAGTTGATTAGTTGGAAAGATCAGTTGACTTAGAAGAATATCGGCTGATTTACTGGGATTAAGATGGATTTAAAAAAATATTGGGGATTTGTAAGGATATCTGGGAATCTACTATATGCTCAAATCCTGTTATCCTTCTAATCTGAGGCGCAAAAATGGACCAAATTGGCTTAAGGCCCCCAAATTTCTTAAAATTTTCGCATGCGGCGCTAAAAGTTTCTCAAAGATATTATATAATATACCTAGGTTATATTTTGTAAAATTTTATAATTTGTTCAATAAACTCAGAAAATTAAAGCTAGAAAATCATAATCATTTAAATACTATTTAATCGATTCCTGTTCTGTTTGATTTTTATTTGTTTTCTTAATTATTCTATATTGTTTTTTGTAACACGTACCACAATTATAGTGTTCAGGTTTGGAATGACGGTACCACCTTGAAGTTTTTGTTGCTCCGCAAGTAAAACATTTTCGATCATTTGTAGTTCGCTAAAATATTTATAAAAATAGGAGTTGATATTAGTTCTCAGATAAAATTTTTTAAAGCTATTTTTCTGCTTTTCTACTAACTGATTTTGTCAAGGGTAGCTTCTAACTAATTCTTTAAAAATTATTTTAAGATTAGTCTTTGGCATTGTTCAATATAAGAGAAAAGACTAGGTTGGCATTAATGATACCGAAAATATCCATTTGCCAAGAACTAGTTAAATATCAATTGCAGTAATTAGAAGGAAGGAAAAATTTCGGTATACGACACAGACGCCGATTAGGTCGAGTGATATGTCTTTCGAAAGAGCTCGTCGAGTTGAGTCGAATGGTGAAAAAATTTTCGTGCGGACTCATACAGGGGCTGAGATATAGGCCCCCGAAAATCGAAAAACCATAGGGGGGACCAAGCACTTTTTTGGGGTAAAAAATTCGAATATGCAAATAGTAGCTCATTCGAAAGAGCTCCTCGAGCTGAGTCGAATGACACCAAAATCATTGTGATTGTACAAGTTTGGACAAAGTTACGATAGAAAAACTAACAACTTAAACCTATGGGGCGTCGGCGAGGCGCTTGTGCAAAACTCCGCGCTTCGCGCGGAGTTTTGCGGCACGCGCCTCGCGGGGAGTCTACGGGCGCTGGGTCTGGGCTCGTAACATAAACCTATTCCTATCTCCCTTGCTCTGGACGTATTTGGGGCCTTCGTAGCAGCAAAAATCTCCTCAGATGCCATAGGTAAGGAGCTAAAATAAAAGATCATAACTATGTCCAATCAACTCGGATTTCGTTGATTTTGGTGTCATTCGACTCAGCTCGACGAGCTCTTTCGAATGAGGTATAATTTGCATTTTCGAATTTTTCACCCCAAAAAAGTGCTTGGTCCCCCCTATGGTTTTTCGATTTTCGGGGGCCTATATCTCAGCCCCTGTATGAGTCCGCACGAAAATTTTTTCACCATTCGACTTAACTCGACGAGCTCTTTCGAATGACATATCATTCGACTTAATCGGCGTCTGTGTCGTATACCGAAATTTTACCAAGAAGGAATACAATATAATAAGTGAATTATTTTGGTAGGAAAAAAGCAAACACGTTCTAATGTTACTGGCCATGCTGTTACCGGCCATGGGTAGTAGTAGATTTTGTCAAGGGTAGTTTCGGGTACAAAAAAAAGGCCGGGTTTCGAGTTTCGGGTATCGGGTTTCGGGCGGCAACCCTGATTCATATACATAAATGAGATCCGTAATAATTTCTTAAAATATGCTCGAAACAATTAAAACTACTCATATACTCTTAAAAAGTATTGTTTCATTATAATATGAATAAATTTAAACCATTTTAGCATGACTCCCTTCAGGTTTCATTTTAGCATTATATATTTTATAATCGTGACCTGGATGACACAAATAATGTTCTTTTAGGTATCTATACCAATTATTTGCTTGTGTGACTCTACAATTGAAACACTTTCTTTTATTTCCTTCAATTATTCCTCCTATAATAGCAAAGAATAATATGTATATTTTTAGGCATATAAACAAATAAATCTAAAACACTACTTATTTCACTGCCGATGTAAATAATTCTACTTTTTAATTCTTCCTTCGGATATTCAACTTTTTGTTTTTCTAACAATTCAATTTTATATCCAATTAAATTAATTTCAGTCCAATAACTTGATAAAAGTCTGTTTTTGTAATTTTCTAAACTTTCTTCAATCAAGCTAACATTATTTTCACTTTTGTACAATATTGAAGTTTCATAACAATTAATATTTTCAATAAAATTATTATTTTGGAGTACCTTGAATTAAACACAAATTAGAGTAGGTATAGAGGCCGATTTACATTTCCTTGCTTTTACTTGTTTCTTTGCTAGCAATTCATACACTATGGAACTAAAATTTTATTGATAAAAATATACCATTTTTTCAAGCCCAGGCAGAAAATTTTGAATTATTTTATTATTAGTAATTTCAATCAAAATTTTCTTTTTTAATTGATCAAATGGAATATATTCAGATCTGTCATTTATTTTAACTTCAAACATATCTTTATCTAGATTCATCTCAATTGAACGCAAATATCCCTCTAAATTTTTATTAAAACTATTGTGTTGATTATTTTGTTTTTCAATTACTTTCAACACAAAACGATCCTTTATTTCAACATTATTTAAATAGATAAATTCTCTTTTTTCTTTCCAATCATCTCGAATTTTCACATCAACATGAAAGAGTTTACCGGCGCATTGAATTTTCAAAAATATAATTAAATGTATGTAAATGATAAAATTAAATTTAATCATCTGAAATTTAGAAAATTACAGCATGGCCTGTAACATTAGAACGTGTTTGCCTTTTTCCTTAAGAAATAATTTATGACAATTTTTCACAAAATGGACCTTATTTTTCCCGGACCTTATTTTTTAGTCATTGTTCAAAAAATTTAATAGCAAGTTTTTTCCTAATTTAATAAAGAATGAATAACGTATTATCTATATATTAAAGAAATCTAAGCGTATAGAGAAGGGCATATCAATCAGAGCGTAAAAGTGATCGACTAATCAAAACTCGTGTCATTTGACTTAAAGTGCAAATATTAATTTTGTAATGTCGCTTAAGAAAAAGTAAATATAAAGAAAACGATGTAAATTTTGAAATTTTTTAATGATTTCTTAAAGTACTTTAACAATTTTGAAAGAATCGGCGTTGTTTGATGAATATTCATCACAGATTAAAAATACAGTTCCCGGCAGGCAAAATTTTGGCTGGGCTTATATTAGAGTAACTACGGTAAATATTAATTTTTATTAATTGAAGTAGATTTATGTAGAATAATTTAAATAAATATTAAATTTCTCGATAACCCTAATTTAAAAATGATTATGCCGCCAACATTTTATTTTGTGCTGATCAAATCAAAAGAATATTTAAATATTTTAATTTAAAAAATAATAATAATAATAATATTAAAGAATGAAGTGAGACCAAAAACATGTAAAAATATTTATTATTAAAAATATCTTTGAGAACACAACAAATTACAAGTAAAATATAAATATTTTATAGACCTGTAACTAGTTATGGCTAAAATTATTACTTTTTTGGTTGAAATATAGCAACATCGTAAAATGCCGTTTTTTTATTTATAAGTATCTAAAACAGAATACATATGTGGAATATTTTTTCTTTAGAAAAAATAATTAAATAATTGGTCTATTCGTCTAATCTCTTTCACATTGTTGTAGGGTTGTTAGTAGTAAATGGTCAGGCACCGTCGTTGCGCGGTAAAATTTCGCGCAACTAATTCAAAGGTATTGAAGGAGTTGGGAGGGGAGGGGTCCGAGAGCGGTTAGCCTGTGCCTAAAGGAGGGGTTGAGTGGTCAAACCTGTTTAGGGAGATGGGTGGGGAGGGGTCCGTGATCAAATAGCCAATACCTATGAGAGGGTTTGAGTGGACAATGCAATTGAGGGAGAGGTGTGTTGATCAAAAGGGAGTTGTATGAGGTAAACCCTCTCTAATAAAAGGGCACATTATTAATAATATAAGAATTTAATTAGTTTAATTAATTAAATTTTAATACTACGTCCGGGAACAATTAAACTGACTTTGAGCGGAGTTTAATAAGTAGGATTATATTAATGATATAATTTTATTATTAATTCGTAAAAATGGGCGGAGTTTCAATTAGATATCTTTTAAAAATGAAATCCGTTAAATTTGAGTAATCATTCTTAAATAATATATCAAAACTATAAACTTAAACCAAATGGCTATTAATATAGGAGATAAAAGATCTATTGCCGAAATAATAACTCCAGAGATTGAATTCAACGTCAACACTAATGGAATAACACTTCAAGCTAAATCCAGAATGAGTACTCCCCGCTTACTCCCATTTGACCAATGTGGACGATGTCGAGAGTGCAAATCAATTGAAGTTGAAATAGACTTCGTAGTGACCAAAGAAGGAGTGACGGTTTACTGTAATCGAATCAAAGGGAACCGATTTGTTCCCTTTGATACAATTTATGACATGCCTGGGCATTGTTTTTTTAGGGTATATTATATTTGTTTATTAATTTTAATTATTATTTAGCTCAAGAACAAAGGCCGCGTACTCAATATTCCTTTTGGTGATCGAAACTGCGTTGATCAGAAGAGACCTGTGATTCAATCGTTGTCAAGTTATCCGAATAAAACAATTGAAAAAGAAAATGAACCAAATGTAGAGCAAGAACATAAACAAGTTATAATTAACTCAAGTATGGATCTGGATGTCATTGATAAACAATTAGTAACAACAAATGAAGTGACACAAGAGAAGATCAAGACAATAGAGGAAGACTTGGATGATTTTTTCAAATCGATTGGTGATGAAAAGAAAGTCGTAAAGCGAAGTGTTAGTAATGAAGAAAAAATAAATGAACCATTTTACAATGATACGATTGATCCTAATACTCAAAAATTTACAGAAATTGTAAACCCAAATTCAATTTAATATATATGTAATTATTTTAAATAATAAAAATGTTAACTAATAATAAAATTTTGAATAAAAATTTAAAGTTTAAATTACCATTTGGAATGATCATCTCTGGGCCTAGCTCTTCAGGTAAAAGTACATTCCTTACCAAACTAATTTCTCAGGCCTTTGATTTAATTGACCCTAAACCTATTAATATACTCTATTGTTATGGAGAGATGAGTTCAATTGTTCCAGTACTTCAACGTTCAGGTATTAATGTATACGGAGGTGTCCCGACTGAGGAAATGATAAAGCATCATCCTAAACCATTATTGTTGATTTTAGATGATTTATTGTTTACAATTGATGAGAAATATCTATCCGAGTTATTCACTAAGAAATCCCATCATCAAAATTTCGCAATTATTTTTGTTACGCAAAATTTGTTTGAAAAGAAGATAAAAGTAGCCAGACAAAATGCACAATATCTTATACTTATGAGATCACCGAATTCAGCCTTAAGTGTCAGAAACATTGGAACACAACTCTTTCCAAGACAATTGGATTTTTTCTTGGATGCGTATAGGCAGGCGACAAATGAACCTTATGGATATTTACTAATTGATATGCATGCCTCCTCAGATCCTATATTAAGGTTAAGATCAAACATATTTACAGATGACAACGAAAAATTAATTTTCATTCCAAAAAATGGAACATAATAATTCAAAAATTAGTCAACTTGTTAAAGAGAATATAAAATTTTTAAAAACTCTAGCTTATACTAATTCAGAAAGAAAAAAGAAAAAATTATTAAAAAAGGCGACAAGAGAACAATTGCTCTCTATAGCGGAAATTTGTATTAATATAGTTAAATCACGATTCAAATTAACTACTCGTCAGAGAAAACGTTTGATACCTCACGCAGATTTCGTACGTAAATTAAGTCGTGCAAGAAGTGAACGAGGTGCTCGCAAAATATTGAGACAAAAGGGCAGTGGAGTGGGGTCATTATTCGCAGCTCTATTAACTCCAATAATTATAGAAGCAGGGTGATATTTACTAAGTGAAAAATAATAAAATAGTGATGGCCAATAAACTTATTCTTGTCCCAGAGGATTTATATAGAGGTCTTACGTCAACAATTACGTCAGCAGGTGAACCAAATCTCGATTCAATTAAACGTGTATTAGACAATACTAGGCGAAGAAGAGAAAGTAAAGATGCCAAGAATGTTAACTATAATCAAGAATTGAGGAGATATCTCAATATGCGAAATGAAAGAGAAAATAAACCAATAAAAGTTGAAGTAGTTGACAAATCTAAAGGTGTTCTTTTACCCAAAACTAATTCTCGACCAGCAACCTATATATCTATGGGGGATGATGATCTTGGAAACGATGATGATAATGACTTTTGGATGGGTGATGATTTCTCATTTACAACACAACAACCTAAACCACCACCTCCTATCCCACCTCATGGACGAAATATTAAAATTAAACCCCCTTCCCCACCACCGCCACCAGTTCCAACTCGGAGTAAAATCAAAAAAGAAAAGACACCTTTAATTTTCACTCGAAATCCTAAAAGAAAAAGGGTTGAAGAGGATATACATGGAAAAAGAAAATTAATAAAACCTAAAAACGAGCAAAATGATTATGAAACTAAGGAAGAGATTGAAAAAAAGAATACTAGGAAATTAAAAAATAAAGTAAAAGAAGAGAGGGAAGATAAACAATATTTAGAAAGTATTAGAGAGAGAAATGAAAAAAAAAGACAACACATATTAAGGAGGGAAGATATTAAAAAATTAAGAGTACCGTATATGCCTAGTGATCTCGTTAATAGATCAATAAAAAGTGAAAATGTCAGCGAATCGATAAACGCTCCGCTTGTTTCACAAAATGAAGAAGCAAGCGAGAATGTAATAAGTCCAATAATTAAAAGAGAAAATACTGAAGAAATACCAGAGAAAAAAGTAATCAAAAAAAGAAAATTACAGTATATTGAAGAAGGATACCCGTCAGTTCCATTAAAAAAGCGAAAAATTAAAATTATTAATAATTGGGCACAAAGGAGACCTTCAAAAATTGATATCCAACGAAAGATCTGGGCACAGAGAAAACCATCACAGTCAGATATTAATAGATTTAAACCAGGACTCTGGTAATAATACTAATGGCGGATCCTAAAAAACTACTTGAAAAACTTTATAATGATCCAGAAAATCCTTCAGCATATGCAGGTGTTGATAGTTTATGGAGAGAAGCAAAGAAAACATATAAAAATATTCCAAGGCATGTGATTGAAAATTTTTTAGAAGGGCACCGTACCTATACCCTCATGCGCCCTAAAAGGATTCATTTTCCCAGAAGTAAAACAATAGCAGCTGGTTTTATGACTGATCTTCAAGTTGATTTGGCCGACATGCAAGCGCTTTCTAGACACAATAAAGGCAATCGATATATTCTTGTGGGAATTGATGTATTATCAAAACGTCTATTTACAATACCTCTTAAAACCAAGAAAGGAGAAGAAATGGTAAAGGCATTCCAGGATTTGATTAATAAAATGCCTATGAAACCACATAGAATTTTTTCAGATAAAGGCACAGAGTTTAAAAATAACCAATTAAAGGAATTTTTTGTGAAGGAGGATATTCAAAAGCTTGAAGCAAATCATTCCACAGTAAAAGCTTCTATAGCAGAGAGATCAATTAGAAATATTAAGCAACGTTTATATAGATATTTCGCGCAGAAAAAAACATTGAAATGGATAGATGTTCTTGAAAAAATTGTAGACGGAATAAATCATTCAATATCCAGAGTACATGGAATGCGTCCAATCGATATAAATTTTAAAAATGCTCAAACTGTATGGAAAATGATTTATGGCAATATTTTTTCAAAAATCAGAAATGTTAAATCAAAATTTAACAAGGGAGATTATGTTCGAATGAGTCGAGATAAAGGACATTTCGAGAAAGGATATTTACCAAACTGGGGAGATGAGATATTAGAGGTTGATGACGTAAAGACTACTATATACCCTAATACATACAAGATAAAAGATGATAAAGGTGATAAATTCAAAGGATCTTTCTATAAAGAGGAGTTGGCAAAAGTAAGGAAAAATAACGATACTGAATACCGTATTGAGAAGATATTACGTAAAAGAAAGAAGGATGACGGAACTAAAGAACTATTAGTAAAATTCATCGGATATCCTGAAGCAGAATGGATTCATGAATCACAATTAGTATAAAAGTATTCATTTTCATTTTTTGTAAAAATTTTTTAAATTTAAATACAAATGTCAAATACATTTTTTATTCATTTACCTAGTAATGTCCCTAATTATTCCATAAATAAACCAAATAAGTTTCGTGTTCAATTGCCAAAGCCTATTCACTTCAATGGAAATTGGGTGTGTGGATTACATAGCATAACCTACCCCTATTCATGGCCATCAACTATTGGTACATTGGATGAACAATGGTTAAAAATACATTTCACTGATGATCTTGGACAGAAAGGTGCTTTAAGAATACCCATACCTAAAGCTTCACACACTAAAGTTGAAAAATTACGTGATTTTTTGAATGCAACACTTGAACATCAGGCTAAGGCAATCGATTTGGTCTTCGATCCTGATAGTTCAAAGAACAAATCTGTTGTCTCACCTCCAAGACTGGATAGAAGGAAGCGGGATCTCGAATCGACTCCTAGTATAAATAATTTACAATCACCTCCTAAAGCATCACCACCAATATCACCTCCAAGAATAGATAGAAAAGGAAGCGTGATCTCCAAACTCCTCCAAGGATCGATGATTTACCCAAGTCACAACCAAAAATAAATATAGTACCAAAAACACCTCCAAAAATATCACCACCAAGAGTTAATAAACCGTCAAATATAGAGAAAAATAAGATTATAGATATAAAGGAAAAAGACCATGTTAGAGAAAAAGATAAGGCAACTGAGAAAAAGATACCAGAGAATGAACCATTGAACGATAGACAAAAGAAATCAGGAGGAGTTCTAAAACAGACACAAGATACCAACCAAACATCAGCTTCTCCGATAGAAATAAATGAAGAAGAGAATAGACAAAAGACCACGAGTACGCCAGCAATTAATCCTCTATTTGCTTTAGGGTTAGCAGATACTAAAAATACTAATACAACAGTAATAAAAGATAATGTCAACGAGATCACTATTGAAGAAGACAAAGAGAATAATGATAATGTCGATACTAATAAATTTTCTTTGTGGAGGGGAGGTGTTCGTCTAAATGGTAACCTGACACTTTTGAAAAGTATGATCAATTCTATTACGTTTGAGTACAACGTTGATTTTGGAAGATTCTTTCTAAAAATTAATCATTCAAATATTGATTATATATCATTATCAACACAATTGTGCTATGTTATTGGATTTGAAAATCCCCAAATAATTAAAAATAAAGACGTTGCAAAGTATGGAAGTGACCTAAGAGGAGGTTTTTCGAGCTTCGGCGTGTATGTAAAAGGACTCACTGAAAAGATGATTATTGGTGATTCACTCAGTTCGTTGCTGCGAGTGGTTTCCATTTCTGGTGCTACCCCTGGAGAGTATAATGAAAAAATTTATGATACACCAATTTACTCAAGAGTTCTTCCTAAGGAAATTAATGATATAGAAGTTGAACTTAGAACATTAGACAATGGACGTTTAGTACCGTTCTCCTATGGAACAGTACTCATAGTGTTAATTTTTAAAAAAGTAATAAATTTTTAATAATATATAAATAAATTAATTCATATTATATTCATCATTTTAAATTATTAATAAAATTTTTAAAAAATGGTACATATTATATTTGATACGACAAAAGTAGGATATGATGACTTTATTCAAAGTATTCAAAAAGGTGGTGGTCTCGAGAATTTAAGCGAAAGTACCTATACATACTTCAAAGGGGCGCCTCCCTTCCAAAGAGGATACGGTATTCAAAGTGGTGCTGGAATTGGTGATGTATTTAGAGGACTTTGGCGATTCTTCCTTCCAATCATGAAACGTGTTGGCACTAGTGTATCCCAAGAGGCATTAAACACTGGCCAAAGAGTGTTAGATAGAGTCAATCAAGGAGAGATATAAAAAGCGCATTTACAAGTGAGGGAAGAAAGGGAATTGATACGATACTTGATAAAGGTGGTCTATCCAAACAATTTGGAACAGGACGTGGAAGAAGTAGTATAAAAGGAGGAAGAAATTCATTAATAAATCAACATAAAACAATTATTAATAAAATTATAAGAAAACCTAAAGTTTCCAAAAAAAGAATTAGGTCAGACGCATTTGGTTTATATTAATTAAAATGGCATTTCATAAGATAGACAACGATAGTATTAATTCAATTACTAATGCCTTAGATTTTTTTCAAATCCCACCAACGAATGTTAGCATTTCATCAGCTAAAGTATATGAGATATTGACTAGTAATCCTTTGACAGATACTCCTTATCATTTTAAAATACATTCAAGTCAGAATTTCATCGATCTCTCCAAGTGTTATATCTTATCAGAATTTCGGATACGAAAAGAAGAAAATGGTCAACTAGTAAATTTAGCTCCAAATGATAATGTTGCACCTATCCAGCTTATTGGTTTGACTTTCATAAATAATATGCGGATAACTATTAACGGCAGAGAAATATTTAATTCAAACTCTTTATATGCTTACAAAACCTATCTTTCACATGAATTTTCATATCCAACTACATCCAAAAATTCACATTTAAATTCAGCTGGATATTACGGTAATAATGAGTTAACTCTTGAGGCAGGATCAGGATTTGCTACGAGAAAAGCATTGTTTACATCAAGTAGGACAGCTCAGTTTCTATCAAAAATAGACGCTGATCTATTTAATCAACCTCTTTATCTAGTTAATCATTGTGAAGTAGATATTGAAATAATACCCAATGAAACAAATTTTGTTTTAATTGGTCAACGAGGAACGAGATATCACTTTGAGATTCTCAATTGTAAACTTTACGTGAAGAAAGTTGACTTAATGGATGGATTGGCACTGGATATAGCACGAAAACTTGAAACAAATCCAGCTCGGTATGCTATTAGGAAAACAATGATGAAATCACTATTTATTAGTCCTGGACGATATGAATTTAACGCAAATCTATTTATGGATCAAATACCTCGTCGAATTACTCTAGGATTAGTAGCTAACGCGGATTATGTAGGAAATATATCGAGAAGTCCATTCAATTTTCAACCCTTTAATGTTAGAGAAATAAGTATTGTAGCCAATGGAAGAAACTATCCTCAGGCTCCTTATGATTTAGATTACCCCAATGGAAAATTTGCTCGAGCATTTAGTGATATGAATGAGGCAATTGGATTTAATAATTCAATGGAAAGTAATGGAATTAGTTTACTCCAATTTGGAAACACACATTGTGTGTATATATTCAACATGACGAACAGTGGAGATGATCATGGCGGTCTCTTTGATTTAATTAGAAATGGAACTACAGCTGTAAACATTAAATTTAGTAATCCAGTACCAGACGGAGGGTTGATGTTAATAGTGATGGGTGAAGCGGATTCACTACTTATGCTAGATAAGAATCGAACAATTTCTAGTGATACCACAATTTAGTATATAAACCCATAAAAATTTTAAATTGCATAATTTGATATAATCATAATTTTACATAATCTAATCATAATTTATTTAATTAATTAATTATTACATTTAATATGTATTTTAAAATATTATTATTAATAAATATTTTAACAAATGTATCAACATATAATATTAAACATCAGGATTTGCCCGAGTATTCAGAATATTTGCGTCAAAATCTATCAAATTTAAAAGAAAAAATTAATATAAGACAGTCCCCCATTTCTTTTCCTCAATTTACGGCACTTAGTTTTTGTACAGAACCAAAAAATGATTTTGAAAATGTTTATTGCTGGGTCATGCTTGTAATTTATATATTAATGATTACTAGCCTTGTAATTTACCAAGTCCGCTCAATTATATGGTTCAAAGTCAAACTCCCGAGACAACAATTACAAAATGTAGTGTAACCTATAATTAACAATTTTATGTTTTATTAAAAACTAAAAATATTACTAAGGTTTTATTTAGTTTTCTTTGTCGGTTATAGATCAACAGAAGTGTCTATAATTAAAATCGTAATATGGACAGCCAACAAATTTCAAAAATACTGCGATCAAATGAAGAGACGGCAAGAGTTTTTAAAGGTTGTTATCCTTGTGATCTTATGCCTAATCCGTCACATTTGAGTTACCCTGCAGCGCTTGTAGTAAACCTAGATCGCCATCAATTAAAAGGGTCACATTGGATAGCAATCTATGCCTATGATAAGAGAAAGGAAGTGATTTACTTTGATAGCCTGGCGCTGCCAGTCAACTCAATAATAGAGGAAAAATTCTTAAACAAATTCTCGAGGACAATTAAGAACAAGAAATCCTATCAATCTATATTTGAAGATACTTGTGGACATCATTGTATTTGTTTTATTTATTTTTTATCAAAAGGATACTCTTTTAATGACTATATAGAGTATTTGGAAAGATATCCTAAATCATGTGATTTATTAGTGAAAAAAATTATGAATAAAATGATTACTTGTTTTTAAATAAATTTCAAATTTAATATTTATTTCGATATTTTAACAAATAATTTAGTAAAATTAATAAATAGATTAATAATAATATTAATTAAATAATATCAAATAAATTACGTTCATTCAATCATTAAGTCTTCAATTTGCTTTTCGCTTAGTTCCAGTTTGTTTGAATGGAGCGAGAACATCTGATGCACGGCAATTTATATCAATACAGTCGTTGCATAAGTCAATTTTTAATGTGACTCCTGATGCGTAGCGTATAAATTTGTCCTGCATCAAGAACAAACGATTCTGACAAGCTAAAATTTCAAAGTTTAATTAAAATTCTAAATTAAGTTCTCACATGAGCACAGTTTAATTGTCAGGAGATATTTACATCTGATTAATTTCCAAAGATGTTCATTCTTTGTTGTCTTCTTATCTTCAGGTGTCTTCTTATCTTTTGCCTTAGCAAGTTCTTCCTTAGTAAGTGGTTCATAGAACGGTGTATGAATTTCTATTAAATCTTTAGTTGTTTTTGTCGTATCAAGACTCGAATCAATAGCCTCGAGTTTATCCTCTTCTGTGATATTTTGCACTTCTTTTACTTCTTTAGCTGAAGAGGTTTTTCGAGGCATTTTTAAAATATTTAAATGAAGTATTAAATATTTTAAATAATTTTTAGAATGAGTGAATGATTAAGAGGATAACCTTTTATACTCAAAAAGTGGGCGTAACTTGTAGTTTTAAATATGTTTACCAATTAATATTAAACACGCCCCCTATTAATTAATGTATATTAGTTAATATTAAACACGCCCCCTATTAATTATTTTAAATCAAAGATTTTATCAAATCATTTACAAAATTTTTATAACCACATCATAATTTATTAATAATTAAAAATGGTACTCCTTATTGACGAATTTTCTAAATTATTAAATTGTAAACCCTCGAAACTCCGTGAACGACTTCAGCATCCTAAGGATCGTGAACTAATCCTGGAAAAATTTAAAGGAAAACTAGTTCGAACAACGTATAAAGACAGAAATGAATTCAACAAAACATTTAAAATTGGGGGTTTGAGTGAATATGGTGCAGACAAAATTAATGCATATGGACGTCTGCCACGTCCATTTAATATTAGCGTGACTGCGCATTTTTATTCACGCCACCGCATACGTCTTCATCATCCTTACACACATTGCGTCATTGAGAAATTCAGTGACAAGAAAAGTGGAGCCGAGGATAGATACTACCCCCTCGAATTATTGGAACTTATTGATGAGTCAACAACTAACCCTTTCAACACCTTTATGCGAGATATCAACAAAGAAAACATCGATGTGAAACTAGAATTAAATGATGAAGTTAAAGATGATAAGGAATTTGAAACATATGCTCGTGCACGAAAAGAATGTAATCAGTTATCTTTTGATACATATTGGTGATAAATTAATAATTTTTCTAATTTTTAAATAATTTCAGCTTCTATTAGCTAATATTGCATTTTACCCCCTAAAATTCCCTTATTTTAATTATTAATTATTTTAAAATTTTATCTTCTTAAATTAATATTTTTAAAAAATTTTTTAAACCATTTTCTATAGGTTAATATTAGCAATTTACCAACTAAAATTCCCTACTTCTAATTATTAATTATTTTAAAATTTAATCTTATTAAATTGATATTTTAAATTAAAAAAAATCATTTTCTATAAGTTAATATTGTCAATTTACCCATAAAATTACCTACTTTAAAATTTTAACTATTTTAAAATTTCATCTTCTATAAACATTAATTATTAATTTTTCTATATTTGTTGCTAATAATTTAAATAATAAATTTAATTAAAAATCATAAATAATTATTCAATATAACCAAAATCTAATACAGTGAAATTATCAGGTGAAATGATGCCTTTACCGACATAAGGCTTATAAACTTTCTGCATGGGGACAGAAATTACACATCCTTTGGTGATGGAGGGACGTATAAAATTGGGATATAATATAGGGATTGGGTCCACATCACAATCTTTTACATATTTTATTACACGTTCCTTGAAGGTTTCATAACAAAGATTTTGCTTCTCAATTACATCATGACTCAAAGTCATCCCACGAACTTTTAGAACATGTTTGTAGTGGTTGTCTGTTGAATTCTTTTTCTTTAATTTTAACCCATATTGTTTTGCCCCTCCGCTACAATATTCGACAATTTCATCATCCGGATACTCGTCAGTCAAGTCTCCCAAGTGTGGACCAGTTTGAAGAGGGCAATTATTCACAGAATGGGCGAATATAAGTGAATCAGTGTCTAAATAAGGAAATGTTTATATTTTCTATCATATAAATTCACCTGTATATAGTAACGTGCAGCCTGGCGTTCTTGCCACCTTTTGCATTGCCCTAAGTAAGTGGATACGCGCAGCTGACGTAGTCCACAAAGAAATGACTACAATTTAAAAATTTTTATAAAAATTGGAAATTTTTCGGACTTACCGATATTACTGCATTCATGCTCCTCCACAAATTCTTTCTTTTCCATATA
Organism: Meloidogyne enterolobii; assembly: GCA_963681835.1. Taxonomy (NCBI): domain Eukaryota; kingdom Metazoa; phylum Nematoda; class Chromadorea; order Rhabditida; family Meloidogynidae; genus Meloidogyne; species Meloidogyne enterolobii. The sequence continues at coordinate 2,218,086 of CAVMJV010000019.1, forward strand.
ACTTATCAAGGCTGTGTGATCTGTCAACGTGTCAATCCCAGTCACATCAATTTTATGGTTGTCCAAGTATGATGAAAATTCACAAGGGTCGTCAGTGATCAATGTCTTTGACAACCCGAAATTTCGAAGTGAAAATCTACCCCCTTAAATAATTAAAAAAATTTTTTTTTTGAAATAGAGATTTACAAAGATTGTTCAGGGCAAGCTTAGCCAAGCTCTTTTGCCTTTGTTTGGATTCATTTTTTCTTTTTCGATATTAATTCCAAATAATTGTTTACATTCAGTGATAAATTTCTTTTCCAAATCATCATTCCCTTTAATCTTTTTATCGAAGCCCGAAGACTCAATCTTTTGTTTCATGAACTCCGCGATGTAAGGGCGGAATAATTCATCATCACTTTCTTCATATTTTATTACACGATAGACTTTTGTAACGATATATCCTTCGTCTAGAGCCATATTCAATTCCAAAGACGTACAAGTACTAACCCATCCACGCTCAAAATCAGTGTGTGGGCAGCTATAATCCTCCAATACATCCCCATGAGGATATTTCTTCCTATAAATTACTCATATATTTTACGATTTTCTAATATATTTAATCAATTGATTTAAAATTTTTAAATAATAAAAAGTTATTACGCGCAAGTTGAACACAAAGGAAATAACAGCCTTTCATCAACCTTCATAGGTAAAACTGGTACGTCGAGCTTGCGTGGTGGCACAACAAAAACTTTAAGAAGTGATAATTGGTAAATGTTATCTGTTGATTTTGACCAATTTTTTAATTTTAAATCAAAGATTTTATCAAATCATTTACAAAATTTTTATAACCACATCATAATTTATTAATAATTAAAAATGGTACTCCTTATTGACGAATTTTCTAAATTATTAAATTGTAAACCCTCGAAACTCCGTGAACGACTTCAGCATCCTAAGGATCGTGAACTAATCCTGGAAAAATTTAAAGGAAAACTAGTTCGAACAACGTATAAAGACAGAAATGAATTCAACAAAACATTTAAAATTGGGGGTTTGAGTGAATATGGTGCAGACAAAATTAATGCATATGGACGTCTGCCACGTCCATTTAATATTAGCGTGACTGCGCATTTTTATTCACGCCACCGCATACGTCTTCATCATCCTTACACACATTGCGTCATTGAGAAATTCAGTGACAAGAAAAGTGGAGCCGAGGATAGATACTACCCCCTCGAATTATTGGAACTTATTGATGAGTCAACAACTAACCCTTTCAACACCTTTATGCGAGATATCAACAAAGAAAACATCGATGTGAAACTAGAATTAAATGATGAAGTTAAAGATGATAAGGAATTTGAAACATATGCTCGTGCACGAAAAGAATGTAATCAGTTATCTTTTGATACATATTGGTGATAAATTAATAATTTTTCTAATTTTTAAATAATTTCAGCTTCTATTAGCTAATATTGCATTTTACCCCCTAAAATTCCCTTATTTTAATTATTAATTATTTTAAAATTTTATCTTCTTAAATTAATATTTTTAAAAAATTTTTTAAACCATTTTCTATAGGTTAATATTAGCAATTTACCAACTAAAATTCCCTACTTCTAATTATTAATTATTTTAAAATTTAATCTTATTAAATTGATATTTTAAATTAAAAAAAAATCATTTTCTATAAGTTAATATTGTCAATTTACCCATAAAATTACCTACTTTAAAATTTTAACTATTTTAAAATTTCATCTTCTATAAACATTAATTATTAATTTTTCTATATTTGTTGCTAATAATTTAAATAATAAATTTAATTAAAAATCATAAATAATTATTCAATATAACCAAAATCTAATACAGTGAAATTATCAGGTGAAATGATGCCTTTACCGACATAAGGCTTATAAACTTTCTGCATGGGGACAGAAATTACACATCCTTTGGTGATGGAGGGACGTATAAAATTGGGATATAATATAGGGATTGGGTCCACATCACAATCTTTTACATATTTTATTACACGTTCCTTGAAGGTTTCATAACAAAGATTTTGCTTCTCAATTACATCATGACTCAAAGTCATCCCACGAACTTTTAGAACATGTTTGTAGTGGTTGTCTGTTGAATTCTTTTTCTTTAATTTTAACCCATATTGTTTTGCCCCTCCGCTACAATATTCGACAATTTCATCATCCGGATACTCGTCAGTCAAGTCTCCCAAGTGTGGACCAGTTTGAAGAGGGCAATTATTCACAGAATGGGCGAATATAAGTGAATCAGTGTCTAAATAAGGAAATGTTTATATTTTCTATCATATAAATTCACCTGTATATAGTAACGTGCAGCCTGGCGTTCTTGCCACCTTTTGCATTGCCCTAAGTAAGTGGATACGCGCAGCTGACGTAGTCCACAAAGAAATGACTACAATTTAAAAATTTTTATAAAAATTGGAAATTTTTCGGACTTACCGATATTACTGCATTCATGCTCCTCCACAAATTCTTTCTTTTCCATATAACTTATCAAGGCTGTGTGATCTGTCAACGTGTCAATCCCAGTCACATCAATTTTATGGTTGTCCAAGTATGATGAAAATTCACAAGGGTCGTCAGTGATCAATGTCTTTGACAACCCGAAATTTCGAAGTGAAAATCTACCCCCTTAAATAATTAAAAAAATTTTTTTTTTGAAATAGAGATTTACAAAGATTGTTCAGGGCAAGCTTAGCCAAAGCTCTTTTGCCTTTGTTTGGATTCATTTTTTCTTTTTCGATATTAATTCCAAATAATTGTTTACATTCAGTGATAAATTTCTTTTCCAAATCATCATTCCCTTTAATCTTTTTATCGAAGCCCGAAGACTCAATCTTTTGTTTCATGAACTCCGCGATGTAAGGGCGGAATAATTCATCATCACTTTCTTCATATTTTATTACACGATAGACTTTTGTAACGATATATCCTTCGTCTAGAGCCATATTCAATTCCAAAGACGTACAAGTACTAACCCATCCACGCTCAAAATCAGTGTGTGGGCAGCTATAATCCTCCAATACATCCCCATGAGGATATTTCTTCCTATAAATTACTCATATATTTTACGATTTTCTAATATATTTAATCAATTGATTTAAAATTTTTAAATAATAAAAAGTTATTACGCGCAAGTTGAACACAAAGGAAATAACAGCCTTTCATCAACCTTCATAGGTAAAACTGGTACGTCGAGCTTGCGTGGTGGCACAACAAAAACTTTAAGAAGTGATAATTGGTAAATGTTATCTGTTGATTTTGACCAATTAACATTTTCATTTAAAACTAACACCTCAGGATGGCCAACAGGATAACGGGTAGTGCAACTTAAAAATTTTTTAGCGAACTATTTATTAATAATCCTACTCATTATTTTAAAATTTCATTTTTAAATATTACTTTAATGTTATCTTTAAAAAATTATTTATTAATTATCAAAAATTATTAAAAATTAATAAAATTATTTAAAATTTATATATTAAAAATTATTTTATATTAAACATTATTTATATATTAAAAATTAATAAAAATTATTTAAAATTTATATATTAAAAATTATTTTATATTAAACATTATTTTATATTAAACATTATTTATATATTAAAAATTATTTTAAAAAATTTTTAACTTAAAGTAAAAATTTTAAAATTATTTAAAAATAATTTTTAACTAAAAAATTATTTTAATTTTAGTTTTTTTATTTAAAAAATTTTTTTAAATAATTTTTAACTTTATCGTTAAAGCTTTAATGTTTTCTTTTATTTTTTATTATTTATTTAAAATTACTTTATATAGGGGTAGAGACTGGTAACATCATAATAGCTGATTTTTTCGCCATTTTTTGGTTTGTAAAAGAGTTTTAACGGCCCAGTTCTTCCTCCGAAAAAACTTTCACGAATATTCAAAGGACCTTCGTCCAAATAATCAGAAAACTTTTTTTTCATATCAATATCGTTTCTTAACATTTCATTAATTTCGCACTCCCAAAAAATTTTAATTTGTTGAACTTTAGATTTAATGAATTCAATTCTTTTATTATCAGATTGTCTGATAAGTCCAGCCGTTTTTCCATTTGGCATTATCATTTCATCGTTGGGGTAATGTTTTGAACAGGCGTGCCAAACACATCCATGCACTTCAATGGCTAAATTTTCAGTTTCGACCCAACCATCCAATTTATAGTTACCAACTCTAAATTTTATAAAATTTGATAATTATTTATTTAAAATATTTACTTTTTTTCACCCGAGGCAGAATTGCAAGTTTGAACCTCAACATTATATTTCTCGCCATACCATTTTAAAAATTTAAGTGCCAGCATGCTTTGATTTTCTGCTGTATCATATCCAAGTTCCGGAACAATTGCAAGCTGATCAGGCTTCAAATGGTTAGCCCGAAAATGGCGCATACACGCCGAGGCAATTGTCATAGAGTCATGAAGAACATCAATTCCTTAAATTATCATATAGTTAATTATTTAAAATTAAATACCTCCACTTCCTTCCCTACATGAAACTTCGTAAAATTCGTCGCGGAATTTGACAAGGGCACTCATTAAAATGTCAACATCGTTCATACAATAACTAGCTAATGCTTCATTTAAGTAAAAGCCTCCATTTTTATTTGCTTCATACCAGACATCGAATTCTTTTTTCTTTTCAGGTTTCATTCCTCCACAAAGGTAATCTTCCTTTGGTGGTAGAGTTGACATAATTTTATCATAATTTTCTGGATGATTTGCTAAATACGGAAAAAAAGGTTTCTCTTCTACATCCAGATCAAATGTCGAAACAAGAACGGCCAATGCGTTTGGTAGGAGGTTGAATGAATCGCGGAAAATTACTTCAGGATTTCGATCGGTTTTAGGAACCTTCATTTCATACATTTTATTCCCCTATAATACCATTTTACTAACAAAAATTTTTATTGGCAAACCTTTCTTATCATCGAAGGATTTAACCTTCGAAGAAAAATTTCACGGAAAATTAAAACCATATCAAAACGTCCTCCATTATGGGAAAATACAAATGTTTCATATTTTATAGGCAGTTCGAACAGAATCCAATCCACAAAATTTTCAACAGGGTTACAACAAATAACCTTACAATTATAAATTATTAATACGCTTTAAAAAATAATAATTTAGAGAAATTTAATAAAACATTAAATTAGTAAATTTAATAAAAATTATTAATAGTAAATTATTAATTTACTAAGAATAAAATTAAGTATTGTAATAGTAAATTAAAGAAAATTTTACTAATATTAATAAAATAAAAGATTCAATAATAATTAATTAATCATTTAATTAATACTAAATTAGAGAAATTCAGTAACAATTAATTAAAAGAAAATTAGATATTTAGTAAAATAAAATTAAGTATTATAATAGTAAAATATTGAAATTCAATAAAATATTATTTAATCGTCTAATTAATAGTAAATTCAAGAAATTTAATAAAAAATTCATAGTAAATAGAAATTTATTAAAAATAAAATTAAGTATTGTTAGGGAAATATTAAAAAATAATTATCGAATAAAATTAATTTAATATTAAAAATAAATATTTTAATAATAAAAATAAATAGGGAAAATTTTATTAATATTAGTAAATTAAGAAATTCAATAAAGATTAATTATTTATTTAATTAATAATAAATTAGAGAAAAATTAATTAATTAATATTAATAAATTATAGAAATGCAATAAGAAATTAAATTAATGTTAAATTATAGAAATTTAATAAATAAATTTTAAAAACTAATTTTATTTAGAAAATCAAAAATTTACCTTTTTATCAACATTTGTTTCAAAATAGTTGCGTTGACTGAAGGTAATTGATCTATTATCCCCGCATACTTGGCAAATATTATTAAAATTTTTTAAACTTATTTTCCAATTTCCATTATCAATACAACTAGGACATGCAACTCTTACTCCAATAAAATTAATTTGATGATTTCTTTTATTTAAATCATTCTCAATGTAATCGTGTTGCATTGTTTCGACATCAAAAGATACAACTCTATAAGGCTTTGGTGTTTTAATATTGAGTTGTTTAATAAAACATCCTCTTTTAGGATCGTGATAAGCCTTGCAGTTGAAACAAAAACGCTCATTGCATACGTGTCCCTGTTTTGTAAAATATTTTTAGATCATAATTAAGGAATAGTTCAAATTGAATTTTATTTAAAATTTAATTTTTAATATTCAATACCTTTCTACCATTCCTAGTATTAACTTGAACATCCCAGACTTTTCCACACTGTCTGCATTCTTTGGATTTATTACAGAAATTTGATGAAATATGATAATTGAAGCAGTCGCTGTTATGAAATGATTTGAAACATAATGTACAAAATTTTTTAAATTCATTTTCAGGAAGACAGGGAAAACATGGACCCATTCTTGAACATTTAATACAACGAGCCTTACAGCTTTTGGTATGTGCTGATTGTCTCACATACGTGGATTCGCATTCTAGACAATAAGGTGCTCCAAATAAATTTCCAACACGTTGAACCCCATAAAAATGATTATTGTCCAAATATAAAATTAATGAAATAGAGTAATCGCCTGGTCCGTATTTATATATTGGTTTGTAATGTCCTGTAGTCTCAAAAATATATAATTTGAAACGGTATTGCCCAAAATATAAATTATTATTCCAGTAGTCAATAATAAGAGGCACATAAATTTTTGCGTCGTATGAGTTAAGGCCAATTGGCACATTAATTTTATTCATTAAATCTTTAACATCTCTTTCTAAACATCCTCTTTGGCCTAAGCGAGAATGAATATAATCATAAAATCTCCAACGCTGCCATCCCTTGATATTATGGAAAAGTGTTGCCTGCATAGCAAAAAATAAACAATGATTCATCCCATCCAAATTTCTAACCTGTCAATTAGATATTTATCACAAATTTTTAATATTTTTTCCAAAGAAATCTGATTTTACCTTTATTAAGCACTGATCATTTATTCTATGATTCATTGGTGCCAACCTAATCCCTTTTCTAGTATTATTGCCACCCATTATTTTTCTTTCTTTCGGTAAACTCTTTCTTGCCACCGCAGTAAATGACACCTGAAAAGGCTTGCCCCAAAGAGTCACATTTTCTTGAGCCTTGCTCTGGGCCACTTGATTGAAACGATTTAACATTGATTCTATAGTGTTTTGATTAATTTCTCTAATTGGGAGCCATATTTCAGGATTTAATAATTCTGATGAGATAAGACATCCAACGCTGTCTGCCTCAAGCCCTCGTTCATTACATTCATTGATTGTATATTCAAGACAATGGTTAAAAATATTAGATAATAAAACTTCTGGGTCCGAAGGAATATTTTCTATAAGGAATGTGGAACGATGCTTAATAAATTTAAATTTGTTGTTGAATTCAGTATTTTGATCCAATTTTTTAACATAATTAGAAATCGAAAATACTGAGTTTGATAAGGACAACTGATTGGTGTAATTTTCTATGGGAAATTGATCATTTTTAATATTAAAATTCCCTCTACCATTTTGTAATATTTCAGGCCTATCGGCAAATAATTCTTCTATAAAAAATCCACGAGCGCGTTTGGACGGTGGTTGATAATCCATTATTTAATAATTATTATAAATATTTAATAAAATAATTTAACTATAAATTTATTTTACATAAATATTTAAAATTTTAAATTATTTAAATAGATAATTGTTTAAGATTCGAGAAAATATTTTAAAAATTATTTAAACACCTAGGTTACGGTAGTTGATAGTTTTTATAAATATTAATATTAATGGAAATTATTGAAATTGTTTAAAAATTCATAAAAATATTGTATCAAACGATCTGACTATCCCGAGTACAACATAGATAAAGGACATAATGTTCTTCAATTTAAATATAAAAGCTAATTTTTAACTTGGCCAAATCGATCGCTGATAGGTCTAGAGTGAAAAATATTAATAAAATTTTTAAAAATTTTTAAACAATTTTTAATTAAAAAATGCTTGAACTTTAATAATTTTGGGAAGACAAAAATCGAAAATATATATATTTAAATATATCTAAAATCAACGCTATTCTAAATTTATTTAAGAATGAAGTAAAGAAATTTTTTGAAGAAATTTTAGTTTGTACTCATTTAATTGGTTTTGTACACTATCTTCCATTTTACAATAAAATTACTTTAAAATCTAACTTTTTTAGTTATTTTACTTTAAATTTAAATAAACAAATTTTACAACATAATTGTTTTGTGTGAATTTTGTTTTATTCATTCAATTAAATTTTAATTTGTAAACACTATTTGGAATTTTTATAATAAAAATTTATATTATTAAGTAAACAAGTATTTTTTAAATAATATTTTTAAATTTGATGGATCTTTACTTAAAATTATTTTTCATTAAACCCCCTTTTTCCATATAACACATTTTTAAAAGATACCGAAATCTTTTTACGGCAACTCATTCAATCTCTAAGTTGGATGAAAGTTCAAAGCGGCGATGTTTGATACAAGTTTTAATTTTTAACTTGGATAAAATATAAAAAGAGAGTCAAAAAGAAAAACTAAATTTACAATAGGAAAATTGTGAGAAAAGAGAAAAATCTCGTATTGTTTAGTTTGTACTTCGTTGTAAAATAGAGCCATCCCTTAAAATAAAGTAAAACAATTTTGAGCTCACTTGATAGTTCAACTAGTATTCTCGACTTAAATATTGTACAAATTTCTCCTTTAATTTAATTTAATAAAAAATAAAAAAAAAAATTTTTTTTTTTTTAAATTTTCTATAATATTTAGAGAAAGCTTAAAATATTAATTAACAATATTAATTATGTCTCGTATCTCAAAAATTTCAAAAATTTCCAATCTGTCTTTCACTGATATAGATACTGTACTTAAAAAAGTTAATTTTATTATTTAATTTTAAAAATTTTAATAATTAAAAAAATAAGGGATTTATATTAACATAAGAATAATGATTTTAAATTTTCATTTATTGAATTTATCAGGGTACCAGGTCTAGATCTGTACCTCATTCTCAAAAATTTATCACTTTCGAGACCGATTGTGCTGATGAAATAATATATTTAGGAACTTTTGTGAGTTAAAATTTATTCTTTATATTTTCATGTAAAGATTTTTAAGGATTTTAATAAAAATGAAGCAAAAACATCTGAAACACCAAAAACTTTTAATTTTGGGGGAAATATTGATTCAGTGGAATTTATTGGAGTTTTTGTGGGTTACAAAAAAAAATATAATTTAATCCGAGATTTATAGGAGCGTCAAATAATTAAAACTAAAACACCGATTGCGCCTAAAAGGGGAGAGCGCAAAAATGTGCACAAACCATACAACAAAAAAATATCAATGACAGGACCAATTCATGGTACTTTAATGTAAACAAATTTAATAAAATTTAAATATTAAGAAACACCAAAATTTAAACGTTTCTGTTTATGCCGCAAACAGATTACAAAAGTTACATACTGTCGTCAATGTGTGCGTAATGACGCTACAAAACGGCGAAAAATATGAAATTTTTGTAAGTCATTATCGATTTACAAACAAGAAAGAATAAATGAAGAGAAGTTTTCCTTTTTAACTTAAACAATTACTCCAAATTAATTTTTTTCTATTAAATATAATAATATTAATCTTTTCTAATATTTCATTAATTAATATTTTTTAAACTCTAACCTTAATTAAATAAAATAGTTCTTTCTTGATCTATCTATTTTTTATAAAGTTTACCATAACAGTTCAAAAATTTTGAATAATAATTATTTTTATTAAAAGGTTAAATATTCTTTTTAAATCATTTCTTTTGATAAATTTTCCTTTAATTTCTTACTTCATTTGTTTTGAGTTTATAGGCTAAAATTTATTAAATATAAAAATAAAATTAAGTTAATTTATAAATAATTTATTTTAAATAGTTATTTTTAGAATTTATGATTCAGTTATTTAATAATTTAGACAATATTTATATAATTTTATTTACTCAAAAATACCGTTTCCAATTTTTTAGAGCGTACTGCCTATAATTAAAAATTTGAATTTTAAGTTAAGTTAGGTTCATTTATTTCTGGTAATATTGTAATTTTTATTAAAAACAAAATTCTACCAAAGGAGACCCAAGCTGAGCACAGCAATTGTAGGGAGCTTGACATTTTATTGACAGTGGAGGTAAAACCTCACTTTTTCCAACACAAAATTTATTTTCTTCCAAATTTCCTTCCTTTTTTCCATTAATACGTTTTTTATTAACATTTTTACATTTCAGAAGACAAACCATATTTAAAACCTCAAAATTAAATTTGACGATTTATTTTTTTTTATATTTTAATAGATTTAGCTTTAAATTTTTTAAATACCTGCATCACAAATATTATTAGCAAAAATAAGCTTAGTAACAATATAAATTCATCTTTTAAATAATTTTTCCCTTCTCCCTCAATTAAAAATTTCAAAACATTATCAGAAAATTTCTTGTTTACGCATTCTACTGGTTTAGAATATATGCTGGGACGCATGCAGATTGCCGTATTAACATTACATGAGCAATTATCCACTTCCACCCAGTCAATATTAGAAATATTAATAGCCATTGAAAATTACAGAAATTTTAAATTAAAATTTTATAATATTAAAAATTATTTAGGATAATAAATAATTTTTAATATTTAATATGTTTAATAAAAATTTAACTATTTTAACTATTTCACTATTTTAAGCATAATTCCTTCTGAATTATGGTTATGGGGTAGTACCGCGAGGTCCGTTGGGACCGTTTGAGCGGGATCCAGAAAAACCCTTAGGCACACCAGTGCAGGGACGTGCGATCTTCCAATTAGGGGATCGGAGTGAACCTGTTTCCGTTTATCGGGGATAGGATGACTTCCCCCGACGGGAGTGAGCCTTTGGATGGTGTGCATCCAATGTGTCCCGGCTCTCGGAGGGCGCGGGTGGGGTCAGCCCGGTGGCCGTGCTGGATGAACGAAGGCGCTATGCGGAGACTTCGTCTCTGGGCTCTTAGCTGAGTTCTGAAGGATCACACGGTCATCGGTACGGAGCAAGAAAAGCATGGAATGTCCGGCCATGCTGCCCCACTGGAGTCCCTGCCATGTTCGTGGATAAGCTTCGGCTTATTCACCTCACCCTGACGTCCGAAGCGTATGGGGTGTGATGGCATACTTCCAAACGCACCGGAATAAAACCTGGCAGCTCGATGTTCGCCCTGGTGTGGCAACTCCCGAGGCGTGCGACAGGTCCTTGATCTCCGGGGGTCAAAGCCAACTGATGGCTAAGCTATCAGGAGGCATGAACTTGGTTGATAAGTTCGCTTATCAACCTGTAGTTCGCGGGAGCTACAGGGACAGGTTCATGCACTCTTGCATCATGTATTGGATGCACAGGCCATAACTCTCTAAGGGTGTATGTCTGGTGGATTCATGGCATTCTCTATGTGGTGTAAGACTCCTGGTGCGTTTGGTCCTCTCGGTTTGAATCCACTGGGCATGCATCCGAAATTATCACTTTATGTCAACATGGAATATGATCGTCTACAATCACTGTCAGAACATGCAACAAGAAGGAGCTGTACACTGGATACGTGGGTTAAAAAGTTTCATTTGAGTGTTAAAAATTTTAAATGTTTATTTAGTCATTAGAAGTTCTAAAACAGTATAGGGGAGGGTTTTTGAGTCTTTAGAAGACATTTTTGTCAAGTTGAATTTTTGAAGAATTTGGGGGGTTTTCTGAGTCTCGGAGCAGAGATACGAACTTCTAAGTGTGTTTTTCGGATTCCTCGACCAAAGTTTACCCCCCTTTAATAAACCCCCAAATTTTAACGGCTAAGCTCTATCTTTAACGGTAAAAAAGTTATGCTCGAAAGTTTGACATCTGGGGGTGACTTTTTCAATTTTGGGGTATAATTGAAATGGATTTTTTAAAATAAGCTTATTTATCATAATATTAATAATCTATATCAAAATTAATAGTTAAGAGTCACTAAAATTCCGTTTTATAGAAAAATTGGCTAAATTCGTGTTCACGGTTTTGGGTCGACTTGCCTTCACTTTTTCGTTTATAACTTTGTCAAAAATTATAACAGGGAGAATGTTTATATATCATTCGAAAGCTAATAAATAGGGCTTCAAAACGTACCCTAAATTATAAAATTAAAAAAATTTTTAGTGCCAAAAATGTTGGGTGCCGTTCGTATGACCCCCTAAAAATTAAAAAATATTTTTTTGTAAAATTTTTGTTTTAATGTGATTTTTTGATTTAAGAATATTGAGTGATTGGGTTTAATTGGGAAAAAATTATTTTAGTTGTCATTAGAGTCTTAGAACGCATATTTGAGTATTTTTAAAATTCTAAAAATTTTTAACAGTTTTTTAGCTTAGTTGCGTTGATTTGCTAAATGTATTTTATTGTTGGCTTCATGTTGCTTTATAATTACAGTTAGTTAACGTTTTTTAAATTTAATTATTGTTTTTATTAGTTTTGCCTAAATTCGGTTTCACGTTTTTGGGTCGACTTGCCTTCACTTTTTAGTTTATAACTTTGTCAATAATCATAGTATCGAGGGTGTTTATATCTCATTCGAAAGCTAATAAATAGGGCTTCAAAACGTACCATAAATTATAAAATTAAAAAATTTTTTAGTGCCAAAAATGTTGGGTGCCGTTCGTATGACCCCCTAAAAATTAAAAAATATTTTTTTGTAAAATTTTTGTTTTAATGCGGTTTTTTATTTAAGAATATAGAATAATTGTCTTTAGTTGGGGCAAAAAATATTTTAATTATCGTTAAAGTCTTAGAACGCACATTTGAGTATTTTTATAATTCTAAAAATTTTAACATTTTTTTAGTTCAGGTCGGTTTATATGATAATTGTATTGTGTTAAATCATCATAAGGTTGGATTATATTAATTCCAGTAAGTTAAGTTTTTTAAATTTATTATTATTGTTTTTATTAGTGATTTACTCAATTATTGAAATATTACCTCATGTGATTAATGATAAACAATTATTTACATTTATTTACATATTTAATGTATGTTTGATTTTTGTTTTTAGTTGTATAATTTCAAGCTATTATAATTGATATTATAATTTTTTATAATTGTTATTTTTAAGTTTAATTTTTTGTGACAATCTAATTACAACAATCAATTTGCTTCGTATTTTTTGCATTGTTACCTATTTAATTATTTGACAATTTTTCAATCAATTATGATTGGCCTTAATTTATTAGTTCGTTTTATTTTTATATCCAATTTTTATAGTTTAATTTGAAGTTCAATTGTTTGTAAATATTAATGCATATATTAACGAGTCTAAGGCTTCGGATTCGATTTGCTAAGTTTGTTAGCTTTTGTTTGATTTATTATTAATTTTATTAGCGATTTAATTCAATTATTACTTGGTTGTATTGTTATTTGGTTTATTTGAGATTGTTTCATTTCAATATTTATAATTTGTTTCAATTAATTTGAGTTAGTTTTATTTTTGTTTGCCTGATTTTAATATTTTAATTTTAAGCTGTTTGCATGGATTGTTTTACTTAGTAAAGTGTACAGGTTTTTAGTTTAATTAGGGACCCTGAGAATCCGACGGTATAATGTTAATCAATAGCTGTCGGGGGAGGGTGGTGCGCGTTTCCTCAAGCCTCCACGAAGGTGAATAGCACCGGGCTGCGCACTGGGCAACTTTTATCCATTTTTTCGCTTATATTGGATAAAAGGCTAAGTCAACCTCAAAAAGAGGAAGACAGCGGAATAGTTATTGAGAAATGTTTACTGAGTTTGTTATTTTTATTCAATATATTTATTGCCGTAGTTTCTTTTTCATACTAATTTTTTTTGCTTTCACATTTTTACATTTGTATAAATGTAGAAACAATGAAATTTAATCGTTTTTTGTATTATATTCATATTAATTTTCTATTTTAACCGCCTTTTATTTTTAGATTAAATTATTATTATTACTATTGTTTAATATTCTTCTAAAAAATGGTTTCAAAGGACCGAAAACGTTCTGAAAAAAAGAAAGAATCGTCCAGAAAACGAAGAAGTGAAAATGCTTCGATTAGTTCGTTGGATTCTGTTTCGGAAAAGCGCATAAATGTTGAAAACGATGATCAATGTATTTTAAATAACTTAGAATTTTATTCTTGTATGCTTATTTTAGGCTCGATAGATTCTGACATTTTCATTGTGCCTGAAACACCAACACATAGTCATGACGATATTTATGAACTTATTGACGGTATCATTCCATGAAAAATGTTTATAATTGTTTTGTTTTATAGCTAATACATTAAAAAGTAACCGAGTAAGACCCTGTAAAAAACAGCAAGAGGGTTCGGGTCTGAAGCTTAAAAGTATTGATCCTGTTTCTCAAGCTTCTGATGATTTTGAAAACGAAGTTATACAAGGAATCTGTCGCGACTTAGATATTGCCAGCATTGGTTGATAAATATTTCAGCTTATTTAATTTAAATTTTTAAGAATCTTCATCAGAAACTAACATTTCTATTACTACTTTGCGTCGTTCTACACGACATTCAAGCACAATATCCCGTTTTTCTGAAATTTCTTTTGACGATAAATGGCCAACACACCGCCCTGTTGCTCATAAATGTTCTTTCTCTCACGTTGGTTTTGGATGTGGTGCTAAGAGTGCTAAACACATGCCAAATTATTACAATTCGATGTGCAAAGTATATAAACAAAATTATTTAATTTGAATCTATTTTTAGAATGACTTTATAACTGACTCACGCTGTCCGTATTGTAAGGCATTATTGTTACCATCGGAAACAATCGGCCCGTCTGCGTTTGTTAAGTGTTGTGCAAAAGGGCGCGTCGATTTAAACGAACGTTTCGCGAATTTACAAGACATTCCAATTGGAATTGATATTTTACTTCACAATCCTGCTAATTCTGCAACACGAAATCGGCTCTTCAAAAATGTATTACGATATAATGATCAACTTTCTTTCGGCCAACTTCGTATGGAGCGAACTTTTGACTTTTCTGATTCTTATCGGATTGTCAAAACAAATAATATGTTTAATTATATGCTATTTGATTTTCGCCAACCTGGTGGACAACATCAACCAGAATTACGAGGTCAACTCTACACAATTCCACCGAATTCTTCTGAAGTCCGACTTAACGAGCTTTCGACTGAAAATGAATTAGATGTTTGTAAAGTTATACAAATTTTTAAATTATTTTTTGTTTTTAGCCAATCATACTTCAAGAGTTGTTTAATATTCTAAAACAAAATCATTGGATGGCAGAACTATTCAAAATTGCCTCTGACGTTTATCAAGATCTGTCGGCCGACATGCAACTTCAATTTCGAATGCTTGTAGTTGATGCCAATAAACGCGGAACAGAGCGCACTATTGAAAATGTTGTTTAATATAGTTTATTAAAATAGTATACTTTTTAGGTTCCTTCAATCGATATAAACCCATCTGATGCTTCACATTTACGCCAAATTCATCCCGGACGTCTTAGTGTTGAAACCGCTGCTGATAGTCAACTTGTCGCGCAGTTTTATTTGGATAATGGGGAAAATGTGCCACCCGAAGCAAAATATGACGTTATTCTTACTGGACAAAAAGGAACTGGTCAAGTCTCTTTAAAATGGTGGCACCGTGCAGCTGATGCAGCTTGCTTCCCTCTTCTGTTTCCAAAAGGACAAAATGGATTTGGTTACTAATATTGCGTAATTTAATATAACAAAATATTTTAAGAAAATGGTATGAAGCTTATCTTGCGACCAGGAGAGAATTTTCTGAGAAGTAGACGTGTAATTGTTGGAGAAGACGGTGATCTCGACCCAGAAATTGATCTTGGTGAAGGAGAGGAATTTCTGCATGATGTTGACCTTCGCGAAGATCATCAACGCGAAAATGTTTCGAGAGCTCAATATTTTCGGTACATGTGTCAACAGAGAGGAAGCTCTTGGAAGGGACCACATTGGCTTTGGGTTTGGGGTCAGCTGTCACAACTTTACACAATCACGTACAATCAAAGAATGGAGGCTCAGAAAGTCCAATACATGAAACAGCTGCAAGGGAAGTATCGTTATGTACGCCAGGCTGCTTTGTTGGACTGGCTCAAACACCTATTGAAAAAACAAGGCATATAAACCTGTTTATAATTATAATAGAAATTATAGGATTGCAAGGACCCATTGGCCAAGTGTACATGACGAATGAACATTTTAGAGGATCAAGACAATATTACCAAAAGCAGTATGCTGCTTGCATGACCATCTGCAGGGAAATTGGATCGATCGATCTGCTCATCACGTACACTATGGACCCTTCTGCACCAGAGTTAAGCAACATGCTTCTTGAACATCAAAACTGGTCAGATCGCCCAATGGAAGTCTGCCGCATTTTTCTTGATAAGCTCGCTGAACTTGTGAAAGATATTACTGAACGAGGAGTTCTTGGCCCAGTTAAAGCTTGGTTTCATAGTCTTGAACACCAGAAGCGGTTTTTATTCTTTATATATTAATTATGCTTTTTAGTGGACTTCCTCATGTTCATTTCGCCGTTATCCTGGATTGGGAAAAGATGCGAAAGTCTGGTCAAGTAACATCTAAAGAAGAATATATGGAGCAATATATTTCTGCGGAAATACCGGATTTACCTCGACCAAATGATCGCACTGAATCGGCAAATCTTCAAAGGCTTTTACATCAAATTGTTGTTACAAAACATGTTCACACTTGTAACCAACATTGCATGCGAGATAGAATAAGATGTGCCAAACGTTTTCCTGTAAGAATTTTTGAATTTACTATTTTATATTCTTAAATTAGCACGCTTATTCCGACAATAATATCTATTCTGACAATGCTTATCCTAAATATCGACGACGCCCTCCACCAACATCGGAGAATGCCCGCAAAAGTAATCCTGAAATGTTTGGAAATATACATAAATATGTTGATCGTTATGGCAAGCAACATGTTGTTACAAATCAATATGTTGTTCCTTACAACCATTTTCTTCTGTCAAAATACCGATCACAGTATTTTATTATTTAGATATAATTAACATTGTTATTTAGTATAAATGTTGAACTTGTAGCTGGAGATGGATGTGTAAAATACGTGACTAAGTATGTGATGAAGGGTGCAGATATGGCTTTTATTAAAATTGAACAAGAAGGAATTGAAGGGGGTGCTTGGCGCTATGATGAATTTCACCAACTGCGTCTTGCTAGATACATAACTTCTATGGAGGCTTTTTTGTCCATTTGGGGTACAAAATTGGTTGTTAGATCACATATTGTATTTATTTTTTCTATTTCTTTTTCTATTTATTTCGTTTAGGTTGATGAACTTGATATTCACGGACCTCAGGGTCATCATGTTGCTGTTGAAGAAGGAAGAGAATTGGAGATTGCTGAGGAAGTTCAAAGACAATTGAATGAAGGAGAAGAACGCCGCACCCAATTAACTGCCTATTTCGATTTTAATCGTCAAAGACACTTAATTGGTGAACCACCTGCTGGCTTGACTTATGGAAATGCATATCGCCAACTAAACTATAATGTGCTCAAAAAGAACTGGCAATTATCTGTATATCAACATCACAAGAAGCTTTGCCGAATTCGGACAGTTTCGCCAACGAATTTAGAGCTGCTTGCAATTAGAGTAATAAAAATAATATTTTAAGATGAATTTTGTTTTTAGATTTTGCTAACTGTTGTTGTTGATCCCACTTGCTGGGAGGACCTGCGCACTTTTGAAGATGTTGTCTACTCAACATTTTTAGAAGCTGCCAAGGCTCGAGGGCTAATGGCTGATGATATCATTTGGAGAAGAACAATTCAAGAGGCATTTGATTCTAATAAGCGCATCCAACAGCGCATTCGTTGGCTTGCCATGTTCTTTGGTTCCACAAATTTAACAAATCCAACTGCTTTGCTTGACTATGTAATTCAAATGCCGCAAGATTGGCTTGTATGTATTATATTAAATATTTTGTTTTATTTTAATTTAGTATGGAACACGCGTTGCTCAATTGGATTTTGAGACACGCCGTGACTATGTTTTGTGCAATATTGAATGGTTTTTAAGAGCAAATGGGATACGCCCTGATGAGATTGAAAGAGATGACGGTACATTTGAAACGGCTTGTGAGAGAATTCGGTATATATCAGATTATAGTGCATCTATTTTTATTGTTACAGACTTCCACGTCCATCGCTTCGAAACATTCAGCCAGAACTGCTTAACGATGCCGAAATTGATCCTGAAATGTTGATAAGAACACATGTTGATAGTCCTTTCTTAGAACAACACCAGAGAGGCTCAACACAAGATTATTACCTTCGTTTGTTTTATAACGATCCTCGCCCAACTGAGGAACAGCAGCATTTCATTGATGAAATTGTTAGAGGCATGTGGAGCGCCCGTCACGTCATCGACGGCGAAGAACCATCCTTTGCAACTGATATTCCACGTTACTTCTTTATTACTGGAGAAGGCGGTTCAGGAAAAACGTTCATGTACAATGTATGTTCGTTTAATGCGATTCCGTTTATAAAATAAATTTATAGAAGTTGATTGCTTTTTTACACGCTAATGAATTCATGATTATGCCAATGGCAAGTACTGGTATTGCAGCAGAACTTCTTTATGGAGGAGCCACTGTACATAAAAGACTTTGCCGGCAAAAACATGTGGATTCTTCTACACAGCCTTTTGTCGATTACCGAGGTCAATTCGCTGATACACTCCGGAAGTTACATGGAATTATTATTGATGAAGTGAGTATGCAACACAAGGATGTGTTAGAATTTGTTGATCGCCTATTTCGATCTGTTGCTCCTAGACCGCTTAAGAATGTACCGTTTGGTGGAAAAGTAAATTTACAAATAATATTTTACATAGAATAAAATTTTTAGTGTGTTGTTATTGGAGGAGATTGGAAACAGTTACTCCCGGTAGTCGCTGGTGGAACTTTACTGCATCAATTCGATGCTTCGGTTAAGAATACAGTACTATTCAAAAATTTTGTCACAAGAAAATTGAAATCTAATCTTCGCTTACAACCTGGACAAGAACAATATCGAACTTTATTGAAATGTATCGGAACTGGTGTTTTGAACGATGCTGATGACCGAGTTCAACTCCCTGTTAGCATTTGTGTTAACTCGCGAGAAGAATTGATAAACTTTGTTTATCCACCATGTTTACTACACTCAGCGATTGAGAAATGGGAAGATTTTTGTGGGCGCGCCATCTTATGCCCTTTAAATACAGAAACGTTTGAAATGAATAATATAATTTTGGTAATACTGTTAGTAATTTAGATTTTAAATTTTATTAAATAGGATCGAATTAATGGACAAGAACATACGTTTTATTCAATAACAACACCTATTATGGATGATGTGAATCTTGAAAATAATATTTCTGATGTCGACCATGAAAACCTTACTAGGCAAACACCACCTGGCGTTCCTGAACATATGCTTAGAGTACGTGTGGGATCAATCATGATGCTAATAATAAATCTATCTGTAATTATTTAATTTTAGTACTGATTTTATAATTTAATTATAGGTTCAAAATGGTTTATGCAATGGAACGCGAGTTCAAATTATAGGTCTTGGCCATAATTTGATTCGTTGTCGTATTCTATCAGGTTCTGGAAAAGGCAATGACTTTGATCTATTTCGAACGCGTTTTTTGTATGGTGCCGATCCAAAAGCCCCACAAGAAGGCATGGTTCGAGTAGAACGAGTTCAATTTCCATTGCGTCCAGGTGCCGTCATGACCATTAATAAGTCTCAAGGGTAAATAAACTTTTAAAAAATTGCTGTAAAATATATTTTAGCCAAACACTTTCGCGCGTTGGAATTGCACTCGATCATTCTCAGTGCTTTTCTCATGGACAACTTTATGTGGCTCTTTCAAGAGCACGTGACGCAGAAAGTGTTAAGGTTGCAACACTCCGCAAAGACCGCAGAGTGAAGAATCCAGTCATTCCTGCAATGATTGACGAAGAAGACTTTAATGAACTTGGGCCAATGGAACTCGCCATGTCATCCGGCGATGAACCAGTTCTCATCGAACGTATACCACATGAACAGGTATTTTTAAAAAGATTTAAAAAATCTTGATTAATTTAGACAACAACATCGTCTACTGCTTTTATCTCACAACAGCCAACAACATCGGCTAACGCTATAATTCAACCAATGCCAACAACATCGGCTAATGATGCTTCACAGGCAACAACATCGCCAACTATTGAACAAAATACACAACAAAGATCTGCTGATTTGCCAAATTGTTTTCTTGATAATGTGCTCGGTGATGGAGATTGTCTATTTCGGTTAATTGATTAATCTTATTTTTATAATAAATAATATAGGTCTATTGTTCGTGCATTATATGCTGGATCAGAAGGATTGGCCTTACACGTTAATCCTTTATATGAAGATTATCAACGAGGACTAAGGAGGCTTATTGCTCGCCGTTACCAGGAAGACCTGCACAATATCGCAGATGAACATCTAACAGACGAGCGCATTCATGAGATCGAATGGGACGCTCCACATATTCGACAAGCTGGACTTCGTTTGGATGTGACAGATCCTCGAAGATCTATGCGAGAATATAGTCTTCACATGATGCAACCAGCAAACAACAACAATACACGTTATGGATCGCATCTTGAAATTCGATATGCTGAAATCGTTCTTGGCCGACGCATTCTGATCGTTGAAAATCGTCGACAACGTGTAATTGATGCAAACGGACGTTCTCATTGGCGAAATATGACCAACGAATATCAAGGGATATTCCTCTCTCCTGGCCTTTCAGCAGAAGAGATGGGTTTGACACGTATCACGGACTTTGGACAAATTTTTGCAATACTCCGTGCTCACAATATGGACAACACCATCGTCCTCCGACTTGAAGGCATACACTATCGACCAATATATCTGGTAGAATATTTTAACTAACTTTGATTAAATTAAAAATAAAAATTAATTCAAAATTTAAGCGTCCAATGCCTGTTGAACATGGTGATGATAATGTAAGGCTTTTAGAGTTGTTGAGTGATGTTCCTTTGGAGCCTTGGACGCCGCAATAAAGAATATGAAATATGTTTGGAGATTTTTGGAGATTTTGAATAAATGACGATTTGTATTTGATTTGATTTTATAATATGTATGAGATTTTAAATTTCTAAATATTACTTTGAATTTTTGTTTTTAAAGGTATTTGTTTGCTCTTTATTTTTTGGATTAAGAATATTTGGTCTTTTCTTTTTGTTATTGGGATGTTTTGGATTGTTTAGTTCCTGTGTTTTGGTTATTAATTTTTTTGAATTTTATGTTTTTTGGATTTTTGGAAAAGGATGCTATAATTGTTTGGAAAAATGTATATAGTTTAAATTATAGATTATATTTAAAAATTTTTAAGGAGGAATAGTTATTTGTTTTGAATATATTTTGGATGTTGAATTATTTTTGTATTGGATTTATGTTGTTCGGTTGTTGATTTTAAGTTCGTTGGATGTTAAGGATTTTAATTTAATTGGATGTTTTGGATCTAAAGTTTTTTGGGTTTATGATATTTTTGGATTATAATTTTTTTAATATCTGGATTTCATTCTTTGGATTTTGATTGGCTGAATGTATGTATTTTTCAATAATAGTTATAATTTTCGTTAAGGAGGAAATGAGATTTATTTTGCTTATATTTTGGATGTTGAGTCATGTTTTGGATTTGATTTGTATTTAACTGGATGTTATGGTTAGAATTACTTTGGATTTTTGTGAAAAGTTATTTATAATTGCTAGAATAATTGTATGTAGTTTAAATTATAAAATAATATATATAGTTTTTTAAGGAGAAATGTTAGGTTTTTTGTGAATATTTTGATAGCTATGTTAATATTTTGAGTGGATTTCAAGTTGTTTGGGTTTTTTGAAAAGATATTAATAATTGTGTGAATAAATGTATGTAGTTAATCTTATATAATAATATGTAAATAATTTATTAAGGATGAAATTGAAATTTATGTTGAAAATATTTTGTATGGTGTATTGTTATTGGATTGTATTGGATTTTAAGTTATTTGGATTTACTGTTTAAGTTCGTTGACCTTTTGTTTATGTTATGGTTTGGTTATAGATGTTTGAATTTTTGAATGTTTAAATGCATGCTTTGATTTTAAATTATTATATTGTGTTATTATATTGTTTGTTATTTGTTTTGTTATTTTAATTTAAATGTTTAAGTTTCATTTTTATATATTGAGCCAAAAAAATCATATTTAAATTTTATTTAAAATATATTTAAATTTTGTTTTTAACGTAACATTACACTTATTTTAGGTTTGGGGAGGGATGTGTAATGCATCTCACTCATTCCTAAGAATTCAAATTATATTTACTTTTTGGCTCCTTATAATTTTCTTTTAATTATGTTTTGTTTAGCTTATTTTTTGTTTAATTTGTTTCTTTATTTGCTTAGCCATTTAATTTTATTTTAAGTTTTATTTTTATATATTGAGCCATAAAATTATATTTAAAATTTCCTTAAAACATATTTAATTTTGTTTTTAAAGTAACATAACTCTCATTTTAGGTTTGGGGAGGGATGTGTAACGCATCTCACTCATTCCTAAGAATTCAAATTTTCATTACTTTTTGGCTCCTTGTATTTTTTCTCGATATTATACTTTGTTTAATTTATTTTGTGTTATTTTGTTTCATGTATATTTTTTTGCTTTCTTTAATTCAATAATATTAGTTGCCTTATTTATATTGCGCCAAAAAATTTTATAATTAAATTTTGTTAATTAAAGTTACAATAACTTTTATTTTAGGTTTGGGGAGGGATGTGTAACGCATCTCACTCATTCCTAAGAATTCAAATTTTCACAAGTTTTTGGCTCCTTATATTTTTTTATTATATTTTGTTTAAATTATTTTTTGTTAAATTATTTTATTTTGATGTTTGTTTTAACAGATTTTTTAATAATAAAATTTTGAATTTTCATTGTATTAAGTATTTTTAATAGTAGTATTGATTTCTAAAGAGTCTAAGATTTATTTTATATTAAGTTATTTATTTTAAATAGTAATTTCTTAATATTTCCAAAAGTACCAATTAGATTTTTTAACTTAATTTCGACCGAAATATTGACAACATTTTTAAAAATTATCAGTAAGATTCATATTGAAGATAACTCAATATTATAATGGAGTGACACAAACTTCTATAACAAGACACTGAAAGTGTTCAAAAGTGACCAACACTTTCTTATAATTTATCTCTATTTAAAAATATTTAATTTAAAAAATTCAAAAAAAATCTGAGACTGAAATTTTCCAAAACTCTAATTTTATTGACAATTTTTATAGAATTATTCTGATAATATTTTCGGATTCAGCATATGCGGTTCCAGTATAAATCACATTTTTTCAGCTGAAACTAAAAAATTTTGTTCCCCCGATTTTTTCTATAGTGGTCCCCCTTTTTAAAAAGCCGGAAAAACTCAATTTGTCATATCTTTTTAAGGGTTAATATTTTCGTAAGTAGTTTTTTTCATAAATAAGAGCAAAAAATTAGAAATTTTTTAAAATCAAGAAACGTTGAAAAATTTCGTACATAATGGGTAGGGTTCAATTTTTATGAAATCCAAAATTTTTCAGTTTTTTGCAATATTTTTTAGTTTTTCGATATTTTTGATAGGTGAAAGTATTTTTCCTATAAAGAGATTATTTTTCTAAATATTTTAGGAATTTAAAATATTTGAAAAAGTTATGCTTTGAAAAAGTTATAATTTTTTAAAAATTTAGCGCCATTTTTCGACCATGATTTCGAGCCAAAAAATAATTTTTAAAAAAATAACGATAAATTGGTCAAATGATATATCATTCAAAAGCTCTTATCAAGATAAGTCTAAAAATAATTTTTGTAAAATTTTCTAATCAACTGTGCTCAAGTAAAAAAATAAAATTTTTTCAAATTAAACAATATCCTCATAAAAGTCTGAGGCTGAATATTTATAAGACTTTAACTTTGTGGAAAAATTTTTTAACATTTTTCTGTGAACGGATTCGGATTCAGCGTATGCGGTTACACTATAAATCATATTTTTTAGCAAAATTATAATAAAAATTTTCCCCCGATTTTTTTCATAAGGAAATTTTTTGGTTTTAAGGAAATTTTTCATAAGGAAATTTTTTGGTTTTTTTGTAATTGGAGCTGAGTGAAATTATTTTTCCTGTAAAGAACGTATTTTTCTACATAAAATGGAACTTTAAAATAATCAAAATTTTTCGTTTTTTTCCCCTTTACAAAAATATCCGGAAATGTTAGAATTGCAATAACTTTTTAATAAATTTATATTTTCGTATATAGTTTCTTTTATGAATAAGAGCAAAAAATTACAAATTTTTTAAGATAAAGAAACTTTGAAAATTTTCTTACCTGGAGGAGTAGGGGTCAATTTTTTCAAAATCCAAAATTTTTCGTTTTTTCGAAAATTTTTTGGTTTTTTTGTAATTGGAGCTGAGTGAAATTATTTTTCCTGTAAAGAACGTATTTTTCTACATAAAATGGAACTTTAAAATAATCAAAAAAGTTATACTTAGAAAAAGTTAAGATTTTTTAAAAATTTAGAGTAATTTTTCGACCACGATTTCGGGCCAAAAAAATAATTTTTCAGGAAATAAAGATAAATGGGTCAAATGATTTATCATTCGAATGCTCTTATCAAGCTGAGTCTAAAAATAATTGTTATAAAATTTTCTGATCAACTGTTCTCAGGAAAAAAATTAAATTTCTTTCAAATTAATCAATGATCCTCATAAAAGTTAACAATTTTTTACGGGTTTTCTCAAAATTTTTATATACTTATCCATACCCACTACCAAAAACGCTAGAGACAGCAGTTTCAATCGACTCAGGTGGCAACGCCCTGAACGCTAGTTAATAATTATTATAAATATTTAATAAAATAATTTAACTATAAATTTATTTTACATAAATATTTAAAATTTTAAATTATTTAAATAGATAATTGTTTAAGATTCGAGAAAATATTTTAAAAATTATTTAAACACCTAGGTTACGGTAGTTGATAGTTTTTATAAATATTAATATTAATGGAAATTATTGAAATTGTTTAAAAATTCATAAAAATATTGTATCAAACGATCTGACTATCCCGAGTACAACATAGATAAAGGACATAATGTTCTTCAATTTAAATATAAAAGCTAATTTTTAACTTGGCCAAATCGATCGCTGATAGGTCTAGAGTGAAAAAAATTAATGGAAATTATTGAAAATTTTTAAAAATTCATAAAAATATTGTATCAAACGATCTGACTATCCCGAGTACAACATAGATAAAGGACATAATGTTCTTCATTTTAAATATAAAAGCTAATTTTTAACTTGGCCAAATCGATCGCTGATAGGTCTAGAGTGAAAAATATTAATGGAAATTATTGAAAATTTTTAAAAATTCATAAAAATATTTTATCAAAAGTTCAGGCTATCCCGAGTACAACATAGATAAAGGACATAATGTTCTTCAATTTAAATATAAAAGCTAATTTTTAACTTGGCCAAATCGATCGCTGATAGGTCTAGAGTGAAAAATATTAATGGAAATTATTGAAAATTTTTAAAAATTCATAAAAATATTTTATCAAAAGTTCTGGCTATCCCGAGTACAACATAGATAAAGGACATAATGTTCTTCAATTTAAATATAAAAGCTAATTTTTAACTTGGCCAAATCGATCGCTGATAGGTCTAGAGTGAAAAATATTAATAAAATTTTTAAAAATTTTTAAACAATTTTTAATTAAAAAATGCTTGAACTTTAATAATTTTGGGAAGACAAAAATCGAAAATATATATATTTAAATATATCTAAAATCAACGCTATTCTAAATTTATTTAAGAATGAAGTAAAGAAATTTTTTGAAGAAATTTTAGTTTGTACTCATTTAATTGGTTTTGTACACTATCTTCCATTTTACAATAAAATTACTTTAAAATCTAACTTTTTTAGTTATTTTACTTTAAATTTAAATAAACAAATTTTACAACATAATTGTTTTGTGTGAATTTTGTTTTATTCATTCAATTAAATTTTAATTTGTAAACACTATTTGGAATTTTTATAATAAAAATTTATATTATTAAGTAAACAAGTATTTTTTAAATAATATTTTTAAATTTGATGGATCTTTACTTAAAATTATTTTTCATTAAACCCCCTTTTTCCATATAACACATTTTTAAAAGATACCGAAATCTTTTTACGGCAACTCATTCAATCTCTAAGTTGGATGAAAGTTCAAAGCGGCGATGTTTGATACAAGTTTTAATTTTTAACTTGGATAAAATATAAAAAGAGAGTCAAAAAGAAAAACTAAATTTACAATAGGAAAATTGTGAGAAAAGAGAAAAATCTCGTATTGTTTAGTTTGTACTTCGTTGTAAAATAGAGCCATCCCTTAAAATAAAGTAAAACAATTTTGAGCTCACTTGATAGTTCAACTAGTATTCTCGACTTAAATATTGTACAAATTTCTCCTTTAATTTAATTTAATAAAAAATAAAAAAAAAAATTTTTTTTTTTAAATTTTCTATAATATTTAGAGAAAGCTTAAAATATTAATTAACAATATTAATTATGTCTCGTATCTCAAAAATTTCAAAAATTTCCAATCTGTCTTTCACTGATATAGATACTGTACTTAAAAAAGTTAATTTTATTATTTAATTTTAAAAATTTTAATAATTAAAAAAATAAGGGATTTATATTAACATAAGAATAATGATTTTAAATTTTCATTTATTGAATTTATCAGGGTACCAGGTCTAGATCTGTACCTCATTCTCAAAAATTTATCACTTTCGAGACCGATTGTGCTGATGAAATAATATATTTAGGAACTTTTGTGAGTTAAAATTTATTCTTTATATTTTCATGTAAAGATTTTTAAGGATTTTAATAAAAATGAAGCAAAAACATCTGAAACACCAAAAACTTTTAATTTTGGGGGAAATATTGATTCAGTGGAATTTATTGGAGTTTTTGTGGGTTACAAAAAAAAATATAATTTAATCCGAGATTTATAGGAGCGTCAAATAATTAAAACTAAAACACCGATTGCGCCTAAAAGGGGAGAGCGCAAAAATGTGCACAAACCATACAACAAAAAAATATCAATGACAGGACCAATTCATGGTACTTTAATGTAAACAAATTTAATAAAATTTAAATATTAAGAAACACCAAAATTTAAACGTTTCTGTTTATGCCGCAAACAGATTACAAAAGTTACATACTGTCGTCAATGTGTGCGTAATGACGCTACAAAACGGCGAAAAATATGAAATTTTTGTAAGTCATCGATTTACAAACAAGAAAGAATAAATGAAGAGAAGTTTTCCTTTTTAACTTAAACAATTACTCCAAATTAATTTTTTTCTATTAAATATAATAATATTAATCTTTTCTAATATTTCATTAATTAATATTTTTTAAACTCTAACCTTAATTAAATAAAATAGTTCTTTCTTGATCTATCTATTTTTTATAAAGTTTACCATAACAGTTCAAAAATTTTGAATAATAATTATTTTTATTAAAAGGTTAAATATTCTTTTTAAATCATTTCTTTTGATAAATTTTCCTTTAATTTCTTACTTCATTTGTTTTGAGTTTATAGGCTAAAATTTATTAAATATAAAAATAAAATTAAGTTAATTTATAAATAATTTATTTTAAATAGTTATTTTTAGAATTTATGATTCAGTTATTTAATAATTTAGACAATATTTATATAATTTTATTTACTCAAAAATACCGTTTCCAATTTTTTAGAGCGTACTGCCTATAATTAAAAATTTGAATTTTAAGTTAAGTTAGGTTCATTTATTTCTGGTAATATTGTAATTTTTATTAAAAACAAAATTCTACCAAAGGAGACCCAAGCTGAGCACAGCAATTGTAGGGAGCTTGACATTTTATTGACAGTGGAGGTAAAACCTCACTTTTTCCAACACAAAATTTATTTTCTTCCAAATTTCCTTCCTTTTTTCCATTAATACGTTTTTTATTAACATTTTTACATTTCAGAAGACAAACCATATTTAAAACCTCAAAATTAAATTTGACGATTTATTTTTTTTATATTTTAATAGATTTAGCTTTAAATTTTTTAAATACCTGCATCACAAATATTATTAGCAAAAATAAGCTTAGTAACAATATAAATTCATCTTTTAAATAATTTTTCCCTTCTCCCTCAATTAAAAATTTCAAAACATTATCAGAAAATTTCTTGTTTACGCATTCTACTGGTTTAGAATATATGCTGGGACGCATGCAGATTGCCGTATTAACATTACATGAGCAATTATCCACTTCCACCCAGTCAATATTAGAAATATTAATAGCCATTGAAAATTACAGAAATTTTAAATTAAAATTTTATAATATTAAAAATTATTTAGGATAATAAATAATTTTTAATATTTAATATGTTTAATAAAAATTTAAAATACAAATAGGTTAATATTTTTTATGTATGTAAAAATGAAGTTTATGTTTGTACCAGTTGAAGATGACCACTATTAAAGTCAACTTTAAAAGATGTTATCTTATAAATATTACTTTAGTTTTTTTTTTAAACAATAGTTGAATATTTTTTTGTACTGCAGAATCATTTACGACGCTTAAATTATTATAAAATTAACATAACGCAACATCTGTCTATAAGATCTCCTTTTCAATTTTATAAATAGTTAAATAATGTGATAATAAAAAAATGATAAAAATAAATAAAAAAAATGAAAATACAAAAATTTTTTAGTTAAATTAAATCGTATTAATTAAATTTTCTTTAACCATCCCTTAAACATTTCTTTGGACAATGTTTTGTTCACCATTTTTAAATTTTAATTTTCTTCTTTCATCATACAAATAGTAGAAAAAAAGTTTTTCATTCATTTTTTTGCGGTAAAGATTGTCTCTTGACCCACGCCTTCTAGATAGTGGGTCTTCAAAGGGTTATAATTCAAAAGGGAACTCACTTTTTGATTAATTGTTTTTATTTACTTTCAAATCCTTTCGATAGGATCAAGATTTTTTTAAAACTTTCTCTTAGAATACGCAATTTCCATTGAAAATTACCATTAAAAATCATATAATTAATTAGTGTAAGTATTAATTAATTATTATTAATAGGTGTTCAATTAGAGAGGATTTACCTCATACAACTCTCTTTTGATCAACACACCTCTCCCTCAATTGCATTGTCCACTCAAACCCTCTCATAGGTATTGGCTATTTGATCACGGACCCCTCCCCACCCATCTCCCTAAACAGGTTTGACCACTCAACCCCTCCTTTAGGCACAGGCTAACCGCTCTCGGACCCCTCCCCTCCCAACTCCTTCAATACCTTTGAATTAGTTGCGCGAAATTTTACCGCGCAACGACGGTGCCTGACCATTTACTACTGTTGTTCCCCGACGGGGGGTTTATTGCCATCTTAAACCATGCAATTTGCATGGATTTAAGATGGCAATAAAATTTATAAGTTAATTAAATTTTTTTCGAAAGGTAAAGCTTTTTCGTGGTTTCACTTTTAATGCTTTTATTGTTGCTAAACTGTAAAACAATTTTTGGCCAAAAATTTGGATATAAATAGCTGAGGTTAACCAGTCTAATACAAACAAAATTAATAGCTTCTAAAGTTAAATAACTACAATAAGTTTTTTGTAAATATTTGAAATGACTAAAAATAAGTATAGTCTTTGTTTTACCTTACTATCGCTTATTTTAATTGCTAATGAAATAAATGCTGGCCTTTTTGGTAACGGTGATATGTAAGTTAACATTATTAGCTAATAAATTTTGATAAACAAAATTTGTTCCAGACTTCTTCCATCACTCGTGAGAGGTCTAAGAATGAAAAAACAGTGTTGTGGTGGTGGTGGTGGAGGCGGTGGCGGTGGAGGATGTGGATGCGGTGGTCCACCACCACCCCCACCACCAATAACATGTGAATGCCCACAACCAAAATGTGAATGTCCACAACAAAAATGTGAATGTCCACAACCAAGATGTGAATGCCCACAACCACCAAGATGTGAATGTCCACAACAAAAATGTGAATGTCCACAACCAAGATGTGAATGCCAACAACCACCAAGATGTGAATGTCCACAACAAAAATGTGAATGTCCACAACCAAGATGTGAATGCCCACAACCACCAAGATGTGAATGTCCACAACAAAAATGTGAATGTCCACAACCAAGATGTGAATGCCCACAACCATCAAGATGTGAATGTCCGCAACCAAGATGTGAATGTCAACGGCCACCAACAACAATTACGCTGAAAATAAGTTGTTCAAGCGGAGGAGGAGGATGTTGTTGTGGCGGTCCACCACCACCACCATGTGGCTGTGGAGGTGGCTGCGGAGGAGGCGGTGGTGGCGGCGGCGGTGGATGTGGCTGCGGAGGAGGCGGCGGTGGTGGTGGATGTGGAGGAGGCTGCGGAGGAGGCGGCGGTGGTGGCGGATGTGGAGGAGGCTGTGGTTGTGGACGAAGAAAGCGTTTGGCTCTTCTCCAACGAACGGCTGTCAATGTTTCCTAGATATAATATGATTTAACATTTATTTTTGTATTCTACGTTTTGTGATATTAGTTGTAGTTGCACTAATGCATTTTGTAGAAGATTTAGACATTTGTATATTTTGCCGTAATTCCTTTTCTTAGAATAAATTCATATAATAAATTATTTGTCGTGAAACATATAATAAATTATTTGTCATGAAACTGGATTTTGGATCCGTACTATCAGTGGGTTTGAAGTGATACCATGAGATCCTTCGATATCTAAGCAGATTCTCTTAATCCTTGTCCTTCTTAATCCTCCCAAATCCCTCGATATCTGCTCCATATCGACATAATCATTTTAATCCCCCGATATCTCCACATAATCCTGATAACCCCCTAATTATCAGCAATATCCTCTTAATCCCTCCGCTATCCTAATTCCCCGAAATAAAGAGAATCAGAGCCCAGAAGTATATCAAGGGATTTGGGGAATTGGAGAAATAAAGGCAATTTAGAAGGATAAAAAAATCACTGTATCAAAGATGTGCAAGGAATTAACAAAACCCTCATACCAATCCCATACTAGACCGAAACCCCAATTAATAGACCCGGATTTCACTCCTTCGTTGGTGCTGGCTTTATAGAAATATATCCGTTATAAAAAATTTGCTAGATCTATTTTTGGATTCTCAACTAGAGCCGGAAACTGGAACTAAAACTCAAAACCGAAAACCGGGTTTTTAAATTTGGATTAACGTGGATACCTATCAAGGGCTTATAAAAAAGTATTTACGGTATATTAAAATATTAATTTTTATCAAATTAAAAAGATTTATTGAAATTTAAATAATTATTTTTTGCATGTTTTACAACAAAAACTTCCATAACGTAAAGTATTACATAACCCTAAATTTAATATATTTTTACAAACTTGTTCAAATCTTTTCTCTTCAATACAATTTTGTAAATAATTATTTTTAATTAAATCTATAATTTAATTATTTTAATTAATTAATTTTAAATTCAAAACTTAACCATTTTTAATAATATTTATTTTTATTTCCTCAGAAATTAGAGAATCTCCATAAGCACAAGAATATAAACCTTTGTCTTGAATATTTATATTAATTAATTTTAATTCGCCTATTAAACTGTTATTTGAATTAATCTGAAAAAGTAAAATAAATATTTGATAAAATTTAAATATTAAAAATATTATTAAAATATTTGGAACGGAGGAAAAATACAGAAAAAGAAGAAAACTAATTTTAATCGAAAAATATCGGCGTTGTTTGATGAATATTCATCACAGATTAAAAATACAGTTCCCGGCAGGCAAAATTTTGGCTGGGCTTATATTAGAGTAACTACGGTAAATATTAATTTTTATTAATTGAAGTAGATTTATGTAGAATAATTTAAATAACTATTAAATTTCTCGATAACCCTAATATAAAAATGATTATGCCGCCAACATTTTATTTTGGGCTGATCGAATCAAAAGAATATTTAAATATTTTAATTCAAAAAATAATAATAATAATAATAATAATAATAATAATAATATGTATTAAAGAATGAAGTGAGACCAAAAACATGTAAAAATATTTATTATTAAAAATATCTTTGAGAACACAACAAATTACAAGTAAAATATAAATATTTTATAGACCTGTAACTAGTTATAGCTAAAATTATTGTTTTTTCAGTTGAAATATAGCAACATCGTAAAATGCCGTTTTTTATTTATAAGTATCTAAAACAGAATACATATGTGGAATATTTTTTCTTTAGAAAAAATAATTAAATAATTGGTCTATTCGTCTAATCTCTTTCACATTGTTGTAGGGTTGTTCCCCGACCGGGGGTTTATTGCCATCTTAAACCATGCAATTTGCATGGATTTAAGATGGAAATAAAATTTACAAGTTAATTAAATTTTTTTCGAAAGGTAAAGCTTTTTCGTGGTTTCACTTTTAATGCTCTTATTGTTGCTAAACTGTAAAACCATTTTTGGCCAAAAATTTGGATATAAATAGCTGAGGTTAATCAGTCTAATACAAACAAAATTAATAGCTTCTAAAGTTAAATAACTACAATAAGTTTCTTAAAAATATTTAAAATGATTAAAACTAAGTATAGTCTTTGCTTTACTTTACTATCGCTTATTTTAATTGCTAATGAAATAAATGCTGGCCTTTTTGGTAACGGTGATATGTAAGTTAACATTATTAGCTAATAAATTTTGATAAACAAAATTTGTTCCAGACTTCTTCCATCACTCGTGAGAGGTCTAAGGATGAAGAAACAGTACTACTATAACATCCCTTTCTTTTTATTGATTGATTATCGCCCCGCCCCTGAAGAGACGGGCAGAGAAAATAAGGATGACGTAACACGGACCTTTTGCCACATGACAATTTGCCACATGACAAATTGCCACGCGACAACTTGCCACGCGACAAATTGCCACGCGACAATTTGCCACGCGACAAATTGCCACGCGACAAATTGCTACGCGACAAATTGCCACGCGACAAATTGCCACGCGACAAAATGTCCAAAAGCCAAAACGCCCACAAATCAAAAGGCCATTATTAAAAACGAAATTAATAAAATTAATTTACCGGTGGCCGGGTCGATCCTGTGCCCTCCTGCCTAAATGCGGGCACACTACCGACCCGACCACCGGGTAGTTGAATAAATATAAATTATAATTTAACTTAAGCTGATTACCCACCCCCACAGACAGAGAAAAGGTAGAGCAGAGACAACAACAAACAAAAAACTCTACTCTCCTTTCTGTTGTAAAATCTTTTCTCTTTTCTGCTAAAAAATTTTCTCTCGCTTCTGCAGTAAATCTTTTCTTTCTCTGCTGTAGAGTTAGAGCAGAGACAACAAACATACAAAACTCTTCTCTCCTTTCTGCTACTATAAGCCACTACTTTTGCTTTTCTATTTCCAACAACTTTTTTGCTCGTGTGTCCATCAATCGATCCTTCTTGTGACTTTTTTGTCCTATTTCCAACAGCTATTTGCTTGTGTGCCCATCAATCGCTCCTTCCTTTAAATTTACACCTCAAAAGGTAGCTTTGGGGCGCTTTGGTGTTAACAGGTCGGATTTTTCATGCTATGAATTTAATCGTGATATGTAGGGCAAAATCCGACGAAAAAATGGCTCAGCAAGCAAAGCTGGGCGACGGAGGTTTTTTTTTGTAAAATCATAGTGTTTTTTTCAAATTTCAGGTGAAATTCATGGTTACAAAGTAAAGAGAGAAATTGCCGCTACAAGAAAATCAACTCAAGGAGGTTTGATCAGTTTTTCAGTTTATAATTTATAACGGGAAAACCTTAATGTAAATTATTGGTACTATTGAACCTGCCAGACCCCATTTTTTCCTTCCAAGTGTTTTCCTATATATTTATAGAATAGTCAAGCTTCCTTCCATCCCAATTTTCTTTTTCTTCAGCCAAAGGGGAATGAAAATTAATTCCTTTTGATTGTTTGTAGGCAAAATATAGAAAGGCAATTGAAATGAGAGGAAGAAGTCTATTCTGTGGATATATAGGAAAAAATTTGGGAGGATAAAATGGGGTCTGGCAGGTTCAATATTACCAAACTATCTTTTAAGGTGGACTCGTCTCTTTTCATCGTGGCATTTACACTATTGAACATCTCACACAAGTATAAATTTTAATTTATACATAGAAATGTTCGATATTTTTTAGTTAATTTATTATTTAAAATGTGCAAATCCCAGAGCTCGAGTTAGTGTCAAATTGGTTTCAGAGGCTGGCGTTGGTATTGTTTCTGCAGGGGTGGCTAAGGGAGGTGCAGATCACGTTACTATTTCTGGACATGATGGTGGTACAGGAGCAAGCAGTTGGACGGGAATGTGAGTATTTTAATAAATCGTGTTTAATTTGACTCAATTATTCTAGAAAGCATGCTGGTCTTCCTTGGGAACTTGGTATGTTTACCTTAATTGATCCAACACATTTTATCGTCAATCTTTAATTACTAAATAATTATAGGTGTTTCTGAAACTCATCAAGTTTTGACAATGAATGATTTACGCTCCCGCATTGTACTTCAAGCTGATGGACAAATAAGAACTGGTTATTTAATATTTAACTTTTTTTAAAATCTTTGTGTCCTATCAGGTCGTGATGTGATGGTTGCAGCTTTGCTAGGTGCAGATGAATACGGCATGTCTACAGCACCTTTGATCGTTCTTGGATGTACAATGATGCGAAAATGCCATTTAAATACATGTCCAGTTGGAATAGCTACTCATGATCCCGTTCTACGAGCAAAATTTGATGGAAAGCCAGAACATGTCGTTAATTATATGTTTATGGTAGCCGAAGATGTTCGTTATTTTCTTTCGAAATTGGTATTGCGAGAAGTGAGGGAATCTGTTGGAAGAGTTGATTTACTTTATGCGGTTCCACATCCGATGAACAACAAAGCAACCTTTCTAGAGTTTGCTCAAATTTTGCATAAAGTTTCCTTGCAATTCCCGCAGATCAATATAAAAGGTGGATCGATAAAACAGGTTTTTATTAATTGAGTACTGATTGATTACTTTTCATTTATCTATTTTAGCTGCATGAATGTAATGATTTGGAAACTGATATAATAGAAAAGGAACAATTAATTAAATTCTTTGATAACTCTTCAAAAGTTAAACACATCAAAGAAAGAATAATAGGTAATACAAACCCCTGTTTTGGTGTTCGACTTACCTACGAGGTATTTGAATAATTAATAAAATTTATAAATATCTTTTAAGATTTTTATTCTTTATGGAGAAGAAAGGTTGCCTGAGGGGCATTTATTGGCACTTAATCTGGAAGGAGCTGTTGGGCAAAGTTTTTGTGCTTTTTTGGCAAAAGTATTCACTGTCAGATTGGAGGGTGAGGCGAATGATTATGTTAGAAAGGTTTTGAATTATTCGTTTTTCTTTTATTTTTGTTTCTTAATTTAGTGCATTTCTGGTGGTAAAATAATAATTCGGCCATACAAAAATCCTACTTATGCTTCTGAAGAAAATACAATAAGTGGAAATGTGGCTCTTTATGGGTCAACTTCTGGTTTAAAAATTTTCTCAATTTCTAAGTTTTAAATTTTTTATAGGGACAGCATTCTTTCGAGGAGTTGCTGGAGAACGTTTTGCAGTTCGTAATTCTGGTGCTACTTCTGGCATCGAAGGTGTTAGTGATCATGGTTGTGAATACATGGCTAGTGGACGTGTTATTATTCTTTGTGGAATTGGGAAGAACTTTGCTGGTGCGTTGATCGGTGTATTGTCTGAGAAACTTGAAGTAAATTTATAGATATAATATAAATATTATTGTAAACTTTCTTTGTTAGTCGTATTATGTTTAAAACTCGAATGTCGGTAATTGACTAGGGTAAGGTTTCAAAACTCTTTAGAAAATACAAATGTGATCTCATTCGGAAGAGTTTGACGAGCCTAGTCGAATGACACCTAAATTAATCAATTTTGTTAATTTATAAA
This sequence comes from Meloidogyne enterolobii, assembly GCA_963681835.1. Classification (NCBI taxonomy): domain Eukaryota; kingdom Metazoa; phylum Nematoda; class Chromadorea; order Rhabditida; family Meloidogynidae; genus Meloidogyne; species Meloidogyne enterolobii. Next base: position 2,254,316 of record CAVMJV010000019.1, read on the forward strand.
AAATTAAGGACTTAATTTTTAAGGACTCAAAAAATTTTTTTCTTTCCTTTTAAAAGGGAACAAAACAAAAGAGGAATGTTGTAGATAAAATCTTTTTTAGCATTTAAACAAAAAAATTTTTTCCAATTAAAACAAATAATTTAATCAACCTTTTTCATTAAAATATTTTCATCATTATTTTTATTTAAAATTTTTTACTTATACAAAATCGCTTAATTTAATTCAGACTAGACATGGATACTGATTTTGGTATCCGGATATTTACGGCGGATACAGACGGATATCCGCAGGCATTTCTATAATACTGTACCCATGTTCCAGTCTGATATAATTAATTTAAAATTTATACTTTTATTATTTCAGAAGAGTAAAATTATGCCACGTACAAGCTCTAATTCAACAAACCGCAAGCGCCCAACAAGTGAACAGAGTCCGGGACCTCCTCGACGTCAGCTTAGAATAATTACTTCGCCAACACCTCCACCAGTAGAATCATTACAAGAACAACAAATACAGGATTTAACAAATGCAACACTAAACACAAATCCTGAATCTCAGGTAGATTTAAGAAATTTTCTAAAAATGTAAAAATATATTTATTTTGTAAATTTTTTCGGGAAATTTATGCCTGATATTTTTTTCAGTGTTTTTGTCGAACTATTTCAGATTAAGTATGTCCTAAAACTGACACTAATATTAATTCTCTTGTTCAATTTTTAATTTACATATTTAGGTTCCGGCAAGTGAACAGATGCGGTCTTTGTATCCAACACAACAAAATCAAGTAAATTTGATTTAATTTAAAAAAAAAATTAAAAAAAACTTTAAATTACCATGGTTAAATTAAATGAAAGAAAAACAAAATTTGTTTAATTTTTAAAAAAAAATTTCTTAAATTTTAATAATAAAGGTTGAGGGAATGACTTCAACAAATGCGGCACCAATGCCAATGCCTGTAGCCGCAGCTCCAGCTCAGGTATTGTAATATTGTAAAATCCTAAAGAAAATATATATATTAGAAAAAAAAATATATTTTTTTATATTAGTTTTATTCTTAACTAATTAAAAAATACTACATTTAAAAATTTTATTTTTTTTGTTTAAAGATTGTTGAAGAAGCGGATCGAATGCCTCAGGAAATAGCTGCGCAGGTAAATAAAATATTTAAACCAACAAAGTTTAGAACGTTTAGGTGAATTAAAATTTTTTAAATTTTAATTTTTAAAAAATTAAAAAAAATTTGAAAGTAATTAATTTATTTAAAATTTTTAATTAAAAAATTTTTTAATAGATTCTTGCAAAACGGCAGAATCGATTTACTGGCCATCAGCCTGAAGGAGCCAGATTCATAACGTTAGATGAAACTACTGGCTGTACTGCAACAGATATGTTCATGTTACCGTGGGAGAAAGATCAAGTGTTTAGGTAATTTATGAAAATAAAAATATTATTTTTTAAATATTTTTCAAATTAATATTCAAAAATTAATTAACAAAAACTTTTTTTTTAAAGCGAGCTAATCGGCGATGTGGTCTACAGTCACCGCGGTCCCACCGCAAAAAATGGGTGGGACCGCGGTGACTGTCATGTCCAAATAGGCCAGGCTGGTGAAATAGAGAAGATATGTGTTTTTGCCTGGAAACAAAATGCGAGCCGATTAGAAGGTGCAAAAATAAATCATGTAAATTTTTTAAATTTAAAAAAAATTTGATTTATTAAAATTTAGCGAGTTAAGCTGTGCAATCTTATTGTAGTTCCCGAGACAGGAGCTCGTCATTTATGGTCTGGAAGTGTGGACATAAAATTGCGTTTTGTTAGCTCCTCAACAATTGAAATACTAAACGCCGGAAATTTTGAACAACAACAAAGTAATTTAACTGAGCAAGGGCCTTCAAGTTCCGCCCGTATTTATCAACAGCCCCAAGAGGAAGAAGAAGTTGAATATGTAGGTTGACTTGAAAATTTTCAAATCTTAAATTTTTCAATTATAAATCTAATGTATTAACCTTATTCAATCTATTATTAATATTTATTTTAAAAAATACATTGGATTATTTAAAAAATTATTAAATTAGAATTTCTCGATTATAATTTATTATGCTCTTTCTCGTAAAATTTAGTAATAATCTTTTTACTGCTTTACAACTATAATTTAATTTCATCCTAATTTCTGAATTTATTTTTTATATTGCTTAAAATAAAATTTCATTGAATTATATAATTTGAATAGTTTTTTATATTCCAATTATAAATTTAATTGCTTAAATAAATATTTTTGAAAATGCTTTTAATAAATTTGTCTTATTAATATTCATTTGTAATTTACTATTTAATGACTATTGAAGGAAGATTTAGCCATTAATTAAATTATTTGCTTAAAATAATTAAATAAATGATTAAAATTTAATAGAATTTAAATTAAAATTTGAATTAAAAATTTAATAGAATTTAAATTAAAATTTGAATTAAAAATTTCACTTGAACTAGAAATTTTAATTAAATTTAGTATTGAATTAAAGTAAATATTATTTGAAATTTTTTTTTCTTTTGCCAATTTGAAATTTATCTAAGTATTTTGATTAAAATGTTTTTACTGAGTTTTAAATTTTAAATTTAATATGATACATAATCGAATTGATTAATATTGTACTTAAACACAATTGATGAGAAATTGCTAATATTAAATTAATTTTAAATTAAAAAATTTATAAAAAATATAAAATAAAATATTAGCTTAAATCTATTCGAATTAAGTATTTAATATTAATGCTAGATTCAATAAAATTTCAATTAACGGGATTCATATTTAAATCAATTTATTTTTTTAAATTTGAATATTGCAGTTTCGTTTAAATTTAAAACGATGTTTCTTAATAAATTGCCAGTTATTTAAGAGTATGCTAACAAATAATATTTTTAACAAAATTTAATTACAATTTTTTTTGTAATTTTCTAAAATTTTTATATAATACATGCAACAATAATAATTATTTCAGCATCAACATCGACAAGCTGCTTCTGAAAATTTAAATGACTTGGTGGTGGTAGATGATACGCCTCAAGTAATTATTTGTAATTCTTTATTTGAAAAAAAAAATTGAATTATTAAAAATTTATTATTTATAAATGAAAAATACTTAATAATTTTTATTTAAAATCACTAAATACAAAAAATTTCAGCAAACACCTCAGCTTGCTAGTGAAATTTTAAATGAATTGGCACCAACAAATTCAACTTCTCAGAATTCTCCTTCCCATCAAGTAATGCTTTTTTTAATTTTCTAAGTTAAAAATTCAAATACACTTAAATTATTGTTAAGAGTTATATTTTTTCAGCGTATGCCTACACAATTTGCAAATTCTAATAGCAACCAGCCAATTCAAGTAAATTTTACTAAAATAAAAATATTTGTCTTATTAATGCGTTGTCCGTGATATTGTGTTTTTTATTAGTTACGAAACATTTTGCGAACTGCCGGCCGTACCCCACCCCCCTTAATCTACAGTGAACCTTCAGTATTTAACGATGAAGAAAGTCACTTGGCACAAATGTATAGAGGGGAGCGACGTATTGTTGATGTATATTCGACACCTGGGGGGTTGAATTTAAGTGAACGGAATGCTCTTATGGCCTCTCGTATTAAACTTCCAGAGGATTACATTCACAATCCTGAGGAAGAATCATGTGGTCCGTGTAACCGAGATTTTACCGCATTACAAAGTGTAATCGTTTTACCGTGTAATCATAAAATTCACAAAATTTGTTTTTGGGATTTGTCACGTAATTATCGTTTTTGCACAATATGTCGAAAGGATATGGCTCCCCAGGTTGAAAATAATGTGTAGTCCAACATTTTAAATATTTTTTGTGTTTGTATTGGACTCTCAGAATTTTCAATCTAAGGGGCATGTTTAGGTTAATTTAAAAGTATACAATTTTTTAAAAAATAAATTATTTTTATAATTTAAAATTATGTTTTCTTGCTTTTTAAATATTAATATTTTGAAATAATCCTTACATATAATCTCTGAAATTATAGTAAAACATTTGGGGACGGGCATATTTGGTTTTGCTTTAACAAATAACATTTTTTCACGGTTAAGTTGGTTCTTAAAGGAAAAATATTTCGAATAAATAGAGAATATTACTATCCAATCCTGGTGGCTTTAGTTCTTAAAATTAGTAGATTTACTATTTTACATCAGAAAATCCCGATATGTCCGTCCCAAAATATCTTGCTTCTATTTAAATATTATTTTATTATCTTAATTTATTATTATTTTATAACTTTGTAACTGACTTAAATTAAGCTTTTATTTTGGCCTTAATTTTTCTTTTAAGTATCCATTGCCTTAAATTATAAACAAAATATTTCAGCCTTTAATTGTTTTTAATATAGTTAAAAGTAAATATTATGAAATATGTGTTATTTGATTTTTTGGTATCAATTATAATTAAGTAGTTAACCCCGCACCGTTGCGCTAATCGGAGTAATAAGATAAATATGGTTAATAAACGACTGTCGTTAAATTAATTTTAAGTAAATATTATGAAATGGTGTTAATTAATTTTTTAGTATCAATTATGACTAAGTAGTTAACCCCTCACCGTCTCGCTAGTGGGAATAACAAGCTAAATAGTTTTGATATAGGTGACTGTTGTGCATGTTTGAGCGTTTGTGTGTGTTTGTATAAATAAAGATTAAAATTAATAATAATACGATAATAAATTCAGGACATTATCATGAACAATTACTTCACAATCGAGCGAGTCACCGAATTCAATTCTCGCTCTCGTAATACTTATGGCCAAATTTGCCATATACGTTTCAATCCTCTTGAAGACCACCCGCGCCCAGATTTGGCTCTCACAAGCCTAATTGAACAACTTTTGGATCGGGTGCTCGCCGGAAGACCAGCGCCACTTCGGGTTGGTCTTCAGGTGCAACCACCTAATTTCCATCACCCGTTTACAATTCCACTTCGACCACTTTGCCAGAATAATCCTGCAGCTTTGGCCGCAGCAATTGAACGACTGAACGAAATGTCTCAGGCCGGAATTGATTTGTTATCGGGAACAACAGTAACAAAAGTTGTGGGCGTGTGGCCATTAGATGGACAACGAACAAATAATCCCGATGCCCGATCTGGTAGGTCGATACTAGTCTTATATTTTTTATTTAAATATAAGGCTGCTATTTTCCTACAGGCAGTTGTGATTTGGAAACTGAGCATGCTTTATCGTCCCGTTGCCGATCGATTGTGCGCGTCCACAATCCAAACGACAGATACTGCCTTGCTCGTGCAGTAGTTATCGGTCTGGCAAGAATTAGGATGGTGGATCAAGGCATACCCAACGGAGCCGCTAGATTTAAAGAATTTTGCCAACAACAACATCAACATTTATTCCAAGTAAAAAATTTAATGCAAAATGCTGGACTTGCATTTGGACTTATGGTATTTTCTATTGTTTAAATCAGTTTTTAAAATTATGACAATATTTTAACAAAATAGTTTAATTTAAGGAATATTCTCTCGAACATGTTGCAATCTTGCAACGCTGGTTAAACATCTTTTTTGAAGATGAATATTATGTTCGTATTGTTGTTTTCCAAAAGGAACAACAATATAGAATAGTCTACAAGGGCGATGGAAGAGCAGCGCGATACAATTTATGTTTACTGCTTGAAAATAATCATTATCAATTTATCGCACGCCCTGAACAACTTTTCTCTGTACAACGCTATTGTATTGACTGTGAACGTTCTTACACCCGATGGACTCACTGGTCGGGATGCAGTGTTGTGTGCCGATTTTGTATGAGATCAGGTGCCAATTTTCCTTGCCAGGTAACATCATTTTTATTGTTATTGTAATTTAAATTTAGATTTCTGAAAAAGTTTTATGCCAAGACTGTGGATTTGTTTTTCCTAATCGTTCTTGTTTTGATTACCATTTAATAAATGATGCTCCTGAAGAATTTATTAGATGTGATAGCCGTACTTTTGTTTCCATTTGTCAAATGAGGCGCATTTGTAATATATGCCATCTTATTATTTATCGGCAACAACAACATGAATGTCGGCGACAACAACAACAACAAAATTTAATTTGTAAAAAATGTAGTGGGCCTCATGCAGAGGAATTACCTTGTTATATTCAGCCATTAAAAGCTGAAGAAGATTCAGATGAAGAAGATCAACAACCACAAAAGAAACGACAATCTCCAATTCGCTTATGCTTTTTTGATGCTGAAACCAGCCAGGATGAAAATATACAAATTAGCTGCAATATTAATGGATATAAACATGTTCCAATACTTATAATTGCCGAGGTAATTTTTTAAAAAAATTTTAATGTTTAAAATAAAATTTTTAATCAATTTTTATTCTAATAAAAGTTTTTAATCAGATAATTTGTGAGAACTGTATAAAAGCTGGAATTAAAATTGAAGATGTAGGACAACGTGCACCAGGATGCTTTTGCGGGAAGCCCCGAGGTGAAAGATGGCGCAATTGGTGTTCACCACCTTTCAAAAATACCGCTGGCGACAACACCGCCTTTCCTAATAAAATTTTATTTAATCCTCGCCGTATGTTTTTCCATTCCTTCGATAACGCTAATGAAAGCCCTGTGGATCAATTTCTTGATTATCTTCTTAATCATGGTTCACAGCAAATGTTAACAATTTGTATAGCCCATAATGGTGGCAAATATGATTTTCATTTAGTGCTTGAAGCTCTACACAGGCGAAACCAACCACCATCACGATTGTGCACAACAGGTCTTAAAATATATTCTATGAAATTAACTGGGAACCGCAAAAGAAAAGTCTTATTCAAAGACTCGCTTAATTACTTCAGTTGTGAGCTTGATGCTCTAACAAAAATTTTTTCTATGCCGGAAGAAGTAGCAACATCCAAGCCATTCTTTCCGTATCTTTTTGTAAAAAGACAACATCTTCATGAAAGAATTCGAGGACTTCCTGCACTTCATTATTACCAACCTGAATATAAAAATTCTGGGAAGAGAGAATCGCTTTTAGAGTGGTATCAACAACAAATGAGCGATCAGACAACTAATTTCCAGCTTCGTGAACAGCTTATTCTATATTGTGCCAACGATGTTGCTATTCTCCGTGAAGGAGTTCTTCGATTTCGACAACTTATTGGCCAGCACGCGCAAAAGTTGGATCCTTTTCTAGCCGCATCAACAATTGCCGGTTTGGCTCTTACAACTATGCGTCGCTGTTTCCTGCCTGAAAATTGGATAGTCCATTCGCCTGAGGGAGGCTATTTGAGAGGAAGACGTGCCTCTGCTGAATCGCAGCGATACATCCGCTTATTCGAACAACAAAATCCTGAAGCAGCAGGAAAGATTCAGCATGCACAATGGGCATTGGGCGAAGCACATGTGGAAGATTGTGGTTATAGATTGGATGGTCTTTGGCAGCGATCTCCCCCACAACGCCCATTAGCAATTGAATACATGGGTTGCTACTTCCACGGTACTTTAAAATAGATTTTTTGTAGTAATTTTAATTTAGGCTGTCCAAGATGCTTCCCTCGTCGAGATCAACGTTTAGCCGCTGGCCGTACTGCTGAAGAACTTTATGAAAGGACACAACAACGTCTTTGGGAATTGGAACACCAGCACGGATTTGAACTTCATGTAATCTGGGGACATGAAATGATGGAAAAATTAAGAAATAATCCAAAGTTGCGCCATCAATGGCTTGAAATTGATTGTGTGCGACCTCTTGATCCAAGGGAGGATTGTCTGAGGGGTGGTAGGACAGAGCCGTTCAAACTTCATCACATTTGTGCTGAAGATGAGGAAATTATCTATATCGATATTGTAATTTTTTAATTCATTAAATTTTTAACATTTAAAATTTAGGTAAGTCTCTATCCCTATGTGATGAAGTCAAGGCCCTTCCCAATCGGTCATCCTCACGTTTTGACTCGTGAAACTTTGCTTGCTCCATCAAACAACAACCCTTTGCCCTGGACAATTCCAGAGCACAACATCTACAAGGGTTTACTTCTTGTGAAAATAGAACCACCCACATGCTTGCCAGGAAATCTTCCACCACTTCTACCTTATCGAACCCATGATGGCCGGCTCACCTTTCCACTTTGTGCAAAATGCGCCGATGATAAACAACAACAGCCTTGTACCCATTCAAATCGTGAGCGTTCCTGGCTGACCGGCTACACACACATTGAGCTGAATGCGGGTCTGGAACACGGCTATAAAGTCGTGGATATTTATGAGGTTACTAAATTATTTATTTAAAATGTTGAATAAAATTATAGGTTTGGAACTATGACCAATGGGACGACAAGCTTTTTCAATCATATGTGAACACATTTGTGGGGCTAAAGCAAATGGCAAGTGGCTGGCCGGATGGTTGTGTAACTCAAATGGATAGAGCTGAATATCTACTAGATTTTGAACGAACTGAGGGTATTGCTTTGGATCCAGATCGTATTGAGAAGAATCCGGGCCTTCGAATGATTGCGGTATATTTAATTATTTTGTCTGATTAAATAAATATTTTAGAAATTATTGGCAAACTCACTTTGGGGTAAGCTTGCGCAACGTGTTTGTGGAACCGAAGTCCGTTACGCCACAACACCAGCAGAATTTCATCAATTATTTGAAGATCCGACAACAGAAATGCTCGATTTCGATCATGTTAGTGAGCATTTGGATCGGTGTGTAGTCAGGAAAAAAACGGAATTTGCCAAAGCACCCAACACCAACTGTATTCCTGTAGCAGCGTTTGTGACTTCGTATGCTCGTTTACATCTCTACGATTATATGAAGAAAGTTCATGAAATTGGCGGCCGTCTTTTGTATTGCGACACTGATTCTCTACTCTATGTTGGGAAGGTTGGTGGTCCACGCGTACCCGAAGGCGAATCACTTGGGAAAATGAAACGTGAAATTCCTTCACGTCGAATTTTGGAATTTGTTGCTGGAGGGCCAAAGAACTATGGGTACAGACACGTCGACGCAAATGCTGGGATGGATGAGCGAGCAGAGCTTAAGATCCGCTCTTTCCCGCTCTCTTATGCCACACATCAATTACTCAACTTTGAGAGCATGAAGGAACTTGTGCTTGATCAGTTTAATGTTGATGGAATAATGTAAATTAAAAACTTATTTAAATGAAACAAATTTTTCAATTAGGGATGAAGCGCTTGCTGATGACATCTTCAACAGGACTGGTGGAAATGGCAATTCAATATGTGTACAATTTCCTCAGATTGGCAGAACTCGACGATCACAGCTCTATACACACATGGCAACAAAACAATATAGGCCCTATTATGAGAAGGGGAGAATAATGCCAGAGATGGAAACTCTGCCGTTTGGATACAGAGAAATTCCGGTATTTTTTTTGATAAGTTGTAGAATAATTGTTAAACTTCAGACTGGAAGTGATCATGGACACCCAAGACAAACAACATGAACAACTTCATAATACTGAACCACAAACTAGTCTGATGGACGATTCTATTCTCAATCTAGAAGATGTTCCAGGCTCATTAAACTGACCAAATCGTGATTATTTAAATAGATTTAATCAATAATTTTGTTAAAAAATTTTTATTTCCCACACCAAAAAAAAATTATTCTGATATTAATTGTAAATATTTTATTTTTTAAATAAATTTTATAATCGTGGAAATTTTTCAAGCAATGGTAATATATCATTTTCAAAAATAGGTTCCATTTCTTTTTGAGATTTTAATCCAGTCAGTATTACACGTCCTGAAATATAACAAAGACAGGAAACTTCTCCATCCCTCGCTTCTATTTTTATCTTAAAACGAAGTGCTGGGAATATTGTTGGTTCATAATAACAAGTTATATTTTGTCGTTGCCGAAGATACAAATAAAGTCGTTCAATTGCCAGCTTTTTTGGATGTCGATAAGCACCAACAATATTTGTGACGATAAGATTCCTCACACCAATTTTTAAATAAGAATAGTCATTGCCTGTTGCCTTATATGAAGCTTGGATTCTTTTAGTTACACGCCAAGCCATTCTGATTGCCAATGCGGGGTTAGGAACACCAGTGAGAACAACTTTGCCTGATTGAAATATAAGTGCTGCCGTTGTTTTATATTCCTGATGCCGAACTCGCATAATTATTGAATGGAATCGCCGAGGATTATATTCTGTATTTATTCCATGGCGGGCAAGTTGAATAAAATTTTCGTAAGAAAATCGTTTATTATATGGAAGAAGTTTAAAAACAGCAGTACAATTTTCTATTTGCATAATATTTACTTTTCAAAAATAAAAAATACAATATTTTATGTATACTAAAAATAAAATTATTGAAAAATTAAAAGCTTTTTAAAAGTTTTAAAATTAAATATCTTTCTATGAACATCCTCCTTTCATCTTGTGGCGGATCACATTGAGACATTCAAGCGGGTAAAATGATCGATGGTGTCCTCCTCCAAATTGTATAAGGCACGGTAAATATGGGTGGCAGAGTTTGAGTTTGTGCTTGACGTAGTAGTACCCGCGAACCTAAAAAATACAATCTTATTTAAAAGTTAATTTTAATTTACCGTTATTCCAAGATATCCTCCCATAGCTAGAACATTACTTGCAGATTGCGCTGTTAAATCATGGCAATAGACGTTGAAATTTTTACAACTCGGCTTTAGATGAGAAGTACGTATTTGGACATTTTGTTGCAAATTTTCTATAAGTTCGCGCCGAACTTCGAGATTATGAAAAAGCACATGTAGTTCTTTAAGTGAACAGTTTTTTATTTCGCAAAGATAGTCTAGTAAAGGAATAGAGCCTTTATTTGGTCGAACATGTTTAGTTGTTATTTCATTAAAAGGTCGTATGGTTGTAGTTGGTGGTTGGGGTGTTGGTTCACGAAATGGATTTTCTGGTTCAACATTCCAATCTAATGGTTTATCCTCATCATCATCGTCTATAACCAGACGAAGTAATTTCTCACTTGTATCTAGATTTTTTTCATCTTCAACCTCATCTTCCTTTTCTTCGATTATTTCATCCACAATGTTAAGCAATCCAAAAGCAGGTGTAATTACATCTATTTCATTCTGAAAATGTGCTTTTAATTTATTTATAAAAAATTTGTACCTTTTTATTTGCCTCTTTGCTTTCTTGATTAGCCTGATTTGTTGTCTGATTTGTATTTGCCTGAGACTCATTATCTTCAATAACACCCCAAGGCTCGAGATTATAAAATTCCATAATTTAATAATATTATAATGAAAAATGAAATTAATTTTTCTATATATAATATTCTGAATTTGATTTGTTATATTAGATAAAATGAATGGATTTGAGAAAGTCGATACTATACACGCTCGTTTTAAACACCCGTTCACTATGATCGTATCCGGCAGTACTGGGTCTGGAAAATCAGAATGGGTTAAAAATTTGCTGGAAAATTTGGAGGAAATGGTTACTTATGAAAATGAAAAACATAATCAAATTGATTTAGTCTTTTATTGTTATGGTGAATTAAATTCTAATATTATAAATATGCAACGTAAAGGTTTTGTAAATAAAGGTAAAACACAAGTTATTGTTCACAATGGGTTGCCTAACGGGGGAAATGAATTTATAAAACAACAAGCAAGGCATGGAAGAATGTTACTAGTGTTAGATGATTTAATGGTTGGGATGAACCAAATATTTTTGGATACAATATTCACTAAAGGGTCTCATAACTGGCAAATGAGTGTTATATTAATAACACAGCATTTATTCAGTAAAGAATTAAAAGTTGCCCGTAATAATTCTCATTATCTTTTATTAATGAGAAATCCGGCAGGAGCTTTGCAAATTAGAACACTTGCAACCCAATTATTCCCTTCAAAATCAAAATACTTTCTGGAATCCTATTCTAATGCTACAAAAGAAAACTTTGGATATTTGTTAGTCGATATACATCCTAGTACTCCTGACTTTTTACGACTTCGAACACATATATATTATAATACGGGAGAAAAAACTATAGTTTATATACCAAAATGAATAAAAAAATTTCTACAAGCAAATTAATTGAGAAAAATGTAAATTTCTTAAATTCAGTTTGCGAATCTAAAAAATCTAGAAAGGTAATGAATGATATATTATTAAACGCATCCGCTGAACAGTTGTTATGCTTCGTTGAAATTTGTTTTAATTTATTAAAGGGGCGTTTACCTTTTCATAAAAATAGAATTATTAATTTGCAAAAACATGCAAATATATTGAGGAAAATCAGTAGATCTAGAAGTGCTTCCTCAACACGATGTTTATTACAACAAGGAAACGGGATTTATCCTTTAGCGGGTATTCTTGCAAGTCTAGTTTTACCTTTAATTACCGAAAAAATTTTTAAATAATATAAATAAAATTTGATAATATAAATTTTAATTAACAATGAAGCGAATGATATTAATTCCTGAGGATTTTTATGAAAGTTTAGTAAGTAGTGATAAAATTGATGGGAATGGAGACGGGACGGCCTTAGGCTTAATAAAAGAACGTTTACAAAACAGTAGTGTAAGCAATAATTCGTTAGATCCTACAACAAGAGCAGCTCGTTACGAGCAGGATTTTAAAAGGTATAACAAGCTTATTAAAGAAAAAGAAGAGAAGCCTATTGATGTGAAACTCAAAAATTTTGAAGAGATTGCTGATGCCGTAACTAAAAATGTCGATTTAAATAAAAGTCCAGTGGAAACAAAAAACGAGATTAATAAAAATAAAATTGCTAGAAAATTATAATAAGAAAACCCAAAAGAAACTCAATTGGTAAAGTTACATTAAGAAAGAGAATCAAATTTTCAAATCCAGCTGTAAAGATAGAAAATCCTGATGAAATTGAGAATGAAGAGGGTGAAGAATTCTTTTCAGCAGATAGTGAAACAGATCCTAAGGAAGAAGCTCGTCAATATTTGAGAGATCATGCTAATGAACTTGGCATATTGCCCAGTGGTAAGTTAGCCAGAAGATTAGGTACTCAAGAATCCTTTGTCACAAGTAATATTGAAGAAATTTTAAGCTATATAATTAAAAATAAAGGTAAACGCAAAAGACCAATCCCTACTGGTTATGACGAGTTTATTCGTAGAATAAATAGCCATTCGATTTTACAAAATATACTTTTTCCTTCGAAATCTTCAACTAGCAACCAAGAAGGTGAAGGATTTTTTAAACACACCTTTTCATATAAACCATCATTATGGCAAAATTAAATAAAAACCAAATTAAAATTCTTGACAAGTTATACAAGAATGTTAATTCGACTACATGTTTTACATCCGTTGAACCACTTTTAAAGGAAGCCAGGCGATTAGATAAAAATATTTCTCGAAATATTGTGAGAGATTACCTTGCAAGCCAACATGTTAATACATTACATAGAAGAGTAATTAGAAAGTATAAGCGCATGCCAACACTAGCTCCAGGCTTACACACAGAATGGCAGGCCGATCTTAGCGTTTTTGATAAAATTAGTAAACATAATCGTGGATACAAATATTTATTAGTATGTATTGATACACTTAGCCGACAAATATTTGTTGAACCAGTAAAAAGCAAACATAGTACTAATATGATCGAAGCTTTTAAAAAATTATTTTTTCGGGTCGGAATAATACCCTGGAAACTTTTAACAGATCAAGGATTAGAATTCACTGCAAAATTTGTACAAAAATATTTTCGCTCAATAGATATGGAACACTTCTCAATGCTCACTTCCCCCGTATGGCATGCAGGCATGGCTGAGAGGGCTAATCGTAGTATCAAAGAGCGACTTTACCGTTATTTTACAGAGAATAAAACTTTAAAATGGTTAGACGTTATCCAGAAAATTGTTTTGTCCATTAATCGTTCTTTTAACTCTAGTATTGACATGAGACCTATTGATGTGAATTATAAAAATGCAGAACGCTTGCGCTTATTTTTAAAACAAAAGGCAGTTGCAAAACACGCGGCATCAAGTTGGAGAAATAAAAAATTTTCTGTTGGGGATAATGTTCGTATAGAAAAATATAAACATATTTTCCAAAAAGGATACCTACCAAATTTTACAAATGAAATTTTCATTATTGACCAGGTTCGATTGGTTCCCCATCAACCTCCAACTTATAAAATTCGCGATCGTAAAGGGGAAGAAATTCTTGGGTGGTTTTATGGGAATGATTTAATTCTCGTTAAAGAAGAACTTAAAAAGAATGAAAATATTTATGACATTGAAAAGGTTTTGAGAAAAAGGAAACGAAATGGTGTGGATTATCTTTTCGTAAAATGGAAAAATTATGGGTCTGAACATAACAGTTGGATACCTGCTAACTCTGTTCTTTGGAGATAATATACATAAATGAAACTTTAAATATTTAAAATAAAAATGACTTCCTTTTATATAATTATTCCATCCAATACTAATGTCGAAGGAAATAGAACTAATTCTTTTAGAGTTAGATTACCCCATAAACTAAAATTTAATTCTGAATGGAATGTTGGATTATCTGTCATGGTTTATCCTCATTCCTGGCCTTCACTTGGGACTACAACTGAACAAACTATAACAGTTGTTTGGAAAAGTGGTGAGATTGTTCGTTTAGCGGTACCTTCTAATAGTTTAACTAACCCTCAAAATTTAAAACAAAGCCTTGATAAATCTCTTAATGAAGGAAGTGAGACACTTTCGGAAAAAATGCGTGGTTGTCAAGTTGAGTATACCAATATATTAAAGGAAACACGAAGCAAGGCTAAGGAAGAGTACAAAAAATTAAAAGAACTAGTACAGAGCAGTAAAGAGGTATCTACAAACGTAACAACTGAAAAACATGTGATTATTCCTGAGGGCGAAATTCCTAAACTAAGAAGCGAAACAGAGATTTACAACGATATGGTTAAAGCAGAAATTGACAAATTGCCTATAGCAACTAGGAAAATTATTGATCTGACTCGTGAAAGTGGCTTTGAACCATGGATTACAGTATATCGTAAACCAAAATTTGCATGTGCCTTTGAGTTTCACTCACATAAAAATAGGTTTTCATTATTTATCGACAAGAAGTATATAGAACAAATTGAAATAAGCGAGCAGCTTGCATATATTCTTGGTTTTGATTCACAAGTATTAAAGGAATCTTGTGTTGCAAAATTTATGCCAGATATGAGAGGAGGGGTTTCTTGTTTTCACGTTTATGCCCCAGGCCTAATTGAACCAATGATTATTGGGGATATTACCGCTCCGGTTCTCCGTATTGTAACCATTCGGGGAAATCAAGACGAAATAATTGAGGAACAATTTCTTTCTATTCAATATCATAAGTTGCTTGTTAAAGAAATTTCTGAAATTTTAATTGAAATTCGCACAACTAGCGGGTCCTTGATGCCTTTTCAGTATGGAACATGTACATTAACATTACACTTTAAAAAGTCTACTTACTTTTAATAATGAATACTATTCAGATTGATAAAATGTTAAACAGAAATTCTGTTACCAAAAAATATTATATCGGTTGTTATCCCTCTAACTGTATTCCTTCTAAGTCAACCTATTCACCTTTCTGTGCGGTAATTAACATAGATCCTAATAATTCACCTGGAACACACTGGGTAGCCATATTTTGTGATTCCGTTAAAACTATTGAATACTACGATTCGTTGGGAATATGGCCGCCGATGAGCTCCCATATTCGAGATTATTTAGAAAAATTTCAAAGGGTTCGATTTAATTCCACTAAACTTCAGGGTATGTTTTCGCGCTCGTGTGGCCACCATGCAATATTTTATCTCTATATGCGCTGTTCCGGTTTTCACATGAATGAAATAATTTCATTACTTAAAAATATAAATGCTGATAAGTTTGTAACAGAATTTATTGCATCAAAGATATTTAATATACATAGTTAGATTAAAAATATTTATTTTCAACTTGAAATGCATATCGACTTTGATCCCTCACATATTAACTGGTCAGCATTGACCGAGCAGCCTAATCAATCGGGTGGGTATAACGTGTTTCGCGGTGTTCCCTACCAAAGAGGAAGTGGATTAGGTTCAGTATTTAGGAGCTTTCTCCGTTATCTTATACCTATCGGCAAAGAAATTGGTAGTGCCATAGGTAAACAAGGACTAGAATCGGGCAATAAGGTTTTAAGTAATGTTCTCGAAGGAAAGAATCTGAAAGAATCTCTAATTAATGAAGGCAAATCGGGGTTGAAAAATTTACTACAGAAAGCGGCCGATAACGTTGATAAACAAACAGGCAAAGGATTTGATTTTAAACGCTACAAGAATATTGAAAAGCATCCATCCCTTGGTCAAATGAATGATGAAAAAAATGATATACAGCCTAATACTATAAATAAGCGGGCATATTCCCGTATTGGCCCTCCTAATTTTATTCCTAATCTTGTTAGGAAACCTTCGAAAAAATCACCTAGAAAAATTCACGCTAACAAACGTTTACGAGTAGATACTTTAGGCACATACTAACATGAGTTGTCCAAAACAAATTAATGAAAATAGTCCTTTGGCCTTAAATAGTGCCCTGAATATTTTTTCCGTTCCTCCTACTAATGTTTCTGTTATTCGCTCATTTTTTCGAGAGATTCTTCCTCTTAGCACAATAACACAGGATTCGCCTTATTTGTTTCGTTTGTTCAGTGATAATCTCTGGACTGACCTTTCCAGGACTTATCTTTATCTTGAACTTTCTATTGAAAAGCTTGGTGAAAATGGTAAATGGGAAGATATTGATTCGACTAAAGATACAAATATAGGAACCATTCAAGGTATCGGGCAAACATTCGTTCAACAACTAAAAGTTAATGTTGGTAATACTGAAATTTACGATAGTGGTACTCTTTATCCATATAAAGCATATATAACCAATGAGTTATCATTTCCTGACAATGTTAAGTCTAATTTTCTTGCATCAATAGGGTACTATAAAAGCGAAAAGCATGATGATGCTTTTGATTCAGGATTTATAAATCGATGTTCGCTATTTGCTGGGGGTAAAAGATCTCAGTTTCTTTCACGATTAGATTTTGATTTGGGAAACCAGGAATTATTTTTACTTAATAACTTAGATATAAACTTTAGCATCTATAGAAGTAAAAATTCATTTGTTTTACATAAGCTTAAAGCCGATGATAAAAACGAATATAGGCTTTATGTTCATGACGTTAAACTTTTTTCTAAAATGATTGAGGTACAGCCATCTCTCAATATGAACATTTATAAAACGCTTGAATCAAAGCCTGCTACATATGCTCTGCGAAGAACTGAAATGAAATCGACCTTTTTAACCGCGGGGCGCACAGAAATTGAATATAATGCTTTTAGCGCTACAATACCGAGAAGAGTCACGGTTGCTTTGGTGTCAAACAAGGCATTTAATGGAGACATTGCTCTTTCCCCATTTAACTTTAAACCATTTGATTTGCGAGAAATCTCAGTTCATACTGGAGGACATATTTATCCCATGGTTGCTTATAAACTAAAATTTGAAAAAGATCTTTTTGTTCGAGCTTTCGTTGACATGTACGAAGCATTGGGGATGGCTAACTCTGATCGGTCCATTGATATTCCAATGTCCCGATACAAAAATGGGTGGACATTTTTTGTAATACCTTTGACGTCAACACTTGACGACTCTTGTGGGTTTGAGCTGCTTAGAAGTGGTACTACAAGTATTCGTTTAGAATTTAATTCTCCCATTCCTTCTGGTGGAGTTGAAATGATTATCTTGGGAGAATTTGATCAAATGTTAATGATAGATTATACAGGGTGCCTCAAAAGTCTTTGCCCGCACATTTTTTAGCATAACTTTATTAAAACTTAATCAAATAAGATCAAAATACAATCAAATAATAGAGAATTAAATGGAGAACAAAATAAATCAGGATTTTTCGAAATACCTTCCTTTAGCTTTAAGATAGAGCCGCAAACGCAAACAAAAATTTTTGCAAAATTGCCGCACCTCCTTGGTTCCTCTTTTCAGATGCCAAAATTTTTATGAAAGAGACATGTGCGAATCGCAAAAATGACTGATACTGTGCCTCAAAATCTCCTCTTTCTTATCCAGTTGTTAAGGATTTCCAAAACCCTTCCCTCGAAATGATATGGACTGTTATTTGCAAAACGATCAAAATTCCTTGATTTTTATGAATCCTTGGGTCAAAATAAATAAATACTTTGATCTACTCGAAATCCTTCAGTATGTTTTAGAGCACTGGGTCTGGGAAAACTTTTGGTATAGGAACTGGATCTATAAGTAGAATTCATCCCCTGATTATAAGGCTAAAGTGATGCAAGGTTGTCTTGTTGCCAATTTTCTCGGTTTTAGTGTGCCTCAAAAATGGCTACCGTACACACCGGGTTTGAATCCTTGGATTTATTTTTTTGATCAATTTTGGAGGCAACGTTCTTTGCTTAATAACCCCAAAGTTTGGAGTCACTCCGACAATCACTCGTTCAGAAATGGGAAAAAATTACCCCATAATAGGTGCGGCAATTTTGCAAAAATTTTTGTTTGCGTTTGCGGCTCTATCTTAAAGCTAAAGGAAGGTATTTCGAAAAATCCTGATTTATTTTGTTCTCCATTTAATTCTCTATTATTTGATTGCATTTTGATCTTATTTGATTAAGTTTTAATAAAGTTGTGCTAAAAAATGTGCGGGCAAAGACTTTTGAGGCACCCTGTAATCGGCATATCGTTTCGGATTCCAATCTTGGTTAAAAATTTGTATAAATAATTGGTTATTAAAATCATACAGGCATTTAAAATGCAAAATTACTCTGATATTTCTGATAATATAACTTTCGCTTTAAATCTTGATGAAAATTTTAAGGGATCTAATAAGATTGTAGCTTATGATATTCTTTTATTTTTATTGATTTATTCACTGTTAATACCTATGATTCTTCTATGCTGGGTTTTAATTCTTAGATTATTGCGCAATAGAGGTTTAATTACTCCCACTCAAGAAAATGTCATCACAGAAAATATTAAAGATATACCCCTGGTTGGGCTACCAAGATCAATTACTCATTATAATTTACCCATTGGATCTGAATGCCCTGTTAATTAATGACTTGATATTTTTATGAAATCATTACCTTGCCATTTTTTACTTAATATTTTAACTTGATATTTTTAACATTAACATTTTTAAACAGCGCTTAACCGTCCGAACTGTAAACCGGCCCTGAACCATCCCGGTCGCTTAGTTTAAAGGGTTTAAGTTTAAATATAAATTAAATTAATTAAGCTTCCCAGTGGCGGAGTCGGTAGTGTCTCCGCCTATAGGCTAGGAGTCACAGGATCGACTCCGCCACTGGGAATTTAATTATTTTTAAAAATGGCGTTTTGGACTGTGGCATTTTGTCATTTGACATTTTGTCGGGTGGCGTTTTGTCGCGTGGCGTTTTGTCGCGTGGCGTTTTGTCGGTTGGGCATTTTGTCGCGTGGCATTTTGTCGCGTGGCAATTTGTCGCGTGGCAAATTGTCGCGTGGCAATTTGTCGCGTGGCAAGTTGTCGCGTGGCAATTTGTCATGTGGCAAATTGTCATGTGGCAAAAGGTCCGTGTTACGTCATCCTTATTTTCTCTGCCCGTCTCTTCAGGGGCGGGGCGATAATCAATCAATAAAAAGAAAGGGATGTTATAGTAGTAACAGTGTTGCGGTGGTGGTGGTGGAGGCGGTGGAGGATGTGGATGCGGTGGTCCACCACCACCGCCACCACCAATAACTTGTGAATGCCCACAACCAAGATGTGATTGTCCACAACCAAAATGTGAATGCCCACAACCAAAATGTGATTGTCCTCAACCACGATGTGAATGCCCACAACCAAAATGTGAATGCCCACAACCAAGATGTGAATGCCCACAACCAAGATGTGAATGCCCACAACCACGATGTGAATGCCCACAACCACGATGTGAATGTCCACAACCGAAATGTGAATGCCCACAACCACCAAGATGTGAATGTCAACGACCACCAACAACAATTACGCTGAAAATAAGTTGTTCAAGCGGAGGAGGAGGCTGTTGTTGTGGCGGTCCACCACCACCAGCACTACCATGTGGCTGTGGAGGTGGCTGCGGAGGAGGCGGTGGTGGCGGCGGTGGTGGATGTGGCTGCGGAGGAGGCGGCGGTGGTGGTGGATGTGGAGGAGGATGTGGTTGTGGACGAAGAAAGCGTTTGGCTCTTCTCCAACGAACGGCTGTCAATGCTTCCTAGATATAATATGATTTAAAATTTATTTTTGTATTCTACGTTTTGTGATATTAGTTGTAGTTGCACTAATGCATTTTGTAGAAGATTTAGACATTTGTATATTTTGCCGTAATTCCTTTTCTTAGAATAAATTCATATAATAAATTATTTGTCGTGAAACATATAATAAATTATTTGTCATGAAACTGGATTTTGGATCCGTACTATCAGTGGGTTTGAAGTGATACCATGAGATCCTTCGATATCTAAGCAGATTCTCTTAATCCTTGTCCTTCTTAATCCTCCCAAATCCCTCGATATCTGCTCCATATCGACATAATCATTTTAATCCCCCGATATCTCCACATAATCCTGATAACCCCCTAATTATCAGCAATATCCTCTTAATCCCTCCGCTATCCTAATTCCCCGAAATAAAGAGAATCAGAGCCCAGAAGTATATCGAGGGATTTGGGGAACTGGAGAAATAAAGGCAATTTAGAAGGATAAAAAAATCACTGTATCAAAGATGTGCAAGAAATTAACAAAAGCCTCATACCAATCCCATACTAGACCGAAACCCCAATTAATAGACCCGGATTTCACTCCTTCGTTGGTGCTGGCTTTATAGAGGTATATTCGTTATAAAAAATTTGCTAGATCTATTTTCAGATTTTCAACTAGTCCGGAAACCGGAACTAAAACTCAAAACCGAAAACCGGGTTTTTAAATTTGAATTAACGTGGATATCTGTTAAGGGCTTATAAAAAGTATTTACGGTATATTAAAATATTATTTTTTATCAAATTAAAAAGATTTATTCAAATTTAAATAATTATTTTTTGCATGTTTTACAACAAAAACTTCCATAACGTAAAGTATTACATAACCCTAAATTTAATATATTTTTACAAACTTGTTCAAATCTTTTCTCTTCAATACAATTTTGTAAATAATTATTTTTAATTAAATCTATAATTTAATTATTTTAATTAATTAATTTTAAATTCAAAACTTAACCATTTTTAATAATATTTATTTTTATTTCCTCAGAAATTAGAGAATCTCCATAAGCACAAGAATATAAACCTTTGTCTTGAATATTTATATTAATTAATTTTAATTCGCCTATTAAACTGTTATTTGAATTAATCTGAAAAAGTAAAATAAATATTTGATAAAATTTTAAAATTAACAATTTTGTTAAAATATTTGGAATGGAGGAAAAAAATACAGAAAAAGAAGAAAACGAATCTTAATCAAAAAATGATTCAGTTCCTTTAATTTCAAAAAATTCCTAGTCTAAATTAGAGATCGGACTGGAAGTTCGAACGAGAATCGAGATCGTTATCTCGAAAAAAATTTTCGATATAGGTATTTCGATATTTTAAAAATATTCAATTTATCACCAAAAATATCATCATTAACAATCATAAAGAGTTAACAAGCAAAAAAGTGATTTGAATGGATCAAGAAGGATAAGGAGAGATTGAGGAAGATCTCTGGACTAAATCATAGTTTAAATTAATTCTAAATTAATTATAAAAAGGAAATTAAAATCAAGTCCGATCTCTAGTCGACATTTTTTTATTTTTCGCTAACTTTGATAATTTTAATTTTACAAAATAGATTTTTAGATTTTCTTTTAATTTTAAATATTTATTTTACCTTTTGTAACATAAAACGTCCATTACTTTCAAAATTTCCATTCAAAAATTCCCTTCCATTTTTATACCAATAAAAATCTCCATTTTCATTATTTTCTTCCCCTTTTTCAATTAAACATTTAAAATTTAAATTATTATTATTTCCTTCAATTAAAGTTCCCAATGGAAAAACAAAAAGTTTTGCTCTTTTTGGGATTTGTTTTGAATTTATTGAAATTGTTGTTGTTTTTTGTTTAATTAGTTGTTGATTGTTAATAATTGTTAAATTATTACATTTTAACAAACAATCTTCTTCAGTTAAAAATCTATTAGAATTTCCACGACAACCACCAAAAGTAAATCTGAATTTTAAATATTTATACTATTAGTACACAGTAGAGATCGAGCTGGACCTGGACCAAGGCCTGGGTTTTTCCTGTACCCTGAGTCCAGGTCCAGGCTTTTTTGACCTTCCTGGGGTTTTCCTGAGCCTGGGTTTTTCCTGGACTACAGGCCCAGGATCCGGCCCAGGTCAATAAATCAACCCCAGAGTCCAGGAACAAATCCATGCTTTTCAAAAATTTCGATCTATAATACAAAGCTAGATTTGATTTATCAATTTTTCCAATATCGATATTAATCAAAAATGCCAACTGATTTTTTTTTAACTAAATTTTATCTCAAAAATTCCCTTAATCAACTAATTTTAATCCGAGATTTAAAGAATTTTAAAAATACCTCCTGCATTGATTCTGTAAATAATCAAAATACCAAAGAGAAACAAAATCTTCACAAGGCCCTCCATCCATAGGTAATTGGCATATATTTAATTGTTGATTATAAATATCAATTTCACGATTACACAGATTTTCACATTCTGATTTACTTTAAAATATTTAATTATTTTATTTATTATTTTACTGGAAGAGGAAAAAATGAATTTTTTGTAGTATATTATTAACAAGGTTGTCAATTAAAGAAAACTTTTCCCCTTTAAGAATTTCTACTCAAATTTTTGGTGATGCGACTTTTGCGGCGCGTACACTTGCGGCTCAGACATTTGCGGCCCAGACACTTGCGGCTCGCCCCTATTTTGACACTTGCGGCCCCGACACTTGCGGCTAAGAAATTTTCGGCGCAGACATTTGCGGCTATCAACTTGAGGCCCAGACACTTGCGGCCCAGACTATTGCGGTTTGACATTTGAGGCTCCCCCCTATTGTGACACTTGCGGCCCGACATTTGCGGTTTTGACATTTGCGGCCCCGACATTTTCGGCCTTGATTAAAAAATTAAGTAAATTAAAATAAAGAATCCTAATTTATCGTTAATTTAATATCGGTCAATAGATTTTGATCCCAATTCTCAAATCCATAATAAGAAATCTCACAAATCCTTCTCTCTCAAATCCTTAACTCAATGTATTAATTACCCTGGGTAGGTATTGTTTCATTATTATTGTACGAAATTATTGAGACGAAATTATTTTTTGATAATGATAAATGTCATTATTAAAAAAATCTAGGTATATTTGAGGAATTTTTAGGGAGATGTAAGGTTGATATTAAAGGGAATATCATGGGACTTAGAGGGATTAATCTTAATTACTCACCCCCCCCCCTCTCCACCAATCCTTTTAATTTTTCTTAATTCACATAAATTCCGCGTTATCTTCTCTAAATCCTTTTATTCTCCTTATTGATCCTTAAAATACACATTATTAAAATCGTAATGATTTTTAATAAATATTTTAAAAATTAGCTTGGGGAAAATAGGGGGAAAATTTAAAAAGTTACTTTAAAAAATTACTTAAGATTACTCTTACATTAAAAAATTTACTTAATTTTTCAATCAAGGCCGAAAATGTCGGGGCCGCAAATGTCAAAACCGCAAATGTCGGGCCGCAAGTGTCACAATAGGGGGGAGCCTCAAATGTCAAACCGCAATAGTCTGGGCCGCAAGTGTCTGGGCCTCAAGTTGATAGCCGCAAATGTCTGCGCCGAAAATTTCTTAGCCGCAAGTGTCGGGGCCGCAAGTGTCAAAATAGGGGCGAGCCGCAAGTGTCTGGGCCGCAAATGTCTGAGCCGCAAGTGTACGCGCCGCAAAAGTCGGCTAATCAAATTTTTCTGATTACATAATTTTAATTTTTTTAGTATTATTTTTAATATACTCCGCTAATAAAATTTCTCATACCAATAGGGAGGGGGGTAAATAGGAGGGTGTAAATAGGGAGGTATAGGTATAAATACCAGGATGAAAATAGGACTTTATAAATATTTCTCTTATATGTAACACCCAAAATTCGAATTCTGGATTAAAATTATTAATTAATTAACAATAAATATCCTTGTTTCATTTATGTATTTCCAACCTTTGAAATCTATTTCCATTCCCTCCACATCCATTCCACATAAAAATTTTACATTTTCTTTCACTCGGAAGATAATACCATTTTTGTATTTTAATTAATCCAAAATTATTTTCTTTATTTTCATTTTCACATTCTTTACTTCCCCCATCATATTCTAATTCACAAATATTTTTATTTTTCCAATCTCCACATGCTCGAAGACAAGATTCGTATGAAAGGAAATTATTAACATTTTGTGCACACCCAGTATAGAAAAAACCGACACAATCATTTTTATCTATATCATAACGAAAACGAAGTATTTCTCCAAAACATTTTCCTCTTTCTTCGGGTAGAAGGCAAAGTTCTTAAAAATTTTAAAAAATTTCAAGAAAATATTCGAAAACATTAAAAATAACGTTTCAAAAGTGAAACTTCGGATAGTAGGGGAATGAATGTCCGATAGGGTTGTATTTATAAAAAAAGTGATTGTCGAAATATACACATTGGATTTCCGTGGCAAAAGAGCCTATTAAAAATTGTATCAGACATCGGTTTATGCCTAGCAGAGGTCTATCGGATTTCATGTTTTTTACCTTCCGATTTCCGAAATTTTAAATTTCCGATTTCCTAGTTCCGACTTTTGAGCCATATCCGATTTCCGACAGTTCCGATTTCCGGCACCTTCGCAATCTCCTATCGACCTCTGATGCCTAGTAAACACTTCTTGGATTAGAATCTACAAGTAACTAATCTACAAACCAGGTAATTGTCCATAAAGCAATCCTCCTTCCTCCTCCTCCTCCCCTATTTCTTCTTCTCCTTTTCCATCTACAAAAACATCCTCCTTTTGATTATTCAAAATATTCTTTTCATTTTTATTAATTAATAAATTATTATTGTTTGTGCCATTTATTTCCACAAATTGTTGTTCTGATAACAAAGAACGTCTTCTTCGACTTTTTAAATCTGTTGAATATTTAAATATAAAAAATATTTTCTTTGAGTTTTACTTTCAATTTTAATTCTAATCTCAGAAATAGGGTTATCGGTTCTGGACCGAACCAAAGAACCGGGGATTTTTCGGTTCGGTTTCGGATATCCGAAGAATTTTATGGAACAGACAACTCTACTTAGAAATATCAATTAAATTTAAATTTTTTAAAGACTGGAAGGAGTGGGGAAAGGCTTCTTACAGAAAATTATATAAACATTAATCAAGTTAAGAAATATTTTATATCAAATTTAGAAAAAATTGCAAGTGAGAGAAAAAAATAAATCGAGTACTGAATATTATTTTAATACTAGATTGGAGTATGAAATGTTTTCCAAAAATTTAACTGAACAAGTTTGTAACAATAAACAGCACTGGATAAAAATTAACAATTAAAGTAAATTAAAAATGAAATTAAAAATGGAACGGCACAGAAAATATCATAAAATTGGAGGCAAGAAAATTAAAAAAAAAATTATTT
The DNA here is from genome assembly GCA_963681835.1 of Meloidogyne enterolobii. Classification (NCBI taxonomy): domain Eukaryota; kingdom Metazoa; phylum Nematoda; class Chromadorea; order Rhabditida; family Meloidogynidae; genus Meloidogyne; species Meloidogyne enterolobii. Next base: position 2,280,036 of record CAVMJV010000019.1, read on the forward strand.
CTTAAATAAAAATTAATTATTTCGCTAAAAATTTAAACTTTTTTGTTGGCATATGCCCCTTTCCCCACTCCCAAAATCCATCTTTTCATTCATTCTTTAAATTAAAAATTTTTCAAGTACTTGGTTGGCAACGAGCTTGGCATTCTTCGATTGTACGGAAATTGTTTGTATTTCTGTTAAAATAAAAGGAAAATTAAAAAATATTTTTGAATAATCGGAACACACTATAAGACAGAGGTGGGTAAATTCCGATTTCCGGCTCTTCCGATTTCCGACACCTCTGACTGTTCCGACCCGCCTCTGCTATGAGATACGGCATTTAGGTTTAAATGAGGGGTATCATAGATTGGGGATATCTCTCAGTCATTTCCTCCCACATAAAGTAAAGGTGTATCTAGTATTGGTCATATCTTATAGTGAAGTTTGACTTATCAATAAATTACCCACCCAAGACATCCTCCATACTGGAATAAAGAACATTTATTTGAGTGAAAATCAAAATAATAGCGGTCAGCTTTGCCAGCACAAGGACCAGAAACACTTGGTAATAAACAAGCATCTTTTTTTAATAATAATTTATTTTTAAAATAATTATATTTTCTAATACCTCTAAAATCACCACAAGTATTTCTACATTCTTGTTCTGTGTCAAAACGATTAGAATTTCCATCACAGCCTACAAAATATTTGTTTAAAATTTCAGTTATTGCTAATAGATAAATAGCCCTATTGTGGAAAACAATGATTGAGGAACCTAATGATTAGTTGATACAAATTTGAGAACCTAATGATTAGTTGATATATTTTATAAAAAATCCTAAACCCTAGCTGTGAATAGATCTCAGAAATAATCTTTAAAAAACAAAAAGTTTAGCCGTGACACTAAATTACATACTGTAAAACTTTTAATAACTACCCAGGGTAATTATTTTTCGACCTTCCGTTGGCGAGAGTAATTAATCAAGGGAGGGCGATTATATGAGATTTGAACGTGTTTTAGGGCAATTGATAGGGGCAATTATTGGGGTAATTAATAAAAGTAGGGTAACTATTTAGGAGAGGGCAATTAATACAGAGTATACGGTAATTATTCGGGCTAACATTTAACTCAAAAATAACTACTCATTTATGTATAACAACAACAATTTCAATTTAAAAATACCTCCATAATGGAATCTATTACAAGTTCCATCCGATTTATTGTAATACCATTTAGTAACAAATTGTTTACAGGACCCAGTTTCTTTAGAATAATCACAAATTTGTTGTTGATTTTTTTGTTTTTCCCTTCCAGTTAATTGTATTATACTTCCAGCAGCAGCTGGAATTATTGGTTGGCTAGGTTCTGGGGGAACAAATGCTGAAGCAGTTTTAAATGGAGTTTGTGGGCCTGGAGGAGGAGGGAAATCGTGACGGCGAAGGCAAACGGCCTAAAATTTTTGGGAATTTTTGAAAATAAATTTATTTTTTTCTTCAAAAAAAAAGTACCTGACATTCATCAAGACTATTAAATCGGTTTGCATTCCCCCCACATCCAGAATAGGTAAATCGTTCACATTGTCCAGTAGCTAGTTCATAATAGCTAAAATTTAAAATTTAAATTTATTTAAATGAAGCTCTAACAAGCTATCAAAATGTCCTTCACATTTACCAACGTCTGGTCGAAGATTGCACATTTCCTTTGTTTTTACTTGAATAGAAAATATTTTAATTTTAAATTTAAAAAATAAAATTAATATTTTTATTTTTAGGGGTTGTTAAGGCAAAAATAAAAACAAAAGAGAATAAAAACAAAACCACAAAACTAAGAACACTCCAAAAACAAACAAAAATTAAAAAAATATTTTTACAAAAAGCTTGTTTTCCAGGTAAAGGAGCATTTGTTCTGTGTGCTGAAGGTAGTGGTTGTAATTGTTGTTTATGGCCTTAATTTAATTTAAAAAAAACAAACAAAAATTTCCCTTTAATTCCTAACCAATAATTTTAAACAATTTTTTACCTAAAAATCCAGGTTTGGTCGGAGATGAAATTAAATGTGCACAACGTTGAGTACATTCTGATTCCGTATTAAAACGATTCCTATTCCCGCCACATCCACTATAAATAAAACGGAAACAGCCGCCATTGAATGCATCAAAGTAATATTTATCCTAATTATTTATTTAATTTTTTTAAATAAGAGATTAATAATTCTCATAAAGATATGTTACTCTAACCCATTAAATCTTTAAAAGGAAATTCCCTTCCGTCTAAATATAAAGATAGGGGGATTGTGTTTGGGCCAGATTGTGTTTCATTCTGTAACCGAATTAATTCTTAGCTTAAACTGGGATCTTGATTGGTCCGGAAATTTTTTTAAAATATAGTAAAGAGGTAATTTAATTTTATAAAAATTTAAAATTCCAATTCCTTTTAAAAACCAACCACATAACTTCGACAATTTCCACTGTCTAGCATCATTCTACAAGCATCGTCCTCTTCAAAAGGAGAAATTTCTGGTTTCTTTGGAGGTATAATTAAAGGTTGAGGTCGAAGGGTTGGATATAATTCTATTTTATTTTTTTGTTAAATTAGTTAAAAAATATTAGAGGTAGAAAATCAAAAGCAAAATTATTAAAAAAAAAACAAAATTAAAAGCAAAAAAAATAAAAATCGAAAAAAGGACCATATTCCAAAACTTCGAATCTTATTTATAAAAACAGCAAACGGTTTACTTTAACAATATTTTTAAGTATTTTATTCCTTTTTTTTTACTTAAAATACAATGTAAACCTACTTTCTTCTGAGATAGAAGGTACAATAGGGGCAATAACAGGTTGTTGTTGAGGTGGTTGTGGTGGCGGTGGGGGTGGTGGAGGGGGTTGTTGGGGTAATTGTTGTTGGGGAATTAGAGGTGGTTGAAGATTATGTTGTGGAGATATTGGAATAGGTCCTCGATATGGAACAATATTAACTTGGACTTGTGATGCATCCGCTCCCGCACAAAAACTCTTTTAATTATTTAGTCAAATTAACATATAGGAAAACAAAACGCTAAAGTGGGACGTGCTTTAAAGACAAATCGCAATCCTAGTCTGGCAGTCATGTAAAAGCTCCCTATCGGTACGGTACATCCGACTCAGCTCAGTGAGAATTAGAAACATAGATATAAGCCCTGCGATTGTGCTGTACTTAATAGAGATCGAGATTTTTGAAAAGCCTAGGCTTGATTTATTGACCTGGGCCGGATCCTGGGTCTGTAGTCCAGAAAAAATCCGGCCCAGGAAAAACCCAGGAAGGTCAAAAAATGCCTGGGCCTGGACTCTGGGTACCCCCGCTCAATATGAAATAAAAAATATTTCAAAAAAATTTACCTGACATTCTTCCCAAGAAAGAAAATTATTAGAATTCCCTAAACATCCTGTATGCCAAAAAGCAGTACATTGTTTAGAAATATAATCATAAGAATATCTAGGTGTTAATTGTTCACAACGCTTTGAGCCTTCAACTTTTGGTAAATAACAACGACCTTATAAATAAAATTTGTTTTTTAATTATAAATTAAAAACCAAGTCCTGGTGGATCAACACAAATTTGTTCGCATTGCTCTTGAGTTCCAAAACGATTCTTTAAAATAATTTTTAACAATTTTATTTTAACTAAAAAATAATTCTCAAATTATTTTCGGTCGAGAGAAGCGCCCTTATAGCAACTGCTAAGAGCAGTGATATCCCATTTTGAGGTAACGGTTCCTGAAATTTGGCCAACCCAAAAAATATCGGGGCTTTTAGATTTTAGAATTGGGACATCGCTGGCCAAAAGATGGTAGCTTATGCTTGTCCGATAAATACTCTTGCCTAACTCTTTAAAAAACTTCAAAAATAATTTTTATCAAAATATTCACTTCATTTCCCCCACAACCGCCATACCAAAATTGTGCACACCTAGCTTCTGCCATATCATAATACCTTACAAATTAATTTTATTTATTTATGTTGAACAAATTTACCAGGCTAGTTTATAGCTAGATGAGCAAACTTGGCCTTGATCTTGAGGCAATCCACAACTTGCCACTAAAAAAAGGTTATTTAAAAAAAGCATTTTTGTTTACCAATAGTTGAAGGAGATACAGTTCCCCCTAACATATAAGGTGCTGGAGTTGTAGTAGGACAGCCAGCAAAGTCTGGACCAAAAGCTTTTGAACTTCCATCTTGACAACATCCATACCTTATTTTCAGAAATAATTTTAAAAAATTATCTTTTCAAATTCCTTCTCACTTTCCATATCTACAATCATCACAGCCCTCTTCATGTGGCCCAATAGCAGTTGTTTGTCCATCCTTACAACAACCCCAACGAGAATATTGGCAAGGACATCCTTCCTTATTTGGGCCTCTAGAAGCCGTCTGTCCATCAGGGCAACAACCATATTTACTTTGGGCACAGCTTTCTGGGCAGCCTGGACAAAAATTTAGAAAACTCTCTGGAAGATAATTCCCTACCATAAAATCCTGGCCCTTTTGCCGAATTTTTTCCATCTGGACAACAGCCATATTGAGAGAATACACATCCGCAACCATCATTATCTGGGCCTTTTGCATGCGTAATCCCATCAGGACAACATCCATACCTTCATTTTGAAGAGGTAAAATTAAAGCAAAATTTTGTTTTTAATTTACCTAGTCAATAAACAACTTGCCCCACATCCTTTCCCATTTTTGCCTAAAGCAGGAGTTGTACCGTCTGGACAACAACCATATTCGGTGAGTTCACAAGAAAGACTGCTACGCTCACAGCCTTTAATACAAAAATTAGAATAAAAGGCTCCTTCACAACCTCCATAATTAGGTCCAAAAGCAATTGTTCTCCTGTCTTTACAACATCCATAAAGCGATGCAGCACAAGTAGGTTCTCCACATCCTTGAAAGTCAGGCCCCCGGGACAGAGTAACACCATCAGAACAACAGCCATATTTAGTTTCATTACAAGTCCCTAAAGTAAAGACTGGACACCCAGCAAGTTCTGGACCTTCTGCCGGGGTATACCAATCTGGGCAACAGCCAAATTCCTTCATTAAAAACTGATAAAACAACCAAACCAGAAAGACTTTTACCGTTTTAGAACAATTAATAGTTTCATTTTCACTAACATTTGCTTTAAGCAAATCCCCAACAATAACAGATGGGGCAATTGTTGTACAAGGTATTTGCAATCGTTCACCAGTTTGACTCTCAAGTGTGCAAAGTTCTTCTTTAATCCCTCCCTCCTCACTTAAATTTTAAATAATTTAAGTAAATTTTTTGTTTTTTACATTGGTTCCTCTCCACTGCCTTCCTCTTCAACATTTTCACTCCCAGGACATCCCTGATTATCTTTTCCTTGTTTTTCTGTTATCTATTTAATTTTAAACTTTTTTTTTGTTTAAAAAATTATTTATTTAATTACATTATCTGAGCAACAACCAAATTCAGAAATTGAACAATTAGAACAACCAGCATAGAATTGTCCAGTTGCGAATGTTGTATTGTCGAGACAACAACCAAATTCGCTTTCTGAGCAGACTGAAATGGATAAAATTAAACATAATAATAAGAAAAGGATATTTATTAATGATGCTCGGGTATCCCGATCCCGACGTCATTTCCCGACCCGACTCCCGTTTCACGGGTTTTTTCTTCTCCCGAGCATCACTAATATCTATTAAACAATGTCCTGTCCAAAAAATTACGAACTTTAACTCCCTTTAAAATTTACAATCTCTGATAACTCTATCTCTAATATTTAATCCAAAATAATCCATGCTTACCAGGACATGTTTGATTGTTACAAATTTGTTGTTCAATAGGTTTTAGTCTTTCATCACACCATTCTGGGACAGGTTTTTTGTCATAATTTAAACAAACAACTGCCCGAGTTTGGATTCCCCCATTACAAGATGCTGAACATTCAGACCAAGGCCCAGTAAAGTAAACACCCTCACATTTTTCTTCATTAAGGCATTCCTCTTGTGAAATGGGTTTATCACCTCCACATAAAGACTCATCTACGCGCTAAAAATAATAGTAAAAAATAAGGCTTTAATTATCCATTAATTATTATAATCTGTAGTAATAATCTTATCATTATTCCATTTTAAACTGAACCGGAAGAAACCCCAAAGATTTTTCGTCTTGTTTCGGTTAACCGAAGCCATATTCAATCATATTCACAAACATTATTTATTTCCCTTTTGATTTGAATTCCTTCATTCTCTTTAATAAATCACCCCTTTCTCTCATAGTACCGTACCTATAATGAGAGAAAGCCCTGGCATGTTTGCTATATTTTTTAAAATTCTTTATGAATTCTTAAAAACACCACCTTTGTCTGTCCAAGCTCATTTATAGCACAAAATACAGTTCTACTTTTATGTCCATGTCCACATTCAGTACTACATTTCGACCATTGAGAAAAATGCCATTCATAAAGGCATGGGGCTGGACTTGCACAGGGGCGTTTATCTTCTGGTATTTTTGCTTTTTCTGTCTTTTTTGTTGCCCCAATTTTTTGTGTTTCCAAACATTTTTCTAAAGGATATTCTCTTCCATTGCGGTCCTGGCATGTTACATTACGCCGTTCTTCTGTGTCATTACAACGTTGGCACTTTAATAATTAAATAAATTCAAAAATAAAAATATTTATTTACCAATTCCCATTCAGTAGTTTTAAATTGAAGACCTTTACAAGGTCCTAAATTGCAATCCCTTTCTGTTTGAGGCTTTCCATCTTTATCTAAAAAAAGTATTTTTCTCAAAATTTTTTAAAATTCACATACCCGGACAAGCATCGGCAGGTAACATTTTCCCTCCTTCCCCTTCTTTAGCACTTCTACACGTTACAGAACGAAATTGTTTAGCATCCCCACATTGTGAAGAACAAGAAGACCAAGGGCCTGCTTGCCATTCTGGGCCTTTAAATTTACATAGATACTTTTTATTTAAAAATCAAATTAACAAGGAAATCTATTGCATTGTCTTCTAGCTTCTGGCCTTTCAATTCCTCGTTCCGTACAATTTCCATCTGAAACTGTTGTCCGACGCCCATCAGCAAAAACTCTAAAAAATAATTTTTTCTATTTTTTCAACTAAATAAATAACCGATGACAGTAAAGAACTCTAAATTGAAGTCCTTTATCTCCACAGGTACTCGAACATGGTTCCCATTCACCAACAAAATATCTATTTTAATTTATTTTAAATATAATTTATTTAAAATCTTTTTAACTGAGGTTCGCAGTCAACAGTTTTACAAGGCTTTTCAAATTCTGGTTTTGTAGCGTTTTGTTCTTCACATATGGAATCATCTACTCGTGTATGTGTTGCAACATCGGTACAATAAAGTGTTCGAGTTATTAAACCTGATTTTAAATAAAAGGAGTTAAACTATACATACATAATTTTTTGAGCCCTAAGAGGGTTTTTTAATATTTATAAAATACAGTCACTATAGTGTGGGGGACTGCCTTCATGGTATGTTCAATATTAAATATTAGAGATCGGACCGAGACAAAATTCGAACAAAAATCTCGGGTTTTTTCGAGATATCATTCTCGATTCTTGTACGATAATCCCAATCAGATCTCTAATTATAGTGAAACCCAATAACCTAATTCAATTACAAATTTAATTTTTAAATTCATTAAATCAAAAATCTATTCGAATTTATTTACTAAATTAAAACACAATTAAACACCTTTTCCACAAGTAACAGAACAGCTAGACCATTCCCCAGGTTTCCATAAATATTTAATATCCTTTTCTAAAGGTATAGAAAATTCATATTTAACAGCGCTGCTAGTTTTTGGTGTTGTTGTTCGTTGAAGTAATAAAGAGATTGTTAAAGGTTCTGTTAATGGACCGTTGGATGTTAATTTTCTGTTATTAAAAATAATTAAATATTTTAAAAATTATATTAATTATTGTTAATTATAAGGAATTTTAACTGTAAGTTCATAAAAGTAGGATATTCATACAAAAAAAAGAGATAAGATATTTTAATTTACAATTGGGCTCTATAGCTTGAAAAGTTTCTCTAAGTCTGGTAATTATTAAAAACTCTTAAGGTTATAAATAGATCGGTTCCGATTTGATTAGTTTCAGCCAGAGTCCTTTTTAATATATTTTAAAAATATATGATTAAATATCTTAATTAGTTTATCTAATTAAATTTTAAAAAAAACTTACTCAGTTCCACCATCTCCTTCTATAAAAATAAAAAAAAAATTATTAAAATTAATTAAAAATTAAATAATTACTTTCATATTTAAAAGCACTTCCTCCAACAATAATATTTTTTGTAATTACTTGTATTTGATAATTACCATTTAATAACCAATCCCCAGTAGAGTTTTTAATTGCTTTAAACAAAAGAGAAAATAATTTTTAAATATTTAATTACCAAAAACATTGCTGGAAGGTCTCAATTCTTCTATATGAATTGCTGTGGCACCAACAGGTATAGACACAATATCGTGATAACCTAAAGCTAATCCTCTCTCATCAAAAATACCCTCTACTGTTTTGCAAGCAGAACCGTCTCCGTTACAAACACCACATTTGTCTTTTTTGGCGACTTAAATTTTAAAAGAAAAATTGAGAGTTATTAAAGTATAATAGTAATGCAAAATTTAATCCTTATTTTTTGTATAATTACTTTAGGTAAATATTGCTTGAATTTCTCACTAAAGGGGTAAAAGTGAGGGCAATTATTCGAGTTTTGAAATTTGGACGTGTGGTAGTGGATTTGGGGAGGGGGGGGGGGAGATAAATATTCTATCATCTTCCCTTCCACTAAAGAGAGGGAGGGTAATAAATTGTGAGGTCTAATAAATAGTAAAAAGTGGCGTGAGTTTAAATTATTTAGTTCTTTCATGGATGAATTAAAAATAATTAAATTACGGGGGAATTTAATTAAAGTTGAAAATCGAAAATTAGAAATAATTGTTGAGGTAAATTAAAAAAGTTTGAAGTGAATTTAAGTAAAAATTTAAAAAATAGAAATACTCTCCTTATTCCTTGTATTTATTTTAGGTTTTAATCTTTATTTTCTTTTTTTACAAAAATTTTACCAGATCCAAGTTTTCCATCACACCCAACAGGTAAACAATTAGCATCAACACAAACATCGTCGCTATAAGCATCACATTTAGTTCCATCAACAACTTTCTCGGCAAATTTATAATAAAAATTGGCATTTTCTGGACGGCAAGTTAATTCACATTTGTTTTTTCCGGCATAGGGGATCCACTAAAAAATTTAAAAAATTAAAAGAGTAAATTTATTCAATCAACGATTTATGGGAATAACCTAGTAGAATAAGCTTAGCATCAACTAATTTTTATGGGAACTCCAAGAAACTTTCTTAATGAAAAATATTTTTAAACTCCTAAACAATAAGAACATTTATTTAATTTATTACTTTATAATATTTTCCATCCAAAGGGTCATCATTATGTTGAGAACATTGTTCGTATCTAAAATCTTTTGTGCCAGCTGGACAGGGCTCTATATTACAAGAAATATATCTAATTGATGGCCCTTGACATGTATTGTCTGAACACAATCTCCTTTCAATCAAAACACCTCCACCACATGAACGGGCTAAAATTAATGATTTTTTAATAAAAAATATTGTTAAAGTCAACACTCATTATAAGATACTTCTCTGGGGCTTAAAAATTTTTTACCCTATAATTAATTGGGGTATCGCTTAGACAGTTTTAGCCCCAACCCACCGGCTAAATTTTAAAAAGCGTATCTTATTTAGAGGTATATCTATTACTGAAGGTATTCTAAAGTGAGATCCAACTGCCTTTGTAAAACATTAGAATATGTTAAATGAAAATTTCAACAAAAATGAACTTACAACAATCCCTTTCCTTTGTCCATTCACCCCAAGGTCCAGAATCTTCAGCACCTTTATCAATAGAAACACTAGCTTCTCCACCCAAATAAACTTGATATGCCTGTCTTTTAGTAATTATTTTTTTGTCATTTTTTGGTAAACGTTCGGGTGGAGATAAAGGATGCAAAGGAAGTTCTTCTTCTTGAAGTGTTGAAGAAGAAGAAGGTGATGGAAATTCAATAGACCATGAAGAAGTTAAAGAGGTAAATAAGAAAACAAAAAGGAAAGAAAATAATAAATGGAGTAAAATATTAAATTTTATTTTGGAATATTTTCTTTTCATTATTGCCATTTTTGTGGCAAAAAAACCTTTAAAAAATTATAAATTTGGTAAAATATCCTTGTATAAAATATTTTAAAAAGTTTTCGAGCTGAACAGAGATCTACTTGGGTAACTAGCATACCGTAAATGTTCGAATAATTACCCTCTCTCAAATAATTGCCCCCTTTAATAATTACCTCCTCTTTTTCCTACACGTTTTTAAAAATATTAAAAAATCATTGTCATTTTTAATTATTAAAGCATTTTAAGACATAATATCAAAAAATAAATTGAGTTCCTTCTCGACCTATTGAGATATACCCCAAATTTATTACCACCTCCAGCGAAAGGTCGGAACACAGAGTAAAATTAATCGAGCATTCCGAGGAGACCCATCCGAGGAGGTCCATTGGAAAATATAAGCATCGGGCTTATATTGGAGTACTTACTGTATATATTTATTAAAAACCACAAAAAATAAATGTTTTTTAGTTACATATGTTATCTTTTGATTGCCCTATTCTATGTTTTTTTGATACAAAAATAAATACATAATTATTTATCTTTATCATTTTATTTAAACCTTTATTTGTTTAACAACATTTTTTGCAATTAATGATAATAAAAATTAAAAATCTACATAGCAGTCTTTCGCGAACAGAAATAGGGGGATTTACAAAATAATTTAAATTATTAGTTCAACAACATCTTTGGAAAAATTCTTGCAGAATTTTGAAAATATTTTGAGAATAAAGTGTCTAATAAGTTTTGCCTACAAAAATTTTGAGCAAATAAATGAGATATTTATACACAAAAATATTTTATTTAAATTTAACGGAAACCAAAGAATTATTTTTCCAAAAAATATTTATTTTACTCGAAAATTGCCATAATTTTAAGAGGAAAAAGGAAATATAAAAAATTAAAGAAAAGTAAAAAATGACCAAAGATTTAAAAAATAAATATCCTTCAAAATCGATGCTAATTTATGTGGAATAAGGCACTAAATTTATGGGATTTTTAAAAGATGAAGAAAATATTTTGAAGAAAATATACTAAAGTTCAAATCACAAACATATTTTTGAAAGAAAGGAAAATAAAAATAAAAGATTTATTATTATTTTGTTTGTTGTCCTTATTTTGTGAACATTTGCTTTGTCCAGAAATTAATTACTTTTTGTGTGTTTGTGTGTGTGTGTGTTCCTAGAGAATCTCTAAATATCCCTCACAACCCCACAACGAATATTTATTTAATAGCCCTGACATCCATTTGGCATTATTAAAAATACCGTATTTGCTAAAATAATTACCCAGTGTAGTTATTGTTTCAACCTCTCGCTGGAGGGAGTAATTAAAAGGGAGGGGGTAATTATTTGAGCTTTTTTAATAAGGCTAATTATAACTATTTCTAGGAGGGGTAATTATTTTTTCGATCTCTGGCTGTAAGGGGTAATTATTTGAGAGAGGGACATTATTTCAGCATTTACGGTAAGAGTTGGTAAACGATTAAAAAATTTAAAATCAAAAAAGCAAGAGCGGAGGGAGAGAAATTTGCGTTTTAAATGAAAATTTCCTTAACTACATATGTATGAGCATAATAAAGGAAAACCATAATCACTGTCCATTAAGCCATTTCCTGAAATTCTATTCTTATTCCAATTTTTAATTTTCTAGTGTAATAATCCCTATTTTATAAAATATATTGTTTGAACTCTTAATTTTTGATTGGACATAAGAACTGGACAAAAAACCATTTTTGAATCAAATTTAAGAATAAATATACTTCTTTTGTTTATATGCTTAAAATAGAGAAGAGTTCTAAAATTACACATAATTTTCTGAATTATTATTAATTTGTTTATTTATATTATTATTTTGGAAAAATAAAATTTTGTAATATTATATAGTATATTTAGTAGTCTTGAATCAAAACACAAACGAAAAATTGGAAAATTTTTTTTTATTATTATAAAGTCCTTCGCAGATTATATTAAAATTCGTACTTGCAACTTGATAAAAAACATGGGGATGAGCATCGATCTTTTCGGAGTTTCTAATAGGAATAAAATATTCAGTTAAGTTAGGATTAGGGTTGGGAGTCCGGTCCGTTCCGGTCCGAAAGTTCGAGTCGGCATCAAATTTTGGCCCGAAAAAGACTCGGTCGGGCCGGCCCGAAAAATATGAGGCCCGCAAAAAATGACTCGAACGTCGACCCGCTCAAAACCCACAACCCTAGTTAGGATTGAAGGTTTAGGTTCGAATTCTAATCAGATTTTCTTTTTACTTTTTCCTTCCAAAAATAAAGAAAAACTCTTAACAAAAACCGAAAGGAAATTTTTGAAAATAGTCAAATTTAAAATTGCTTAATTAAAAAAGAAAAGAAAAAATTTTACAAAAAAATTGACAGCAATTTAATTCTTTGATTGAGGTCGTTGACCTGAAACCCAATGGCCATTGGGGCTAAACTTTCAAAAATAAATGAAAGAATAAATAAATCAAAATGTGCTGCCATTCAAAGTTTGCAACAGACTTTTGGAAGGGAAGGGAGGGAGATAAAATAAATATATTTATTTATTTATAAGAATGACTCATTTTATTAGAAATAATGGCCACAAGACTTTCATTATATTTAAAATGAAGAGGATATTGAATTGCAGTAATAAATAAATTTTTTGGTTTTTAGGAAATAATTGAAAAAGAAATAATATAAATAGTATTTTAATTATTATTTAAAATTTAATTAAAAATTGGGGAAAAATGTGGTAGCTTGTAAATTACTTTAATTTTCTCCTAAATGGAGATTAAACAATTAAGTAAATGTCCAACTCGACGTCCAATTTCCGCAAATGACTTTCTTCAAGAATGCATTTTTGCTGCATTCTTCTCCTCTCTCTACTAGGGTTGTCGGTTCTGGACCGAAACGAAGAACCGATGATTTTTCGGTTAAGTTCTTCGGTTCGGTTCATCAGAAAATGAATTATTTTCCAAGAGTTTTTCCCAAAATTCCGAAAAGTTGAAATCCACCCTTCAGAAAACTCTTGGAGCCCCCAACTTTCCAGAACCCAAATTTCCGGCCCCCGTTAAAACAGACAAAATCTAAAGATTGGATTAAGTCTAATAATTCTCAATAAAGCAAAAAGTTCTATTCTTCTCTAAAACTATAATTTTCAAAATTAATAAAAATAAAAACTCTAATAAAATATCATCTAATTTATTTAAAAAAAACAAAAAATACTATAACAATTTTTAATTCACTTTCTATTTTTGCCGTCTATAAAATCATTTACAAATCCATTCAAAACTCGATTGCATACCTTCCTCGTTCTTTCTTTCGTTTGTGGACTAAAAAATATGTAAGAATTTTTTTAGAAAATCAAAAAAAAAAATTTTTTTTTAATATTTTCCCTTACTTTTCCATAATATCCTTGTAACTTCTATTAATTTCTAAAAAGCGATCACGAATATTCTTGTATTCCTTCATTTCTTCCATTACTTTATCTAAAAAAACAAAATTATTATTTTTCAAATTAATCAACCTTCACTAAATTTATTATTAGAAACATCTCGAAGGAATCTAATTCTTGACTGTAAAACACTCGCAATTGTTTTTGCTTTCATTTTCCTTCCATTCATCCAATGATAAAGTGTAAATAAAAATAAAGAATTGACACTAAATCTATGCGATAATCCAGTAATTTTACTAAAAAATTAAAAAAACAATTTTAAAAATCACCAAAAATTCTCGGTACTATCAGATTATCTCCCCGCAAAGTCCGCAAAATTTGTACTACATCCTCCCTTCCCTTTTTTTCTCATATTATATTCATGCTGTGAAAAAATTAATTGGACGGAAAATGGAATAGAACCATGACGGAATGAGCCAAGCACAACCGACTGTGCCACCATCAACCCTTTACGGGATATGCGGGGAGATAATGCGATAGTACCAAATTTTCTTACCAATAATCCCAAACTTTTTCCGCAACATCAAAATTTCTATTTTTACAAGCATAATTAAAAAGATTTCCTATTTCACTGTGCAATTTTTCTCTCATAAAATTAGGCAATAATTTATTTAAATCCAATTCAATTAATTTGACTAAAACAGCTACCCATTCATTTCGTCCTCTATTCTATAAATTTAAAAAAATTAATTTAAAAAATTATTTCTTACTTTTTTATCATCAATTACTTCAATCATCCAAGGAAAAAAAATATGATATCTGTCAGCGTATAAATTGCGTTCTGATGGTTCTCTAAGAAATGCTTGATAAAGTTGCAGAGCAAGTTTGTCCCTCAACTTCCATCTTAAAAAATTGTATTTAAAATTAAAAAATAATTTTAAGAAATTTAAATTTCTAGCCCCGAAATGGAGATTTTTTGTTTTAGGAGTTAAATCTCCCTCCGTTCATCGGTTTCGTTCTGCTCTTGCAAAGATCCATTCTCTTGATATAATATAACTATAAATGGTGGTTTTCAAGGGGGCTGGGGGGAAATGGGAAAAAGGGGAGAAAATTAGGAGAAAAATCAGCAAAAAAGTGAAATTTTTTCGCTTATGACAGTGCAAATTCAAAAAAAATTTTGCCCGCGGCGCTGAAAAAAATAAAATATGGTTCAAAAAAATTTGGGTCCGGAACGCCAAGGTATTGGCTTGTTAAACGCCAAAAATTTGGCGACCCCTGGCTACGCCATTGTCAAGAGTTAGGATAACCAAAATGCCTTTTACTAGCAAAAAATTTTGGCAAAAAAAATTTTGGATTGACTCAATTTAAATTTTCTTTTATAAAATGTATAACCTAACCTAAAAACATAATCTATCGAATCAGCCAATGGGCAAGGCCAGCAATTCCGCAAAAATGAGGCCATTTCTTCTATTTGTAACGCACAAAAATCTTTATTTAATTCTCCATTTTTCACACTTATTCCAACTCGATAAATAAAATATTTAAATTTCAATTGACTGAAGAATTGTAATAAATAAAGATATTCTGAAAATTAAATTATAAAAATTAATTTTAGAAAAATTTGCCTTGCTGTTTATTTTGTTGCAATAAAGAATTAATTTGACTGAACAATAAATGAACTTCTTTTATTGGATTTGCCGACTAAAAAATAAAATAATAGTTAATAAAAGAATGGGTACACCCCGATGTACCGCAAGCCCAATGTATACCTCGGCGGTACACGGGGCACGTGGTACACTGGCCTGCTCCCTAAAAGAATTGTGGTACTAGTAGGGCGTCCGTATCCCCCAAGAAAATGTTGGAAAAGGAAATTTGCATAGCTTTCTTCATTTTTCCTTTAATGTAAAGAGAAGTATAACAGGATAATAAGGATATACAACTAACAATAAGGATCGAGTTTTTAGGTTATAACCTTTTTTCCTAAAATAATTTTTATTTATTTTGGCATTTTATACAAACTAATTAGTTATCAATTTTATGCTTTTAACAACCTAAAAATCTTATCTCTAGTCATAACATTGTAAAATATTAAACCTGAAATGCATTTGCAATTGCCGGAAGCAAAATTTCTGGACGATTTGCATATTGCTTAGCTTCAGATGATTTCAAAAACCTAAAATTATAGAAAATTTAAAAAATGACAAAAAAAACCCACGCATTGTAGAGAGGAGGAATTAATGAATGTTGTCTCGTTATTTGCAATCTTCCAATTAAATTTAATAAAGGTGTTTCTTCTACTTTAGAACTTCGCATTTGATCAGCCCAATCCAGTATAGTGCTTAAACTACAACCTCTAGTATATTCGTCAAAGAGAATATTATTGAGTGTGGCATGAACTGATCTAAGAAATTAAAGCTAATTGGGACAAATCACAAATTATTAAAAAAAAATTTCAGTACTACTTCGTCGTCCCTACGTGTTTTTACGGACATTTTCTTCCTTCCGCAAATATACATAATGGTCAGTTCCACCAACAATTTCATTTATTATTGTTCATCATTTGAGTATGTCATAGGGGAATGGAGTGAAATTGAAGAATAAAGAAAATGTCCGCAAAAAGTCCGCAAAAACACGTAGGTATAACGGAGTAGTAATTTAAGTAGTAAATTTTCTATCAAAATTCAGACAAACCCAAATTCCTTCTGAGGATCCAAAAGCTTTCCTCTACGTCGTACATTCAGACTGTCATCTATCCGAGTCATCTAAATAGCGAGTAAATATTTAAAACTAATTTCATAATTACATTGTTAGAGTGCGACTGATTTTGAAAATTTAGATGTCTAGAAGCTTCCCGAGTTGGACCAGAAACGTATCGACCATCTCTCAACGTTGTATATTGTTCTTTGCCATTTGTAGACGACCACCAATTTTGTGTTTTTTGTTCACGTTGAAAAACTAAAAATAATCTATTAACAAATAACCAGTTAAAAAACCTTTATTATTATGCCTGTACATTCCATCATTGTAAACATTTTCAACCTCCGTTGCATCTTGTTCAGGTCTATACCACTTCCACAAACGATAAGAGTTTGTCCAAGGAAGGCTCTTTTCATCTCTCTTTTCAACAAAGTTAAACTCTTGACGCTCACGATAATCTCCTCGAACTTTTAATGAGGCAGTAGAGAATGAACGTTTTAAAACGAAATGTGGTGATGACAAAAAATAATAAGTTACCATCCTTTCACACATTTAATAAAATTAGAATATTCTAAAAAATGTTATAAAAATTAGTAAATTAAAGCGAGAAGCAATTGTACAGATTTATTTTCGATTTATGAAAGAATTTAATTGACGAAATTAGTTTTTTTGGCCTTACTGGCAAAATTAGTATTGGCAAGTTGTAATTTTTAGCCTTATTGGCAAAATGATTATTTGGCAATCTGTTACAGCAGTAAAGATGGAGAGAGTGTATAAAGCAGAGATGGAAAGAAATAACTAGTGTGTGGATTAAAATAAGACAGGTAGTCTAAGAAATGTAAAAAGATAATGTCGTTTTTAATAAAATACTGATTATTCTATAAACTGACACTTTTCTTTCATTAATGCATAATATGTTTTAGAGATGAGAAGGGTCTTAAACTTACCTGGCTGGGGCGCTCATGCGATCAAGAAGGCATGGCGTCTGTGGTGAGACTTCCCCATTGCACTTGAGGGCGAGGTTGACCCGCAGGGCGGCTCCGAACTGGGGTAGGCCCACAGCTAAATTTTTGAGTGTGGGGGACAGCGTTCGCGCTTCCCCCTTAAATTCGTTTGACTTTGAGCTAGCAATAATGGAAGGTTTTTAATGTTTTTCCTTTCTAGACAAGTCGCTAACCAACCGAAACATCATTTAGCTAACTTTAGAGGTGTCTAAGTTGGCTAAACATCTATTTTCAAAACTTATCGACATTTTTATTTGTTTCTTTCAGTTATATTTATTTCTCCGGAAAATTAAAATATGGTTGATCCTAGCAATAAAGAAACATTTGTTGATGCTGAGAAGGATGCTGATGATGACGTTGCCAGTCCTGATTCTAAAGAATTAGAGAATATTTCTAAAATGGTTTGAATTGTTTGATATTTAAATTTTATCTTTATAGATTGAAAACGTTTTGAAAGAGACACAGGAACGATTTCAGGTTTTTTAAAGAATTTTTAAGATTAATATTTTTTCATTTTTCAGAATGTTGTGACTTATAGGGGGTTTTTGTTGGCTGGACCGATTTCGACAAATGAGGTGTCATTCGAAAGAGCTCGCCGAGCTGAGTCGATCGCGGGGTGAGAGAAGTCGATCCGACAATCAGGGATCGAGATACAGACCCCTGAAGTTTGAAAATGAGAAGGGAGTAAGCTCATTTTGGAGTAAAAAATTCAAAAATTCAAATAATAGCTCATTCGACTCAGCTCGTCAAGCTGAGTCGAATGACACCAAAATCAGCTCGATATCTTGATTCTGAGCCAAGATAAACAGGTTCAAAATGGTCAACGTAAACCTATGGAGCGTCGGCGAGGCGCTTGTGCGAAACTCCGCGCTTCGCGCGGAGTTTCGCGGCACGCGCCTCGCGGGGAGTCAACGGTCGCCGGGTCTGGGTCAGTAACATAAACCTATTCCCATCTCCCTTGCTCTGGACGTACTTGAGGCCTTCGTAGCAGCAAAAACCTCAACAATGACCAAAGGTAAGGAGCTAAAACAAACGATCATAACTTTGTCAAATCAAGTCGGATTTCGGTGATTTTGGTGTCATTCGACTCAGTTCGACGAGCTGAGTCGAATGAGCTATTATTTGCATTTTTGAATTTTCCATCCCAAAATGAGCTTACTCCCCCCTTCTCTTTTTCAAACTTCAGGGATCCCTGATTGTCGGATCGACTTCTCTCACCCCGCAATCGACTCAGCTCGGCGAGCTCTTTCGAATGACACCTCATTTGTCGAAATCGGTCCAGCCAACAAAAACCCCCTATAAGTCACAATACCCATTTTTCACTTTAGACAGCGTCAAATCAAATTATTCAACGAATTGATGTAATGTCTAGTCGAGTCGATCAACTTGAAAAGACTGTTCTTGAATTGATGGAAGAGGCAGGGATAAGCAGAGAAAAGGCAGATAATTAATTTTCGATGTAATTCGACACATTTTCGACATAATTTCTTTGAAAACAATTTAAATTATTCAAATAAACATTCAATTTACATTAAGTTAATTAAACTTGTAAATTACTGATTTAAGCTGTTGTCAGGCAGAAATGCTTTTCATAAACGCAAACCAGGTTGTGTAATGGGTATGGATACAGAAAAATTCAAAATGCCTGCGAATATCCGTCTGTATCCGCCGTAAATATACGGATACCAAAATCCATTACCGAGTCTGGCACAAACAACTATTTTTAAAAATACTTTTGACGGACACAAAATGCCGACTTTAAAAAGTACACCTTAAATGCATTTAAATTTTACAAGTCTAATATATATTTAATATTACAACGACAACGAACATCAAAACACTCCTATATAAAATATAATCAAATTCTATTTATTTTTCAACTTTTTCCTCATGTTTCTCTTCCGCTGTGTGAATGACGTCAAAACCAGCAGTAATCGAAGACTCCCGAAAAGCTGGAAATACCTCCCACGGAGTATTCAAGTCAAATTTTCGGAATTCCTGTGCCATTTCTGTCGGTTCATATATAACTTGTTGAAGTTCCTGATCCCAACGAAGCTAAAAAAATTAAAAGAAAATTATTAAAACGCTCAAAAAACCTCAACATAACCAGTTAGCGGAAAATCTTTTCTCTGTGGATGTCTAAAAAATTTATAAAAATTAATCAAAAAAAAATAAAAATCCAACCCTTCAAAACCATAATCCGTTAAAAGTCGCCGCAAGTCTGGGTGATTATTGAACCAAACACCATAGAGGTCATAAACTTCGCGTTCATACCATTCAGCACCAGAGAAGAGCGGTGTTAAAGATTCAATTGGAGCAATCTTTTATAAAAATTAAAGAGAAATGTAGTATTAAATTTAAAAATTACCTCATCCGTATAAGTCCTTATACGTATACGAGCATTATAGCGAGTAGAAAGAAGTGCATAAACGACCTCAAAACGATTTTTACGTGTTGGAACATCAACACCACAACAAAAAATGAAACTGGTAAACTGGGCAGGATGGTGGCCTTTAAGAAAAGCAAAAACTGGTAGAACCCCTGCTGGGTGAATAAGTACTTCCAATTCATCTCCACCGGCAAACTAACAAAAAAAATTTGGAAAAATATTTGAAATCTAATAAAGAGAAACCTGCACTTGTTGTATATATTTGGGTAAACATTTGGTCATATATAGAGCAAATTCTTTCAACTTTTCACGCTTTACCAGATCAATTTGCCATTTAGTATTTGCTGAATAAATTAATTTTATATCAAGTTAAAATTTAAAGTCCTTTTTCATCAAATTAGAAATTCACAAACCCCTTTCCACACAAAACTTTAAATTAAAAAAAACTTTCAAATTAACCTTGCTTAGCTTGATTTGCATTCTGAGTTGTTGCTCCTTGAGTACCAGTTGTCTCAAGCCTAAAAAACGTTTGTGCACTCGGTAAGATCCTCGAACAAACTTTTAATCCAGATTTAAACATCTCTAAAAGATTTATAGAATAACAAATAAATTAGATAAAAATATAAAAAAAGTAGAATTATTTTAAAAAATAAAAATAATTTACAATTATTTAAAATTTTGAGCAATACATTTATTGAAAAAATCAAAAACACATAATGTTCATTAAATTGCCGCTGGTTGAAGACCTGGGTAGAAATTCTGGGTTGAATTTTTTAATAAAAGGGTTGGTACTTTTTGGATATACCGCCTCCCCCCTAGTTCGAGTATCATTTATCCTTTGCTTCATTTTAGGTCGAAAACTGATAGGGGGCGGCATATCCAAAAACTACCGAGGGTCTAACTAGCTTCACAATTGAAAAAATAATTTTTCAGATTTAAAGAAAAAATAAAGGCAAGAATTTTAATTTTAGAGATTTATATTTAGCAATTTTCTATTTCTTTAAAATAGTCTCCATTACTTTCTTTTCTGCTTCATCCAATTGAAAACTCAACATCTCTAAACTAGCTTTATTGTGATTTTCACATTCTTCTCTTTGCTTTTCTTCAAGAATTTCAACCAAATTTCCATTCTTTAAACCATCAAAACCTTTAGAATTATTTCCCATTAATTTCCGTTGTTTCTGTAAATCCATCCAATCACGAACTTGGACACGAATTTTTTGAATAAATTTGAGAGCATCTGATGATAACAAAGAAATTTGAGCACGATGAGTAGCTTGGGCATTAATCAATAATAAAATAGAAGTGTAGAAATTGACGGCAATGAATGGATCTGAAAATCAAAAAAATGGAAATTTTTAAATATATTTTTTTAATTTTTAAGAGCAAAATTAAAAAAATATTTAGAAAAATTTTAAAAAACCTTCATAAACAACAGACTCGAATTTTTTGTAAAAACATTCAAGCTGGGATTGGAATAAACATTTGTCATCATCAGTACCCTGTGAAAAACATTTCTGTCGATAAGTATCAATAAGTAGAGCCAATACTTGTGGTTCATAGACTTCTTCGGAAAGAGGAATTTCATTTTTTGCCAAAACCAACTGAAACAATTTATCATTATCGGATTATTTAAAGATTTTAATTGAATTTAATCCATAAAAATCTAATTCCTTTCAGTTTTATTAAAACAACCTCAAAAAGATGGAATAAAAGCAACATTTGTGCAATAGGTTCAAAGAGATTAAGTAAACGTGCAAAAGCTCGTTGAGAGAGACGACGTACATCCTCACTTATGGGTCGTTCAGAACATCTAATTAAATTCTTAAAGGCCTCCTGAAAATTAATTGAAAATATAAATATTTTAGGTAATGATATTCTTTGGTTGTTTTACGGATTTCCGTTAAATCGTCTTTTTAAGTGTTTTAATTTTTATATTAAAATTTTTTTTCAATTCAAATTTTAGTCAAAAACATTTAAATCGCACTGATTTTAAAGAAAAAATTCAAATACTGCATACCTCAAATTCCACCATCCGATCCCTACAGCAATATCCATCAGAAACTCGACTAATAATCTCATTAACAGAAATAAGAATACATTGAAGTCTCCCTTCTCTTGCCTGAGAATCCAACTCCAAACCAATTTCATTAATTAAAGGCAACGCAAAACAATCAAACCAAAATTCATGAGAAAGTACATATGGAATAGGAACAGGCAAAAAACTTTCCGAAGTTGAGGGGACATCGTCCAAAGGAATTAAAGGTAATTGTAACCATTCAGCAACAGCAGCAAATAATTGGTGTTTAGAAGAAAAATTCTGCAAAAATTGAGTCATAATCTGAAAATTAAAAAAAATTTAAAATCAATTTCACTGTTCTCCTTAAAAATTTATATTCGAAAAACTAACGCTAAAAATAAAATTAAATATAAAGCAATATTTCAAGACAAAATAAAAAAATTATACCACCATTTTACCATTTTATATAAAATAACAGACGAAAAGAAACCACAAAAATAACCAAAGTATTATTTATAATAAAAAACATGAGGAAAATTATCGTAAATGGAAGATCCAAACAAAAATTCTAAAAATATTCTCTCACTTCCCCGCAATCGCCTCAGCAGCCCGTCTCGCTGCAGCTCGTTTTCCAACCATCGCAGTAAATCCAGATTTAATGCTAGAGACAGAACAACGACTTCCACAAGTTTTGCATTGAATAAAGAAAAGACGGGAAATATCTTTTGTTAGAAGAGTGTCAGAGGAACGGCATGTATGGCATGTCACATAGTCCCCTGAATTTTAAAAAATAAATTTGGAAAAATAAAAATAATAAATTCATACTTATATAAACTCTAAGAACATTTTCAAAGTGTTTTTGTTGAAAGCGTCCTTTAACGATTAGACATTGATTTCCGTCAATAGAACCACTAAAATAATAAAAAGAATATTTCAAAATTAAAAAAATTCAAACGTCGTTCCAAGCTCAGCCATCAAAAATTGCAAAACGTGCTTTGGTTCACGTTTGAGCAAACGACAAATTTCTGAAAAATTGGTGAACGCTGTTTTCTTAGTTCCTGCACGTTGAACTTGTGGAGGTTTCATTATAAATGTCTAAAAAATGTTACAAAGACTTTGAAGTGATTTTTCGGACATTTAAGAAAGATGAGTCTTTAAATTAAAAAATAATTTATTCACCTTCTTTTTCCCAGAAATGACTTCTGGATTCTTCTCCCGCATAATATTAAAAACCATATCAATTAACTGGTCATAAGTATAATCTGTCCATTTCTCAGGATCTTTAGCATCTACCAAATTTATTCGTCCTACCCCTTCTGCAACACTAACAGAAAGTTTCTTTTAAAAATAAAAAAAATAAATAAAATTCTAAATTCAAAAAACCTCGTTTTCTCCTCTCTCCTCGTCCGCCAACAATTCCAATTCTTCCTTTTTCTTTTTAGATTTCTTTTTAGGGCCAAGAGTCAATTCTTCTTCAACCGGCCGCTCTTCTTTCTCCACATCTGTCGGAGTCACAGGACGCTCAACATTTTGCTGAGAAGAGATTTCATCATCGTCCAAGACAATTTTCTTTTTAGATTTTTTCTTCTTTTTAAGATCAAGAGCCTTGAAAATGCGATTAATTTTTAGTAGACAATCTATGAAAACTTACAAGATCATCATCGTCAGCCATCGTATAATCACAAAGGAATAGCTAAAAAATATAATATAAGAGTTCTAAAAAAACAAAAAATTTCAAAATTAGAATCGAAAAGAAAATGATTAGAGTAATGAGAATTTCAGAATTACCCAGTCTTTAAAAACCTAGACGGGCGGGGGATCATTGTGTACCGGCCGTTTGTGTACCTGGCCATATTTTGGGCCATAACTTTTTCAATTCTTAATTGATTTAAATAAATAATATATCAATTGAAAGCCCTGGATGTGAGGATTATTTTCGCCAACAGGATTAATTTGATCAGATCATCATACAAAAAGTTACAGACAGATAAAGATCAAAATAACGATTGAGCGCATTTATCGAGATATAACTTTTTATAACATGATCTGATCAAATCAATCCTGTTGGCGAAAATAATCCTCACTTCCAGGGCTTTCAATTGATATAATAATAATTTAAGTCGGTTAAGAATCAAAAAAGTTATGGCCTAAAATATGGCCAGGTACACAAACGGCCGGTACACAAGTGGGACGTTCCGAACCTAGACTCAAAATTTAAAAAATTTTTAATTTTTTTGGCATTCTGTTTTAGCAAAATTTTAAATGTTTAATTGCCTTATGCGTCATCTTGAAAGATTTGTTGATTTTCTCACTTTTCCATTGTAATTTCATTTTTAAGTTTAAGATTTATTTTTATTTTGTTATTTATTTTTTATGTCGTCTTTAACAAGAGAAAAAGCTGAAGAAATTTGTCAACATATAAGAAGTATTTAATTTATTTCTATTTAAAAAATAATTTATTTTAGCAAATCCGGATTCTATTTTTGGACAAAAATATTGGCAATGTAGACATGCTTGTGTTGTCCAATCTCAACAAAAGTCTGACAAATGGGAGACACGTTTTTTGGTTAATTTTTATTTTTTTTTTAATTTTTGTATTTTCTAGGCAATTGCAAAATTTCGTGTTTTTCTTCTCTATGGAAAAAGTATTTCTACTATAAAGCTGGAAAAGTCTTTTAATGTGTTGGCTTTACGAAATTTGGAATTACTACAACAGGAACAGATTGTTTGTATTTTTTTAAATTAAAATTTGTTTAGAAAATTTTTTTCGAAATTTTTATTAACTAATAATGGATTTTTTAAAGTATTTGGCCCTATGTGAAAGGAGGCCCTGCATCATATTTTTTTGTATTTTTTTGAAATGGTTATTTTTTCTTAATTTATTCTTCCTTAACCAAAGATTTTTTTTTAATTTTTTCGGACCGTGTTATGTCTGCACCGAATTTTGATAGGACCGTGTCTACTAAAACTCGGTCCAAACATAACACGTTCCAAAAAAATTAAAAGAAAAATAATGTCTTTGGGTAAGGAAAAATAGCCATTTCAAGGAAATACGTAAAAATATGTTGCCGGCACTCCTTTCACTTCTTTCAAATATTTCTTTGAAAATACTTAAAATTTCAATAATTTTCAATAAATTTTTTAAGCTCCAAATAGGCTGGGAAGACCGTCCAGGTGGCACAAAATCCTTTTCTTCTACTCCAATTGTTGTTCTTCATTTATTTCTTCGCAAACCGGATGGAAGTAAAACAAAAGATTTGGCATTAGAATTACTTTCAACATTAAAACATTATTTTCCTGAAATTCAAAAAAGTTTAACAAAATTATTTATTTCTTTATCTCCGCCTTTAATCGCTGATTTTGCTTTATTACCTTTATCTACACCGGAATTGCCTTGTCATAATTTTCGACGTTCTTATGTTGCTTATTGTGACTGGATGGAACAGCCTTTTAGAGATGAAATTATTTGGGTAGGAAAATTGAAATATTTTTTATATGTGACTAGGGTTGTTGTTTCTGTACCGAACCGAGCCGAAGAACCTAGGATTTTTTTGGTTCTGTTTCGGATAACCGAAGAATTCCCAGGAACCAACAACCCTATATGTGGCACCTTTTTTCTACATTTTTCATCTCTCTAGAAAAAATGAGGAAGAAATTCTCTTCGATATTTTAGAGATTTGACAGGGTGTAATTGAGTGTATTGACATGAGTTCGAATACGAGAGTTCTAATTTTATTTCGAATCCTGGACTGTGAGTTCGGCCAGACGAAATCACTTTTAGTAATTAGATTTTTTGCAAAAGATTTTTCGAATTTCCATTTCTCTTTTCCCAACTTACAAGGGAACATTCCGAACTGTGACCAAAAATTTTCAAATAAAAATTATACCATCGTGTAGAGCATGGTCGAAAGCCAATTGTAGTATGTTTCTTTTTTGGCCCTGACCCCCATTTCGAAAAGTTATAAGGCTTCAAAGTTTCCGACTTTTGGAACGGTTGAGTCGCCCTCATAAAGAGAGATTTTTCTTTTATTAAGGAGAAAAATAAGACTCCCTTCCTCCTTTTTTCCTTTCCTTTTCTTTTCCAATATTAGTTAAAGAAAGAGAAAAAGAGGAGAGAAAAGAAAAGGAAAAGAGGCGTCTCTGCCTTGCAGCTAATGTCAATTAAAAAGGAAAGAGGAGGAGTCAGAGAAGCCTCTTTTCCTTTTCTTTTCTCTCCTCTTTTTCTCCTTCTTTAACCAACATAGGAAAAAAAGAGGAAAGGAAAAATTGAGAAAAGGAGTCTCATTTTTCCCTTTAGGAAAGAAATAATAAGAAAAGTGAGGGCGACTCAACCGTTCCAAAAGTCGGAAACTTTGAAGCCCGATAACTTTTCGAAATGGGGGTCAGGGCCAAAAAAGAAACCTACTACAATTGGCTTTCGACCATGCTCTACACGATGGTATAATTTTTATTTGAAAATTTTTGGTCACAGTTCGGAATGTTCCCTTGTTAACATAAAAAATATTTTTTTTTAATTTTTAAAACTTATATTTCAGGATATTGAACGCATTTACTTTTTTCATGGACAACATGAATTGGATTTAAATGATTTTAGTCATCTTTCTTTAAAGTATTTTCCCAATTTATAAAATTTCGTTTAATTTTATTTTTAGAGATCAACAAGCCTTAATAGGCTCTATACAGTTTTCAAGTTTCTTTACTGGAATTTTTGCAGATTCCCTCAGATTACAAAACGAACACATCGATTCTTTATTTTTATTAATTCGTCGTTCACATTCTTTACGCTCTCTTTACTTTAATCGCTGCACCCTTCCAATTAAAGATTTTTTGACTCAATTTTCTACTGCTCTTTCAACAAATATTAATTTGCCTTTGGAACGACTTCGATTGGTTGGAATTGTTTTGGAAGATAAAAAAGGTTTTCTTTTAATTAATTAGTAAATTCTAAATTTTTGGATTTCTCTGTCCGAATCGGTGTTTTTCTAAATAAATTTCCGTCTAAATTTTGTCGAGGATACTATATTTTATCCCTTTAATAGGATGCCAGTCGGCGTTGGCCTCACTTTTGGATAGATTTTCGAAAAAATTTATCTGAAAATTTTTGAAGAACCTAATAGTGTCTTTTGTTTACTTAAGATAAATAGAAATTCCGATGCTTTTCGATGTAGCTCTAATTATAATTGGAGATTGGCTTTTATTAAAATCATTTTTTACAGGCCTTACTCAATTGGGCACTCTACTTCCCCAACTTTCTTCTTTGCGTGCTTTATCTTTCGCTGAATGCCTTTTAAGTGAAAAATGTGCTTTAGCTCTTTTAAATGGATTACATCACGGAATTAGATTAGCAAATGATTCAGCAAAAGGTGAAGATGCTACAGTGACTGGAAATACTTTAATTAATTCTGATAATGGAAGATTTCAATTAGAGGCGTTAAATTTAAGTGGAAATCCTTTGGGAAGTGGAGTAGAACTTGCTGAACAATTGGCTAACTTTTTGGCTTTGAATACTGGAGCAATTCGCTTTTTGGATTTAAATGGAACGGGTAAAAAAAATTTTTTTGAATTATTTTTGGGAGTCTACAAAAAAATTTTTTATTTTTTCCTGCCCTGTTTCATTTTCTTTTGATAATTAAATTTTAAGCAATTCAATTGGATCGTCTCTGGGCTGCTCTCAAATTGGGCGGTCTTGGTCTAGAAGTTCTCCGTCTTGGTGGTTGTCACATTGCTCAAACTAAAAGAAGTGTTCGAAATAGTGGAAAAGATAGTGCTCAAATTGCTAATGAAAATTGCCCCGTCGTTTGAATAACCACCCCCGTCATTTGAATAACCACCCCCGTTATTGGAACAAGATTCCCTGGCATTTGAACAACTTCCACCGTCATTGGAACAACCTTCCTCTGTAGTTGGAACATTGTTATTTCTTAAAAACATTTTTAGGATTTTATACTATTGGCACTCTAGTGGCCCGCTCTCTAGTGGTAGCACTCTAGTGGCGGCACTCTAGTGACCCCAACCGGCGCGGGATTTTGCGGAATCCCGTCCCTCACTCCCGTACTCTTCGTTTTGCGGGATTTCGCGCGATTTCGAATTTTTCGAGATTTATCCCGCGGGATCCCGTCCCGCAAATATTTTAAAAAATCCCGCACGCGGGATCACGCAAACACGACGATCTCTAGTTCAGACTGGTGTGTCCCTTTTAAAATTCAAAGTGTCAAAATATCAAAGTGCAAAATTGTCGATGTGTCCATATCAAATTTTTTTAAAACAATCCATTTTCAGTTTGAGGGGTCCATTTCTTTTTTTGTGGGTGGAGGGTCTTTTTGAATTAAGTTTAATGTGTTTAGGATTAATTAATTTTAGTAGAAATGACAGAACAGGATAAAAAAATTTTGGAGCTTCAAGAGGAGTTAAGCAAAGTTAAAACGGAATCGAAGATGAAGGACGCGGTGTTAGAGTTGACAACTGCATTGCACACAGTGTTAGTGGGTGAGAAACGTGAACACTCACTTATATTGGCGCAAATTGCTCAATTTAAGCGCGAAATCGCTCGTGTGAGCTCTTTAATTATTTATAATTTTGAATTTTAATTTTAATCGTCATTTACCATAAAACATATCCATTTTTTAGAATAACTTCAGCCTTATTGAAGGTTACCTTGTTGATTGTGGTCGTGTCGACATTATGGTGGATTTCTACAAAAATTGTGACTTTTGGGATGAGGCTCTGCGCTTAGCTCGAACTAAAGCTACGGCAGAACAGTTACAAAAAATTGAGGTATCTTTTTAAAGTTGTTTTAAGCTAGTTAATTTATGACTTTATAAATTGCTCTCAAAAAACTTTAATTTACTAAAAAATAAGCATTTAATTTTTGTAATAAAACTTGTTTATTGATTATGAAAGATTATGTTATTTTGTTTCAGGATGATTACAAACAGTTTCCTTCTACTCAAACAACTTCTGGTGCAACTCAAAAGGGTCTTTCCACTAAAGCAACTTGTTCTAGTGCAGCGGCAAAGGAAGAGAATATTGGATACGAATTCCAACTTATTGAAGTTAGTTTTCTTAGGAATTTTGGTTTTAAACGGGGCAGTAAATTTTGATATTGTTTTAAATATTAAAAATTCGGCTAAACTACAGATTATGCGTCTGATTCCGATTTGGACAAATTGACCATTTCCCCACAAATTTGACCATTTCGAGCCCTATATCTCGGCTCATAGTTGAGTCCGCGGGCTAATTTTGGTGCCTTTTGACTCAGCTCGCCGAGCTCTTCCGAATGACTTATAAATCATCCAAATCGTGATCAGACCCATAAAGTGTAGTTAGACCAAAAATTGTATTGTTAGAGTCAGCATTCAGTTCTTTTTTTATTTCCACTAAAAGATTAACTGTCTCATTAATTTTTAAAAATTAAGGCGGTTAAGAAAATTCGTCCTTTATTTGATACGGCGTCTAGTACTAATTATAAGTTCGCTGAATACCATTGGGAGAAAATTGGAATTGCTCTTGGAAAGAATCCGGAAGATGTCAAAAAGCGCTGGAACGACTTACGCTCGGTATTTATTCAAGAACTCGCAGAGGTCAAGGGCACTGGAAAGGCTTCGGGTTGGGAATATTACCAAGCAATGGATTGGTTAATAGGTACTCTTTTGAACAAATTTCTGAAAAAATTTTTATCTTTTAGTAAAACTTAAATTTGTTTTATTTAATTTATGTATTTTCGGCGAACCTTTTTAAATATCCTTTAGTTTTTAATACAAAAATTTTAGTGTATTTGCGCAAAGGCACTGATGGGAACATGGAATAAGAAGAGGCCTAAATGGACAGTAATTTAAGAAGGAAGTAAATTGTTAATGTTTTCAAATTTTTTTTGGGTGGCCTCAAAAATTGTTATTTAAAAAAATTTTTGTTTAAATAAATATGTTGTTTGAAATCTTTTCTTTTAATCCGATTCAGAATCGTTGTTTATCTTTAAAAATTTTAGATTTTTCTGTGCAATTCCACCGTCTTGTTAAAACCAAAGAGGGGGAGGAGGGTGCAGCCTAGCAATGAGTGTGAGGGAAGGATTCTAAATTTGAAGAGGAAAAGTGGCTAAAGGTTAAAAAAGCAACAGAGGTTAAATAATCTATTTATTAAAAGTTTTTACATAAATTTATTTATTCAGACCGTTTGCCTGACCCGGTGCAAAAAATTTAGTAAATCAGGTTTTCTTTTTATCGATAAGTTTATTTTCCTTCCATTTACAGGCTTCATTAGACAGCAATGGTGCAATTACTTGATGGATTGAATATGTGTTTCTTTCCTACATTCAAACTTCAAAAAATTTTTTTGTCAGATTTTCCACCATAAAGTTTATATAAAATTCTCAATGCCTTCAGTCAAGAGTACTATTTCAGGAGTTCTTGACCAATACCTAGGAATACGGGATTCGATATTGTTGGAGTAATAATAAATTATAGCCTTTAACTAAGTTTAATCCTTTAGTGAGTTGATTTAATGACCAGGGATTATTTGGAGCAACCCGACCATATTTTTCTAAATTTTTATTTTAAATTGACTTCTTCCTTTCACCTCCCAAATTTGTTTTTTTGAGTCAATCATTGCCCTTTCCTCTTCTCCCTTTTTTACTTAAAGGCGCTTTTCTCTCTCTATGAATTTGCACCAACAAATCACTCACATTTTCTTTTCACACTTGTCCAAATTGGTCTGATTTTATTAGATTTAATAAATTTATATGTATTTTGTAAGTAATTTAATAGTTAAAATTTAAAAATTTTTAATGATTTTATTAGATTCAGAATGTTTTAAACAAGAAATCTACATTCCCCTACATATGGAAATTACACTTGGCTCAAATTTTTAAGAAACATTTATTGATGCTGTTTTTCTATTTTTTGGCCAATTTTGTCAACATGAGAATTTTCTACGTTCTTTTTTTAATTTTTTCAATTAAAAAATTTTTTTTCATTTTTATTAAAGAAGCAATTTCTTTTCAAATCAAGAGCGTCAACACAATTCTTACAATAACCACCAACAAATATTCAACGTTTCCTTTTGGGATAGTTTGAGGAGAAGAGTTATGTATTTAGGAATGCCTACAGAAAATGTCTTCAATTGTTCAATATTTGTGCATTCCTTATGGTTCTACTTTTGTTGGAAATGTATAAATTTATAATTATATTTTAAATTAAAAAAATTTCGGGGGAAATCGTATCAGTTAGAATCATTAGGGTCTTTGATTTTAAGATAACAGTCGACAATCCAAGCCGTGCCAAAAATTATATAATTATTTTTTAGCAAAATTCTTGGTCCTTAGTTTTGACCTAATATTTCCTAGGGGTTTTCATTCTTCGTCTTGAAGTGCCTTTTCTAGGCTTTTCGGTCTTTACTCCAATAATCCACCCATATCATTTTTCTCTGATTAAAATTTAATACCAAAACCGATCCTTAAAATCCAGAACTGAGACCAAGATTCTCAAATGCCTCACATTTTTGTTTACAAACCAAAGTAAATCTCTCAGAACGTCTCATATTATTTAATTTTAAGCATCGATTTAAATTGCCTATATCCGCCCCAAAATTGATTCATCAACCAAAAGATGCATTTAAATCTCCTCCATTGCGTGTTCAATCTGGACTTCCCTTTGCTTTCGGAACAGAGTTTGTTTTTTTCTTTAGAAGATTTTTATATTATTTTAGAGCTTTTTGGGGTTCGACTTCCAAATTTCCTCCTGTTTTATTAACCTTTTGGTGGGGGCGTTCTCTTTTCTATCTTGTCGTGTCAATCCAACCATTGAAAGGGAACTTTTGGCTAGTGTGAGGAATTTTGGGTGAAATAAATTGTTACTGTTTTCTAACTGCAGTCACAAACACAGCCTCCTTCAATAATTTCTTTACTCCTCCCTCTCAACCTCCAATCTTAATTTAAATTATTTTTTAAGGCTGGAAATCTGGAGCAGCCCTTAGTTTCTCTTTTAATGGCATCACCAATTGTACAACTTTTAAATTTAGAAAAATTTTCTTAATTCTTTAAATTTAAAAGGCTGTCTTTTTCGAAGAGGTGCAGTTTTGTTGGATGGATCAGAGGGTATTTTTAAATTTTTCTAATAAAATTTTTTGATAATTTTTTAAATAATTTTTTGAAAGTTTCTTAGTTTTCCCTGGGTTTGTCTAGTTTCACTATTATTATATTTAAATATTGGGGTTTGATTACTAAACTCTGCATTTGGTTCTTTTTTATTTCCACTAAAAGATTAATTTTGTCTTGTGAATCCTCTAATTAACTTTTAAAAATTAAGGCAGTTAAGAAAACTCGCCCTTTGTATGATACGGCGAGTCGTACTAATTATGAGTTTGATGAATATTGGAATAAAATTGGAAGCGATCTTGGAAAGAATCCGGAAGAAGTCAAAAAGCGCTGGAACGGCTTACGCTCGGTATATTTATTCGAGAACTCGCAAAGGTTAAGGGCACTGGAAAGGCTTAGGTACTTTTTTTAATAGGTACTTTTTTTGAATACATTTATGAAAAATTTTTTTTTTGGTAAATTTTTTTACTAAAATTCCTTTAAGTCCCTGATTAAAATTAAGAACAGGAATTTAGTGAGGTTCCTGAGATTAGAGGGGTTCCCAACATTGAAAAGGATGAATCCTTGCTGTGGAAAAAACTATAACCATGATTCTTTTTGATTTATTCGTTAAAACGGAACCAATAAAAAACTTCAATTAAAAAATCTCGACATTTGAATTAAAGATTTTTTTTTTCTTTCTTTCTTTTTTTTTTCTTTCTTTTTTTTTTTTTTTTTTTTTTTTTAATATTTATGCAGCAATCACAGGTACAAATAAAAGTACACTGACAGTGATTGTAAAAAAAAACAAAATATGTATAAGTTGTGAATACAATAAATTTAAGAAAAAATAAATAAAAAAAAATTAAGTATTGAATGTAAAAATGAATATTTTGTATATAAAAAAAATTTTTTTTTAAACACTAGGTACCAGACAGACTAAGTAAATCAATTCTTTTGGTATATTCCCTGAATTTTTTTAAATCTCTAATCTCAACAATTTCCCTAGGTAATTTGTTCCATAAGGAGACTATGCGAGCAAAGAAGTTATTTTTTGACTTGCTAGTGAATCTTTTATTTTGTAAAAGATGAATTCTTCTTTTGGCCCTTTTAGTTAGAGTAAAGTATTTTTCT
Organism: Meloidogyne enterolobii; assembly: GCA_963681835.1. NCBI lineage: Eukaryota > Metazoa > Nematoda > Chromadorea > Rhabditida > Meloidogynidae > Meloidogyne > Meloidogyne enterolobii. Next base: position 2,312,933 of record CAVMJV010000019.1, read on the forward strand.
TGTTCCAAATGTGTGAAATTATTAAGTATTTTATAAGTCATGCAAAGATCGGCAAGTACTCTTCTTTCCTCTAATTTTTTTAATTTACAAATTTGTAGTCTAATTTCATAAGGTTTATCAACTAATCCGCATTGTTTAAAGGCTTTTTTGGTAAAGATTTTTTGAATTTTTTCAAGCGAAATTAAGTGATCTTTTCTTAAGGGACTCCAAATTTCAGTCGCGTACTCTAAGAGAGGGCGCAAATATGTTTTAAATACAAAAACTAAATTATCAAGATCCTTGGATTTAAATATTCTAAATATTAGATACATCATTGAATAGGCTTGTTTTGTAATTTTAGTTATATGTGCAGAAAAGGATAGATCTGTGTCTATTAATATTCCAAGATCGCGAACACAATTCTCTTTCTTGATTGGTTGTCCATCTATAAAATATTGTTGCTTATCATTATTCTTACCTATGTATAGGCAGAGGAATTTATCTATAGAAATCTTTAATCCATTATTCTTAGCCCATTTTTCAATAATTAAAAGAGATTCTATAAGCTTATTTCTATTGTTATCATTGTTATGTTCTACATACAGTTTAATATCATCAGCATATATTTTAACATTAACACCCTTAGGCAGATGTTCAGGTAAATCGTTAATAAATATTACAAATAACAAAGGGCCAAGTACACTACCTTGAGGAACACCAGAATGAATGGGATATTCTTCAGAAAAGTCTTGCTCAATTCGGACTTTGAACTTTCTATTGTTCAAAAAATTAGTTAAAAATTTGAGTATTTTTCCATTAATTCCAATATATTTAACTTTTTGTATCAATAGTTCAATCGGGACAGTGTCAAAGGCTTTTTTAAAGTCAATATATACTATATCAACTTTATTGCCTCTATCTACGCAAGAATAAATTTGGTTTAACATGGTAAGGAGTTGCGTTACAGTTGAACGCTGTTTAAGGAAGCCAAATTGTTCAATACTGAAAAAGTTTTTGTTATTAAGAAACTCAATAAGTTTATTTGCTAGTAATCTTTCGAAAGTTCTACAGAGAGTGCATGTAAGTGCGATGGGTCTATAATTGTCAGTTATAGTTTTATCACCTTTCTTAAATATCGGAATAACTATAGAATGTTTCCAGATTTCAGGTATTTCACCTTCGTCAAGAATTAATCTAAATAATTCAGTTATGATATGAGATAGTGTGAAAGCACATTTTTTTAATAATATATAAGGGACGGAGTCTGGTGAGGTACAGTTTTTATTGGGGAGTTTCCTAAGAAGTTTGAAAATATCTAATATATTAAATTGAATATCTTCAATTTTATCATCAGATTTAGTAAAATGCGATCCTATAACTAGTTCTGAATTTTTCTTATTAAAGGCTTTCTGAAAGGTTATACCCATAGCATTACTTTTAGCTTTATCTGATAGACATATTTCTCCATTATTGTCGAAAAGTGTTGGTACTTGTATTACAGGCTTTAGTTTATTCTTAAAATACTTATAGACTGAGGATCTGCCTTTAGACACAATTTTCTTATCCTTGTCTGTGTAATAATCTCTAGTTATTTTTCTTAACTGTCTTGATATTATTTTATACTTAAGTTGGATTTCATTGTTATCCGGGTCCTTTTTTGATTCATTGAATAATTTAAGCTTGTTTCTTGATAAGTCAGTTATTATTTTTGGATAATTTTCTTTTATGATATTATTTAAAGGTTTTAAAGGCATTGCAGAATCGAAAAAGTATAGAATAGTATCAGTGAAAGCATTGTATTTAGAATTAACGGTAAAGTAAAAAGAGAGTTCATCTGTCCATTTGTAATTTGCATATTATATAATATAAAATCCAGAGCCCAATTAAATTTAAAAACTAATATCGGCCGGCCGAAGGCCGGCCGCTTCCCCGAAGCCTGACATTCTGGGGGCAACTTTTTACGGCGCATTCAGGAAAATTATAGCTGTGGCGCCACAACTTTTCCTTTGCGCCGAAACGACCCCACTAAAATTTTTATCTCGTGAACCGTAAGTCGGAGCAGAAAAAGTCTGCTGGGAGGCACGCGCGCCACGATTAGTAGATATGATTTAAAAAAAAAATTTCGAAATTCGGTGAAGTCTAAATACCGAAGTGCCTGTTCATTGGTTTTTATTTGGTCCGAAAACCAATTAATTGGTTTTTCGATTTTCTATATTTCGTGAACGGCTGGGCGGATTTGGATGGGACCTGGGGGATATTAGGTAAGTGGCTATGGGGAATTTTTTGGGATTGGCCATTTCGGCGCCGCACTTGAGTGCGGCGCCGAAATGGCCGATTCAAAAATTCAACGCGTTATAACGCGTTTTTGAGAAGTGGGGGGTCTTGGGGCCTGGGAGCGATGTTGGAGGGTTGGATGTTGGGAAGTTATAAATAAGCGGACACTAGCCCCCCAATCCGATAACCAACCCAATCCGATAATCCCACAAAAAGTTAAGGTCCCCCAAAAAATCCCGAATTTTTCCCAAAAGGGGTACCCCTTTGGTTCTGAGGGAGGGGACAAAATTTTCGAATTTTGACACAAAATTCGACTTATATGGTACTCTGACATGCGCTGAGTACGAATCCGGCGTCAGAAAAATTTTAAAAAATTTCTCCGGGACGATAGAGTCTCATAAAGTTTCACGACATTTTGCCACAACGCCTATAACTTTTTGAGACTCAAGTGGACCCCCAACATATTATACCTTTTTCTGACCGCCAGGGGACGCTCTTTCGATCTGGCTATTGAAATCGAGTTTCAATTCACTTTACAAAAAGTCGACTTTTCGACTCTGACACTTTGGACCAAATGACCCCCAAAAGTTCACCCGAGACTCTAGTGTCCGCTTATTTATAACTTCCCAACATCCAACCCTCCAACATCGCTCCCAGGCCCCAAGACCCCCCACTTCTCAAAAACGCGTTATAACGCGTTGAATTTTTGAATCGGCCATTTCGGCGCCGCACTCAAGTGCGGCGCCGAAATGGCCAATCCCAAAAAATTCCCCATAGCCACTTACCTAATATCCCCCAGGTCCCATCCAAATCCGCCCAGCCGTTCACGAAATATAGAAAATCGAAAAACCAATTAATTGGTTTTCGGACCAAATAAAAACCAATGAACAGGCACTTCGGTATTTAGACTTCACCGAATTTCGAAATTTTTTTTTTAAATCATATCTACTAATCGTGGCGCGCGTGCCTCCCAGCAGACTTTTTCTGCTCCGACTTACGGTTCACGAGATAAAAATTTTAGTGGGGTCGTTTCGGCGCAAAGGAAAAGTTGTGGCGCCACAGCTATAATTTTCCTGAATGCGCCGTAAAAAGTTGCCCCCAGAATGTCAGGCTTCGGGGAAGCGGCCGGCCTTCGGCCGGCCGATATTAGTTTTTAAATTTAATTGGGCTCTGGATTTTATATTATATAATATGCAAATTACAAATGGACAGATGAACTCTCTTTTTACTTTACCGTTAATTCTAAATACAATGCTTTCACTGATACTATTCTATACTTTTTCGATTCTGCAATGCCTTTAAAACCTTTAAATAATATCATAAAAGAAAATTATCCAAAAATAATAACTGACTTATCAAGAAACAAGCTTAAATTATTCAATGAATCAAAAAAGGACCCGGATAACAATGAAATCCAACTTAAGTATAAAATAATATCAAGACAGTTAAGAAAAATAACTAGAGATTATTACACAGACAAGGATAAGAAAATTGTGTCTAAAGGCAGATCCTCAGTCTATAAGTATTTTAAGAATAAACTAAAGCCTGTAATACAAGTACCAACACTTTTCGACAATAATGGAGAAATATGTCTATCAGATAAAGCTAAAAGTAATGCTATGGGTATAACCTTTCAGAAAGCCTTTAATAAGAAAAATTCAGAACTAGTTATAGGATCGCATTTTACTAAATCTGATGATAAAATTGAAGATATTCAATTTAATATATTAGATATTTTCAAACTTCTTAGGAAACTCCCCAATAAAAACTGTACCTCACCAGACTCCGTCCCTTATATATTATTAAAAAAATGTGCTTTCACACTATCTCATATCATAACTGAATTATTTAGATTAATTCTTGACGAAGGTGAAATACCTGAAATCTGGAAACATTCTATAGTTATTCCGATATTTAAGAAAGGTGATAAAACTATAACTGACAATTATAGACCCATCGCACTTACATGCACTCTCTGTAGAACTTTCGAAAGATTACTAGCAAATAAACTTATTGAGTTTCTTAATAACAAAAACTTTTTCAGTATTGAACAATTTGGCTTCCTTAAACAGCGTTCAACTGTAACGCAACTCCTTACCATGTTAAACCAAATTTATTCTTGCGTAGATAGAGGCAATAAAGTTGATATAGTATATATTGACTTTAAAAAAGCCTTTGACACTGTCCCGATTGAACTATTGATACAAAAAGTTAAATATATTGGAATTAATGGAAAAATACTCAAATTTTTAACTAATTTTTTGAACAATAGAAAGTTCAAAGTCCGAATTGAGCAAGACTTTTCTGAAGAATATCCCATTCATTCTGGTGTTCCTCAAGGTAGTGTACTTGGCCCTTTGTTATTTGTAATATTTATTAACGATTTACCTGAACATCTGCCTAAGGGTGTTAATGTTAAAATATATGCTGATGATATTAAACTGTATGTAGAACATAACAATGATAACAATAGAAATAAGCTTATAGAATCTCTTTTAATTATTGAAAAATGGGCTAAGAATAATGGATTAAAGATTTCTATAGATAAATTCCTCTGCCTATACATAGGTAAGAATAATGATAAGCAACAATATTTTATAGATGGACAACCAATCAAGAAAGAGAATTGTGTTCGCGATCTTGGAATTTAAAAACGTCTCCAACAATTATAGTTAAAATTCTAGAAGAAACCAACAAATTTTTAGAATATTTCTTTAATTGTTTAAATATTTTTGTTGTTGATTCTTCTTCTAATATATTTAACTCTAATTCATTTGGAGGTATATTTAATGATTTAAATATGTCTACAAGAAGTTCATTTGGAATTGTTTTTGACTTCTTTTGTTTATTTAAATTCATTTGTAAAATTTTCTAAAAAATATTAAAAATCACCTTAGAAAAGAAAAAAGTTTATTTTATTTTCACGCACTAATTAAAACTTTTAGGGAGTTAAAAGGGGAGAGGTGTATGAAAGTAATTAATGGGGGTTATGGTAATTAAATTAGGTATTCTGAAACTGCCTTTTATAGTAAAATCTTTAATTCAAATGTCGAGATTTTTTAATTGAAGTTTTTTATTGGTTCCGTTTTAACGAATAAATCAAAAAGAATCATGGTTATAGTTTTTTCCACAGCAAGGATTCATCCTTTTCAATGTTGGGAACCCCTCTAATCTCAGGAACCTCACTAAATTCCTGTTCTTAATTTTAATCAGGGACTTAAAGGAATTTTAGTAAAAAAATTTACCAAAAAAAAAATTTTTCATAAATGTATTCAAAAAAAGTACCTATTAAAAAAAGTACCTAAGCCTTTCCAGTGCCCTTAACCTTTGCGAGTTCTCGAATAAATATACCGAGCGTAAGCCGTTCCAGCGCTTTTTGACTTCTTCCGGATTCTTTCCAAGATCGCTTCCAATTTTATTCCAATATTCATCAAACTCATAATTAGTACGACTCGCCGTATCATACAAAGGGCGAGTTTTCTTAACTGCCTTAATTTTTAAAAGTTAATTAGAGGATTCACAAGACAAAATTAATCTTTTAGTGGAAATAAAAAAGAACCAAATGCAGAGTTTAGTAATCAAACCCCAATATTTAAATATAATAATAGTGAAACTAGACAAACCCAGGGAAAACTAAGAAACTTTCAAAAAATTATTTAAAAAATTATCAAAAAATTTTATTAGAAAAATTTAAAAATACCCTCTGATCCATCCAACAAAACTGCACCTCTTCGAAAAAGACAGCCTTTTAAATTTAAAGAATTAAGAAAATTTTTCTAAATTTAAAAGTTGTACAATTGGTGATGCCATTAAAAGAGAAACTAAGGGCTGCTCCAGATTTCCAGCCTTAAAAAATAATTTAAATTAAGATTGGAGGTTGAGAGGGAGGAGTAAAGAAATTATTGAAGGAGGCTGTGTTTGTGACTGCAGTTAGCGACCTAAAATTACAAAGTCGTTTGAAAGTTCGTCTAGTATTGACTCAACTCAAATTTCACATGATCAAATTATTTGTATTTCAAAGTGTGTGGTTGAATTTTTGAAGCCTACTATCGAACAAATTGTTCGATCAATTATCCAAGAAATTATTCCAAATTTTAATAATACCACAACAACTACAAACAACAGCCAACCTTGGGGATCACACCCCTTTTCTAACAATAATTTCGAACCTCCACTACAACATTTTATTGATATTTCAAATTACAACACTTCACACCAAGAAACCATAATTAATAAATCAAAAACTGCAGTGGTTGAAAAATTTCCAGAATCTGATGGAGACAACAATCTTTTACGTGAAATTGTGAATGATTGTGGTCTGGGAGAGGAATTGGATGAGAAGGAAATTCATCGACATGCTGGTAAACGTGAGGCAAATGTTTTAAAACCAAAAATTTATAAAATTCATTTTAAATCCTCACAATCACGTGAAATTTTTAAAAACATTTCGTAAAGTTGTTAAATCCAATCCTCAAAAATATCCCCAACAATCATTTTGTCGTAGAAAGGAATCTCGTCGTTTAAAAGGAATCTCTCTTGATATTAAAATGGCGCACCCACCCCCGCGCGTTTTTCTGTTGGCTAAAATAACATCATATCTGTTATTGATGGATAATTCTGTTTCAATATTTTTAGTCGCGCTAATCCAGGTCTCATTTATAAAAATTATTTTAGGAGAGGTTTTTTCAACAAGGAAACTTAGATCTGAGATTTTATTCACAATAGATCTAGCATTTAAAAAAATACAGGGAATATTATTTAAAGTCAAATTAGGTTTATGAGTCGAGTTAGGTTTGTGATTGCTTAATTTTACCTATGCCTGTCTTGTACGAAGTGGTCTTGGATTGGACAATTCCATAATTTTTAAATCAACGACAATAAATTTATATAAATTAAGGTTTTTATTTAACTCATAGGCTTGTTTTCTTAGTGAGTATAATAATTTGAGCTCAGGAGGAGACATATCTCTACGACAAAATGATTGTTGGGGATATTTTTGAGGATTGGATTTAACAACTTTACGAAATGTTTTTAAAAATTTCACGTGATTGTGAGGATTTAAAATGAATTTTATAAATTTTTGGTTTTAAAACATTTGCCTCACGTTTACCAGCATGTCGATGAATTTCCTTCTCATCCAATTCCTCTCCCAGACCACAATCATTCACAATTTCACGTAAAAGATTGTTGTCTCCATCAGATTCTGGAAATTTTTCAACCACTGCAGTTTTTGATTTATTAATTATGGTTTCTTGGTGTGAAGTGTTGTAATTTGAAATATCAATAAAATGTTGTAGTGGAGGTTCGAAATTATTGTTAGAAAAGGGGTGTGATCCCCAAGGTTGGCTGTTGTTTGTAGTTGTTGTGGTATTATTAAAATTTGGAATAATTTCTTGGATAATTGATCGAACAATTTGTTCGATAGTAGGCTTCAAAAATTCAACCACACACTTTGAAATACAAATAATTTGATCATGTGAAATTTGAGTTGAGTCAATACTAGACGAACTTTCAAACGACTTTGTAATTTTAGGTCGCTAACTGCAGTCACAAACACAGCCTCCTTCAATAATTTCTTTACTCCTCCCTCTCAACCTCCAATCTTAATTTAAATTATTTTTTAAGGCTGGAAATCTGGAGCAGCCCTTAGTTTCTCTTTTAATGGCATCACCAATTGTACAACTTTTAAATTTAGAAAAATTTTCTTAATTCTTTAAATTTAAAAGGCTGTCTTTTTCGAAGAGGTGCAGTTTTGTTGGATGGATCAGAGGGTATTTTTAAATTTTTCTAATAAAATTTTTTGATAATTTTTTAAATAATTTTTTGAAAGTTTCTTAGTTTTCCCTGGGTTTGTCTAGTTTCACTATTATTATATTTAAATATTGGGGTTTGATTACTAAACTCTGCATTTGGTTCTTTTTTATTTCCACTAAAAGATTAATTTTGTCTTGTGAATCCTCTAATTAACTTTTAAAAATTAAGGCAGTTAAGAAAACTCGCCCTTTGTATGATACGGCGAGTCGTACTAATTATGAGTTTGATGAATATTGGAATAAAATTGGAAGCGATCTTGGAAAGAATCCGGAAGAAGTCAAAAAGCGCTGGAACGGCTTACGCTCGGTATATTTATTCGAGAACTCGCAAAGGTTAAGGGCACTGGAAAGGCTTAGGTACTTTTTTTAATAGGTACTTTTTTTGAATACATTTATGAAAAATTTTTTTTTTGGTAAATTTTTTTACTAAAATTCCTTTAAGTCCCTGATTAAAATTAAGAACAGGAATTTAGTGAGGTTCCTGAGATTAGAGGGGTTCCCAACATTGAAAAGGATGAATCCTTGCTGTGGAAAAAACTATAACCATGATTCTTTTTGATTTATTCGTTAAAACGGAACCAATAAAAAACTTCAATTAAAAAATCTCGACATTTGAATTAAAGATTTTACTATAAAAGGCAGTTTCAGAATACCTAATTTAATTACCATAACCCCCATTAATTACTTTCATACACCTCTCCCCTTTTAACTCCCTAAAAGTTTTAATTAGTGCGTGAAAATAAAATAAACTTTTTTCTTTTCTAAGGTGATTTTTAATATTTTTTAGAAAATTTTACAAATGAATTTAAATAAACAAAAGAAGTCAAAAACAATTCCAAATGAACTTCTTGTAGACATATTTAAATCATTAAATATACCTCCAAATGAATTAGAGTTAAATATATTAGAAGAAGAATCAACAACAAAAATATTTAAACAATTAAAGAAATATTCTAAAAATTTGTTGGTTTCTTCTAGAATTTTAACTATAATTGTTGGAGACGTTTTTAAAAAAAGGAAGGTGAGGAGTAAATTAATTTTTTGTAATTAAATAATGATATGCTAACTCGCGGAACAGACAAATTGCGGAACGACAAGTCGAGAAACAGACAAGTCACGGAATTAAATATTCTTTATTTTGGTAATTCCGTGAATTGTCTGTTCCTCGACTTGTCTGTTTTGCGATTTGGAATTCCTCGAGTTAGCCCCCACCCAATTAAAAAACTAATTTTCTCAACATTTTTTGCAGATTGCAGCTATTTTAATTTCGACTTTAGAAAAGAAGAAAAATATTTTTATTCGAGAACAATTAAACGATCTGACAGAAAGAATAGCTCAATTAGAAGAATTAACTGAAGAAAATGCTAATCAAATAGGAGGATTTCATGACATTGAAGCAAATTTAGATGAATTAAGAATTGTAAAAAAGAAAATTTCAAAAGTCAAATATTTGTTGTTAGCTATTTTTATTGTTTGTTTATTTCTCCTTTGTTTATTTGTTTGGATATTGTAGGAAATTAAGTGTTATAAATATGTAAAATATTTTACTTGAAAATAGTTACAATTAGACCTCAAGATATCGGCAAAATTAGAAGATACTTCTCGATTTTAATATGTTTTTACAAGTTGGTTGACCACGAGGTTCGGTTGGTTGGTTGGCCACGGTATCATCCCCTTCTAACAAACGAGATACCTGTGGTAACGGTGGGACTTCGGCATGAAATTTTTTAGACAGTTAGCCCTTCTTTTATTGTGAAATTTTCACCATTTCCGCAGAATTTTCTCTTTCTTTATTTAATTTTAAATTAACAGCTGTCTAAAAAATTTCATGCCGAAGTCCCACCGTTACCACAGGTATCTCGTTTGTTAGAAGGGGATGATACCGTGGCCAACCAACCAACCGAACCTCGTGGTCAACCAACTTGTAAAAACATATTAAAATCGAGAAGTATCTTCTAATTTTGCCGATATCTTGAGGTCTAATTGTAACTATTTTCAAGTAAAATATTTTACATATTTATAACACTTAATTTCCTACAATATCCAAACAAATAAACAAAGGAGAAATAAACAAACAATAAAAATAGCTAACAACAAATATTTGACTTTTGAAATTTTCTTTTTTACAATTCTTAATTCATCTAAATTTGCTTCAATGTCATGAAATCCTCCTATTTGATTAGCATTTTCTTCAGTTAATTCTTCTAATTGAGCTATTCTTTCTGTCAGATCGTTTAATTGTTCTCGAATAAAAATATTTTTCTTCTTTTCTAAAGTCGAAATTAAAATAGCTGCAATCTGCAAAAAATGTTGAGAAAATTAGTTTTTTAATTGGGTGGGGGCTAACTCGAGGAATTCCAAATCGCAAAACAGACAAGTCGAGGAACAGACAATTCACGGAATTACCAAAATAAGGAATATTTAATTCCGTGACTTGTCTGTTCCTCGACTTGTCGTACCGCAACTTGTCCGTTCCGTGAGTTAGCCCGACACGGTTTAATTCTAAAAAATTAATTTCCTCACCTTCCTTTTTTTAAAAACGTCTCCAACAATTATAGTTAAAATTCTAGAAGAAACCAACAAATTTTTAGAATATTTCTTTAATTGTTTAAATATTTTTGTTGTTGATTCTTCTTCTAATATATTTAACTCTAATTCATTTGGAGGTATATTTAATGATTTAAATATGTCTACAAGAAGTTCATTTGGAATTGTTTTTGACTTCTTTTGTTTATTTAAATTCATTTGTAAAATTTTCTAAAAAATATTAAAAATCACCTTAGAAAAGAAAAAAGTTTATTTTATTTTCACGCACTAATTAAAACTTTTAGGGAGTTAAAAGGGGAGAGGTGTATGAAAGTAATTAATGGGGGTTATGGTAATTAAATTAGGTATTCTGAAACTGCCTTTTATAGTAAAATCTTTAATTCAAATGTCGAGATTTTTTAATTGAAGTTTTTTATTGGTTCCGTTTTAACGAATAAATCAAAAAGAATCATGGTTATAGTTTTTTCCACAGCAAGGATTCATCCTTTTCAATGTTGGGAACCCCTCTAATCTCAGGAACCTCACTAAATTCCTGTTCTTAATTTTAATCAGGGACTTAAAGGAATTTTAGTAAAAAAATTTACCAAAAAAAAAATTTTTCATAAATGTATTCAAAAAAAGTACCTATTAAAAAAAGTACCTAAGCCTTTCCAGTGCCCTTAACCTTTGCGAGTTCTCGAATAAATATACCGAGCGTAAGCCGTTCCAGCGCTTTTTGACTTCTTCCGGATTCTTTCCAAGATCGCTTCCAATTTTATTCCAATATTCATCAAACTCATAATTAGTACGACTCGCCGTATCATACAAAGGGCGAGTTTTCTTAACTGCCTTAATTTTTAAAAGTTAATTAGAGGATTCACAAGACAAAATTAATCTTTTAGTGGAAATAAAAAAGAACCAAATGCAGAGTTTAGTAATCAAACCCCAATATTTAAATATAATAATAGTGAAACTAGACAAACCCAGGGAAAACTAAGAAACTTTCAAAAAATTATTTAAAAAATTATCAAAAAATTTTATTAGAAAAATTTAAAAATACCCTCTGATCCATCCAACAAAACTGCACCTCTTCGAAAAAGACAGCCTTTTAAATTTAAAGAATTAAGAAAATTTTTCTAAATTTAAAAGTTGTACAATTGGTGATGCCATTAAAAGAGAAACTAAGGGCTGCTCCAGATTTCCAGCCTTAAAAAATAATTTAAATTAAGATTGGAGGTTGAGAGGGAGGAGTAAAGAAATTATTGATTTTGGGATAGACTTGGGATTAATATTCGTGAAAAATAAATATTTAAAAATCAACACGAAAATATAATTAAATAACACGCTCAAAGGGGCTAACAAACAGAAAATGGGTAAAAGTTAAGTTTATGTGACACCTTTTTCTTATCTTTTCATTTCCCTAGAAAAAAAATGAGAAAAAGTCGTGCCCCCTCAAAAGGTAGAATTTTAATTTTCAATTTCTGAATTAAATTCGACCTGACGAATTCAGGTCGGGATTCGAAATAAAAAATAAAATTTGAATCAGCACACTTAATTACCAAAAAAAATCTTAAAAATATCGGAAAGACTTCAATCTCATTTTTCTAGTGAAATGAAAAAATGAGAAACAATATGTACATAAACTTAACTTTTACCGAAAAATTATTAACTTACTACTCCCGCTGATTTTCTTTAAAGAAAAAGTTTTGATTACTCACAAGGGATGAGCCACCAAAAAGGTATTTCTGATTCGATTCGAACTTTTAACTTTAATGTCGGATACCTAAAAGGGACTTTGTAAAAGCACGGCGGGAATCGCACATTTAGGGATTCTTTAAAATACCAAAAATGTTTACTTCAAAACCCCATTTTCTTCCTTATTTTCAATTTTAATTTTCACAGATAGCAGCAATTTTAATTTTGACAATAGAAAACAAAAGTAAATTTCTTCAAGAACGTCTTAATGATTTAACAACAAGAACAGATCAATTCCAAATAGCAACAAATCAAAGAATAAATGAAATGGAGAGGGAAAGTAATGTAAGGCTTGGGGAACTTGAAATAGGCCTTAATAATTTAATAAGAAGAACAGATGACCTGGAAAATGAAGTAAAAAATTTAGCTTGTAAAGGAAAAAAAATTTATTATTTAATTGTTTTTATGTGTTGCTTTTTTGTTTGTTTTTATATTTATTGTAAAGTGTATTATAATATATAAATTATGAATAAATTGGGTGAATAAATTTTGTTTGCTATTTCCACATAGAATTTTTAAAAAAAATTTAAGAATGCAAAAACAGGCAAAATAAAGTGTTGGATAATTTTTTCTTAAAAATATTTTTTGAATAAATTAAATAATCGAAAATATGTTTATCATTTAATTTTACGATTAAAAGTTAAGAGAAATTCTGTTTATTTACATAAGAATAATATTAGTTAGTTTGGTGTTTTTAACACCAACACAATTGTTGGTGCTTAAATAAAGAATTAAAAATTGAAATTAAATAATTTTAAATTTTGAAATATTTAAAAAATTGTGTTTTTGATAATTATAAATAAATTAGAATTTTATTATAAAATCTCTGTCAGATTTGAAAGCTCGGTAATGAAATTTATTAAGGTAGTTAGGTATGTAATATTGATGTAGATAATTATTTTATCGTCTCGCTTACTTATAATCCTACAAGTGATGTCACGGGTTATCCAAAACCCGATCAGAAGAAAATTTTTAAAACCCGTACCGACTTTTTTCTCAATCCGTGACATCCCTGAATACTATATACATATTAATTTTTAAAAATATTAAACAAAAATTACTGTTTTTACTAATACATATTATAACTTAAAAACCAAAAATATAAGCAAAAAATTTAAAATAAAAATATCACGAATCCAACACATAAATATAAATATAAATTTTTATTAGTTATTCTTAGTGAGAACACAAATTTAAATAACAACACAGATATAAACTTTTAAATATTTTAAAAAATTAAAATATGTATACATTTATGTATTTTTATTTAATTAATTTATTTATTTTAATTAAATTAATTAATTCCCAAGACTTATTTACATCTTCTGCAGAATTACAACAATTAGTACATGTAGAAAAAGAAATTCCAAAAATTATAGAAAATTATATTTTATTGGAAAATAAACGTTTAGAAAATTTAAAAAGGTAGTTTTTAGAATAAGTAGAGTTGTTGATACATTTAATTAAAATAAAAAAATGAAGTAATCATGGTTAGTAAATGGGAATGCTAAAATTAATTAAAGGAGTTAATTTGTATTAAAGTTGAATGGGATCGGGCGGGATTATCCCGGTTTTTTGAATCGCAATCCCGATTTTGCTGATCCTAGAACCAAAATACAAATCCTAATCCCAAGTCGGGACCGTGATCGGAATTGGATCAGCTCCTGGTGCAAATCAAAGGGAATGGTGGTTGAATGATTAGGGGTTGCTAGCAGAGCTTGCGCAAATGCGGAACGCGTATTGCGTGAATTATGCGGGTTTTTGACTTGCGGACCAGGGATCAACTCTAATCTGTATGTAGAGAATGTTTGGTAAAATTCCTCAATAATGAAGGTGTTAAAAGATACCAATATAATAATTATTTTATAAAAATTATTCCAAATAATTAATTTATCCAAATAATTTTCTAGTATAGGAAATAAATATTTAGAAGAAGAAAGTGAATTATTTGAATTGGAACCAAAAAGTGTTTTAAATCCTTTAAATGCTCTTAGAGTAATTAAAAAATTGGCAAAAACCTGGGAGGAAATTTCAAAAGAAATTCAATCAGATTTGGCTGAAAATTATTTAAAAAATATTTCAAATCAAAGAGAAACTCGTTTTCCTAATGAGGTGGGGATTTCTTATTTTTAAATTGAAGGAGAAGACTGACATGGAACCATCGTTTACTGTGACTGCGAATTTGATAGATTTTTTGGTACCATTCGATAGAGGACCCTCGACTTAGTATCGTGGCGCTAACCGTTTTCTTGCAAAATTAGTTTGGGCCGAGTTATGGCCGTTCAAAGTTGAACGCTAGAGTCTGAAGTTATAGGGTAAATAAACAATTTCTCTCTTATTTTTCATCCTCAAAGAACCAAGCCACGCCTCTTCTCTTTGTTTATTGTGTCTGACATTTTTCTCCCTTCTTATTTGCCTCACGCCTCTTGCATTCTTTTTTCCTCTTTGTAAGATAAAGAGAAGAAAGCAGAGAGAGTGAAACAAAGTTATAGCTCGTTTCTTTTCCTTATTTACCTTATACTCAACTACACCCAAGGACTGAAACTTTGAACGGCCATAACTTGGCCTAAACTAATTTTGCAAGAAAACGGATAACGCCACAATACTAAGTCGAGGATCCTCTATCGAATGATACCAAAAAATATATCAAATTCGCAGTCACAGTAAACGATGGTTCCTTGTGAGGGGAGAGATTTTAATTTTGAAATTAGAGACAACCCAAAATTTGGGGAGAAAGGAAGAATCGGAGCTTAAAATGAGAGCTTCCAATCATCCATTTATATTCTAATAAAACTTGATACATATTTATAAAAATAGGATGATTTAAATGGAGCAATTCAAGGATTATTACGTTTACAAGATACTTACAAATTAAAAACTAAAGATTTGGCTAATGGAATTGTTGAGAATATTGATATAAATAAACAAATGGATGGTAGATATTGTTTGGTTATTAAATTATATAAAATATTTAATTTAGCTGAAGATTGTTATGAAATAGGACTAGCTGCATATAATGAAGAGGTTAGATTTTCTTGGCCTTGGAAAGCCTAAAAATATTACTGCAAAGCAGACAAAGGAAAAATTTATGAGTTCGGAATTCCTCCTAAGTACTAGATCCGGAGACGAACCTAAGATTTTGAATCCTAGCCGAAGCCTAAGTCACAAGTCGTCAATTTTTTAAAATTTCTTTTCTATCCTACTGATACCGACAATACTACTCTTCCACTCCTGCAAGAGCCACGTCCCTAAAGCTCAACTCGGGTTGCGAAGGAAATTCAGATAAAACGCGATCCCCACTTTTAATTTTGCCTGGAAAGAAATGAAGCTATTAATTTGTATATTTAATTTTAATTAAAATAAAAGGATTATTATCACTCAATATTATGGATGGAAGAAGCAAATGAACGTTATTCTTTACAAAAAGAATCAACAAAATTTAACAAATCAGATATTTTAAATATTTTGTCAATTTCTTTATATAAACAAGGAAATTTAAAGAGAGCTTTAATTATTAATGATAAATTAATTGAATTAGGTAATTACTGAAAATTAAATTTAAAAAAAATATTTAAAAAAAAAGATCCTTTATATCCAAATGCAACAAATAATTCAAAATTATATGAACAAGAATTATTAGCTAATGGAGTTAATGAAGAAGATTTTCGTTTAAATATACCTCCATTAAATAATTATAGATCATTAAATGATTCTTACATAGATTCTGTTGATTATCAAGTTTTTGAAGAACTTTGTCGTGGCGAGAAGGAAATTGTTTGTTAATTGAAATTATTTTTAAGATACCTTTCATTTGATTTTTAGTACTACTTTCATCCCCCATAAGCCCCGCCCCCTTTTTTTATCGCTTCCTTTTCTTATAAGGTGATTTTTGGGTTAAAATTCCTCAACTTTTTATCTTCTTTACTCCATAGGGCAAGGAAGGGAGAAGAAAAGGGGCGGGGTTTATGGGGGGGGGAATGAAAGTAGTGCCTTAATTTTTAGAATATAACACAAATATCTCAACTTTATTGTTATTACAAAATGGACCGCCCATTCCTTCGTTTAGCCCCAATTAAAGTCGAAATTATTCGATTCGAGCCTTTGGCTGTTATATTTCGCAATATTATTGCTGATGAGGAAATTGAAATTCTAAAACGTTTATCAATGCCAAGAATGACTAGATCAAAAGTTCAACACCTCAAAACTGGGGAACCTATTATTGCTCCCTACAGAATAAGTAAAATGTAAAAAAATGATTCGAATATACTAAATATTTAATTATATTTACTATTAAGTGCTTGGCTTTATCCTAGTGAAAATAAAGTTGTTTTACAATTATTTAAGCGTATGGTGTTTATGACGAACTTGAATATGTTATCGGCTGAGCATTTTCAGGTTTTTAAGATGATCAAATAGTTTCAAGACTACTTTAACGCAATTCATTTGTGGATATCCATAAATTCAAAAAATTAACACTAGGATATGAATATTATTAGAGTATAAAGATATTGGTTTTCTTAAGAATATTCTTGGGGATGAAATAATATAAATCTCTTGTATCCCTTTTTTCAATGACTATGCTTAATTTAATATAAATTACCCACATATGTTGGGTCCCCAAAAGAGCGCAAAACCTCAATTTTAAATAAAAAATAATTTATCACTAGGTTGGAAATTATGGAATTGGTGGACATTTTAGACCTCATTTTGATTTTGCTAGGGTTCTAAATTTTATAAAATTAAATATTTTAAAAATATTTTAAAGGATAATTCAACAAATACAAAAGAATCACAAAAAGGATATCATTTTTTGAATTTAGGCACAAGAATTGCAACAGCTTTATTTTATTTAAGTACCCCAGAAAAGGGTGGATATACAGTTTTTAGTAATGTTAAAACATTTGTTAAACCAACTAAAAATGATGCTCTTTTTTGGTATAATTTGTGGAGAAATGGAAATGGGGATTTTAGAACACGGTTAAATAAGTTGTTAATTTAAAATTAATTTTTGAGTTTCTAGACATGCAGCTTGCCCTGTTTTGCTAGGCGATAAATGGGTTTCTAATTCATGGATACATGAAGGAGGACAAGAATTTTTTCGTCCTTGTGGTTTAGATCCGTCAATACAGGAACGTTATGTTGGTGATTTGGGAGGTCCAGAACCTAAAAAATATCCAAATATATTTCCATATTGTAAAAAAGGATTGTATTGTGAATGAAAATCTTTTTATATATACGTGATTTTCTTAAATATATTGTGATTTTCTTAAAAATATTTTTGTTGGACATTAAAAAATTATTTTGAGGAGGTTTTTAAATCAGGGATAGGTTCTTTACTTCTTTTGTGTTTTGCTTGGTGAAAAATGGGTTTCTTACTTATTTGGACTTAAGTACTTAAAAATAAACTAGTGACAAACTGTCTTTCGTACTTACAACATTAAAAATGTTTATTGCTTTTGGATATTCCCTCAAACTACCTTATATCCCAGATTATCCCTTATGTATATCTCGGATTGCGGATTGTGTAAAATTGAGTGTTTTTGATTTGCAGACTGCAGAGGATTTTAAAGTTAAAATTGCTGACTGTGGAAAATTGCGGCTCTCGGAACTGATTGAGTTCAAAAGTTCAACTGGGACGGGATCCCGTGAGATCGAGATGTGCCCGTGAGTTCCCATGAGTTTGAGATGTGAAGCCAAGTATGGACCCAAAAATACTTCCTTTCAGCGCTGCGGGCGAAAATTTTGAAAATTGTAAAGGCCAAGGAGCCTAAATTCCCTTCTATTTGCACGGCAAGCGAAAATTTATCAAATTTTTGAAGCACAAGAAGCCAGATTTCTCCCATTTTGCCCGAAATCTTGTAAATCAAATTTCAATTTTGTCACCGAATGTTTTCAATTGTTAATATTTTCGCATTAATGGCATTTTGTTATTTTATTCTTTCAGACATTTTGTACATAAAAAAATAATTTGAATATTTTTTTGTTTATTTTATTTTTAAAGATAAATTCAACATAAGAATAAATTGAATATTATATGTACATTGTGTAGTTACATATTAAAAATTAGTAAATTTTTATTTTCGGTAAATTGATATTTCTTAATACGGTCAGAACCTGTGCTTGGACGCTCGTACCAAAAATTTTACTCGTATTTGTATGAAGTACAAGCAACATTAAAATTTCGAATGCTGTTTAAAATCACTAATTTTTATTCTAATTTTTTTAACGTGATTTAAAATGTTCTGTTTTACTTTTAGGAAATTTTTTTAATTTTAAAAA
The DNA here is from genome assembly GCA_963681835.1 of Meloidogyne enterolobii. Taxonomy (NCBI): domain Eukaryota; kingdom Metazoa; phylum Nematoda; class Chromadorea; order Rhabditida; family Meloidogynidae; genus Meloidogyne; species Meloidogyne enterolobii. The sequence goes on from CAVMJV010000019.1 coordinate 2,331,559, forward strand.
TGAATTTAAATAAACAAAAGAAGGGGAAAACAATTCCAAATGAACTTCTTGTAGACATATTTAAATCATTAAATATACCTCCAAATGAATTAGAGTTAAATATATTAGAAGAAGAATCAACAACAAAAATATTTAAACAATTAAAGAAATATTCTAAAAATTTGTTGGTTTCTTCTAGAATTTTGACTATAATTGTTGGAGATGTTTTTAAAAAGAGGAAGGTGAGGAATTTAATTTTTTCAGAATTAACAAACGAGTTTACTGGTCCCGAGAACAAAAATTAGTAAGCTTTTTCGAAATTTTTGAGAGTTACCAGTAGGTATTCAAGTGTGCTGAGTCCGAATCTGAGCTTAGAAACTTTTAATACTGGTAACTCTCAAAAATATCGAAAAGACTTCTTCCTAATTTTTTCTCATGACCAATAAGAGAGAGAGAAAAACATTAGGAAGTAGTTCAAGTAATAATTAAAAGAATTGAAAAATTAATTTTGAAAATAGAATGATAATAATACCTATGCTAAAGCCGAATGGGTATATGTAGTGAGTCTAAAATTTGGTCACCACGAAGTTCATTACCTTAAGTACTTTTCATTCGTTTGAATTTCTACACAAGAAAAATGTAAATTTCAAGCTGCTCTTGAGCGACAGTTTTACCGGTTAAAAATTAACAACAAAAATCCCAATTTCAAACCCCATTCTTAAAAATCGCCTCATTTCAAAATGGAAAAACACCGTTTTCATTTTTAGCCCTCTTTTAAATCTTTATTTTAACAGATAGCAGCCATTTTAGTTTTGACTATGGAAAACAAAAATAAATTTCTTCAAGAACGTGTTGATGATTTGACTGCAAGGGAAGCTGAATTTGGAATGGAAGTTATTCAAATTCGGACAGATTTCAACCGACTTCGGGCAGATTTTAATGAGTTAATTGAGGATGTTACTGAGGCGAAAAATAAAATTTACAAATGGAAGAAAATTTTGATTATTATTATGTTTATAAATTGTTTTATTATTTGTTTTTGGGTTTATCGTATGTTTTCGCATTAATGACATTTTATTTTTTAGACATTTTATAATTAAAAATTATTTTTTAATTTAAATATCTGAAATAATTTTTTTTTTCATTTTTAAAGAGAATCTTTAAGTTTATTTAGAGAATTTAAATGAATTTAAATAAACAAAATAAGAAGGGGAAAACAATTCCAAATGAACTTGTTGTAGACATATTTAAATCATTAAATATACCTCCAAATGAATTAGAGTTAAATATATTAGAAGAAGAATCAACAACAAAAATATTTAAACAATTAAAGAAATATTCTAAAAATTTGTTGGTTTCTTCTAGAATTTTAACTATAATTGTTGGAGAAGTTTTTAAAAAGAGGAAGGCGAGTAGAGAATTAACCAATCCTAATCAATCTTAATTTTGACAGATAGCAGCAATTTTAATTTTGACAATAGAAAACAAAAGTAAATTTCTTCAAGAACATATTAATGTTTTGACAGCAAGAGAAGCTGAATCTGTTCAAAGAATTAATGAAGTAGAGGCCACCTATGCTCAAAATATTCAAGATGTTCGGGTAGATTTGGAACGAGTTCGGACAGAATTACAATTGGAGATTAGGACAGCATTTTCTGATGTGAAAAATAAAATTTCCAGATGGAGAAAAACTTTAATTATAATTATGATTTTAAATTGTTCTATTTTAGGCTTTTATTTTTATCGTATAATGAATTATGACTTTTAGATATTAAAATATATATTGAAATAAAATTTCTAAAATCGTGCAGAAAATTTTTTTTGAGCGCATCACACGTATAAGATGAGAAAGTGGTATAATTGACTATTCAGACTCCAATCCAGACCCTCACATTTTTAATGGCTTTATGCATACTTTTTTAAAATACACAAAAGATTGGGAGATTAACTGAAAAATATTTTTGGTGAAAATATTAAAGGGTTGACAACACAAAATTGTATTGCAATAAACGACCACAAATGTTTTCGGTAAAGACTAAATTTAAAAAAAAAATATTGGAAACAAAAAAATGAGGCTTAAAAACAACAAATGACAATTAAAATAATATTTGTCTCGGATTTCCAAAATTATTTCATTTTAAAATTTTGAATTATTGAAAAGAAAATTTAAATTAAAATGGAGGATTCAAAATATTAAAATGAAATCAATTTCAGTCGAATCTCGATATAACGAAAGCTAAGGGACCGAAGAAAAAAATTCGTTATATAAAGGGATTCGTTAATTAAGGAGCCATTAAACGAGATAAGACCATATATCCATATTTTTCCGTCACCTTTAAAACAAAAATTTTAAATCCTCTCCCACCTTTATTTTCACTTCATTCATCGTCTACTACGTCTATCACAACTGTCTGAACGACGTCGACTGCTGCGTCTATAACTTCGACTTCGTGTACGATTCCTACGAGTTCGATCACGAGAAGTACTCCGACGTCGGTAACTGCGGGAAGAATAATCTCGCGATCGAGAACGATGTTGAGAGCGTGAACGGCGGCGCCTCCTGAATTTAAAAAATAACTTTGGAGCTATGTAAAAGAAAAGCCGATAAACAGATTTTGAGTGGTACTTAAAGATTCTCAGAAATAAGCTAACTCAAAAATATGCTTACTTTTTAAATAAATCGAAATTTAACTACCTATAAGAAGAACGAGAGCTTGAACGTCGTCGACGCGTTGCTGATTGACGGCGACGAGAAGACGATGAACGTCGACGACTGTGACGATCACGGCTTCGTTTTGAGCTTGCTGAAGAACTTGAGGAAGATGAAGAGCGAGAATTACTTGAAGAATGAGAATCGTCTTCGCTGCTTGAAGTTGTTGAATCAGCTAAAAAATATTGAAGATTTAACAGATAAACAATTAAAAATAACAAGAAGATTACCAGTTGAAGCAGATTTTGTTGAGGATTTTTTTGACTTTTTAGAAGATGCTACACTTTCTTCCGATTTGGCACGTTCATTCAATTCTTTTGACATTTCTTTTTCTGCACTTTTAATACTCTTCTTTTCAGTTAAATTTTCATCAGAATCATATTCATCCTCATCAATTTTAATTGAACGTTCTGGTTTAAACAAAGCAGAAGGAGGTGGTGAAGGATTTTGAGGAATTTGTTGACTTTCCTAGAATTATATAAAGAGATATTAAAAATAAAATTTAATTAAAACAGAACCTCTCTATTAAACATAAAATTGAGAATATATACCCACCTTATTGTTACGTTAGTAAATCAGAGATAGGGATCCAAAAGCGAATGAAGCCAAAACCTTAGCCCAAAATTAGATATACCTAGTCAGTTTAAGATAAATTTTTGGGACGGTTAACGACCTCATTATAAGATAGAATTACATATTTCAGCTCCAAGGGTAAACTAATAATGAGATTAACCTATTAAACGTACAATTTTTGCATGTCTCCATTTTGAAAAAATATAATAAAAAAATTTCTGCTGTACCTCATCGATGTCATTTTCCACTTTTGATACAAGTGCCGGAGAATTCTTTTTTGGAGTAGAAAGATTATTTGCAGGAGATTTATGTAATGATGTTGGCGTTGAGTATTCCTCCTCTTTAGTCTTCTTAGGCAAAATTAATTGTTTAAAGATAAATTCTTCTTCTTCAGGTTCAGCTTCTGCTTCCATAGGAATGTTTTCGTTGAGCAGATTTACACTTGAAACTTCATATTCGGTTTGTTTTTCCTTCTCTTTTTGTTTTGTTGGAGACTTTACAGGAGAAGTTATCTGTTCTATTTTCTCCTCTTTAATGGTTCCTTCCATTTTATCACCCTTATCTTCCGGTTCAACAATATTTTCATTCGTCACTTCATTTTCCTCAACGAAATGGCTTGATTTGATCACATCTTCATCAAAATGATCACGATTTTTATTAACATCTTTTGAAGACTCAACATGATCCTGACTAGTAAATTGAAGACCCTCCTGTGTTTCGACATTAGCAATGTTTGCTTCGATGTTTATGTCCACTTCATCACCACAATAATCTTCACGTTCATTTATTCTTAAAATAAAAAATAAACATATTTTACCAAAAATCATACTTTTCATCATCACCAAATTCATCTTCATCCCGTTCACGCCCATTATCATTTGTATGTTGACGATCAATATCTCTTTAAAAAATTGAAAGTTAAATAAAAACAATTTTTTATCAAACTTTGAATCCGAATCCTTTAGAGTTTCTTCATCTTTTTCCTTTGCTGGTGAAACATTCTTTGGAGGAAGTTCTTCAGTAGCTGGTGTTCCATTTTTAGATGCTTCATTCTTCCTTGGAGTTTTTGTTGGAGTTAATTGTTCATTCTTTACCTTCTTCAATAAAATAGGTCTCTCCGATGAAATAGATTTTTCTTCTTTAGATTCTTCTCGTTCGTTTGGAATTTTCTCCTCAAATGATTTTGATCCTTTTTCATGTTTTGTAGGTGTAGAACTTGTTTCTTTATCTCGTTTGTTATTATCTTTGTTCCCCCTTAAATGACTCAAAAACCCAGATAATGTAGAATTTGGTAATGGCACATCAGTTTCTTCATCATCTTCTTTTTCTTCACTTCGTTGTCTTCGAACTAAAATTTTCTTTTCTGGGCTAACTTCACCATCTTCGATAGAAACACCTTCATCTTCATATTGCTAAATTTAAATAGCGTTAAACTACAGACAAAATATTATATAAGGGAGAATATTAACTTAAATAAAACTTACAATCTCTCTTTCTTGTTTAGAAGATGATTTACTACTATTCACATGAAGTTCATTTCTGTATCCATCAAATTGATGACGCTTTTCTTCTTCTTCATATCGCCGATGCAAACGTCGTGCCAATTCACGTTCACGTTCAATTTCTGAATTTTTGTTATTTCTCTCTACACTGCGGCGACGCTCATTACGGCGACTATAGTCGCGTCTATTAAAACTAAAAATATTTGGATAATCTAAAATTGCAAACCTTTCTCTTTCTTGATGTCTTGATGGAGACAATCTCTTCTCTTCTTCAAACCGTCTTCTCGGCATCCCTTCATTTTCATCACGATTATCGGCCCAACGACCAAATACACGACTTTCATCAACTGCACGTTTTGAAGCATCATTATCGCGTTCTTGACTTCGTCGTCCAACTCCACGCCTTTCAGCTGGGCGTCCATCATCTCGTCTACGAACACGATCGTTTTCATTTCGGCGCCCAAACATACTTAAAAGTGAAAAAATAAAACTTTTAACCATCTTCATGAAATTACCGATCCTCTTCCGGCTTACGATTATGAGATATTGAACGATCCGGAGACTGAGGGTAACGTCCACCGACACCATTTCGCAATCCAAAACGTGGCGATCGACTTCTTGCTCTCCCGTTCTGCGTACCTTCATCCCGATAGCGCCGATCTCTACGAGTATTATCACGTTCTTGATCTCTGACACGAGCCATTCTGTCCCGATCTCGTTGATACATATCATTTGGCCAACGGCGATCACCACGTTCAACGTGTTCAGAACGAGAGGACTGAAAAAATATAAAATAAGGTCAACTTTATTAACATAAAGTAAATAACCTCAGTTTGAGAATGATTTCGTTCTCGAATTTCCTTAACTTGTTGAGGCGGGGGAAACACTGGAAGCCTATAACCAAAAGTTTCTGTTTCATTAGTGGCATTTTCTGCCTGTTTTTGTTGTTTTTCTTGTATTTCCTTTTCTTCCTGTTCTAATTTAATTTTTATACGATCTTGAAGTTCTTTCATTGAAATCAATCGACGCTCTTCACGTTTCCAGTGTGGAGGAGTAGCGCTACGCGAACGAGAATGAACAGGAACTCGGCTCTAAAATAATTTTCAAAATTTTATAACTAAATTGAGTATAATTTTAATCCCCAAAATTTACAAAAAATCTTAAATCAAATGCCTGTTGACGTGCTCTGGATTTATTGAAACTAAACAATTAGAAAAATTTTTTTAATAGACCTAAACAATTTTTATTTTAAAAATGTTTAAATAAAAAATATAATAAAATATTGAAAATTTACCCCCTCATCATCAGATGGAGTCCGAAAACGCAACGATCCACGACCTTTGACTCTATGACCAGATCGGGTTTTAGCAAAAGACTGACGCACCGGAGGACGACTTGAATGACTGGTAGCATTTTCAGGCGTTTTCGATCTGAAAAGAAACAAATTAATAGAGAAAGAAACGAAAAGAACAACCTTCTCATCAAAAATTTATTAGTTGTCGGTACTTCAGGTAAATCGTCTGCCTTGACAGAAGAAATGATTTCTGGCTCATTTACAACAGCTTGCTGTCCAATTGAAGGAAGGACAGTTTGACTTTCTTCATAATCACTGTTACTCTCTTTATCCTTTTCACGCTTTCGTTTCTTATGCTTCTTACTTAAATTACTAAATAAAATTTTATACAAAAGTATCAATAATAACCTTTTCTTAACTTCAGTCTCGACATCATCAGCAGTTCGCTTCCTTATGAGCTGACCTTAAAATGTAAAAATAGTTTATCTTAATATAGATATAAGGAAGGACATATAAAAACTATAAACAACGTTTGTATGTCTAATAGGGTCAAATTTTTCAAAACAATACAAGGAAACATCCAAACTGTGAGTCAAAATTTTGTATTTTTTGGTACCAATCATTAGAGCATCATCGATTTACTCCTTTTCTCCCCCATTTTTGGCAAACTTTGAGGCCCTGTAACTTTCAAGTTTCATATTCCTAGCCAAAAAAGCCGGAATCTACAAGAGTAAATCGATGATGCTCTATCGATTGGTACGAAAAAATACAAAATTTTGACTCACAGTTTAGTATTTTCCTTGTTAGAAAATTAAAAAAACAAACCACAATTAGCTATAATTACATCTGCCACTGGCCTACATTTTGCATTGACTTTGAGATTCTCGATTTGAGTGATAACCTCTTGACCAGAGATTACCTAAAATTACATTTTATTGCTTATAAATTTATAAAATACAAACCTTCCCAAAAACCACATGAACACCGTCCAAATGTGGGGCAGGCTTTGTTGTAATAAAGAACTGAGAACCATTTGTGTCCTTACCACGGTTTGCCATGCTCAACATAAATGGCTGATCATGTTTAATTAGAAAAGATTCATCATCAAAAACACCTCCATAAATCGATTCTCCTCCTGTTCCATTACCTGCAGAGAAATCACCGCCCTAGAAGGAATATTTTAATACTGAAAAGTAAAAGCTAGAAAAAACCTGAACCATAAAATTTTTAATAACACGGTGAAACAGAGACCCTTAAAATGAAAATAGACTCCAAAAAAATAAAAAAGTCATACCTTTGTAGTGAAGTGGCTTCTCAGTAACTTTGCCTAAACCAGCCTGTCCTGTACACAGCATAAGAAAATTCCTTTAAAGAATTTTAATTAATAATAAGAAACACATTTTTAGTCTTCAAAAACCTACAAACATTTAAGTAAAAACAAACTTTGTAGTCCTCGGAACCAAATCATCAAACAACTCCATTACCACACGTCCAACAGGATCACCATCAATTTGAATATCAAAAAAACAACGACTTCTTTCAGATTTAGATACTTTTTCAATAGTCATTTTTACTAAAGAAGAAAGTTTGCTTATAATTGGAAACAATGCATGGGCAATTAAATGATTTAAATAAACATAAAACTTGTTAGATTATATGTACATTTAGGATCGAAGGCTAAACAGAACTTAGCTTTCCAACAAAATTCCTGACAAAAATGCAGCTGCACAGCGCTTTCAACAAGTTGACGCACGCGTGAAAACGGCTCGGGCACAGTGATCCATTTGCACAGTAAGACTTTTGCACAGAGGGCATCTGCACAGTGGACAATTGCACAGTAATTTGTGGTTAAGTGGATTTGTGTTAGGTTTTACTTATTGTTATAAGGGAATAAATGTTACTAAGGAAAAATTCCGTCATATCACCCGGAAACCGATTCGGACAAATGATATGTCATTCGAAAGATCTCGCCGAGCTGAGTCGAACGGCACCAAAATTAGCTTGGGGACTCAGTTATGGGCCGAGATATAGATCCCCGAAAATCGAAAAACCATAGAGGTGAGTAAGCCCAATTTTGTGATAAAAAATTCGAATATGCAAATTATACATCATTCGAAATCCCTGGATATTACCTATGACACCTGAAATCACATGATATCACTCAAAATTCGCTTTAATCCATCCAAGTCTTCCGTCTATCATTGTCCTTTTTCAGCGCCGCAGGCGAAAATTTGAAAATTTGGGAGGGACAAAAAGCCAGATTTTCATCATTTATTGCGAGGGAAATTTTAATAATTATAATAAAAATCTGCTAGAATTTGTCCATTTGATAAGCGAACGAAAATTTAGAATATGTAAAAAAGAATTAAGAAATACTTAGGTTAGAAAAAGAATTATGAATTCTAATACAATTTAAGATTTTTTTTGTAAAAGTATTAATAATTAGTAACATTTATTCCCTTATAACAATAAGTGAAACCTAAAACAAATCCACTTAACCACAAATTACTGTGCAATTGTCTACTGTGCAGATGCCCTCTGTGCAAAAGTCTTACTGTGCAAATGGATCACTGTGCCCGAGTCGTGTCACCGTGAAAACTTGCTAACTTTTCCTTAAACATAACGCCAAAATTTAAATTTAATGTCTATTTGCTCTCTTTATTTTATTGCATCCCTCGTGCGTCTGACTTTATTTTGCGAACAAGAGAAAGGGTCAGAAAGAGACGAGTTATAAAATGGTCAGATGGAAGGAAAATTCTCTCATTTGTGAGGGGAATTAGTTAAATTTATAACTTTTTATCTTCCAATTCAATTTTTTTCAAATTTTGTATTTTTGTGGACCTGACTAGAAAGGTTTGGTTTTAGAACTCAACCCGGCTTTTCTCGATCTGCGGCAACTTTTTTTATGTAATTCAAATAGTAGAATCTCTGTAGAATCTTGTTAATACTACTCATCGATAGCACGTCACTTTTAATCTTACGCCAGGTCATTTCTCTCCCGAGAGTGGCGTATGTAAAGCATATAGCTATTTAATTCCTAAGGATGTGCAATAAACGGTGTAATGGATCCGGTTTACTGAAGATGCTGGTTCGCTCCCAGCCCCGAGAAAAATAACTATGGCCCAACTACTTTACTCGTATTACTATACCGAATACCAATAATTTAAAAACTAGTATGCCTGATTTCCAACAAAAAGCCTGATTAATCCCGATTTCTTCATTCAAAGTCTGATGTTACTTAGAGTTATCTATCTACATATTATTTCTCTATCTCGAAACTTTAATCATATCTTGTACAATCGACCTCCACTCTCGAAATTATTCACTTATTGTTGAAATCCTTCACCTTGGTTTTCTTAAACGTCTATTAACATATAGAATATGCCCTTTAAGTTCACATTTAAATCACATTATTTTTTTAAATTTCAAAAGAAATATTAGTCATTGTTTTGTCTAGTTAACTTTATGATGTAAGGAAGTAATATTTTCTCATTAATTATTTAAAGTGCATTTTATTATGTCTACAATTTTGTTTTTTTAATTGAAAAAATAAAAAGGACTTAAGTGCTTTAATAACAATAATTTTAAAATTTTTTGAAATATTTTTCTGTATAAATACTTCACTTATTATAGTTATATTTTATCATTTTTAACTTTCCTCCTCTTTATTTTTATATTTAAATTTTTTTAAATTTAAATTTGTCCTTTCATATATTTTAAAGCGATTTTTATTTTAAATAATTCATTATGTGTACACCTTTGGTGAAAAATTGTATCTTATAATCAGGGGTCGGTCGGAATTCCGATTTCTGACACCTCGTCATTTCCGACCGACCTCTGCTTATAATTAGGGTTCTCGGTTCTGTACCGAACCAAGCCGATGAACTAATGATTTTTTGGTTCGGATATCGGTTCGGTTCCTGATATCCGAAGATTTTCCAAGAACCGACAACCCTGCTTATAATGAAGAGCTTCCAAATTGGATGTATTGCTTGCATAATCTTCTTGTGACGGATAATAAAATTTAAAAGAGGGGGAGGCAAAATCACGCGCGATATTGTCTAGTCTTTTCTCATTATGACATGCGAGTTTTTAAGCATAGCCCCTTTTACCCAAAAGCCAGACAAATTTAAAGACGTATTTTAAACTGAATTTTATCTACAAGTGAACTAGTTATCAAAACATGCTTCTTATAAATATTTTGCAGTAATTAAAATCTCTATTGTTTAAAATTTTTTAAAATATAATTCAAAAAAATTTCTCTACAAAATTTTTAAAATAATTTTTTAAAGATAAAATGATAAACAAACAATTAATTATTATTAATTTATTTTTAATTTTAATAATTTTTAAATTTTGTAAATGCAATGAAATGACAGTTAAATATTACAAAAATTCTGGTCACCGCTGTGAATTTACTGAACAAAATCAAAAAATAATTAAAGAGACTGGAAATATAATTAATTTAAACGAGAAAATAATTCGAGTTGAAGTATTCTATAAATATGCAAGAAATAATACTTTATTTGGAAAAACTAATTATTTCTTTTTTCTTGGGGAACAAGGGGATTTGTATTATTTGAAGGATAAAGAAGTAGAAAAATGTACAAATTTGAGATATACTATATATAGATCGATTAAAGATTTAAATATTGTTGATGGAAATGTATGTTTTTAAAGCCTTAATTTTAACCATTGTGTGAAAGCTTTACTTAAGCGATAACCCTAGTTTTTAGGTCAAGTCTTGTGTTTAGTTACTTTTTTTATTTGTTGAAGTAGGGAAATTGGTAAGGAAATTTTGGTAGGGAAACATATCGGGACCGACATTACGGGATTACGGTAACAGAGAAATAACCTTTTGCATGCTTAATTGGTTCTAAAACTTGAAAACTTTTTGTCAATAGGGCAATGTACTATCCAAGACCCAGTGGCCGTAGGTCCTGAATTCAATAGGGTAACTGTTCCTAGTTTGAGATATCCTCATATATTCGATTTGATACCGAATATCCCCCGAAATATTCCCGACTTGATACCGGTTGCGCTCGGTATAAGCTTTGTAAAATTTATTTTTAACCATGTACCACAGTTTCTCTTACGATACCATCTCCTACCATCTGTTATAGTAGGTTAAATAACCATAAACAACATTCTTATGATAGGGGAATGGTTGTCACAAATAATTAAATTTACGATAATTTGAAAGTTAATTCTTGAAATTTTTTCCAATTAAAATGCAATCCTAGTAAGAAATATAAATTTGATTAATATGTATAAAAACTGACAATTAAATATTCTCAAAAATTTCTTCTTCCAAAAATTTTTCCTTTTCAAGTTAATTGAATATATGCCTTTAATAGGCACAGATTATAATGGAAATAAATATTGCCAAATTGTGTTAAATAATGCAAATTCTTCGAGTTTTGTATTTAAAAACAATAAAAAAATTTTTAGTAGAGAAGTTGATACTTTTTATTTAAGTACAGAAAAAGGGGAAATTGGGCTTTTCCCAAATATCAATCAAATAATAGTTGAAAATAATAATGAATTAAAAAAACAAAGTTGGGAAATTTGTAGTGAATCAGCTAAGGAATTAAATAAAGGTAAAAAAGATGTTTAGTTTTTTAAAATTTTTTTGAAAAACTCTTTCCATGGTTACCTGACTTGGATTTAACGGGAGAGACTAAGTTTCGATGCCAGGCAGCAGTTGGTGAAGGTTGTTCCCGTATAGTTCCTGTATGGCACTTGAATAAGTGGCACGCCTCGAGTGGGGAGGCAATAGGGTTTAGCTTTGCTTGTAAATCATAAGACAGAAAGGTATTGACTAACAGTGATCAGTAAATTATTTGATCAAATAATTTAATAATTATTTTATTTTTGAAAAAATCTAACTTTTTACAAATATTAAACGAATATATAATTAAATATTTGATAAAAGTTGATCAAATATTTGTTTGGTCCGATCTCTATTGACTACTACAAACACGTACATATATATTTGTGGCTGATTTAATTATATAAAAAATTTAGATGTTGTTATTTAATTAACTAATTTAAATATTTTTCTTTAAATTAAGCAACATTTTTGGTCATAAATGATTGAATTAAACAAAAAGAAAAAGAATAAAAATCGTTAAATTAAATTAAATATTTATTTTCTTAAAATTTTCTAAATTTGTTTTCGATTTTTGTTTTATACCAAATATTTTTTTTTGGGAATTTTGAAGAAATTATCCCTTTTTCTTGATTCTTAGCTGTTCCTTTCTTTTATGATAAAAATTCATTTTATTTTTTTTATATTTTGTAGTTTGTATTTTCTATTCTACTTTTTCTAGTTTGTTCACATTTTATCAATAAAATTCAATTATAAGCGATAAAACAATTAATATTTAATTTTAATTATTTTAGACTCGAGGAAAAGAGAATTAATTATTTAATCATTAATTTGTTTTTTAAACAATTAAATTGACATCATTTTTAAATGTTGATAGTAGAAAAAAGTTTGTATTTTGTATTTATGTAGTTTCTATTCTTCACTATAAAATTCTTTTAATAACCTGTTGAGAGTATATATAATTTGTGAATTTTTATAAAAAAAATAATTTCCCCAATTATTTAAAACATTCTTCTTTTCCTCTATTAAAAATTCAATTTAATACATGCAATCGAGACTGACAAAATTTGAAAAAAAAGAAAAAAATAATTTTTTAGTTTTTAATTTAACGACAAAATTTGAAATTAAAAATTCAAATTTATATATGTAATTTTATTTTCAAATTTTTTTATCTTGCCAACCATTTATAATTTACACTTTAATTTTAAAATTAAAAAATAAATTTTAACTTAAATTTTTATTTATTTAAAATGAGTTTATTAAAAAATCAATTTTTTTTTGTTTCAGGTTGAGTTCATTTAAGTGCATTTTTTGTTAAATTAAAAGTTAAAAAATTATTTTATTTTTTTATTTTTCAAAATTTGTTGTCTAGACAATAAGAGAGACATAAAAAAAAGATAAAACAATTGACTTGCTTGTTTATTAAAAAAAATTTTTTTAATTAATTTTTTCAAGCAGTAAAATTAAATTAATTAATTTAAATTTCCATCAAAATTTGCAGATTTTCTTTTAAATTAAAAAATGAAAAATATTTTGTTTAAATATTTATTATTTTTAATATTTTTATTTAATGTCGAATCTTCAAAAATTTTAGTTTTTAGTCCAACTATAAGTCGAAGTCATATGATTTCCAATGCCCGAATAGCTGATACTTTAGCTAGTGATGGACATAATGTTGTTAGTTGGTTTTACTTTAATTAAATTATTTTTTAAATTAATTATTCTGAGAGGATTGAGAGACTAAAACTTGATAAAATTGGGAGATAAAATAAAATGAGAGGAACGGGAATTCTCTCTAATTGAGGGAGAACTACCTTTATGAGGGTAGCATAAACTTGAAAGGATTAGAATCTGAAACATTTCATAGTTACCGATAAACTAATTTAGCTAACTGGACGATAACTTCGATTTCTCTCATATAAATCTTAAATCTTCGCCTAAATTCATTTAATTAATTTTTTAATTTTAGACCCTTTTAGAAGTTGAATTTCTTGCAAAGGTGGGAGAGTTAAATGCTTCAAAAGTTGCAAATACACTATTAGTGCCGGGTCAATTTATAGATCCAAAAGAATTTAATTCATCCATGATAGCTGAAATGTCATTTAAGAATGTTTTTTTACCTATGGATTTTCTAGTTGGTACTATTTTACAAACATCTTTCAATATTGCTTGTGAAAGTAAGTTAAAGAGATAGGGACAGATCACTGTACAATCAAAATACTGGCAGATATAATTTTTATATATTTTTTGGGCAAACAGCACCTCGGTCGAACAACTAATAAATAAAAACCAAGAAGTGTGCCGAAATAAACGTGGGATGCATAAGGCGAAATTAAACATCCAGGAGGTTTTAAATCCTCGGAAAGTAAAAAGGAGGGATGTGTATTACAATAAATTCATTCCATAAAAATTAATTGATATTTTGGAAAGTATTTTGTGATTTGTCCCTAACACATATGAAAATATAATAATAAAAAACATTTTTCATTTTAAGAATTTTTGCTTGTATCAGAAAAGCTTTTTGATAAACTTAGAAATGAAAAATTTGATATAATAATATCTGAACAGTTAAATTCTTGTGGAGCTGGTGTTGGCCATCTTTTGGGTATACCTACAAATATATTAGTTTCTAGGTAATTTTTAAATTTATTTGTAAAGTAAATGTAAACTATCACTAAAAAAGTAAACTATTACCCAGAAAAAGCGGGCCCTTCTCTCTTAAGATAATAATATGTAAATACTAGGGTTCAGCGGTACCGGTATTCCGAGAAAAAACCGGTATCGGTATTTCGGATTGATGATACCGATCCCGATACCGGTACCGACTCGGGATCGGGATTAGCCTAAATCGGTATCGGGATTTGAGTTAATGATACCGGTACCGATACCGACTCGGGATCGGGATTGAAAAATCGGTATCGGTATTTCCTAAAAAAATTTTAATCCGAAAAAAATAAATAAATTCTTTAATAAATAAATTTATTTCTCATTTTGAAAAAGGTATTAATCTGTAGTAAAATGATAAATTAGCACTATGAAGCTATTCTCGAGATAGAAACATCTCAGAAGCCAATAGAAGAGCTTCCAAATCTATCGATATCCACATTAATCCTCCGATATCATCTTGATCCAAGGTTATACTCCAGATTCAACTTTATATCTCAAATCAACTTTGGGGACTTTTGGGAGTACTAGGGATACCTCCGATAATCGAAAGATATCCCTCAATATGGTGACTAGACCTGCATAAAACTTTTTTTCATTAGGCTTCGTTCATTAACAAAACACCTGTGTTTCATTAATGAACATTATTTTACTTTTAAGCCAAAATTTAATTCACCGAAGGCGCCAAAATCGAAAATTTCGGAAATTTTATGGCCAAAAGGCCTAGCTTTTTCCCATTTCAGCGCCGCAGGCGAAAATTTTAAGATTTTTGTAAAGTCAATAGGCCAGAGTTGTTCCTTTATTAGCGCCGCAGGCGAAATTTTTGAGAATTTTAGAAGGCTGTAGGTAAAAAAATTCACTTTTTCAGCGCCGCAGGCAAAAATTTTGAAGATTTTTATAGACTAAGAAGCCAGATTTCTTCAATTTTCAGCGCCGCAGGCAAAAATTGTGAGAATTTTAGAAGGCCATGTAGCTAATTTTGTCCATAAATCAAATGAAAAATCGATCCTTAGGGGTGTTAAAAAATACTGATATTCATCGGTATCCGACGCTAATCCCGATACCGATACCGATACCGATACCGGCCTCGGTATCGGTATCAGCAAAAACGGTATCGGGATTTATCATTCGGTAGCGGTATCAGTAAAATCGGTATCGGTATTCAAAGAGACCGGTATAATACCGCCCGATACCGGTCGGGATCCCGATACCGCTGAACCCTAGTAAATACGCAATCCAATTCATAATATTTACTTCATAAACATTGCCGTGGTAATAAACATAAAGGGATACTAAATATTAACGAACTATTGTGGCAGAACGTCCTTCTGTTTCTACTGGTCAGGATAAAATACATATACCTAAGCTTTAAGTACATACAATTAAATGTAAGGTCGAAAAAGGGCTTATAATGTGGGTAGATAATAACATAGTATATTACATGGGAAAATGTAAATGTAATATAAAAATTCGTACTTCTATACTTCCAAAGTAAGTATGAATGAGAGTCCCCTGCCTTACAATAATAAAGACGATCCCCGAACCAAAAGTTTCTGTTATCCAGTCTTTCTTCGGATCTCTAATTAAATTATACTCATTATAAAAAAAGATTTTTTCAGCCCAAGTGGTGGGTGAGGGTTGTGAGGGTGCTATATTGAGGGCTGTCCAGTAAAAAGTAAAAAAAATTATCTTTTATTTTTAAAAAGCTGTCCAATACAAGAACATGTTGCTTCAATATTAGGACTTCCAAATCCAGGAAGTTACATTCCTTCATTATATGATTCTAATTTGCCCGATAAAATGTCAATTTATGAAAGAACAACAAATTTATTTAGACAATTTGCTGGTTATGTTTATACAATTTATGGAGTAGATCCTTTAACTAAAATATTTAAAAAACATTATGGGGCAACATTTCCTGATTTAAGAACTATTGTTGCAGAAAGTCCTTTTGTTTTTGTTAATGTTGATGAATTTTTGGATTTTCCCCGTCCAATATTTTCGAATATTATTTATATTGGTGGACTTGGAATGGAGGAAGGGAAAAATACAAAAATTAATAAAATTGAGGTAAAAATTGTTTAATTTGATATCTGAATGATTCTGTTATTCTGAGTAACCACAAAAATTCTCGCCAATCTATAAAATCTGCATTTTATCGATACCGCCCGATACCGGTCGGGATCTCGATACTGCTCAACTAGATTTTACATACTTGTTAGTAAGTACTATGCCAATGCCTTGCTGCGTGGGGATTATTCAAAACTAGATCTGATTACCTTCCCACTCGGGGCGTGCTACCTTTTTAGGTGCTGCATAGGACTACATTAAAGCAGCCCACTGAGTCTCCCGTTAAATCCCTGGTAATATGTATATCTATGTTAATTGATAAAAGATTGTTCGGAAATGTCGACGGCTTTGAGATAGGTTGAAAGTTATTAAAAAATTGTTAAGAAAATAATACTAAAATCTTTACTAATTATTTTTTTAAAGGACCCAATAAATATGGAAATGTCTAAAGGTAAAAAGGGTGTTATATTCTTTTCAACGGGATCAGTAGTGAAAACAACAGATATGGATGAAAATTTTAGAAGGAATGTATTATTAACTTTCTCTCAATTGACTGATTATCATTTTATTGTGAAAATTGAGAAGGACGACAATGTAAATTTTGAGGGTAAAATGGGGCAAAACACTATCCGACTAGAAATATGTACAATCTGGAATAAAATGACTATGTATTTCCAAAAATTGAGCAAAAAATGAGGCATCGTTAATAAGATCATCATACACAATCAACCTAATTTGTGTGATCAACCTACCGTACTTATTTGATTAATTCCCCACCCTCGAATAATTCCCCAGGGGAATTAATCGAGTAAATACGGTAATTCTCTAATAGTCTTTTCAATATTAAGAATAAATAGTAGGCTTGAGCACGCACCACTTTTTAGGTAGATCTCACTTCCGGGAGGTATTTTGTTTGGATAGTGTTTAAGCCTAACACCCTTAAAATATTAAAGAAAATATTTTTTTAGTTTTCCTTAAATTTTGCCAAAGAATTCAAAAATATTTTTGTCACATCATGGGCTCCACAAACTTTTATTTTAAAACATCCTCGATTAAAATTATTTATTACCCATGGAGGTTACAATAGTTTAATGGAATCGGCACGTTCTGGAATACCTTTAATTTCTATGGGGTTTTTTGCTGATCAGTATAGAAATGGACGTGTGGCAGAAAGGAATGGTTGGGGACTTCCGTTTGATAAAAGATTGTTACTTAATGGAAATAAAGAATTTAAAAAGGCTGTTTTGAAAGTTATTGAGAATCCAAGGTGGATTTTTTACATCCATTATAAACCTCATTTTAAGTCTATCTTTAGGGCTGACGGATGATATGAATCTCACTATAAGATAGCTATGGAAACATTATAAGATATACCGAATTCATCGGACCCGCCTAGAAGATAGAACCAATAGTGCTTACTCATTAAGAGATACCCCCAATACTAGATAACAGGAATGGGCTTTGCTGTTTAAAAAACGGAAAGCGGAAAGGTCAAAATAGCATAATTCTGCGGAAGATGGAAGCGGAAGACAGCCCATACCTGCTAGATACTCAGTTTAGGATAAGTTTTTTAATTCAGTTGGCCATTGGGTGGGGGAGGCCTTAACGATACCTTATATTTAAGACAGAAGGGCATTTATATACGATGTCAAACATTACTAAAACTACATATTTTTCTCTTTAGTTATCTAAAATCAGCAAAAAGAATACAAAAACTAGTTTTAAACAAACCATTCTCTGCAGAAGAACGTCTTCTTCGGAGCATTCGTTTTCTTGAAATAAGTGGAGGAAAACTTCCAGAATTATTACCAGAATCGAGAAATATGAGCACAATTGCTTTTTATAATTTAGATATTTTAATTTTGGCAACAATTTCCTCAATTCTTTTAATTTTTATTTTTTGGAGGTTTTTAAAGTTTTTGAGATTAATTGGAGGAAGACGATCAACATTTTTTAATAAGAAGGAAGAAAAAGAAAGTAAGAAGAATGAATAACTACTCTCTTTTATTTTAATAAAGCCACACTAAATCATGTATTTAATTCCACCCTTTTTTTAAAAAATAAATTAAATTTAACTTTTTTAATAAATCTTATATGTATTTTTAATAAACAATTAATATAAATAGAGCTAGGATTTTTAGACATTAAAAAGTTAAAAATAGGTACCGTCTGTATCCGAAAAAGCATAATCTACATGTCCGCAAAAGTCATTCAACAAAAAGGCATTTTTTGCTGCATTCACTCCTTTCATTTTTCTTAAAATGATTGGTTGACAGTTTGGGCAACAAAGGGAAGGGGCCTTCAAAATCCCAAATATTTGAAAAAACTCTTCGAGCAAGTCGAATCAGCCAAAGTATTATTACACTATCTATTACTCCCTAAAGATTATCTTATCTAAAAGACAAAATAATTTATTTTTAAACCAAAAAAGAACCTTTATTATTTTTTAAATTTAAATAATTATTCCCATTTTTTATGTTAAATAAAATTAAAAAAATTAATTTTCTTTTAAAAATCCCCCTATCAAAAATTTAATTATAATCGTGTTTTTATCAAATTCTCTTTTAAAGCACCCTTTTTTAATCTCTTTTCTTCAATTCTTTTCTCCCGCTAACAAAGGCATAATTCCATTAGTAGGAGCACATTTACCATTGTGAGTGATACAGGCACTAACAGTTGTGCAACAACTAAATTATTTTTACATTTAAATAAAATTTTAGTATCTTAATTCTGCTATACTTTTCGATATCGATATTAGAGTGCTTCTAAACTTGACTGTTTATTTTTAAATAATTTCCAGTTTGTGTACACTTTTATTGAGAAATAAAATAAATATTTTAAAGTTATATTTAATTTTATTAAATAAATTTAGACATTACTAATATTTGTTCTGCTTAGAATACTTGCAACAAACATTATCACACTTTGTGCCATCAGAGCATGTTTCTTTTGCCATCAGGGTGTTAATTAATAAATTTAACAAAATAAAGAAAAGAATATTTGTAATGATTTTGCCGTTCATTTTTAATTAGTAATTTTTTCTCTATTAAAAAAATTTAAATTCTTAGTATTTCAGTACTTTTATTAGAAAACAAAGAATGGACTCTTTTTTATATAATATTTTTGTTGGACTTCTAAATTAATTATTGAAAAAGCAAAAACTTTTAGTTTACCCTCTCTCAAATAATTACCCCTTAATTATTTTATTTAAACTTTAAAAATATTTAAAGAATTAAAATCAAAAAAATCAATTTCGCCTCAATTGGATTGAGATATACCCTAAATCCAGCACATCCTCCCCAATAATTACCCCTTGCAGCGAGAGATTTACATTTTACTTAATAATTAAAGCTGTGGGGTTAATAAAAAAATGAAGATATTTTTTTCTAGAGTATTTCTTTGTTTTGAATAAATTTTAGAATATTTATTGTTAATTAAAACACAAAAGTTCTTTTGGAAAGATAAAATACTTTTTTGAGGCAATAATGCTGTGATAATTGAGGTTATTTAAATGAAAAGGATTAAAGAATAAAATAAATTGAATTAATAAAAAAAATTTTAGCAAAAAATATTTTTAGAATATTCTTTAAAGTTTTATCCACTAAAAACATATTTGTTCAGGCTTTCTTCTTCTAAATTTGGAAAAAAATTATTGAGAAAAGAATTAATACGAAGATAGAAATTTGAGTATTTTTATTTCATAACTTAAGAAAATTATTCTTTTATTTTTGTGTTTTGAAATATTCCCCACTTTAGTGCATGACAAAATGTACTTTATTAAATAATTTCTAAATATTTTTCTATTCATTCACAAGCCTTCTTCCAGTGCCGTTCAATTTGAGGTAACTATACAGAAGAAATATGGATTACTGGCTTTCCAAACCGCATTCTATCTTCTGTAAATGCAGTCCGCAAAGCTAAATATTCTGTAAAAGACATCCCTTAATTTCCTACGAGTCATCAAATTTTGACTGCTTGGCGTAATTTCTTTGTGGCGTAATTCGTGACAAATACCTAATTTATTTACAAATAATTAAATAAAAATTAAATGTATAAAAATTTGTGATAAATTTTTCAAATATATTTTAAGTAAATCACTGGACCCTCATTTAGAGGGGGATTAATATAAATCTGGCATGTTCACAGATATGAGTAATATCTGTCTAACCAGCGGATATCCACACAATATCCGTAAATATTAATAAAGAAGAAATCTGGATTATTGGCTTTCCTTATACAAAATTAAACTTTTAATGCTGTAAAAAGTCAAATAAAAATATTTACATACATATTTTTTCAAAAATATTTTTTGCTCTAATTTGTTAACAATTTATTTATTTTTTCAATAAAATTTATTTACAAACAATAAAAAATAAATTTAATGTTTAATTATGTGTTTTAGAGAATGTTAATAATTTTTTTTAACTGATAAAGAATATTTTTTCGATTTATTTAATTAAATAATTATTTTTATAAAAATAATTATTTGTCATTTAATAATTAATTAAGGAATTTTTGAAGATAATAATTAAATATTTAAAATACTCTTCTTCTCTCCTTCTATTAAAAGCTAAAAAATTTTTTAAAAAAAACTTAAAATGGTGAAAAAAGTCAAATAAAAATATTTACAATTTTTTAAAATATTTTTTGAAGTTTGTTATCAATTAAAAAATAAATTAATTTTTTAAAATTCATTTTTGTATTTATAAATTTTTTTTGCATAAAAGTGTGCTTGCAAAATTACAGCCGCATTTAAAAGATTGGCCAGTAATAAATAAATTTTATCGTCACGTGAAATTAATTTTTTTTGCAAAAATTATACATGACGATTCCTTAATGTGGTTTTTCAAATTTTTTTCCTTAATGCAACGTTTCTTTTTTTAATAACTTTGTATTAAAAAAATAAATAAATAAAATTAAAAATTAATTAACATTCTATAAAGATTGTATTATTAAAGAATCATTTAAATATTTTTTTATCAGTCTCCTTATAAAATATTTAAAACATTCTTCTTTTAAAAATTAAATGTTATATTGTTAAGCATTTAAATTTTAATTAATTTCAATTTAAAAAATAATAAAATTTAAAATTAAATTAGAAACACTTTATTTATTTAAAATAAGCTTTATTACTAGAAAATCAATTTTTTTGTTAAATCTGGTTGAGTTCGATTAAGCATATTTTTAAGTAAATAAATAATTGATTTATTTGTTTATTTTATTTTAAATTATTAAAAAAAAATTTTTTTAATTGATTTTTGTTTAAATTTAAACAAAAAAAATTTTTAATTTAACAGTAAAATTAATTTTTTTCTTCAAAAATTTGCAGATTTTCTTTTAAATTAAAAAATGAAAAATATTTTGTTTAAATATTTATTATTTTTACTAATATATTTATTTAATGTTGAATCTTCAAAAATTTTAGTTTTTAGTCCAACTATAAGTCGAAGTCATATGATTTCCAATGCCCGAATAGCTGATACTTTAGCTAGTGATGGACATAATGTTGTTAGTTTCCTTTAATCATTCTTTTAATATATAGGACTTTGAAATCTAATGAGGTAATTACCTGAAAACCCAGTACATGGAGATTTAATTTAGTAAAAAAACGAGCTGGAAATACATTGAATAACAAGGGAGTTTCCCAACAATCTATAAGAGGTTAACATAAATTTAGCTACTTGACAGCAGAAGTGTATCGGAACAGTCAGAGGTGTTGAAATCGGAAGAGCCGCAAATCGGAACTTGCTCAAAAGTCGGAAATCGAAGATAAAAAATTTTTTTCGGAAATCAAAATGAAAAAAACGCCGGAAATAGGAAATCGGAATTCCGACCCACCTCTGCTTGGCAGAAATCGAATTAAAATATTTAACAAGTTTTTGCTAAATTAAATGAGCAATGATTTTTGCTTTTTTAAAAACCCGATTACGTTTTTTTAGCTTTCTGAATCTTTTATTATTAATTAATTATTTTATGATATTTTAATTTTTTAGACTCTTTTAGAAGTTGGATTTAGAGAAATAGCTTTAAATGCTTCGAAAGTCGCAAATAAAATATTAGTGCCGGGCCCCTTTATAGATTCAAAAGAATATGATCCATCATTGATGGCTAAAATGGCATTTAAGGAGGTTGATTTAACTAAGGATTTTATAGTTGGTTCAATTTGGCTAACAACTTTTAATAATGCTTGTGAAAGTAAGTGAGAGGGAGGGGGACAAATCACTGTACAACTAAAATACTGGCAAATATTATTATTACTATAGGTATTTGGAAGAAACGGCTATTAGGTTGAACAACTATTACAGTGTTACCCAAATGTACCCAGACACTAATGCTGGGTATCAGGGATGTGCGCCAGAATTTTCGCGTGGCGCGCCAAACGCCAATTTTTCAAATTTTCAAATCACGCCAAACGCCAGAACGCCAAAATCGGCAAAAAACGACGCCAAAACGCCAAACGCCAAACGCCAAAACGCCAAAAATTTTATTAAACTAAGGGCCGAAAAACAAGTGTTTATCTCTTTTTGGCGCCGCAGGCGAAAATTTTTGAATTTTCACGACTTCCAGAAGCCAAAATTCATCCTTTTTTTAGCGCCTACACCCAAAATTATGGAAATTTGTTAAGAACAAGAGCAGAAATCCTACTTTTTCTAAAAAATTGCAAGAAAAATGGAAAAATCAAACCCAGAATTGTAAATCAAACCCAGAATTGTCTTTTTTGTGCGCCGCAGGCGCAAATTTTGAAAATTTTGGAAGGCTGTGGGCAAAAAAATTTCATTTTTTGAAAAACTTCCCCCATTTATTTGGAAAATTCCCATCATTAGGGGTGTATAATTTTGGCGTTTTGGCGCGCCAAAAACTGAAAATCACGCCAAACGCCAGCACGCCAAAATCGGCCAAAAATCACGCCAAAACGTCACGCCAAAACGCCATGACGCACATCCCTGCTGGGTATGGCTCCGATTTATAAAGTATTTTTGAAAGTGATTTTTTGTGATTTGTCCCTAACACATGTGAAAATAAAGAAAATTTAACTTTTCCTTCTAAGAATTTTTGCTTGTATCAGAAAAGCTTTTTGATAAGCTTAGAAATGAAAAATTTGATATAATAATATCTGAACAATTAAATTTTTGTGGAGCTGGTGTTGGCCATCTTTTGGGTATACCTACAAATATATTAGTTTCTAGGTAATTTTTAAAGAAGGTATTTTCATTTAACAGTCGAACCTCATTATATAAAGTGTGCAACATTATATAAAGAAAGGCATATTTTAGGTCATATCTCAAGTTTTTCTTTATGATAAGGATGACGCTTGGGCGGGAGTTATACGAATAAAAGAGAACGCATTAGTCGTCGCCACGGTAGCTCAGTGGTAGAGCACCTGCATTTGTGATACCAGGTCGAGCGATTACTGTACTCGTTTTCGCAGGTTCGAATCCTGCCTTGTGGCAGAAATCCTGCCCTGTGGCAGGATTTCTATTGCCTGTATCTCGTACCAAGGTACTAGTACGACTGTGAATTTCGGTACCAGCCTCGAAGCATGGAACCTGATAGTGAGACTCGACTTTAAAAATTTAAGAAATTATCCTTTATTTTTAAAAAGCTGTCCAATACAAGAACATGTTGCTTCGATATTAGGTCTTTCAAATCCGGCAAGTTACGTCCCGTCGTTATATTATTCAAATTTACCTGATAAAATGTCAATTTATCAGAGAACAACAAATTTATTTAGACAATATGCTTGTTACGTTTATTTACTTTATGGAGTAGATCCTTTAACAAAAATATTTAAAAAACATTATGGGGCAACATTTCCTGATTTAAGAACTATTGTTGCAGAAAGTCCTTTTGTTTTTGTTAATGTTGATGAATTTTTGGATTTTCCCCGTCCAATATTTTCGAATATTATTTATATTGGTGGACTTGGAATGGAGGAAGGGAAAAATACTAAAATTAAAGAGATTGAGGTTTTTAATAAAGTAAAGTAGAGCTGGGCTATGGCTATTTCTCTCCATCAGCGTTAAACCTCTGGGCCCATACCATAAGAGATTTGTTACTGGTTAAATGATTTTCGACAGTAGTAAACCATGAAATTTCTTATAGTATCGTTATAAATAACCTCGTGGTTACCCAACTATGTTAGGTGGTTGTGTCAAATTCCATGGCCACTTGGTCATCCCCCGTATATCAAAAATTATTTAGGAAAACTGTTATTTTTTAAAAGTACCCAATAAATATGGAAATGTCTAAAGGTAAAAAGGGTGTTATATTCTTTTCAATGGGAACAGTAATGAAAACAACAGATATGGATGAAAACTTTAGAAGGAATGTATTATTAACTTTCTCTCAATTAACTGATTATCATTTTATTGTGAAAATTGAAAATGATGACAATGTAAATTTTGAGGGTAAAAGGGGGCAAAACACTATCCGACTAAGAATACCTAGTTTACTTAACTCAAAAATGCGGCTCGCTCCACAAAATGGGGCAGAAAATGAGATCATTAAAAATAAAGCCACGAAAATTTTTTTCATTAGGTATAATGCCTGATTATTTGAACTTTTACGAGGCCAAAAAGCTAAAATTGGGCCAAAAATCTTATTTTCTTTTATTCTAGATTCATAATTGTCCTTTATGTTATAGCCATTAAGCTAAGCCTCGATAACCGATTACTTTTTGAAGGAAATCTATTTTCTGAAGATATTTTGTTTGGATAGTGTTTCAGCCTAAAAGCTTGAAATATATACTTTAAAAAATATTTTTTTAGTTTTCCTTAAATTTTGCCAATCAATTCAAAAATATTTTTGTCACATCATGGGCTCCACAAACTTTTATTTTAAAACATCCTCGATTAAAATTATTTATTACTCATGGTGGTTACAATAGTTTAATGGAATCAGCACGTGCTGGAATACCTTTAATTTCTATGGGGTTTTTTGCTGATCAATTTAGAAATGGACGTGTGGCAGAAAGAAATGGCTGGGGACTTCCGTTTGACAAAAGATTGTTACTTAATGGAAATGAAGAATTTAAAAAGGCTATTTTAAAAGTTATTGAGAATCCAAGGTGGATTTTTTATTTAGGTTGACAACTAAGTTTTGAGCCCCCCTTGGGTTAAGCGCATTCAATAATTATTAAAATTCATCAAAATGTTTTCAAAATGTAATTTATTTTTCTCTATGTTCCTAATTGAGTTGCCTATTTTTGGGCGAAAAATCAGAGCCATAGGATTAAGTTTCAAGCAAATGATTTAGACCATACACAGGATATGGTCCAAAAATGAATTTTGGATATGGCTCAGGAAATATACTGTAACTTTTTTATATTGTAAAGTAACGAAAAGAAATTTGCAAAGAAGATATCTAACATTCTTATTAATAAAATAAAGAAGAAATTAGGTAGGTCAGTCGGTTAGGAAAAAAGTTATGAATTTTTAACTCTAGGGGGCTCAAAACTTATTTGTTAGTTGAGAACCTAAGTAATTACATAAATACAAGCAGGAATTTTAAGAGTCATCCTTAGGGCTGACGGACTTCATTAGAAATTACCTCCAACACTACGGAGACAGCTTAAGATAGTTTTTTTTCAATTAGGTTGACCATTGAGTGTGAAGTTTTCTAAACGATACCATTTATAGTTCATTAACAATAATTTCAGTCATGGGATGTATAAATTTATACATAATGTCCAATATTAAATATTTTCTTTAACTTTAGTTATCTAAACTCAGCAAAAAGAATACAAAAACTAGTTTTAAACAAGCCATTCTCTGCAGAAGAACGTTTTCTTCGGAGCATTCGTTTTCTTGAAATAAGTGGAGGAAAACTTCCAGAATTATTACCAGAATCGAGAAATATGAGCACAATTGCATTTTATAATTTAGATATTTTAATTTTGGCAACAATTTCCTCAATTCTTTTAATTTTTATTTTTTGGAGGTTTTTAAAGTTTTTGAGTGGAAAATATACAATGGTGAAAAATAAAGAAAAAGAAAATAAGAAGAATGAATAACTACATATTAGTTAAAAAAACCCCTTAAATCTTTATTTAATTCTGCCTTTATTTAAAGCTTTTTTAAATAAATCTTGAATTTTTTGATAAAATTTTGGAATTTTCTTTTAATCTAGACAATTTGCTTTTTAATTATCCTTTAAAGTATGTAGGTCTCCCCTTTCTCCCCCTTCAATATATTTTATTTATTTGAGTAAAAATTAAACTTTTAGTGATGTCAATTTATTATGACTTTTTAAAATATATTTTTTGTAGTTTTTTGGTATTTAATTACAAATAGTAAATTTAATATTTAATTTTATTAATTATTTTAGTTTTGAGAATTTTAATATTATTTTATTTTAACTGATAAAGAATATTTAATTTTTATTTATTTAATTATTAATTAATTAATTTGTTTGTTTGCTTTGTTAATAATTTTTGGTTTTAAAAATTATTTAAAAATATTATACATAGATTCTTTTTTGTTGCCACCTTTTAAGGTTTTTTATAAATTTTTTTAAATTTTTCTTTTTTTAAAAATATTTTCGCTTTTGACATTTTTTTAGATTTTAATTTTTATTTTTAAAACACTTGTCATATAAATAGAAAATTGAAAGTTATTGACATTATAAACCATAAAATACTTTTTTTCTTTTTAAATGATTATAGTTTCGATAACTAATTAAGGAATTTTTGAAGATAATTTTTTGTTTATTTAAAACATTCTTCTCTCCCTTTTTAATTTTTGTCTATAGAATTTACCTACATACTTTTGAAATTAAAAATAAAAATTAAAAATTAGTTAAAATAACTTTATTACAAGAGAATCATTTTCTTTTGTTGAATCATTTTGGGTTCAGTTAAGCATGTTTATTTTTTTAATAAATAAATATGTAATAGATGAACTTAAAATTTAAAAAAATAATTTACTAATTTTTCCCTTTTTTTTTAATTTTTTTTGTTTTAATTTCGAAATCTCGACTTGAAAAAATATGTAAATAAAAGACATGCTATTTTTTGTTTTTGACATCTACTATTTTTTACAAAAAAAATTTAATGATTTTATTTCAAAATTTCTAGATTTTCTTAATTAAAATTAATTTTTCAATTTTTTTTGTTTAATCAGGATGAGTTCGTTTAATTTCTTTAAGTAAATAAATAGTTGATTTGCTTGCTTTAAATTATTAAAAAATTGTTAAATTGATTTTTGTTTAATTTAAAAAAAAATTAAATTAAATTAAATTTCATTCAAAATTTCCAGATTTTCTTTTAAATTAAAAAATGAAAAATATTTTGTTTAAATATTTATTATTTTTACTAATATATTTATTTAATGTTGAATCTTCAAAAATTTTAGTTTTTAGTCCAACTATAAGTCGAAGTCATATGATTTCCAATGCCCGAATAGCTGATACTTTAGCTAGTGATGGACATAATGTTGTTAGTTGGTTTTGATTTAATTAATTAAATATAATGAACAAACCCCGGTAATTCCCTAAAACACGGTAATTGAGAATGTGACCTTTAATTTAATAAAAAAATGTGTTGGAAATACATTGAAGAACGGTGGAGTTTCTAATTGATGGAGAGCATATGATTAAGAGGTTTACATAAATTTAGCTACCTAATAAAATACAGGAATCTGCAAACTGTGAGTTATTACTAGTATTTAAAATTGACCGGGTTAATTGGGTGATGATTTTGCCTTTTCCTCACATAAATATTAAATCAGTACCTAAACGCTTTTTGAGTTAATTAATTATTTTCTGGCACATATATTTTAATTTTTTTAGACACTTTTAGAAGTTGGATTTATTGTACCAGTGGGAGCTTTAAATGCTTCAAAAATTGCAAATACAATATTAGTGCCGGGTCAATTTATAGATCCAAAAGAATTTGATCCAGCGATATTAGCTGAAATTTCATTTAAGAATGTTGATTTAACTATGAATTTTATAGGTGCTTCAATTTTTCAAACAACTCATAATAATGCCTGTGAAAGTAAGTGAAAGAGGGGCAAATCACTGTTTAAGATTGGTTTTCACCTTTGGCTTTCTAAATTGACTATCGCCTTTCGGCTTTAGATATTATTCTAATATTTTTTGGCAGCCAAAAGGCTGAACAATTACAGTACAGAAGGTGTCGAAATAAAAGTTGATTCGCGAAAATCGAAATTAAAAGTCCAAAAATTGTAAATCCGCGGAAGGCAAAAAAAAGGAATGTGAACTAAGTACATGCCTGACATATACTAAATTATAATAAATCTTTTCCATAATCATTTTTTGTTTGAAAAAAAAAAATAAATTGGTATTTTTAAAGTAATATTTTGTGATTTGTCCCTAACACATATGAAAATATAATAATAAAAAACATTTTTCATTTCAAGAATTTTTGCTTGTATCAGAAAAGCTTTTTGATAAACTTAGAAATGAAAAATTTGATATAATAATATCTGAACAATTAAATTTTTGTGGAGTTGGTGTTGGTTATCTTTTGGGTATACCTACAAATATATTAGTTTCTAGGTATTTTTTCAGTAAAAATTATTCTTTAAAACAATCTAGCCTTGCTATAATACCTTAATTAAGGCATGGTTTTTTAATCTGGATGTTGCCTAATTTTAATTTATATCTAGGATAACCTAGGATATGTAAGATTTCTCAAATCCACGGGTATTTAAATGTTCTTTGAACTTTTTATTTTGCTCGTACTCGTATCTGGATTTTGCCTAATTTTAATATCTTAGGTTATAGACACCTATTTTTGGCCTCCTAACTTACTTCTTAATATCTATATAAGTACGTAGAGTAAAACTACGAGTACGAGTTTTGGTACGAGCTTCAAAGCTGGTCTCTAATAGTGCTGATTATCTCTAATTAAGACACCCCTCATTATAAAACACGTAGTTTTCATACCCAAGGTTATCTAATAGTAATGTCCGAGTAGCATAATTTAATAAAAATTTTTCCTTAGCTGTCCAATACAAGAACATGTTGCTTCGATATTAGGACTTTCAAATCCAGGAAGTTACATTCCTTCATTATATGATTCTAATTTGCCCGATAAAATGTCAATTTATGAAAGAACAGAAAATTTATTTAGACAATTTGCTGGTTATGTTTATACAATTTATGGAGTAGATCCTTTAACTAAAATATTTAAAAAACATTATGGGGCAACATTTCCTGATTTAAGAACTATTGTTGCAGAAAGTCCTTTTGTTTTTGTTAATGTTGATGAATTTTTGGATTTTCCCCGCCCGATATTTTCAAATATTATTTATATTGGTGGACTTGGAATGGAGGGAGGAAAAAATACAAAAATTAAAGAGATTGAGGTTTTTACTTTAAGTGTATTAGTTTGGCCCAACACTTCTAAATGTCCAACAGAGTAGCTCTAGTAATCACAGTTTAACAATGACCTCGTAATTACCTAACGTTACTAAATGACCGATCGAATTATCCTATATTTTTTAATATTGCCATTAAATTTATACCAAAAAATTCTTGCTAATCATCTTCTTATGGCACGGGTCCTGGTAGTATGTTACTGTTATTAAGATCTTTAATAATTCATTTTTAAAGGACCCGATAAATATTGAAATGTCTAAAGGTAAAAAGGGGGTTATATTCTTTTCAATGGGATCAGTAATGAGAACAACAGATATGGATGAAAATTTTAGAAGGAATGTATTATTAACTTTTTCTCAATTGACTGATTATCATTTTATTGTGAAAATTGAGAAAGACGACAATGTACATACATATAAATATTTTTGTTGCAAAGGAGGGCGAAACACTCCTAATAAAAATCTTGTCTAAATAGAAGGTTCCGTGACTTTTGCGCCGCCACTATCATTAAAAATATATGAATAACTACAGCCAGACCTCACTATAGTAGGTTTGTCGATAGTTGGAAATCTTCGGATATCCGGCTCCATATCCGAACTGAAAATTTCGGAATCAGGCCTTTTCGGATCCGACAGCCCTATGCTAAATGGATCCGACAGCCCTACGTTCTTGGGGCTGAAAATCATGCCGGAATAGGCTCAGTCTCGCTAACCGAGCTTTTTGAACGTTTTTATTTGGTAGTGTTTCAGCCTAAAAGCTTGAAATACTTTTAAAAAATATTCTTTTAGTTTTCTTTAAATTTTGCCAAACAATTCAAAAATATTTTTGTCACATCATGGGCTCCACAAACTTTTATTTTAAAACATCCTCGATTAAAATTATTTATTACCCATGGAGGTTACAATAGTTTAATGGAATCAGCACGTTCTGGAATACCTTTAATTTCTATGGGATTTTTTTCTGATCAGTATAGAAATGGACGTGTGGCAGAAAGAAATGGTTGGGGACTTCCGTTTGATAAAAGATTGTTACTTAATGGAAATGAAGAATTTAAAGAGGTTATTTTACAAGTGATCGAAAGCCCTAGGTAATGTTTTTTAATAAATACAATCCAACCTCATTTTAAGATTCACTCTTAGGGCTAACAGATTTCACTAGAAACTAACCTCATCACTACGGACATCACTATAAGATACCTTCAATACCACAGATGTCACGGGTAGAGTAAAAGAGTCGAGTAGGATTTTGGATTGTGTTTTCGAACATTTCTCGGACGGGTATCGGATTTCGGATTGAAAAATCGTCTTGGTTTTCGGATAACCCTTGGAATCCCTGCTACACACATCAATATAAATTTTTTAATTCAGTTATATGCTGTCAAACATTACTAAAATTTAGGGGTTGACCCCGAACACTTGGGGGCGGATGTCGGAGTACGGGGTTCTCACATTGTTTCGGGCGGGGTACGGGTCGGGGTTAAGGGAAAAAATTTTTAAGAATAAAGTTCGAAGATCTCTTGATCTATGTTCATTAATTTATGCAAAAATTAAGGATGATAAGAAGAGTTTCAGGAATATAAGGGAATTTGGAGTGATTAAGGGATCTTTGAAGGGATTAAAGGGTATATCTAGGGATATATAATACTCTTCCTTTTTTAGTTATCTAAAATCAGCAAAAAGAATACAAAAACTAGTTTTAAACAAACCATTCTCTGCAGAAGAACGTCTTCTTCGGAGCATTCGTTTTCTTGAAATAAGTGGAGGAAAACTTCCAGAATTATTACCAGAATCGAGAAATATGAGCACAATTGCTTTTTATAATTTAGATATTTTAATTTTGGCAACAATTTCCTCAATTCTTTTAATTTTTATTTTTTGGAGGTTTTTAAAGTTTTTGAGTGGAGGATATACAAAAATACGGGCAACATTCTTTAATAAAATGAAAATCAAAACAGAAAATAAGAAGAATGAATAACTATTAATATTAAAAGCCTTAATCCAACTCTTAAAAATTAATCCAACTCTTAAAATCCAATCCAACTCTTAAAAGTCATATTCTTATTTTAGACAATATGTACATGACTTTTTGATTCAAAAAAATTTATCAACTTTTCAATTAAATTATTAATTTATACATATTATTATATGTATATCCCCATTTTTATATTAAATAAAAATTAAAAAAAATAATTTTCTTTTTAAAATCCCCCTATCGAAAAACTTAGATAATTTTTATCAAATTCTCTCTTGCACACAACGTTTAGAAAAATTTTTCTTTAATTCTTTTTCCCAGTTAATAAAGGCATAATTCCATCTTCACAACATTTAGTTTGGCAACATCTATATCTCAAGCAACAACTAAATTTTATTTTTTTTTTAATTTAAATAATTAGGAAACGATATTTTCGATATCGATACTTGAAGGAGTTTAAATTTCGATTACTCAATTGTCTCGTTATTTCTTTCGATATTTGGTAAATTAATTAGATTTTCTGTTAATATAAGCACCGAAGCATATATTTTTAAGCATTTTTTAAATATGTAGCAAGCTATAGAACGGAAAAATTTAAGGTATTCTTGTATTATCCACTCCCAATTTCCTTTCTCCCATTAATCCAATCCGAGTGAAATTATTCAATTCCTTCTATTTCTGGAATCGGGAAAGGGAATGCCCGACACAAAAAATGTTGTGAATCCCTGATTTTCGGAAATTTGGTCGGCTAGATTCCTGGGCCCGTTTATAAGACATGTTTGGTCATTTAACTTACCTACACTAAAATTCCCCCGTAAGTTAAAAAGAAGAGGTGCTTGCATCAAAAAAAAACAGGTTGTTGCTTATTATTTATAGAGAGCGAGATTTTCAAAAAAACCTTGACCTTGATCCTTGATTTTGGTTGGGTACCTTGACCAGATTCTTGACCTTGAGTCAAGGAAAAATCAAGGAACTCTGAAAAATGTCCCTTGATCTGGACTCTGGATCCAGGAAAAATCAAGGCCTGTACATAGGTATAATAAAGATATATTTTACTAATTTTTATTAGTTTTGATATTCGTGCAACAGGTATGATTATCTTCACAAGTTGTTTTTTTATCGGGGCATTTGTGACTACAATCCATAAATTCAATATTAATTAATAAATTTAATAAAACGAAGAAAATAATATTTGTAGCGATTTTGCTGTTCATTTTTAATTAATTTTTTTCTCTAGTAAAAAATTATAAACTCTTAGTATTTCGGTACTTTTATTAGAAAACAAAGAAGGGACCCTTTTTTATAATTAATTACATACATATTAAAAAAGTATTTTAATGTACAGTAGAAACTTTTATGAAGTATTTTCAATGTTTTTATGTGCTGGAAAAATCTAGGAAATTTTAGTGTTATTTTAACTAATTTACCGTAAATGTTGAAATAATTACCCTCTCTGAAATAATTCAAATAATTATTTACCATCTCAAATAATTACCCTCTCTAATAATTACCCCAATAGTTATTTTACTCAAAATTTAAAAATATTTAAAGAATTACTATCAAATTTGATTATGGGAACATTTTAAGAATTAAAATTTAAAAAAATCAATTTCGCCTCAATTGGATTGAGATATACACTAAATCCAGCACATCCTCCCCAATAATTACCCCCTCCAGCGAGAGATCGAAACAATGATTATCCAGGGTAATTATTTCAGCATTTACGGTATTCACATTTTACTTATTAATTAAAGCTGTGGGGTCAATAAGAAATAAAAATATTTTTTTCTAGAGTATTTCTTAGCTAGGAATAAATTTTAGAATATTTATTTTTAATTAAAACACAAAAGTTCTTTTAAAAAAATAAAAAAAACTTTAAACTAAAATACCGTATTTATTCTAATAGTACTACGTCTCTATTTGAACCACGGTCTCTAATATAACCACATCAAATGGAGGAGTTGAAAAATACAACCACAGTCTCTAATATAACCACATATCTCTCATACTCTTAAATAAGTACTATAATTCTCGTTAACCTTAGCAAATCCAGGAAAGCCCATGGCATATTCAGTAGGAGAATTTATGAGAGCTAAAGTGTCGGGGGATTATGAGGAAAATGAGATAATGTGGATTATGAGGAAATATAGAAAGATTTGGGAGGACTAAGAAGATGAGGAGAATTTGGTCAATACGAGGATTTGGGGGATTGAGAATGATTAAGATGAATTAAGAGGTTGTGAATTTTTCCATAATTAATAGCAATCCAATTCTCTTGCTATACCAGTGTATCAACTCTAATTGTTCTAAATCCATCGATATCCTTTCAAATCCTTCTATATCCCTTATAATGCCTCCATTCCAAAACTTTAATATAACAACGAGGTAGAAGTTCTTGGTAAATTTCCTAGATTCTCTTACTAGGAAACCGAGATGAGGGTTAGATCTTATTATAGAAAATCGACATTTTTGTTAAATCTGGCGCCGCACTCGAAAATCTAGAGAATTTTGAAGTCGAGAAACCACCAAATTGATTAAAAATTATAATTATTTTTGGAGAATATGACAAGAAATTCTCAATATTTTTCCTATTTTTCAAAAAAAAGATTGAAAAATAAAGCCACAGTCTCTATTTGAACCACAGTCTCTAATATAACCACAAAAATCGAAGGGTTGAAAAATAGAACCACTGTAGTACTATTAGAATAAATACGGTATTTTTTTGAAGCAATATTTGAGGCAATTTAAATTTAAAAGATTAAAGAATAAAATACATCCAACTAATGAAAAAAATTTTTAGCAAAAATTTTTTAGAATATTATTTAAAGTTTTATCTACTAAAAATATTTATTCAGGCTTTCTTTTTCCAAATTTGGGAAAAATTATTGAGAAAAGAATTAAAACAAAAATAAAAATTTTGTATTTTTTTTCATAAACTTAATTAATTCTGTAAAAATATTCTTCAGTTTTTGTGTTTTGAAATATTCCTGACTTTAGTGAATAACACAAAATGTACTTTATTAAATAAATTATTTCAAAATATTTTTCAATTCATTCTTAGTCTTCCAGCCGTTAAATTTGACGTAAATATTTTAATTTAATTGATTTATAACCAAAAAATCATTGAGATTAGGGTTGGGGGCCCGACCCGGCACGGTCCGAAAGATCGAGTCGGGCATTGAATTTTAGCCCGAAAAAGACTCGGTCGGGCCGGCCCGACAAAAATGAGGCCCGAAAAGAACAACTCGAAAAAATGCGACCCGACTCGATAAAGATCGATAATATTTTTACCAAAAAATGGGAGAAATCTGGTGGCTTGTCCTTTCATATTTTCCAAAATTTGCGCCTGCGGCGCAAAAAGGGAAGAGGGAAGAAAATAAATTCAAAAAAGTCCTTAATTGAAGCAAAAATCCTTTAATATTTAAAATTATTTAAATTAATAGAAAGATTAAAGAATAAAATAAATTTAGGGAAAAAAATCGTTAGAAAAATAAAAAAAAACTTTTTTTCCAAGTTTTATCCAGTAAAAACGTTTGCTTAAGCATTCTCTCTCTATGCTTGGACAAAAAACTAAAACAAAAATAGAATTTTGAATTTTTGTTTTAAAACTTTAAGTTTAGTAATGCTTAAGTAAAAACTTAAGTTTAGTAATTTAAGTTTAGTAATGTGTACTTTATTATATGTAGATATTAGGGTTTCGCCGGAACCGAAATTTTGACCGGAACCGGAACCGGAACCGGATCCAATTTGAGTTCCGGTTCCCGGAACCGGAACCGGAACTTTTCAAAGTTCCGGCCCGGAACCGGAACTTTTAAAAAAAATTTTGCTAGCAAATTTTTAAAAATTTGTAGTTTAAGTAGGGTTGTCTGTTCACCAACTTCTTCGGTTAACCGAAACCGAACCTAACCGAGACTTTTGATTAACCAAAACTGAACCGAAAATTTGTCGGCAATAAGTGATATATTTGGGTTAGAGAGTGGTGTATAACGGATTTGGTGGTATAAATGTTTGATATCGGACGATATAAGGAATCAGAATTGTAAAGGGGTCCACATCAAAATCCACATTAATCCATCCAAATAATCCGTTATACCATTCAACTTTCTTTTTCAGCGCCGCAGGCAAAAATTTTGAAAATTTAAGAAGGCTGTAAGCAAAAAAATCATACGAAATATTTTAAGAATTTTAGAGGGCCAAAAAACCTTAATTACTCCATGTAAAAATAAAATAATTTTTAAAACAAAATTAAACTAATAAAATGATTTATTTATTGAAAGAAAAATTTGAATATTTATTGTCCTACGATTGGGAATCGAACCCAACTTAAAATCATTAACACATTGAGTGAAGCACAAACCCTTAACCACTCGGACACACGCTCATCAGAAATCAACTGAAAATAAACATATTTCTTTCGATTTTTTTATTACAAGTATAAGAGTACTAGTATTTTATTAATATTTTTTAAAAAAAACTAATCCTTAGGGGTGTAAAAAAGTTCCGGTTTGGCCGGAACCGATTTGTAAACCGGAGCCGGAACCGGAACCGGAACCAAAAAAACACCGGAACTTCCGGAACCCGGAACCGGAACCGGAACTTCCGGCGAAACCCTAGTAGATATGTAGGTAATTTTTAAATATTTTTCACTTCATTAGAGTTTCTCAATTAGATAAAGCCTCTCAGATTGAGTTAACTATTGTATATACTCTATTAATTGCCCTGCGTAATTATTGTTTCGACCTCTCTCAGGAGAGGGTAATTGATAGAGGCGGGGTAATTGATAGGGGTTACGTTAGGAAGGCTAATTATGTATAACTAGTTTTAAGGGAGTAATTATTATTTCAACCTTTCACTGGAGGGGGTACTGATAGAGGTGGGGTAATTATTTGAGGGAGGGCAATTAATAGAGTATATACGTTATTTTAATTAAATTCATTTATCAGCCTTCAAGCAGGGATGGGGCAAGTTGGATAAAATGTCAGGTAGGCGGGTCGAAGAAAATAGATTTCGGTAACCCCTCCCATTCCTGATTCAAAGAATGACAATAAAGGCTTTTTAAGAAGATATTCTTTCGATATAAAATGAGAATTGCTGATCAATCAATTTAGAAATGGAAGTATGGCAGAAAGATTACAAAATTCTATTGAATTTTTAGATGTAAAGCTTTTAGTAAATTAAAAAATATATTTTTACACCGAGAAAAATATTTATGCTACAATTAGGTAAATAAATACTACATATGGGTAGGATAAAACAAATAATTTTAGAAGAAAATTAATGTTAACTTTTCCAAATATGCTTACATTTTGGAGGGATTTAAAGAAAATATTTACATAAATTACATAATACATAAATTCTAGAGTAAATATATGTTGTCTTGAAATTAATCAAAAATCCATAATAAAAATATTGGAGTGTTTAAAAGGGTTTTTACTGAATTAAAAATATGTATATCTTCACAAAAATTCAAATGTTTCACTTCCTTCTTTCAAAAATAACTCATTGGCCTCTACCTCCTTGACCACTACTTTCGCCTACATAATTTGCTAGAAGATCGCTAATCTAAATATTAAAAATATTATTTTTACGAGTTCACACGAAACTCGACACCAAAACATTTACCAGAAAACAAAGACAGTTAACTTGTTTATTATTATGAACAGAGATGAATCGGAAAGCCTGACTGAATGTCGGAAATCAAGAGCAGGCATCTGGAAATTGGGAAGAAAAAGCATAGGAAGTATGCCATAATCTCGACCAAGAAGGGATCCCTACTCATCAGAGGCAACTCTACTATATTACATATCAATATTATTAACCTCGCGTATCTTTGGTTGAATTAACTTTCCAAAATAGCCTTTCATTTCTGGATTATAAACTATATTTTCCGTCATCATTTTGTTAATTAAATATAGATTTAATGAATACTCAATTTTAAGCATAACCTCGAAAGTACTATTTGAAGACATAAGGGCGAAGAATTTGTATAAATTATTTCCACTTCTTTTTAAAAATAATTCTATACGTTTTAATTCAAAAGCTTTAATTGTAGTTTCCGCAGGTTCTAAAAAATTTTAAATAAAAATTAATTATTAAATTGTGATATTGTCGTGTTGTTTGTTCCTCTTTTCTTTCTCCAGTATAAAAAATCCTTTAAAAAATCCACTTTTGGGACCCTATCTTTTTCGGAACATTTCCCATTTATATTTTTTATTACCATACTTTGCATTGTAAAAATAAACCCCAAATAACGTTTAATTGAAGATTGATTCTCAAATTTTGGGTTGACTGTGAACCGTACAAAATCATTAGCATTCAATAAATTCTGTTCAACATTTGGCAGAGTATATGAATCCCCTAAAACATAATTATAATTATATATCCAAAGAATTTAAACAACTAAAACAACCCTCAACCCCCTCCCCTCCCTCCCTCCCTCCCTCCCCTCCCCCCCCCTTCCTCCCCCTACACCCCCCTCCTCCTCCCCCCCTCTCCCCCCCCTCCCCTTCCCTCTCCTCCCCCCCCTCTCCCCCCCCTCCCCTTCCCTCTCCTCCCACCCTTCTCCCCCCCCTCCCCTCCTCTCATACTATTTATAAAATTTCCAAATAAAATTATTAAATACCTTCATAAATTAACTTCATTTTTTCAAATAATTTGTTTGCTTTTAATTCAAGCGAATCAAATGCTTTGACATATTGAAAAATAGAAATTTGGTTTCTAAATTAATTATATTATAGCAATTACTTTATTTTTAATGATTAAGGAATGTAATATTATAAGCTTGTTGGAACCCCAACAACCGGAACTTCTGCCTATGCTCTAGTTACTTAAAAAAAACCTTTTCCTTTTTGTAATTTGGAAGAAATCCCAAGAAATTATTAAGGCTGGATTTTAAGTTTCAAGATACAACACCCATGGATTTGGATCCAATATAGAGTAAAGTAGCTGGGATATAGCTGTTTCTCTCCTTTAGCTAGTGCAAAAGGTTAATCGGCGGCTGGGAGCGAACCAGCACTGCACAGCCTTAGGAATTAAATAGCTATACTATGCTTTAGTATAGGTTATACATAGCGATTGGTTATGCCAGTAAGGGCTTTCAATTCTGATTTAAAGTCAGAATATGTAGAAGATTTTCAAATGTTTTCCAACTTACGGTATTTCTTCTTCTTCAAATACATTATCAAACAAATTAATATAAAAATAAGCATTTTCTCTTATAAACTTGACAATAAGTGTACGTATTATTGCAATTAAATGGTAAAAAATAAAAATATTCTTAGCTTCCTGTGAAAGTAACAAGTATGGAAATTGCTTTTTTTCTTGTTCACTAAATATTTAAATAAAATTTTTATTTTAATACATAGCTTATCAAAGAAAATGTTTTATTAGGGATTGACTCGGGTCAGTTAACATTAACAGTTGGATCTCGATTAGGGCTGAATCTCGGTAAATTAATTAATTAAAAAATTAATTTTTAAATTCGCAGTCCGAAATTACAATCTTGTGATATGAGGGGTAATCTGAGGATATACGGATATTTATGTGGATTTCATGGATTAAGGGTGGTTTCAAGAGAGATAAGTGATTTGGAGAGATATAGAGGATTAGTGATTTGAAGAGTTTCTCCCCTTCCCTCCCAATTTCCAATAAAATTATAAATTGAGGGGGTATGTAAAAGTTTAATTTATGAATTAATTATTAAATCCAACCCTATTTTATCGAATGAACTTAAATCAGGTAAATTTTCATTTTCATTTGTTGCTGAAATATAAACACCAAAACGGTTCAAAAAATTTTCATAATCATTTCTGTCCATTAATTTCCCAAAATCAACAAATTTTTTATAAATAAATAAATGTTTATGTTCTTCATTTAAATTGTTAAACCATATGAATAAATGATTTTGATATTCTTGAATTTTTCCTTCATAATGTTCAATCACCTTTAATAAATTTCTAACTTTACTAATAAATTTAAATTTATTTAAAGAATTAAACAATAATTTAATTGACACGACATTGATTTATAAAAAGAATTAAAAATTTCATTTCCGCCTTCATTAAGGCCTGGGTTTTTCCTGTACCCAGAGTCCAGGCCCAGACATTTTTTTACCTTTCTGGGTTTTCCCTTTTTTTACCTTTCTGGGTTTTCCCCCCCCGAATCTCGGTAAATTAATTAATTAAAAGGGGGGGGGGTTTTTTTTTCTGGGTTTTTCTCGGACTATAGGCCTTGGATTCGGCCCAGGTCAATAAACCAAACGCAGAGTCCAGGAACAGGCCCAGGCTTTTCAAAATCTCGATCTCTAGTATCTATCTATCCCTTTTATACGGGAATCGAAACCTCGGTTTAATTCTCATGAAAAAAAATTAATGATAGAAGTTTATACTTTTACGATTTTTCCAGCAATTTTATACAAGTTTTGTTTGATTTTCTCATTTGTGTATCTAAGTTTTCTTCCCAATTTGTCATTTAATATATTTTTAATATGCTTGTTGTTGCCTTCATTATAGTTAAATTCTAAATCATAATTTTCATTCAAAATTGAAATCATTAAAGACAACTCAGTCAAACAAAAATCGATTCGATTAGAAGACAGCGCTGATGAGCTACTTCCACTTTGCATTATTGCTAAATATTTTAGAGTTATTTTGATAAATATTACCTGTAGATATACATAAATATAACCTGGACAGTAGTGATGGTCGGGATTCCCGGTCTCGGTTCCCGAGTCGGGAAATTTCCCGGGTTTTTTGAGCTCTCGGTCTCGGTATCGGTCTCGGTGTTTTAGTCTCGGAAAACGAGACTAAATTTACACCCCTAATGACGGAAATTTTTTGAACTTTTTGAAGGAAAGGGGAAAGGAATATATTTATAATTTCTCCCATTTGCTTTTGATGGTTGATGGTTGAGTGGTTAAGTTGACTGACTTCACTCACTTAAATATTTCGTAAGTGCTGGGTTCGAATCCTAAGGTGGAAATGAGGTTGTGAAAGTTTTTCTTTTCGGAAATAAACGTTTTTTTCTTAATTTTTTAAACTTGAAAAAAACATTAAAAATTTTAATTTAATCATGAATTTTTCAAAATTTCCTCCTGCGGCGCAGCGTTTTCGCCTCCGGCGGTAAAAAAGAAAGAAATTTGGCTATTGGCCTCCCAAATTTTTCAAAATTTTCGCCTGTGGCACAAAAAATGGAAGAAATCTGACTTAAGGACCTCCAAAATTCTCAAAATTTTCGCCTGTGGCGCAGGAAATGGATGAAATAGGAGGATTAATGGCTTCAAAGCCTTGCAACGTTTGTTGTGTGGTTTGTTGTGTACCATGTCCCGTGGGACATGTGAGACTGAGAGAGGGTATCCCTCCTAATCTCTTGGTCTCGACTCTCGGTCTCGACTCTCGGTCTCGACCCGGGACTCGGTCTCGGGGTCGATTCCCGGTCTCGGTCTCGACTCTCGGGTTTTTTTAACTCCCGACCATCACTACTGGACAGGAGTATCAGGCTCCAAAACTATTTTGGGGGAAAACTGGGTCTCCTACATAGGTTTACGTGTTTTTATCCGTACAAAATTTAGTCTATAGGTTGAATAAGAAATGAGTTAGTTAACTTCTTGAAACTGTCCTAGCAACTTCTGCTTCATATAAATATAAGAAAAACTTTGGAAGAAATTTTAAACATACGTGGGTTTCGTCTCATTCCATTGAGCTCAAGTAGAGGTAAAACAAAAAAAGCAAAAAATATTTTTGCGAGAAGCATGGACTTGAATTGTAGAAATTTACTTCAGAAAAATTTAAATTTGTTAATTTAAAAAATATATTTTGTTGTAAATCAGTGTAAAATGGATATGAATAAATACACCTACCTATATGTATGTCTTTAAAAGAATTTTGAGTTAGAGAAAAATATAATTTAAAATATAGAGGGAATTTTTTGGCAATATTTTTAAATCTCCTTTATTTCCATGCTATTTTAATATATTTTTCTAAAGAATTTCCAACTCGATTTAGTCGATTAGTGGAAAATCGATTTCGATTAAATTATTGACTTTTTTACTTGATTGAGTTGGATTTTTAATTTAACTAATTTTTTAAATCAACAAAATTAAAAATAAATATCTATTAAAATAGAAAAGGATGTTTGAAACAAGGATTTATGATAAAATTTAACAAATTACTCTCACTATACTCACGATTTTTTCTTCAGACCGTGGTATCAATGATTTAAGATAAAAATTAGACTTAAATTAAAAATGTTTATTTTATATAAATGGTCAAATTTTGTTTTTCTTTGGATAGATGGATAAAGCACAA
This sequence comes from Meloidogyne enterolobii, assembly GCA_963681835.1. Taxonomy (NCBI): domain Eukaryota; kingdom Metazoa; phylum Nematoda; class Chromadorea; order Rhabditida; family Meloidogynidae; genus Meloidogyne; species Meloidogyne enterolobii. Next base: position 2,373,581 of record CAVMJV010000019.1, read on the forward strand.
AATTTAATAGAACACATTAATTAAAACAAGGTTTTTAATAATTTCAAAAAGATTTGCCCTGAAATTTGACATGTTTTAAAAATAGTGTTTCGCAAGGTTCTTGGACGTTCTTAGCGTTGCTTGCTTCGAAAATTTTGAAAACTGACGATAACAGTAAAAATAATTCTAACAATAAGAGAAACATTTTAGTAGAAAAACTTTACTGTTTAAATTCAAAATTTTGCGGTTACTCAAATTTTATATTTGGCATAATGTATTTATTACAAATTGAGTCTGAAAAGAAGTAATAAGAGTCTCTAAGCAAATCTTAACTAGAGAGCGGAATGGGATCGGGACCCGGTTTGCCGGTCCTTTTTCCCGGCTTTTTTGAAGATGTCGGGATTACACAGGGATCGGGAATTCCCTGTTTTCCCGGTTCCGGGTCCCGGGCCGGATTTCTTCTGCTACAATTTCCCGGTTTTTTCAAAATTCCGCTCTCTAATCTTACAATTAACAGTAAAAGAAAAAATTTATGATTTTTGATTTTTTTCTCTTTATTTTTCAGCATATTCTTAATTTTTCTTATTATTAAAATTTAATTTAAAAATGCGATGTCAACCTTTTAGAGGGAAATATCAGCAAGAAAGTATTAAATTAATTAAATTTAATTTATTTTTTTAATTTTTCAGCATTATATCCAAATCCTTCTTCAATATCTCAAAATGGAAAATATACCGCTGGAAGTAGTTTTGTGAGCGATAATATTTATAATTATGGACAGGGAGAGGTTTGTTTATATTTATTTAATTTTGAAATTGGGTACCTTAAAATTTCGGTTTTTAGCCAAAATTTTGGTGAAAAAATTTTTGTAGAATTATCGTTTTCTTTATTTTCTTTTTATATTTTTATGAGACTTGGTTCAGACTAGGATTTGACCCCGAATCCTGAGGGCGCATTTTTCTAGGTGCGTTGGATGATGACTGACAATAAATTGTGAGTGTTATTCTGTCAGTCATCCTCTAACGCACCTCGAAAAACGCGCCCTCAGAATTTGAAGTCAAACCTCAGTTTAGACAGAAGTCAAGTCCTTGAGTTACTCTAACCTTCAAAATTTACAAAATTATTTTTCTTTTGGTTACGGGTTTATTGGTCCCAAAAAATAATCGTTATTTATTTTAAAATAAATCCTCTTGTTTGACATTTTTTGAATATCGAATGTTTGTTGTCAAATTCAATAAGCTCACAATTAGCGTATTTTAAACCCTATTTTAAATGAGAAATTCGAAAAATATTGGGCTATAATAAAATTTTATAAATAAAAAATTCCTATTTAAATTTAATTAATTTAGAAGGATGATGAAAAAATGGACGATGATGATGGTTGGCTTAGTAAAGATACTCAAAATTTAAATAAAAATAAATCAACAAATTCGTCTTCATCTCCATTTAATAATCAAAAGTCGTTGTCACCTACAAGGGATTCCCTTTTAGAAAAATCAAAAAATTTTAATGAAAAGGTTATTTGAATTAAAAATATTTTTTTAAAATTAATTTTTAGATTTTTGAAAATAATTTTGTTGAAGAAAAAGATGACGACACTGACACAGAACCTGGTGAAATTCCAACAGATTTTAACGAAACAAATAAATTAAATAATGGGGAATTAAGTTTTTTTGAAAATGATGGGCCTGATAATCTTGATAAAGACATTATTTGGTTAATTGGAGGAGGAAAAAGAGTTGAAAGTAGCAAAACGGTTGTTGGAAATTATAAAAATGTTAATAAGAATAATCTGGTTGAAAGTGGAATTGAGGTTTTTTTTATTTAATTTTTAAAAATTATTTAAAATCTGGCACCATTTTTCGATATTTTCTTGGGTTTATGCCGCTTATAATGAGAGAACTAAAAGAAGAGAATAAAAAACTAAGAGAACTCCTTACACCAGGGATAGGCCAGGTTAGGGAAAAAGTCGGTTCAGGTTTCGGATTTGTCTTCAAAATCTTCTTAGGATAAGGTTTCGGGACGAAAAAAGTCCTGGTTTCGGATATATCCGGAGTGGCCTACCAACTTTTAAAAATTAAATTGGTACTTTCCTGTTATCGGCCCTCCATTTTTTTCTTCATTTCTCAACCTACTTCTGTACAGAATGGTCAGTTTTTTTTCTTTCTCAAATTCACTCCTTTTCCCGGTGGCAACAAAGAAAAGATAATTTTTTGCAAGAACAGATTAATTTTTTATAAAATTCAAGTTCAAAAAGACAAAACATAAGTTGTAAAAGGGGAAGTTATCCCAATGACGTAGAAAGTTTTCCTGTGAATATGGGAAGTTGTTCTATTCTAACAATGGGGGAACAACTTCGGTTGGAACAACATCCCCGCTCACTTAAGCAACATCTCCATAGTTGGAGAAATAGATAGTTGGAGAAAATAGTTTATAAAAAATTAATCAGTTCAAAAAATAATCATTTCTTTTTTGCCACCGGGGAACGGAGTGAATTTGAGAAAGTAAAAATCTGACCATTTTGTACAGAAGTAGACTGAGAAATAAGGAGGAAAAATGGAGGGCCGATAACAGGAAAGTACCATTAAATTTATGTGTATCCAATTTTGGAGGTAAAATCTCCCTTTTTTTAAGGAACATGAAAGGATGGAAGAGGTTGATAGTTGGTTTAGTAAAGATTGTCAAAATAAATCTCAAACATTAGAAGAAAATTTAAATTCTCAAAATATTGGTAAAAAACAAATTGAGGAAAAGGTTTTTTTATTTTTTTAAATAAAATAATTTTTATTTGAAGGAAAAGCAAAAAGAAATTATTTTATTAGATGATAAAGAAGAAGAGGAAAGTGTTGAATTAATTAGTAATGATGGGACAGAACCCGCGGATATTTTAATTTTAAATAATTTTATTGAAGAAATTGATAATTCTGTTGGAAATGGTCAAAAGGTTTTTTTAGATTTTTTAAGAAAACTCTTTGAGAGGGGATGAGGTCATGTGTATAATTTATTTTTTATTGGGTAACTTTGTTTAGAAAATAAGAATTTTTATAGCGCTGCTAGTAGAAAATTTTTGTTTTAATTATCCTCATTTGGGGTTGTCGGTTCTGGACCGAACCAAGGATTTTCTGGTTCGGTTCCAGATATCCGAAGATTTTCCAAGATTCGACAACCCTACTCTCATTCTTTGTTTTTTTCTGAATTTTTCGGTAGGGCGATGGCCGTAGCTCTATTTTATCTATCTTTTTTAAGGAACATGAAAGAATGGAAGAAAGTGATGGTTGGTTCAATAAAGAAGATTATCAAAATAAATCTCAGACATTAGAGGATAACTTAAATTCTAAAAATATTGAAGAACATCCAAAACAAGTCGAAGAAAAAGAAATTAATGAAAAGGTTTTTTTAATTTTTTAAATATTTTTAAAAATTTATTTTGAAAGGAAGACGAAATAATGGAAGAAGGAGAAGATGATGGATGGCTTAGCAAAGATAATGGTCAAAGTTTGGCAGGAAAGTCGAAAACATTAATTGAAGAAGAAAATACTTCAAAATCAATTGAAAATCCATTTTCGCCTTTAAAGAATTTTATTCAACAAAAGGTCTTTGAACAACAAGAACAATCACAAAAAACAAAGAAATTAATTGAAGATTCTGATTTTTTAAGTATTGAAAAGCCAATGTCTCCTTTAAAGAATTTTATTATTCAACAAGAAGAACAGACAAAAATTAATGAAAAGGTTTATTAATTAGATGTTGTTGACGATCGGTTTTAGCACGAAGATTTTGATATTTTTTGCTAGAAATTAAACCGTTTTTAAAAAATTTTAAAAACCGAAAATTTTTGAAAATGAGTGTCGTTTAGAATTCCTCAAAAATAAAATTGATATTTAACTGAAAATCGAAAAGCGGGGCTACCGTTAATACTTGTGTTTATGCCCAACTCTAATGTATGTTTAAATTAGAGTTGTTGGCGACCGGTTATTATTTTTAGTCAAATACCGGTTTTATTTTGGGGGAATTTTTAATAAAATCACTCATTTTCACAAATTTCGGGTTTTTAAAATTTTGTAAAAACGGTTAATTTTTGGCAAAAAAAATTCAAAAATTCAGGTTTTAAAACCGGTCGCCAACAACAATTTAAATATTTAAAAAAAAAATTTTTTAAGATTAATGAAATTCCAATTTTAAATAATAATGACGAAAATAAAGATGATGACGATGTTTTAACTGAACCAGGAGAGATTCCTCCCTCAGATTGTGAAACTGAGCCTGGTGAAATACCTCCATCAGATAATGAGTCTTTTGGTAGTACTGAACCTGGAGAACTTCCACTATCAGATTTTGAAGAGGAGGAAGAAAAAATAAATAATTTTAATTTAAATAATGACTGGATAATTGAAAAAGATGAAAGGAGGGAAAATAATACAAAATGTTCTGAGACGGTTATAATTATTCGAATGGGGATTTTATAGAAGGTATTTAATTATGTGACAGGAAATATTTTTAGAAAAAAAAAGTTTTTAGAGAAGAATTTTTAAAAAAAATATTTTTTTAATTTAAAATTTATTCTTCTCTGAATTAAAAAAACTTTTAAATTTTTATTTATTCAATTTAAATATTCCTCAAGTACTGTTGAGTGTCCTAATAGAAGCACATCTCAAATAGAACCCCATACCTTATTAGAAGTCCACTCAATTAGACCCGTTGAAAAATATAGAAGTCCATGCCTTATTCAATGAGATCTATTGAAATATACATATAAGCCCAGCGCTTCTTTTAGGACATTTACGGTTTATTTTGTGTGTTTTTCTTTTATATTCGCATAAACATAAATATTTCTGATAATTTAATTTTTGTTTAAATTTAGGGGGTTATTCACGATTAGTTAATTGTGGTCTGTGACAGCTGAAATGTCCAAAAAACTTATTTGAAACGTCACAAGATAAAATTAACCTGCCATAAACTCCCCCAATTGTTTAAATTATTTTTTAAACAGATATTGTAAATTATGAAGGGTTTTTCTGTAAAAACCCCCTTTAAAAAGAAATCTAAACTCATAAACTAGCCCCCCCCCCAATCATTCTAAAATTAAAAATAGTACAAAATAATTTTTATTTTTAATAGCTCGAGTAAAAAAAAGTTTTTTAATTAAAAAATCAGTTGAGCAAAACAAAATTAATACATAGATATTTTAAAACAATTTTTGGAAAATTATTTAGGAACAATTAAACATAAAGATATGAGGGAAATTGAGTTATTTAATATTCAAGAAAATATATAGTTAATCTTTTATGATTTAACTGGACATAGAATTGAGAAGGTGACTGACCAGAAAATTAATTTTAAAGAGGAAATTTTAAAAGAAATGAGCATTTAAAAAATATTTTTTTGTGTATAATTTTAACAACAAAAAAGAATTTTCAAAAAAAATTTTTTTAACAAAGAAAAAATTAATTAATTAAATAATATATATTAATTAACCACACAAAAACAACTTTAAAATAAAAAACAAAAAAAAACAAATAGAATATATATATACGACTAGTTTGAAAATGAAGGTGAAGATAATAGTCGTAGTTTATTATTATTATTATTTTCAGCCAATTTATTCAATCCTTCCCCTCCAATTTTTCCTTCCCCTCCTCCTCCACAATTCCCTCCTTCTCCTCCCCCTCCATATTTTTTTCTTCTTCTTTTTTGTTTATTTTCTCCATTTTCTTCTTCTTTTTTAACTTCAATTTGTTTTCCATTTATTATATGGGGATTATTTTCCAAACAAAATTTTGTTGAAGAACTTTCTTCAAAAACAATAAAACCACAACCTTTTGGATATCCAAGTATTTCTACTTGCTCCAGTTCACCAAAACGTTCAAAATAAAGGCGAAGGTCTTCAACAGTGTGGAAATCCCAAAGAATACCTTTAAATTATTTAATGGATTTTTTTTGGGTATTTTTGATATTTTTGCCTTATTTTTGGTGAAGGTTTTAATTTAGTGAAAATTTTTGTAATTTTCCATTTTACAATTTATTTAACAAAATAAAGGTTTTTTGTCAAATAAAAATTAAATAAAATTTTTTGGTAAAATTTCCGATCAAAAATTTGTTGTAATTTTTATCCGAAGCCCTTATTTCTGTTAAATAAATTATTAAATAGAAATTACAAAAATTTTATGAATCAGAATTTTTCTCTGTAAAATAAGGCAAAAAGGCATAAAAAATAAAATAACTAAAAACCTGAGAGCATTAATTTACACTCCAAATCAGGTTCAGAATCCAAAAATGTGGGAGGGCAAAGAGCCGCCTGAAGCATTTGTTCACGAGGAATTGCTCTTTTTGGATCGACAATCTGTTTTGAATAAAAAAATTTTTTAAGTTTTTGGAAAATTTAAAAATCCAAAAATTATGGAAGGTTTTTCGTATTTTCTCTAATTTTTAAAAAACCTGCCTTCCCCCCAATTGTGTGAGGTCGTTCAGCCATCGCTGCATCAGCCATTTCTTTAAAATTAATTTTGGCACTACTGAAGAAAAGGGTGCTTTTTCTGCGGACTTTTTTTGCGGACTTTTCCTTTCTTTTAAATGTTTTACTTGTAGCAACTAACTGTCAAAGGTCCTCCCCCCTATTATTTTTCTTACCTAAGATTGTACATAAAGGTCAGATTTTCTTCTTCCTCTCCTTCCTCTATTTGCTCTGTGGCATATTCAAACAAGTGACATTGATAAAGAGAAGATTAATTTTATACATAGTCATACACTTATTTTTTGCCTTCGAAAACAATTTAAACCAAAAAAGAATTAAATATAATTGATTTGGTGTATAACATTATGAATTTCTGTGTAAAAACATTACATTCTTACTTATATTTAAAAATATTGAACAACTGAAAAAATAAAATGAACTCAATATTGAACAACTCAATTAATCTTCTCTTTATCAACAATGTCTCTTGTTTGAATATGCCAAGCTTAAATAGAGGAAAGAGAGGAAGGAGGAAATCTGACCATTTTGTACAATCTTAGGTAATAAAAATAATGGGGAGGGGACAAGGTTTGAAATTACCCGCATTTCTGTCCACAATCACATATTCTTTTTCTATGAAGCATTCCGAGATCAGTGATCCATTGTTGAAATTCATCATCGGGTAATTGAAAATATAGTTAAAGTCAATTTTAACGTTTATAATGTTCAAATTAATGGTGAACACATATTTTTCAAATTGGCATAAAAATTAATCCTTTGACAGTTTAGTTGCTACAAGCAAAACTCGCTACAAGCAAAAGAACCAAAACATTAAAAAAGAAAGAAAGGAAAAGTCCGCAAAATAAGTCCGCAGAAAAAGCACCCTTTTCTTCAGTAGTACCTTAATTTTTAAAAAAATTAAAATTAATTTAAATTCCAAACCTGCCAATGCAAAAGTAACAAAACCAAATCCTCTCGAATGCCTGGAGACTGGATCCCTTAAAAATTTTTAATCAAAACTTTCTTTAACCATTTTCTAACCTTATTACGATGCAATCCACAACTTGCCCCCATTTTGAATAGTAGTCACATAACTGAAAAAATTTTTTTTAGAAATTATTTTTCTGCAACATTTTTGCGGACATTTTTTGCGGACAAATATTTCTCACTAATTTTTTCGAATAAAATTTTAACCAAAAACAACTTAATTCCTTTTATTCAAAAAATTCAAAACACAAACTTGGTCATCTGTCGTTTCGTGGTTTAAACCGCCAATGAACAATTTTCGGTGTTGTGAAGGTTGTGGTGGTGTAGTTGTTGGCTGTGGAGAAAATAGAGGAATAACACGTAATGGTGTAAGAATGGGACAAAGAGAAAGGACTGGAGGCATCGATCTTAAGAAACCTTTAAAAAAAAGAAAAAAATTATAGAAATTTTAAAAATTAAAAAAATATTAGGTACAAGGTGAAAAAAAGAAAATCTTCAAATTTGGAGAAAAAACAAGGTAAAGATAAGATGAAGTAATTGGCTGTGGAAAATGAATTAGTTGGCATTGATTTAAAAACAATTATTTTTTAATTTAGATATAGAGAAGGAATATGTATAGGAAAGGAAGTAATTAATAAGAGATTTAAATAGGGACTGGAAAAAAATTTTTTTAATCTTTTATAGTAATTAGTAGGGATCGGATTTATATTGAAATAAAATCGGAAAATATGGCCATAAAATATTGAAATAAAATGGCAAAATATTGACAAAAAATGGCAGAAATAAGCGAAATATTGAAATAAATCATCGTTTATTCACTAGCAAAACCCCAAAAAAAAGTTGAAATTTAACAAAAAAATTTATCTCATTCTTAAAATTGCACATCAGCTTTATAGTTCGACACGAAATGAGTATTTTTACACTCTCAGACATTTTGAGATTGGCAAAGTATGTTGTTACCTTTTGGGTTTTGCTCAATATGTCATTTTGAGGGTTTTGATCAGTGGGACATTTGAAGGCGGAACAACAATTTGGGACGGCCTTTATGGGGATTTTTGTTCAGTTACTTATTCCGAGTTTTTGTTAATTGAGAAATTTGGGGGAGGGCGACTTTCAAATAAGGGCTGGTCGCCATTCCATCGTATAATTATCGGAAGTCAACGGCACTGTAGTGAATAATAGTACATAATATCACTTTTTCAGCGCCGCAGGCGAAAATTTTGAGAATTTTGGTTGTCAGGCGGCTAGATTTCATCTATTTTTCTTAAAATTAATGAAAAAACCGCAAAATTTTAGTAAAAATATGCAAAAATATTGAAATAATTTGAAAAAAGTACTAAATATTGAAATAATAAGGAAATTGGTAAAATATTGAAATATATTGAAATGTAACTTCGTTCAAAATCACAATATCGCAAAACTAATGGCATATTTGGGCTTTTCTCAACATAATATATTCAGGAAAAAAAAATATATTTCAATACAAATCCGATCCCTAGTAATTAGTTGCCCTATTAATTAAATTAATTTATTAATTCTCTTTAAAAATTATTAAAATAAAAAACAAAAAAAATAAAAGAAAAATAAAAATTTTGTAAATAAAATGTAAATATAGCAAGTATTTTTATATCAAAAATTTTTAACAAAAAAAACGGAAATAATTAAAAATCCATGAGTTTAACTACAAAAATAAATACACAATTTTTATTTTATTTTATTTAATAAAAAATTTAAATATTTATTTTACAACAAAAAATAAAATTTTCTTCCCCGAAAAACATTCAAAAATTTCCCAAAAATAATTTGTTTGATGTACTTTCCTAAAAATATTTTTCGGAGTTTTTTAAGGAAAGAATTAAAGAATAAACGTGGAAGACCAAAGTGCATTATTGCAAAATTGGCTAGAAAAAAGTTTAAAATAAGCGTGGACAAAAATAAAAACAGAATTTTGTGTTAATCTCTGATTTAAAAAAATAAAAATAAATTGTATATACATATGACGAGAAAAGAGCAAGATTTTTTATACTAAAATTGGAAAGAATTGATGAGGGGAAAAGAATGAAAAAAAAGGAGGGGAAAGAATGGAATGATTATATTTGTATTTACTTTTATATACCCCCCAAATATATCAATATTTAAAAATATTGAATAAAATAAAATAAATTTTATCAAATAAATGCTAAACCATTTTTAATTTTAAATAAATGCAAATTTAAATGTTGCAAAAATTAATATTAAATAATTTTTACAATAAAATTGTGCTGCTGAGATAATTTAAAAAAAAGTAAATAATGAAACAAAAAAGAGAAGGGAAAAATAAAAACAAAAAATAACAGCTGCAGTCAAAACTCTGTAAACAAAAATTATTGTAAACAAGCAAAAGTGCAGATTTAAGTGATTTATTAATTTTGGATAAAATTTCTGAAATTGACAAAATGCCAATGGAAATTAAAAAATTTTAAAATATCGCTCGACATTTTTCAATCGAATTTAGGATTTACCTAAATACTAGAGATCGAGCTGGGTCTGGACCAAGGCCTGGGTTTTTCCTGTACCCAGAGTCCAGGCCCAGACATTTTTTGACCTTCCTGGGCCTTTTTCCTGGACTACAGGCCCAGGATCTGGCCCAGGTCAATAAATCAAACAAGAGTGCAGGAACAGGCCCAGGCTTTTCAAAAATATCTACTAAATACCTCCAAAATTAGATACTATACTATTAAACTATTTAAGTTACTTGGTGGTTGACTATTGGATAGGGGAGCTGCTTAAGCAACATCCTTAATATGTTTAAGTTACCTCTAATATTAAATATAAATTTTAAGCGTTAAGGGTAAATTGAAAAACGGACCGACTGTTAAATAAAAACAAATATGTACTAAGAAATCGAAAATTAGTTTATTTTTACAAAAATAAACAAAAAATTCTTCCAAAAATTTTTTAAATTTAAAATTGGAAATTTTAAAAATTGGAAGTTTTGACTGCAGCTGTTATTCAAAATCAACAAAAAACGAATTTTGGAAATAAAATTTTAAATTAACAGAAAAATTTTTGCTTCAATGATTTGCTGAATACACATCACATAAATATTCAAAAAAACTATTCTCACAATTTTTCTACCTCACTCAAAAATGCAATAGAGGAAATCATTAGTTAGTGTTTCCATTATTTAGTAGAAAAAAGTGCAGAGGATTATCTTTTAGAAAATAAAAATGAGGGGAAAAAATCAACGAAAAACGACCAAACATTTTTACTAATTGTTTAACTAAAAACTAGTTAAAATAACGTTTCTTTAAAGAACGCAAGTTTGTTTTCTTCTCAAGTTTTGCTCAAAACTTGAGGAGAAAAAAATTATTTTCTCAACTAAAATAAACAATGCTTAGATTTGTTAAGGGAGAAATAATCTTGCAGTTAGTTAGTGACAGTCGATCCTTTTCTCAACAAATGATTGGACCACACTGACATGATGGAAGTAAAAGGAAAAGTTTGTGGAAAACATTAAAAACTTCCTTCCATCTTTTCTTTCTGGGTGCACCCAAGTAGGCGCGGACATAACGGCGCAAAGCCATAACTTGCTTCTAGATTTCCGAATTTTTCCAAATTTAGTATTAAACGATTCCTCTCATCGAGTTAAAGAGATTGGTACCAAAATTGATAAAGGCCAGAAATTTTCCAACAAGTTATGGCCTTGCGCCCTTATGGCCTTGCGCCGTTTTGGGTCTCTTTTCCCCTATAGCTCAAGTAAACCTTTTAGGCTTATTAGAGTCCTCCTAGATAAACTCAAAAGAAGAAAGTCAATTCTTTGTTTAGCACACTTCTCTGTGAAGAGTTTAAAAAGGGCTCTGTTTGCTTCTGACAAGTAAAAACAAATCAACCCTGCTGCAGTCACTTACATTTTCCACCCACATTTTAAATACTTTTTCTAAAAGCAAATGCTTCAAAGGCGAGGAATGTTAATTGTAAAGATGATTTGTTTAGAGTAGAAAAGAGTAGAAGACTTTTCAAAATAAAATCGACCCATTTGTAAATAAGGAAGAAAATGTTTACTTTTAGGATAATTGAGTTTAAAATGGAATTAAAAATTTTAAAAATCGAAGGAATTTCCGTTTACACGATAAAATAATGAGGAGCTAAAGGAAGAAAGAAAAGCTGACCCCCCCCCCAACTTGTAGTAGTCGAGCTTTTGAATGAGATAAAATTCACGTGATGAGTTCAAAACTAAACGTTGACATTATCAACAATTAACACTCAAACACAGGAGAAGAGTTGGCACTCAACCAGTCATTATTATTGGCACCAAACTGACTGAATTAAAAAAACGAAAATGGGGGACTATTGAGTCCCGCCGTTTTCCAACTTTTTTTGCTATTTCTAAACAACCCGCATTTTTGATTATTTTACCCGGTTTTAGTCAGCTTGTATAAATTTTAATTGTAATCTTTCAGAAAAGCAGATATATTTTAATTTTCTCTAATAATTTTTCTTTTCGAATGGTTAGGCCGAAGAATGCAATTTCACCAACAAAGGAAGGAGAAATTAAAGAAAAAGTTGAAGCCATTAAAAAACAATGTTTATTTTTTTAAATTAAATTCTAAAATTATTTCAATTTTAGTTGCTAAGGATATTATAGAACTCGAAATGGCAAAACGCGAATATTCTACAGCATTCGTGACTGCTATGAAAGCTGAATTTTCAAAAATCATTCCAAAGGTTTTTTTTGTTTTACACATATTTTTTACCTTAATTTTCATTTGAAGGAAATTTTGGACATGAAACTGGTTGACTATATTAAAATGATGGAAGAAGAACACAATGTTGATGAGACTTATGTAATCGAGGGAGGGCCATCATCTAGTTCCGAAACCTTTAAACATCCTGGAAAATACAAATCTATAAACGTTGCTGGAGGAATGCACATGAAAGTACCTCCCTGTATAACTCCGAGAGTTCAAGGGTTTCTCTAAATTTAATTTTATATTGCAAATTTATTTTTAAAGGTTTGGACAGCCGCGAGCTTCTAAATTTGGTGAACTTTTGTTTTCTGTCAGAGGAACTCCGGTATTGACTACAGGGACTTCTATGAGTATGTTGGAAGCAAAGAAGCGAGAGGCTGTTGTTCAGAGCGTTAGTTTGAAATTTTAAGATTTTCTTGGGTATTTGTGGATTATTTATCTAGGTTATTACTAGGGTTGCAGCTCGCTCGAAACGAAAATCGAAAGATAGAGCGAGCCCAGGCTTTTCAGCTCGAAAACTAACCGAATTGAAAAAAAAACCATGCTTGAAAAAATGCACCGAACGTCGGCTCGAAACGGCAACCCTAGTTATTACTTGTGGGGTATCCCAAACCAGTCTCCATTCAATTTATTTGAGGAAGTGATATCTGATCATTATGAGTCCGCATAAATATGCCTGCAAAACTGGTTTGGGATAACCCACACGTTCCTTTTCTTTCAGTTGTTACAACAAGAAGATTCTATGCTTACACCGGAGACTCGAAAAGTTATTGGAAAACTCAAAGAACTTGTTAATAAGCGGGAGGAGCAACTTCCACGTCCAACTCAATTACATCGCAAGAAAATTTTGGCAAAAGAAAATGAGAAGGAAAATGAAGAATAATTTAAGAATGTGTTTTGAATTTATTTTTTGACGAGTAATTCTTTTAAATATTTCACTTGAAATCATTTTTTGATTATACAAATTGATGAATAAATCTCTTGTAAAAATTTCTCTTTTTTTTACTCATTTGTTATTGAATTTTTTATTTTTCAAATCTCTTAAAAATATTTTGCGTTTTTTGGATCAATTTTTAGTTTTATAATGTCGACTGAATCCGGTCATTATGTGGACGTTGGGAATCTTTTAATAATTAATAAAGACCCTATTGAGTTTAAAATTGATGATAATGATCAATTAAATATTTTGACACAAAAATCAACTCAATATTTATTTGACAAAATTTGGGATTTGCCAAGAAAAGTTGTTCAGGATGCTACGTGTGCTGTGGTTCGTTAAATAAATCTTTTAAAATTTTTTTGTGAGAATTAAAATTTACTTTTTCGTATCCTCCGTCTCTTAAAATAAATAGAAATAAGCTCTCTGAAAAACTATGGGAATATGTAGCCAAATGATTTTCGAAAATCTCTTTTCAAAAATATGACTAGTCTTCGGTTTGAATTTTTTGTAATTAGGGAGAGTAGTAGAATTTTATTAAGTACTCAAACTTGCATTTCACTTAAAATTCATTCAAAAATATTTTCTTTGTTTCAAATAAAAATTTACAAAAAAATTTCTAGCTTCCATCAACAGAATATTCTTTGCCAAGAGAAAAACCCGTAAGTTTGTTATCAAAAAAAATCAATTTTAACCAATTTTTTAAAAGATTCCGAAACCAAAAGAACCAACAAAATGGGAAAAGTTTGCAAAAGAGAAGGGAATTGTTAGTAAAAAGAAGCGAAGCAAAAAAATTTGGGATGAAACTACAAAAGAATGGAAGCCTAGATATGGATATAAAAGGGCTTTAAAAGAAGGAAATGAAACGAAGGATTGGCTGATTGAAATACCTGATAAAGCTGGTTTGTTTAGTTTAAAATAATTTTTAAACAAAATTTGGGATTTTTAATTAATTTTGAGTTGTTATTTCGGGGGGTGGCCAAAAAAATTTTTGGGAGATAGGCTGATAAAAAATTGTTGGACAAAAATTAAGAACAATTTTTAGAATTAATTTTCAAATTACCAAAAGTCGGAAAGATTTTTGGCACTGCGGGCGAAGAATTTGCATTCTTTGGTCATCTGCCCCTATTAATCTTTTATTCTTTTCACCATTTCTGAGGCGCTGTTTTTTCAAATATTTTAGTTATTTTCCTCTTGAGAGTTTTCTAGCTCCACAGCCTTGAAAAACTTTAAAAATGTCTTTCCTAATTTAATTATTTCAGATCCATATAAAGATTATTTTGCTGAACGTTCAAATAATAAAAAAGAACAGGCGAATAAACAAGAATTTCAAAGACTCAAAAATATTGCCAGAAATGAAAAGAATTCTCAACTTTCTTCAAAACCTTTATTTAATTCTAAAAAAATGAAAATTAATGGAAATTTGGAACCCTTGGGTTCTAGACAGCCTATTGGGTTGGGTTCTGTTGAAGAAAAATCTAAAGAACAGGTTTTTCTAATTAGATAATTTTTTGAGTAGAAAAGTGAAAATTCAATTTTATTTTTTATCATCTTTTTATTATAGATGATTAAGAAAATTTTTTTCCGAAAAAATATATTCTGATTAGAGATAAAAAAATGTAAAAAAAAGTCAGTCGACTTCGAAGTATTCGAAAATTATTCGATCGAATATTCGATTTGTCTAATTCTAATGGCTTTAAAGTCATAAAACGGGAGATCTTATTTTTAAATAAATTTTTCAATGAAAACTTTGGGTTAAGTAGAGATTGAATCGAGACAAGTTCTCATTCAATTAAGCATTATTTTATTCAAAAGAAAATTTAATCTTCAACATTTTTTAGCTCATTCATCAATTAAATCGAGCAAAGAAGTCTACTTCTTCGGCAGGAAAATTTCAAAAGAATTTAAAAGGAGAAAAGCCACCAAAGATGGGAATTAAAAGAAAGGTTTTCTTTTTGTATTTTAAAAATAATTTTTTAGTTTGAACCAAACGACGATTTGTCTAATGAACGTAATCGTCAATTGGAAATTTTAAATAAATTAAAACAAAAACCAAAAGAAAAAGAAAATATTTTGGGAGGAATAAATAAACAAATAAATAAAAAATCTGAAGAATTTAATAAAGAAGATAAAGGAGGAAAGAAAGGAAAATTTGGAAATAAACGTTCAAAATCTTCAATTGACCGACAACAACATTTTGAAAAGAAGAGGAAAAACTTTAAAGGAAATTTTAAAAGTAAATATTCGAAAGCTGGTAAAGCTGCACAGAGAAAGGGTGGGCAAAGGAAAAATTAAATATTTAGAGAAAATATTTTGCTTGTTAAAAATTGTTTTTAAAGGAAATTGGAAATTAAAATATTAATTATTTTTAATTATTTTTTGTATACTTTTATTCTTCTACGGCTAGAATTGTTGTTTCAGAAATGACCGGAGGTCCGAGGATTTTTCGGTTCCGGATCAAAAATCTGTGCATGTTTGACCAAGAAATCCTCTGATATCCCTTCATATCCTCTGACATCCTCCTTGATCCCTCTAGATTCCCTTATCTCCGATTTAGGGGTTAGGAAAAGTTTAGAGGGATTTGTAGGGATTAAGGGTATATTAATTAAAAGATGGTGAAACCATATAAAATTAAAATTCAATTTTATCAAAAAATTCACTTAAAAATTTTTGAACACTTTTTGTAAAATTTAGTCAATAATTTGAAGTTAAAAAATTATATAATCACGAGAAAATTAAATAAATTTTGCATGATTAAAGTGATAAAAAATAGCAGAGGGACGTAGGAATGGATATATGAGACATTTTGTAGTTTTTATTAAAATATTTTAATTAATCAACAGAATTTCCTACCCGATATGTTTTGACTATATAGAAATAATAAAAGAAATAATATACATATGTGAGCTGTAAAGAACAATTATAGTCAAAAAATGATTAGATTAAAAGCAGACCTGCTCACGGATACTGATTTTAGTATCCGGATATTTACGGCGGATATCCGCAGGCATCTTGATATTATCTGTATTCATATCCGTGTCCATGAGCAGGCCTGATTAAAAGAAAAAAAAAGATTCTAACAATAAGAAAGATTCCAAAAATGCTAAAAAAAATTCAAAAATTTTTTCGTTTTTTCAACCTTTTTTAGTTTTTGGTTAATAATTTAAAGAATTTCGGCATTCATTGTCGATTTTTAAAATATATTATGAGAAAATATAGAAAATATTTCAATAGGACATCTACTAGAAATTAATTGAGGGATAGTAAAGAGTAAGTAGTAGTTTATACCAAGTTTAAAGCTAGCAAAGTTTTTTTTGAATATTTTAGAAATAGATTTTCGGTTTCTAGCCAAACAAGTTTTATTATGGGGAGAATTTTCCAATTTTGGGTTTTTTTATTCTTTTACCAAAATAATCAAAAAAAACTTTCGGTTTAAAATTGGTTATAAACTATCCCAGGATATAGAGAATATCTAATAAGATTGCACAAAGAAAATATTTTTAATTTAAAGAGAATGTTCAAGAAAAATAAGGAAAAGGAATATCAATTAATTTAGATAGCTCATTAAATTTTTTTAAAAATTAAAAAAAATTCCGGATTTTGAATAAAAAGTATTTTAAAAATAACCAAAAATCTCAAAAAAAGATTTTTTCTATCCAAAATCCGGAAATAATTAATTAGTAAATTAATATAAATTTAATATATACTTGGTTAATATCCGTTTGATTTTCTACAGACGTCTTTACTAGAAAAAACACGAAGGATTTTGAGTAGAGAACCGGGGGCAATGAAGAAAAAAGAGAAACACTTTCAGACCTTAAAAAGACTAAAATTAGGATCAAAAAATTAAAAATACAAACTTTTAAAGTGGAAGAAGTGGTTGGGCTGGTTCACTATTCGGGGCATTTAATGTCGATGAAGATTGGAAAAACACTTCTTCATCACTGCTTGTACCAATTGCTGGGCCCGAAGAACTTGCACCGCCCCCACCAACATCTCCAGTAATAGATGAAGATGGAACACCGTCATGGTTCATTGCTTTGAAGGCTATATGCCGTAACTTTTTGTTATTTTCCAATTTTTCCTAGAAAATAAAAAAAAGATGTGATTATTTAGAAAAGAGATGGTAAAACTCCAACCAAAGCTTGTCGCTCTAAAATACTGAAACTTTGATCAGCTATAACTTTTCGATTTGTGGGTCAGTGGGAAAAAGAAAAAATGGCCAATAGGTATTCAATCCTGCTCTACACGATGGTGCAAAAATTTTTCGAAATTTCTACATACAGTTCGGGATGTTCCCTTGTAAATATTTTTAAAAATTGTAAAACAAACAAGGAATCCCTTAAGAAGGATTTAATTAAGGAAAGAGATATAAATAAGAAAAATGTTAATGCACAATTATAACCAAACTTATAATTCGAAAATAAAGATCGGACTAATACGAGATCTCTCATAGAACTCTAGGGTATCGAAATCGATATTTTTCTGAGCTTCTCCCAGCCCGATCCCCAATAATAACTGTTTAAACAAACGTTGACTCCTTTACAATTAATCTTAAAAAGCTAAAATAAACTCAAAAGAAACCTGTTTTGTAAATTTCCGCACAAAGAAAGGCCTTATAAAATTATCATTTAATGCTGTAAAAAAGTTTTTCCTTTCAGGCATTACTGATGATTTTGGTCGTTTATTTTCATTATCACATCCATTTTCAATTTCATCAGTAAATTGTTCAGAGTCAAAAATAACCTTAAAATATATTTTTTGAAATAATTTTATAATTCTTAAAAAACCATTTCTTGTGTTTTGCTTAAAATAACTGGAGAATTATGTCGAGGTTTTGTACCAATTGAAGGTGAAGATGTTCCTGCAACACCTGTGACTGAGCCATTAACGCCATTTGTTTTAGTAGCACGTGCCCTTCTACGACGACGTTGTTGTTTGAATATTTTTGGTTCATCAGGAAATATATCAGTAAGAATCTTTTAAAAAAAAAATTTTGAGAAAGAGAATTTTAATAAAGTTTAAAAAATAAATAAAAATGTTAACAAGAAAAAGAAGTGGACTTATTTTAGCATTTAAGATTCTCCAAAAAAAATAAATACGAGAAACTAGATATCCCAATTCTAAAATTTTTAATTCCAGAAACTATGTGAGGAAAAAAGAAATCGGATTATTTAACAAAATTTTCAACTAAAGTCCGCCTTAACTTTAAACATCCCTTGGCTAGTAGCTACAGCCTGGAGGAGCTGCCTAAACGATACAACTTTTTTAAAGATAACTTCAATGTAAGATATCAAGGAGGTATCTAAAAAAAAGGTTAAACAGTATCTTGATTCATTTGACAAAAATTAATATATATACACTTATTGTAGAACCATAAAAAATAAATAAAAACCTTAATTAACGGAAGCGCAGAACCACCCATAAAAACAATTGTGAAAAGTCTAAAAAATATTTAAAATTATTTGAAAAAAAATCCTTAAATTATACATTATAAACAATGTAGATGTCAAAATAACTTTTTTAGTTTCTGGAGTTTCTACATCCATATGGAGTGCCAAAGCTAATGCAACAGCTCCACGCATACCTTTTAAAAAGAATTAAATTTAAATTTATTTACAAAAAATTTACCGCTAAACCACATTATTATTTGATTTTTCATAGAAATTTTTGTTTTGCTAAATCGATTAACTAAACTACTTAATGGGAAAACACTTGCTGCTCGACTTACAAAAAGTAATGCCTGAATAAAAATTATTTTAAATACAAATAATTAAATACTTACAATACTTAAAATTAAAAACATTGGATGAAAAACAAGTTCAAATGTAAATAAAGCTAAGCCGAGATAAGCAAATGTACATGTTTCTTTAAAAAATTAATATAGTAAATAATAAAAATTATTTTATGACTCAAAAAAACCAAAAGTTTAAACTAGAGGTCTAAATGATACAATACTTGACAAAACATCGGACGATAAATATTATTTTAAAATAATGATCGAAATTTTCTTTTTAAAAGTTAGCTTAAATTCAGCAATGTAAGCCTAACTTTTACTAAAACTAATAAAATTACTGTCAAACCCCATTTTTAGATAAACACAAATTGGATATTCAATTTAAAATAACTTTTTTTTTGATTTGGTCAGCCGCAGCGTGAAGGCTTAAGCGAATTTATAGCGATTTTTAGCCTCAAATGGATATCCAAGGTTAGGTCCGCCAATATTTTGTTTGATATAGTAAAAAGATAGGACATTGTCAACTCCCAATAAGATAGAAAGAAGATGAAGAAAGATTGGGAAGGAAAGTAAATATCAGATAAAGGATTTCAAATTATAAAAAAATTTTCCATTAAAATAAAATTAACCTGCAACAAAAGAGATTGTTCTAAATGTTTGTTGAAAAGTTATTTGTGTAATTGGTGATATATTTAAATGAGTGTATTGACTCATAATTATCGCACAAAATAGAATAGCCATTATACCTAAATTAAAAATTTTCTTAATTAGAAAAATTATTTAAAAAACCAGAAAGCGAAATTGATTCGGCAAAACCATACGGAAGATAAGCGAACATTAAAAGTAATGCCAATTCTAGAGAAGGTGTACGTCGCAAATCGATATGTTTGAATAACTAAATAAATTAAACAATAAAAGATTTTTAAAAAAAGTCGAAATATTTTAGGAGAAAAAAATTCTATAAAAAGTCAGAAAATTATTCTATTAAAAGAAAAATAATTTTCCGAACTTGATGGATTCATCTAGCAACTTTAGAAAAAAACGACGGGGGTTTAGATTTATAGGAGAGAAAAGAGAAAACAGCTCAAATTCGTAATAACAAAGCAAACTCAAACAAAATCAGCAAGGTTAAAGGTTTGATTCCTGCACGATATTTAAACTTATTTGATAGGCGTTCAAGGTTATAAACGGATCCTAAACAATTAAAAACAAACCAAAGCAGAAACAAGCCCAATAGCTGCACCTAGCGCTGCCGATGCAAAAAACATGATCAAGAAACGATCAAAAGCAAATTTTAGAGTTGCTAAAGAACTCATTTGTGCAATAGTTGGGGAAGAAAGTTCTTGGGCTGTTGTAGCCAATACAATAGCAACAGCATCTATAAAAATTTTTTTTGAAAAATCAACAAAATTAACATACCATTAAGCATAGATTCACCAAAAGCGAGCATATAAAGTTGAACTTCTACCTAATAATTTTTCGTATTTCCGAAAAAAAAATGAAAAATAAACCTTGAGAGCCTGAAATATTGCAAGAGTAATGACTGGATCAACGGCAGAAATCATCGAACCAAAAGCAAAGCTTTCTACAGCATTTAAACTATAAGCAATTCCAAGCTAGAAAAATTTCTTTAAAATTTTTAAAAAATTTTTAGAAAAAACCTGTCCAAATATATAAAGAAAAAATCCCATAATAAAAGAAGAAATTGCTGTGCCAACGACCGAGAATAAAAGAATTGGAACAATATTTGCAAAAAAGTTGCCCTTGTGAAGATTATATCCGCTTTCAAAAATAATTGGAGGAAGAAGAACCAAAAAGAAAATTGAAGGATTAAATTGCTCTACTTCACTCCAATCCCAACGAGTTTGAGAAAGAATGAAGCCTATTAGACCGCCTAAATTATAAGAAAAAATTTTATTAGTGAATTTTTTAGAAAATTTGTTTATCAAATTAATAAATTGAAAGAAACCTTTAAATTTTTTTTAGATTTTGTCTCGTATTGAATTTATTTGGATTTAACCCAATGCAATAAAAAAGAAAACTTATGGACCCTATCTCAAACGAAGGGCGGAATCGTTTTTTTTCATTTGCTGCAAGGAAAGAAAAATGTAACGGTCGGACTCGGACCAGAGATGTTTTAAAACAAAAACATTTTCGAAAATCGAAATTTTAAAACAACTCTGACTCGGACAGACAAAACACGGACGGACTCGGACACACATCAATTTTTATAGCATTTCCGTCCGTGTTTTGTCTGTCCGTGTCAATCCATCTTCATTTTCCTTTTCTTGCAGGTAATGGAAAAAAACAATTCCGTGCTTCTTTTGGGATAGGGCCAACTTATGAGTCCTTTATGAAAAACAGAAAAAAGGCAAATTTCTGCATTGATCTGCAGTTTTATTTGAAAAATCTCTTTACCAAGCAAAACAATTGCCAAACTCTCCGGCATAAATCGAACTTGGAATTTAATCAAAAGATGAACCAAAAGTATAGCAAGCACAATAATAAAGAGAATAAAGAAAATTGCCAAAGAATCAGCCTTCTCTTCTGCCTGCTTTTCATTTACAGGTGGTTCGGCAATTAAAGGTAATTTGGATGAATTTGAGCTAAAATAGAAACAAAATAAAAATTAGAAAATAATCTAATTAAAAACGATAAAATGATAAGTTATGACTCCACCCTCTCCA
This sequence comes from Meloidogyne enterolobii, assembly GCA_963681835.1. Lineage (NCBI taxonomy): Eukaryota > Metazoa > Nematoda > Chromadorea > Rhabditida > Meloidogynidae > Meloidogyne > Meloidogyne enterolobii. The sequence goes on from CAVMJV010000019.1 coordinate 2,395,089, forward strand.
ACAATATCCCGACCAATACCTTATTCAAAAAAGAAACCTTTCATTTGTAGCTGTAAGATTAACTGCATTTGCTATTAAATTCTTTGCCGTTTCATCAAGATTTTTTACAGAAAGTTTTCCATCATTACTAACTACGAGATTTCCATTTTGAATAAAAATGATTAATAAAAATAAAATAGTAGTAAAAAATTTATTCATTATTTAAAGTTGTTATTCCCTTAAAAATATAAAAGGAATTTTTTAAAAATAGAAAAATTGATTAAATTTTAGTAAAACAAATCATTCTTTCCAACTATTGTAGAAAAAGCAACAGCGAAAATGAAAGTAACGCTGGCAATAGGCCGTAAATCAAATATTAAAAAGCACCATCATACAACCAACGAAAAAATTGTTAAAGTATCTACGTCAAGATAAAAGAGAAATGAACACGCCTATCTCGGCGCAAAACAAAGACATGGCTTTCCAGTCATTTTTTTGGAAAAGGAGAGGGAGGCATTTTGTTGATTTGGTTAAAGGGACGGATTGCACAAGACTGGCTTTTGTTTCATAAAGGAGGAGGTTATGGATCGAAATATGGCTCAGGGACGCATCGATCCTTCCGGCTTCCTCCGCAGCGGCAAAAACTTTTTTTCCGTAGAAGCCCTATGTGGGAGGAAAAACAAATGGTATAACTTTGTGCAATCAAGTCAGATTTTGTTGATTTTGGTGTCATTCGACGCAGCTCGTCGAGCTCTTTCGAATGACATATAATTTGTAACCCAAAATCATCTGGGAAAGTAAAGGGGTGGGACCTAAATGGTATAAGTACCATTTTTTGGTATTATGAAAAATTTATTTCTTTTTCCATTTTGAAGATCCGCTTAATTATTTTTAAGAAAGAGTGTGTTAAATTAAGAGACGTTAGAAAAACGATGATTTTGGTTTTGTATAAAAGCTTATTTTTCTAAGAGATTTTCTTTTTCTTTAATCTACAATTTAATTTTTTAGATAGATTACTTCTTTACTTTAAATCTTCAATTTCTGTTTGTTTAAAAATGGCTTCTTCTTATGATCGAGCAATTACTATTTTCTCACCAGATGGTCGTCTCTTTCAAGTTGATTATGCGCAGGAAGCTGTTAAAAAAGGCTCAACTGCTGTGGGCGTTAAAGGGAAGGATTGCATTGTGATTGGCGTTGAGAAGGTTTTTTTGAGATTAAATTGGGTAAAAGTCCAAGAATAGACCACTCTCGACAACCGTTTGAACCCAAGTATCTCAGCTCTAATGTATGTGAGGCTGTTCATTGATCTTAGTCTCATTCGCTGACTCCAAGGTGCTAGCTTATTTGTTGTACAGCCAGTGGTCTATCCCCTTCAATCACACCAAATTCCTCGATATTTTCTTTTAACATTCCTTTTCAAACTGTGGGTCTCCAAGCAATAAGTTTTCAGGGTATAGGTCAGGCGGGGACTCATTTTTCAATATTTGATAGTGGTTCGTATTTATGACTTTACTTAACTTGTTTATTTTTACTTAAAATTTTACAGAAATCTGTTCCTGTTCTTCAAGATGACCGCACAATTCGGAAGATACACAAATTGGATGATGTTAGTTTGCTTTTGGGTTAAATAGCCAAAATTAAATTTGTTTTTCAGCACGTAATGGCTGCTTTTGCTGGTTTGAGTGCAGATGCTCGTGTTTTGATTGACCGTGCCAGGTTGAACTTGTTGAAATTTGTTGGGTTTTAGGGTTTGAACTCTTTAGGTACTCTAACACTAAGATGTTTTGTACCCTTGGCAATGCCCTAAAGTCTTAAGTGCATATTTTTGCTCATTAGCAAGAAGCCCGTTTTCGATTTCTTGTTGATTGAGGTAAATAGAGCATAAGTTATTACCCTTCACCTACTAACCGTTTTAAATGCTAGCTAACTAATTTTAAATGTTTTTTAATATTAGCTACTCTTCCACAATCTTAAACTTTTTTTAGAGTTGCTTGTGAAAATTACAAATTGACTTTGGAGGATCCAGTCACACTTGAGCATATCTCCCGCTTTATTGCGGACTTGAAACATGTTTGCCATTTTTTCTTAGAAAATATTCTTTTTCCTTTTAGGAATTTACGCAAACTACAGGCCGTCGTCCTTTTGGTGTCTCTTTACTTGTTGGCGGTTTTGATCCCGATGGAACTCCTCATCTTTTTATTACTGAACCATCCGGTGTGTATTACGAATTACTTGCTGGGTCTATTGGCAGAAACGAGAAAGTGGTCAAAGAATATTTGGAGGAACACTACAAGGACGAAAATGTTGAGAACGAAAATTCTGCCTTGAAGTTGGTTATTAAGGCCCTTATGCCAGTGGTTCAGACGGGGGCGCGTAATATGGAGATATCGGTAAGAATAGTTTTTTAATGTTTGGGGTTGAGGGAAACTTTTATGAGTACAAATTCTGTTTATTTTTTTACATTTTCCTTTTGTTTTTTGACATCAATCAAACGTTTTACATAAATAAAAGTTAAAGGAGTAAAAAATGTAGCTTTTATATAAAAAAATCTGCAAAAATTGTCTGCAACTTTTTGAGAGCCTCTCGATTAAAAATTTAACAATTCGATTTTCCCTTTTATATTTAAGGTGATGACACGTGACAACCAAAATAACTGCGTACAGCGTGTCCTTACAACTACTGAAATGGAGGCAATTTTGCACGAGATTGAATCGGAAGCAATGGAGACTGCTTAGACTTTTCTTTATTTTATTTATAATTTGTTTTTGTCTTGATCAGTCGGACCTTATTTTTAGATACTCCTTGGGGGTGGAAAATTGTATGGTGTATTTTATTTAGGGAGTATTTCTCACATCAGTCAGCTCCCTTACCCAGTGGCCAATCAAATTAAAAACATTTTCAAATTTAGGTTTATCTCATTCTGTGGGTATCTGATAATGAGGTTTACTATAATATACCTATTTGCTATTTTTGTTAAATAAACGTTTTGACTATCTTACAAAATGTTCCTTGGCTTCGCGGTACCTTGAGGTGTACCCGTGGTTTTTAATGAGTTTGTAACTGGAGTTGTTCACTACCGGTTTTAAAACCAAAAATTTTAATATTTTTTTGTCAAAAATTTACCGTTTTTACAAAATTAAAAAACGAAAACTTCTGATTGTGAAAATGAGTGATTTTATTAAAAATCCCCCAAAATAAAATCGGTATTTGTCTAAAACTCAAAACCGAAAATAAAAATTATTTTTCTGGATATAGTATAGTATACCGGTGGAAAGGTTTCAATATGTGACACATACCATTCGATTCGTCTCGGCGAGCTGAGTCGAATGGTACCACTCTTTTTTTCCGGAGATGCCTGTGGACCGAGATATAGGTCCCCGAAAATCGAAAAACCATAGGGGGGTAATCATGAAGAATCTGGGATCCACTTTTAAAAACCTTAAAAATCATTATTTTTTCTGAAGATTATCTCAAATAGGTAATCGATCATGCTGATCACGAATCTGATACCAGATCTTGTCAGATATGACATTTTATCTATGATTTTTTATCATGTACTTGATTTCCAGCTAAGATTCTGTTGTTCATAACTTTGTTCACAGTTATTCAATCGAGCTCATTTTGCTGTCATTCGACTCAGCCAGACGAGCTCTTTCGAAGGTGTCCGGAAAATTGGGCTCTGGAAAATTGGGCTCCAAGATTTTTCGGAAAATTGGGCTCCAACTTTTCGGAAAATTGGGCTCCAGCGGAAATTTGGGCTCTAAGTGAAAAAACCGGAAAATTGGGCTCTAATTTTTTAGGCGCGGGGAATTGTGGGCGTCGGAATGAATTTTTGGATTTATTCAAGAAATATCACAAAATTCACTGGAGTGCTGATACTTAGTGGGTAGGTCGGCATTTCAAAGCTGAAAATCAGTAAAAAGGAATAGGTTTATGTTACTGTTGTAGAACCCAGCGACCGTTGACTCCTGCGAGGCGCGTGCCGCAAAATCCCGCGCGAAGCGCTGGATTTTGCACAAGCGCCTTGCCGACGCCCATAGGTTTACGTTGTTTGATTTTGTATCATGTTTCGGAGAAATCAAAAATTTACTTAGACGCCCACAATTCCCCGCGCCTAAAAAATTAGAGCCCAATTTTCCGTTTTTTTCACTTAGAGCCCAAATTTCCACTGGAGCCCAATTTTCCGAAAAGTTGGAGCCCAATTTTCCGAAAAATCTTGGAGCCCAATTTTCCAGAGCCCAATTTTCCGGCACTCCTTTCGAATGAGGGGTCATTTGTATAATCGAATTTTTTGACACCAAAAATTTTCGGTACTATTGACTTATAGGGGACTTTTTTTGGCTGGACTTATTTCGACAAATGATATGTCATTCGAAGAGCTCGTCGAGCTGAGTCGAATGAGGGGTGAATGGTGTCGACAGACAATCAGGGACCGAGTTACAGACCCCTGAAGTTTAAAAAAGAGAAGGGGGGAGTAAGCTCATTTTGGTCAAAAAATTCAAAAATGTAAATTATAGCTCATTCGAAAGAACTCCTCGAGCTGAGTCGAATGACACCAAAATCAGCTCGATTGAACAAGTTTGGACAAAGTTATGTGTCGTTTTTAGCTCCTTACCTATGGTCTCCGCGGTACGTCCAAAGCAAGGGAAATAGGAATAGGTTTATGTAACGAGCCCAGACCCAGTGCCCGTAGACTCCCCGCGAGGCGCGTGCCGCAAAACTCCGCGCGAAGCGCGGAGTTTTGCACAAGCGCCTCGCCGACGCCCCATAGGTTTACGTTGTTTGTTTTTTGTGTCATAACTTTGTCCAAACTTGTTCAATCGAGCTGATTTTGGAGTCATTCGACTCAGCTCGAGGAGTTCTTTCGAATGAGCTATAATTTACATTTTTGAATTTTTTGACCAAAATGAGCTTACTCCCCCCTTCTCTTTTT